>CM070873.1:52448710-53061210 GCA_036365515.1 Torymus aiolomorphi
CACATAATCACGGACTATCCGCGAGTGCGCGTGCTCTGTAATTTAGCGACGCGACGACGCGTGGCACGCGCGCGCGGAGAGAGGATAACGACGCTCTCTCGGTGATGGTATTGTATTAATTTTGAGAACTGTCTCTTTCTCTCTTTCTCTTCAAAGGCTAACAATATACATTTTCCTCCCGCTCATTCTGCTGACTCGCGTATATATTACACTGATGGGCCGCACAAAGAGCATTAGCCGCTGCTTCTCTCGTCTCTTCAGTTCTCGTTCTCCACTCGACAGTCTATGTATATTATATATAATCTTCTAATCTTCATCCCACACATATATATACATAAATAAATATACACCCAACGATCATCGACAATATATAAACTTCGTATCTTCATCGAAGGCAAAAGCAAACAAAAAGGTGTGCGGTGTGCGTAACCTGAATGCTGCTGATTAATCCATAATATCCCTCCGCGCATTAATATACAATAATAGTAATAATAATAACACTAAACATCATCATCGCTACCTCCTGAGTCCAACAAGCGCTGGAGCTCTTCTTCTTTTCAATTAAGACGAGACGCATCACGGACGAGACACCCACACACTCACTGCTATCCCCCATCCTTTATATATATATATAGATTTCTCGGTTATACCAATCCCTCCCGACGCGTTTCATTCAGTCGTCGTCGCAGTCGTGGCCGTCATTTCCTGTAGAAGAAGAAGAAAAAGCAGAAGAAGGTGGAGGTATACGTATATATGTACGTGGGGGCACGTCCCGTCCGATTGCCTCCGGGCAGGCGCGCGTATCAGGTATATAACGAGATCGAGTGGCCCGGGAGTAAACTGCTTACGCCGTCGTCCGCGCTTGTCTCTTTCTCTCTCTCTTTCTCTTTTTCTTGTGTGTGTGTATGTGTGCTCTGCAATCACGCGCCTCTTGGACGCGGGCCCGTTAAACTTTCCGCCTCTTCCTTTTCCCCGTCGTCGCGCGCACGCCTGCGCTTTTCTTTTTCCTCAATCCGTTTGCTTCCCTCCTGTGTCTGTGTGTGTATGTGTGTATTTCGCTAGCCAGAGAGAAAGGGAGACATAAAGAGCTTTGTCGCGCGCGTCCGCGAGTAACGAGCGTAGAATGAGAACGAACGGTGCAAGCAGCAGTACACGGCGAGCCTTTGCTTTCGGATGCTTTAACCTTCTCTCGGCGAGTTTACCGCGCGAGTCCTCTGTGCCTCTCTTTCTATACGCTTCGAAGAAAACGAAGAAGAAGACGTTGAAGTGTGTGTGTGTGTGTGTGTGTGTGTGTGTGTGTGTGTGTGTGTGTGTGTGTGTGTGTGTGTGTGTGTGTGTGTGTGTGTGTGTGTGTGTGTGTGTAGGAGAGAAGAGAGGCACATACGTGTAATTAAAATGCGGTCGATGATTTTTTTTTTAATTGGAACATCGCGCGATGATTTTTCACGCCCGCGCATATGTATATAGGTATATCATACTCTTTGTCCCCTGTATACTATGACGAATTACGCACGCGTCTATACATCGAACTAATTACTCGACTTTTTTAATTGCACTCGCGTACCCCCCACCAGTATACGCGTCTTCGTTCCTCTCCCCGCCCCGTCTACCCATATCCGCCCCCTGTTGCACGCTTCGCTACAGAATGGCTATATATACATACACACGTATACGCGCGCACCTGCCGAAAGCTTATGTAACCCCCCACCACGCTGTGTGTACATAGAGAGCACTATTCGCATGATGATATATACCTTGGGGCTGTACGTCTGTTTGTATGTGTGTGTGTGATGGGCTACGGGAAAGAAGAGAAATTCCAGCCGCGCACTCGCGCGTATATATGTACGTACGACCGAAATTGGATAATTACTATATCAGAGTGTGTGCGTGCGTTGCTGGAATACGTACGAATGTACATCTGTATGCTGGTAGAAAAGATGTGGTGGGTTTTCTTTTACTGTTCTAATGACACTAATTTTCCCGCGCACGCGTGCAGTACTGGATGCTGAGCAAGTCCGGGGAGATAAGGCGGGACGAGTCCTGCCTCGATTACAGCGGCACCGACGTCATACTCTACCCCTGCCACGGCAGCAAGGGCAACCAGCAGTGGAACTACAATCCGCAGGTACGGTTGACCTTTTGTAATATACTCTTTATAGTCCTCGATATCGCGAGGATATATTATAATTATATAACTATTTATCGTGACAGTATAGTTATAGTTCCGGAATTTACGAGGCGTGAAAATCTATAAGTCAAGCCGATTTCTAGCCTCGTTATATTAGTTTGAATAAACTCTCAAGGCTCGATGACGAAATAATGCATAACGGTAGCGTAACGCCCACCGGAACAATATCGCTGTTTTTCTCTCAGTTTGTTTATGCGAATAATAATACCGAGCGAGCGACACAAAAACGAATGTTTCTTTTTTTTTGCATGTTTTACCCGACTCCGCGTATAATCCCGCGCACTCGCGCGCGTATCGATGCCGATAAATTTTAGTAGTAAGAGCATTAAACGCCGAGAGCCACAATGCGCGCGCGTTCGTCGAAACAAAAGCTCTCGAGGCGGCGGCGCAATGCGGTTCTCTCACTCTGCACTGCGTTCACTGATCTATGAATAGACGAGCACGAGAGGGTATCGCTTGATTTTGCTTTTATTACTCGCGTTTAATACCCCGCGCCTGCTAAAATATTATTGCCGGAAATCAAACGCCGCGGCGGGTGTGATGTGCACACCTTTCGGCTATTTTCGGCTCTAGCCGTGGTGTATTGTATAAAGGAAAAAAAAAAGAGAATACGCGAGGTACGCGATAAAATGATTATTATTACACCGACGCAATTACGTTGTCAATGCAGACTTTCAACGCGACGTATAATTAACCCACAATGCAGAGCACCAGGGATTTTACGTTATATTTCAACGCAGTATTTATATGGTATACGACACGCGTGAAATGCAAATTCCTCGTTATCATTCACCCGCGCGCGCACGCAGTTATTTCATCGCCGATATAAAAACACAAGCCCGCGTGTTCGCTCGAATTCCCCGGGGAGCACAGCACTGCTGCTGCTGTGTTCATTAACTCGATATTCAAGTAACCTCCGCACAATGCGCCGATTGATCAGGTCAGAAAATGAGCGAGCGTTCCATTGTCCTTACACGTGTGTTATTTTTTTTTACGTATATTCCGGTCGACCTGGCCACGCTCGCGCTGAAATCTCGAAAAGGCGGCGGCGGCTGCCGTTATTTATGCTCGCGCATAATAATAACGTCGCGCGGGCTTTTTGTCACGCATCGGGTGGAATTATTGCGCCGCCGCTCCGCGGAGATGAATTAATACGGAGAGTGTAGGCGGGAGGTGGGACCTATATCGATATGCTTTTTATCGGGAATTTTCGTCAATCGCCTAATTGCGCTCGTAAATCTTCGCACGGCGCACGGACGCACGCGGGGGAGAGCCGATCGATATGGGAGTGCTGCCGCCGCCGGTGCGATTTTATTACGACGAGGTACTTTTAAGAGGTTTGTGGATTGGATTTTTGCCTGCGTTTTTGGCCTGAGACTCGGGCAGGTGTAAAGAGTATTTTATTCACGGTATAACTAAGTAGGCTGGGTGAAGCAATTTTTACGGGTTATTCCGCGGAAGCTTTTTTGCGAATTTGTTGATGCGCGAAGTAAGAGTAAATACGTGTTGTGAATAATGAATGTAAATAATATAACTAAATGAGTGGGTATAAATTTTAGGCGCAAATTCTTTTAGTATTAAATAAACAAGGGGTTTATACATACGTTCGCGTTCGGAAAATAATTTTACGGAATCTCTCTGTTTTGCAGATTATTCGATGTAATGATTTTTAAAGGCTGCGTGCTTAATATGTCTGATGTGCGTAAACAAGGTTATTGAAGGGAATTGATGCGATGTAAATTTATGATAATATTTCGTTTGGGTTGTTTTAATTACAAAGAAATATTTGGTTTTCAATACTTTGCGAAATGAGTTGGAACAATTTAATTTAAATACAGGCCAGAATATAATTTTATTGAGTTTATAGTAATTATTTTACTGCGACTATATGTAACAATAGAGATCAATAATAGTATATTGTGTGCCAAGGGCGTAAAGTGGGTTTTTTTTGGCCGAGTGTGGGGTTGCGGTACGAGTTGAAGGTGAGCTAGCACGAGCCGAATACGAGTGCGTTTGCGAACCGAAGACGAGTACTGCAACCACACGAGGTCAACAAACCCACTTAGCCCTTGGTGCACACCATATTTTTTGTATCGCAAGTATAGATTTTTGCGTTTTTTCAAAATATCGATGATTTTCTTAAACAATCTTGAAAACTCCATTCAAAAACGACAGCGGGCGCTTTTCGATTTTTTACCGCCCGCTGGTCGACAAGCGGTCGCTTTCGGCTCTATTAATAGGTTCAAAAAACGCGAAAATTGTGCTTGCAGTACAAAAAATACTTTTAGGCATATTCCCTATCAAGCTGCAGTTGCCTTATACATCTATAACGAGTCTTGATAATTTTTTTTTTATAAATGATCGTGCGATGCGTATGAATGTAAAATGTCTGTAGAAGTTTATTTAAAATCTATAATTTTTCCCTTACCAACATGTTTTATTCAACAACATCTCTGTGTATTTTGTATGTTAGTTTTCTTACGAATAACATTTTAGCTAGCACGCAGGAAAAAATTGTTATTAAACTTAAGAAAACTTTACTTCCATATATAGTAGTCGATCTTTACTCAATATTTTGAAGATATTATTTTACAAGACTGGGAAAATTTAACAATATTGTATTACAAAATATTGAAGCAGCCCTTACACAACATTGCCGCAAGGCATTTTTCAATTTTTTCATTATTTCCTATTTAATCTCTACACAATATCGTAACCGCAATATTTTAATACTATTCCAATATTGTTGCAATATTCTGAAATATTATAATTTATTGATGAACAAAATATTTCTTTATAAATGTTTTAAAAATAATTTGCGGATATCAAGACGGCTATTTCGGGTATAATATCGGGTATAGTATTATCTTGGCGGTACTACCCGAAGTGGGCACCTCGATACGTGAAAATTATTTCTTTTTCATAAACATAAACATAAACATTCATAAAAAAGCATTTTTTCATCAATTATAATATTTAAGAAAATGCAACAATATTGAAACATCATTGAAAGAATACGGTTACAGTACTTTTTGCGTAAAAATTATAGTAGAAAAAATCAAACCAAGGGCTGCTCCATTTTATCGTAATACTTTCATAATTTTATCAAATTTTGCCGTGAAGATAAAGTGATAGGATTGAACGACTATAAAATTAATTTATTTAAAAACGATACTTGAGACCATTTGAAGAATGATTAATTTCAAACAAGATTATTATAGAATTTTCGACTAATTAAAGAATATACAGGATTGAGACTATATGAAAAAGCTATATTACGTTATGTGTATAACTAGAACATGATACTCTCCGTAATGAAATACTGGAACGATTTACAAAATTTACAAATTGTTTATTTATGCTTTTGAACAAACTTTTAATATTAGTGAATCAAGGCTTTCAAATTTTTACAAGTCAAAGTTTTCAAATTCTATTTCCAGACATTTTGCGATATCGATTTAAAATTAATTGTACAGAATACAATTAATACCGTATTTCATTGTACTAACCTGATTCTCGACATACGAAAATATATATATGGGAGCGTCCGCCAGAAACGAGCCAGCGGCCGCGCGCGGCGCCGTTTTCGCGCAAAATGCACTCTGTTCAACTCGCTCATATTCATTCGCGGAGTCTCTCGGAAAAAAACAAAGTACATAATATTATATCGATAGATTTTTTCCTCCTCTTTCTAATGGTACTATTGTTTTTTCTCCAAAATACTTTCTTCTGATTGAAAATTCAAGTTGAATGTTCAGAGCTATTTTTCTCAAGGTATACCATTTTTTTTTCAAAATGCATTACACCATTCGAAAGTACAGGTCTTAAGCTACAAAAGCCTAAAGTTTCAAGTTGGGGAAATAAAGGGTTCAAAAGTAATGCAATTAAAAAGACAGCGCCATGAGGTCGAGCACGCTCTCCGCGCTGCGCTACACCATTAATATAAACGTTAATTTGTATGAAAGTCCACATATTAAAATTCTAAATCATATTAATTTTTTGTTTATTTCTTAATTTTTTTATTTTTAGTCGAATTCATTTTGATAGGTCTTTTCTCAATACTTGTTTTTTTTCCTTCTGGTCTTTATAATCTTTTCCTTTTTTGATTGGTGGGTATAATTCGAATGTTTCTGATGCTGAGAATCGTTTTAGTTCTAATCGTTTAGTGTCTGATATCAATTTAACGCAATGGTATGACAGAGTTCCAGGTACAGTTTTTTCTGATTCTAATCGTTGTTTTAATTTTTGTTTAGTTTCTAAATATTTATCTTTTGATGAAAAAAAAACAAACAATATTTTCAAAATATTTAGTTGCCCACTCGTAAAGATTTTGTGGCGTCAATATATAATTGTCGGATACTTTCCGCAAACTTGCTCGCCTGGCATTGCTTTTCACGGAAGCACCAATTCCATCACATGCATTTTTCCCGTGAGCAGTTGCATGAAAGTGCCACTCAGCTTCAACAGAAAAATCTTCATAGTTATGAACAAGATTCTGGAAGTTATGTTTATTTTTAAAATGTTGCGCTGCTCCATCAGTAAAAAAATGACTTTTTTAACAAAATCAAAAGATTTTTTAAAATAATTAATTATAATTTCTTGGATTAAGTAAACGGCTATGGCATCATGAATTAAATTGTCTGAAAAAACTACCATGCTTTTGTATTCAATTTTGGAATCTGATTCTTTATAGTAAATGACTATTGTCACCAAACTGCATTGATTATTGTTATAGTGGAAAGCTTGTGCTGCGTCTTGTGTAATAAAAGCATAGTTTTCTGAAAAATCTAGGGAAATTAAAAATTCTCCTTTACATGAGGATTCTTTCAAGATTTTAAAATAAGATGCTTGTTGTTTGGAGATGAAAGAATGAGTCTTGAGTTTATGCAAAAGAGGAAAAAAGATTTCTATAAATGATGAATTAGAAACAGTTTGAGTTTGTAATGTCGATCTATCAGTTGTAAGCCAGCTAACAAAAGTTTGACACTTTGGTGGTAGACGCATACACAAAGCGAATGAGTGCCACTAGCACCGGCTAAAACGCAATGTTGAGGACGATATTCCGCAAATTTAGTGAAACCAATTTTCGAATTGGGATACATTTCTTTATATTTTATGTATAGTTCTCTCAGATTATACAAAACAAGTCTTTTCTGCATGTAGTTTTTTGATCCATCTTCATTTTTTATGCACTTACTATCTTTGTAGCCTGGCATAAGTGTACTGTTATCATCACTTTCATAAAACAGTTTTACTTGATCTACAGTATCGCTTGATAATTTTTTATTTCCTCTTTTGTCAACTAAAAGAGACTCGTCATTATCTAGTAACTTAGATTTAGTAGCCAGCCGACGAGAAGAATTTGAAAATTCAGCAATTTTACGAGAGCTCCAATTCTTTGGAAGTAATTGCATGAGGATCAATTTTTCTTTTTTTTTGTTACATTTTCATCATTAAACAATTTTTTCAAATTAGAAATTATTTCATAACAATCATTTATCAAAACTTCATTTTCGTCTTTACTCTTGGCAATAAATTGTATCCTGCAAGAATCACATATTTTATCTCTATCTTTCAAAAACGGAAAACGTGACTTCATTTTTACTGAAACTAATCTCAGATTATGTGAATGTTTTGTTTCATTGTAAGGATTAAAACAACGATGAAAATGCATGATAAATAGGAGTATCAAAAAATAATTGTAATAATAATTTTATTAATTATTTCTAGAAATATAACGAGGAAGAATAAAAAAGAAAGAAAGAAGGGATGGTGGGGGGGGGGGTCCTCCGTCGCGCCCTACCAGTGAGGTACAGCCTGCCCGGATCACCGTCCAGGAGCCCCTTACGTAGAAATGAATCCACGTAGGAGGAGCCTGGGCGATTACAGTTACCTCTCCTTAAAGAAGGAAATCAAAAAGAGGAAGTTGTGCGTTGCCCTGTGAGGGCATTTCCACACTATCAGCAGTTATAGAGCAAAAACGGTTGTATGGCTGAATTACTATGTGGAGTGTAGAATGGGGAAAAACCTCGCTAGGAGTAAAAACCCATTTATCTTAAGTTAGTTGTTGAGACGCGTAGAATGACTTTATTAGACAGAAAAAATAGATGAGTAATTTATATAGGTAGATAAAGGTGATATGTGGCAGAAATGAGGAAGAATACATTTTTCAGTGGGCTTATAAGACTTTGAAGTCGCTTCTTTGGGTATGGAGAGCAGATCTGTTAAATCCCTCTAGTGATGAAAAAACGAATGAAAATTACACACATCCGCGTGTAGCACATTAACAGCGCGTTGCATCGCAGCGCGGGGAGCGCACCCGACCGCCCGCCGCTGTCTTTTCAGTTTCATTACTTTTGAACCCTTCATTTCTCCAATTTGAAACTTTAGACTTTTGTAGTTTGAGACTTGTACTTTCGAATGGTGTAATGCATTTTGAAAGAAAAATGGTATACTTTGAGAAAAATGGCTCTGAACATTCAACTTGAATTTTCAATCAGAAGAAAGCATTTTGGAGAAAAAACAATAGTACCATTAGAAAGAGGAGGAAAAAATCTATCGATATATGTACTTTGTTTTTTCCTAGAGACTCAGCGAATGAATATGAACGAGTTGAACAGAGTGCATTTTGCGCGAAAACGGCGCCGCGCGCGCCCACTGGCTCGTTTCTGGCGGATGCTCCCATATATACACACAGATAGTCTATGAACCATATAATCACATCAATCGATAACCCCAAACTTTCTGCCCCTCCGTAATTCCATACTCATTCGAATCCATAAAGGCGCACCTTCCGAAACCATCACCCAAATAACTATGTATACCTTTCAAACCTATAACTCTCACACTCTAATTCTTTCTGCCTTACTTATTCCAGACGAAGCAGATCAGGCACGAGAGCAGCGGCAAGTGCCTCGCCATAACGGAGAGCAAGCAGCGTCTGCTGATGGAGGAGTGCGCCTCGGCCTCGGCGCGTCAGAGGTGGGCCTTCGAGAACTACGACCCCTCGAAGCTGTGATACCGCGTGCCCCTCAGAGCCCTGCAACAGCATCATCGTCGCCTTCGCCAGCAGCCGCCACAGCCACAGCCTCAAGACACGATGATGATGATGCCGGCGCCTCCGCTCCTCTGAGACACGACGACGACGACGACGACGACATTCCGATATGCTACTACACTGCGTATAAGCGCTGTAGCGCGCTTGTAATGATATGCGACGACTGCGCTGTATAAAAGATATTCCGAGTTGTTCCCTATATATTTAGGGAGAGAGAGCGAGAGAGTGAGAGAACGAGAGAGAGAGTTATTATTATGATGATGATGATTATTATTGTAAGTGTATGTTGTGTATGCAGAGCGTAAGAAAGAGGGGTCGAGAGAGAGAGAGAGAGAGAGAGAGAGAGAGAGAGAGAGAGAGAGAGAGAGAGAGAGAGAGAGCGAGAGAGAGGAATGGAGAGAGCAGCAGCTGCTGCTGCTACTATCCCAGAGGGACGCGCGTGCGCGACTCGTCTCTCGTCCCCTTCTTGTTGGACAATTCTTCTACTTTAAGAGAATAAGATAGAGGAATGATGATGATGATGATTATGATGGTGATGATTATGATGACGACGAAGATGAAAAGAAGTATACATGTATATGGTGATGAGTGATGGGTTTAACGCGTTCAGTTTGTGCGGCCAGCGTGCACGTATATGTACCCACACGTTGACAGATTATTTTTATATTTTTTCTATATAATAAAGAGAGCAAGAGAGAGAGAGAGAGAGAGAGCGAGAGAGAGAGAGATTGCGTGAGGGAGAGGAAGGCGTTGTGACGTTATAGGGCCTTGTACATTTCTTGTAAAATAATACAATATTCCAGACTACGATCAATGCCAGTTTGTTTCTAGAATTATTAAGCTGTCTAGATCGCAGGAGAGAGATTATTATAAGAAAGTGAGAGAATATGGGAGGGGGAAAAATGTATGAGAGAGTAAGAGAGAAAGATTCGAGAGAAGAGATATACCGCGATCGATTCGAGGAGATTATTATTATTATTATTATTATTATTATAATAATTATTATTATTATTATTATTATTATACATAAATATATATGCAAGGTGCTGTGCGAACGAGAGACAAATAAGGTACAGAATAACGATTAGAGCGCAACTTGAGCGTGTATGTACGTAGGTATGTATGTATACAACATTGTGAATGTGTGTCTGTGTATGAGTCAGAGAAAGAGAGCAAAAGAAAACGAAAGAGGGACTTTGATAAATTAGCTCACACTACCTAGTTGCCAATTATTGTAACCGACAAACAATCCCGCCACGGGCGGTGGAGCTCGCGCTCACGCGCGCGGATATCTGTTGTTGTCTCTCAACCCCGCGCGCGCCCCGTCCGCTATCTCGCTCCATTTTCGTGTTCTCTATATATAGGTATACATACCGCGCGCGAAATTCCGGGGGCAGTATGTATAACTGTTCACTCTCGCGCCTCCAGGCCGTCGATTTCACGTTTCACGGCCTCTGCGAGTGCGAGTGCATAAGACACGAGGGGTGGGAGAAAAATACGCGTAATCAGGCGATCTCTGTTTCTCATTCTCTCTCCGACTCTTAATTACCTCCGGCCATCGATGGCGTTTCATTGTAATCGACGAATCACGGATTTTACAGAGGCGATTGCTCACCTGTCGCTCGTTCAGACACGGAATGGCCGAGAGTGACTAAGAGGCTGCGATTATTCCTGTTTTTCGAACGGAGAGAGAAAGAGCGAGAGTAATCAGCGTGCGTCAGGCTATTGTGCATCCGTTCGAGAAGGTAATATACGCGCTGCACGCTATTGTTATCGAACGACGTAAGAGAAGAAATTCATTCCAAGAAAAAGGGAGAGTGAAAGAGAGAGAAATGCGTGCGTTTATATGAAATCTATATAAATATACATATTATACATACATATTATACATATACATGTAAGCAGGAACATTTTCTACGTTTGGTAAGGATGTGGCATATCGTTTAAGAGAAAGTGACATATGAGAGACGGCGCGAATCTGTGCTCTCATCGATGTAATATCGAACGTGCCTTATATTTCGTGTACATAAAAAAAAATATTACGAGTTAGAATTATGAGGAATAAGAGGAAATAATAATTAAAAAAAAAAAAAAACAAGCAACAACTACTATATATTGTCATCATCACGAAGCGACGAAGAATAAGAAGAAGAAAATGAAAAACAAAAAATCTCTACGATATCGTACAAGCATTTGTGTTGAATAAAATCGATGTTGTTTTATGTTATGCAAGGATTCTTGTTTCTTTCTCACTTCCATTCGCGCACCGCGCATTCACACATCCTCACTCTAATTACCCTCCTCTGTGTGCGCAAATATTTTTCCTGAATACCACTACCCCGTCACGCACTTGAGCGCTTTAAATTAAAGCCTGTAGCGGGCCTCTCGCAAACGGTTTAATTCATCGAGCGTAATTCCTATCCCCAACGATCTCTGTACTACAAAGCTCATTCGAAAACGAGTGAGCTCATCTATATACATATATAGGTACGTCTCTCTTTGGTAAATAAAGTGTTAGGGGGGGAGGGGCGAAGCGCGTGGCAATTAAGTGCCGCGGATAGATTAAAGCGCGAATCTCTCACTCTAGCTCTGCGGTGTGCAGAGAGAGAGAGGGGCAGGCGTCAGCGAACGAAAACGAAATCGCTCGTTATTCTAGCGCAGCCGCGTTATGAACGAGCCGGGGAGTGTCGCCACTGTTGCACGCGCCACCACAGCTGCCGAGCTTGCGCGAGAAAGCTTTCTTTTATAAATCGAATATTTTCGATTTATCCATACACCACATCCTATTATACACATATTATACTTACTCCTAAATGTCGTTGAATTTTAACATCCTTATTTTCAAAGACATTGACATACCACGTAATTATATCTTAACACACACAAACACACACACACACACACACACACACACACACACACACACACACACACACACACACACACACACACATACACACACACACACACACACACACACACACACACACACACACACACACACACACACACACATATATATATAATTTATCCTGTACCTATATACTACGACGTCAGCTCTGATCAAAGCCCGCAGCTGCTGAATGGGGGACGCGCCCAGCGGCGCCTTCTTTCGGATTCATACTTTTTCACCTATCCGCTATGATGGGGGCATATCATGAATGAGAGAAAGAGAGAGAGAGAGATGAGCGCATATATATATTTCGGCGCTTGCGCTCAAGATCACCTCGCATATCTGAGCTTGACCTCGTTTCTCTTGAATTGCCACTTCTTTTCATCCATCCATATACCTCAGCTGAAAAAAGCTCCATCCAATATTTATTTACAACCTCTCGCCTTACCCCGCAAAAAAGCACCAAACCAAACTCTCTCAATAATTCATTATAATTGAACTATTCATATTCACCGAGACAACATGATCATCATCATTAACGCCCTCGCACCTGCACACATTATATTACACACATATCGAGGTGTATAGGCGGACAGGGGTGCGCGCGCGCGTATAGATCGCTCTCTCTGTCGGCATAGAGAGAGCGCGAGAGAGCGAGTTCGATCCGCGTGCGCACGCACGAAGGACTCTCCGTCGGGCGTGCGCAGTCGCCGTCTGGGTGCGGACGCCTGCTCTGCTACTACTCCCGGAGAACCCGGACAGCCACAGCGTCGATTCCACATCTCCTCCTCCGCACGCACCACTGCTGCTGCTGCTACCCTCGAGGATCTTGTTTATCCTACCGAATAGAGTGCGTATACGAGAAGAGGTAAAGGGAGACGTGATGAGGAGCAACTGGAGCGACGAGGGGCTGCCGCCGCGCGTAGGCGAGGCTCACCACAGCCCGGAGTAGAGACGGTGGCACTATACATCCGCAGTAGAGTAGCAGTGGTGGTGGTGTGCGTGTGTGTCGGCAGTCCCGCGAGCCCGTTAAAGTGTTCTTACGGAGCGCGAGCCGCGGCTGCAGCCCTACGGGCGAGCGGGCTCCAGGATCCGAGTTGTCGCAGCAACAGGTATTAACGCTTACATACACACACAGTCTCTGTCTCACTTGTACACATGTCCAATTAGCACGAGCGCGCGCTTACTACTGCTTGCTTGTGTATATATACGTAGACGTCGCCGTTGCTGCAGCGCCGTAACGCGGAGACGACTGGCGACGAGGAGGACGAGGAGGAGGAGGATTATCCATCTCCAGCCATGCCGGAGGCCTCTACCTCGGGCTCGGCGATACCGCCCGACGACCCCGACCACTCGACCTTCGAGAACAAGAGCGGCCTCGCCGAGGACATGAAGTTCCTCGCGCGCATGCCGGAGCTCTGCGACGTCACCTTCCTCGTTGGCGACACGCGCGAGCCGGTCTGCGCGGTCAAGGCTGTACTCGCCGCCCGGAGCAAGTGCGTATATCTATATAGACAAGAGGGTGTATACGCGTAGCGATCAATCTTTTGGGAGCCACGAGGGGATTAGGATGATCCCGCATGGGGAGATGGTAGAGGCCTTGACGCGAGTTTTTTTGCAAGAAGAGGTGGGGAGGTGTTTTCGTGAATGGAGGGTTGGTATAGGTAAATGTTTTGAGAGAGGGGAGATGGCAATTTGTCCTTGCAAGGTCGATGTGGATTCGAGGCGGGGAGAAGTTTTGAGGTATAGCTGGGGTTGTGGTATACGCTGGGGTGTACATAGAGTAATGATGATTAAGGTCGAGGGGGGCATGGTGCTGATTAAATTTAGGGCCACTGTGGGTATAGGCGCTGAGTAATATTTGTGTATGGTAGTTGGAAGAGTGCGAAAATGTAGAAGGGAGGATTTAATTCTTTTGTTGTAGATAATGTCAGGTGTAGGGTAAAGTATTTCGCGTTTAATTATCAATGAAGGGTCGACGTTCATTCGTAGTCTTCTTATGTACTTGTATATGAATTTTATATTTTAGTTTTTCTAGCATACATTGTAACAAGCATATCAGACTAAAATTACAATTCGAGGATTGGTGAATGAAGCTTTACCGATAAAAAGATTCAAGCTCAAAGATTTTGGAAAAAAATTAAAAATTTTCGATATCACAATCTAAAGAAGAAAAAAAGCAGATCCTCAGCCATAAACTAACGTTCTAAAACGGTCCAATATACTCTCCCCCATCGTCCTAATACGACACTCGCATCCTCGACCCTATAATACCTCGCACCCTCCTCCCACACTCTCGCATCGAATCAACAAGTACGCCTCCCCCTCCCGCCCCAGTGCTCTACAACCTGTATATATGTATATACAAACGTACTCTGTATGTCAGGGTCTTTCACAAGATGCTGTACCAGGCGCCAAGCCCGCAGCGCAAGAAGGAGCCGCCGCCCAAGGAGAACAAGCTGCGCTACTTCCTGAAGCGCAGCTCGGAGCCACTGCTCAATCTCCAGAACGCCGCGCAACAGGTAATTTATACGCAAGTGTCTTTATTTCCGCGCGGGTACATAGGTATACATTGTCGCTTTCTTTACAGCTGCGCGCGACTATGGCTTTCTTGGGAGTATATATGATGGGTGATTATGATGGTCTATAGTTATACGTGTAAACTTGGAGAACGATATGTTTATACGCGCGGGCGATCAGACCTGATGTATTATAGTCTTGAGTGGAAGGGTGTATGTGTGTGTGTGCGAGTGTGTATACAGGTTGAATTTATAAGAAGGGGATGATTGATGGTTGTGGCAGCGTCGGGTTATCTACGTTGATTAATTATTAATATACGCGTATAGCTTTAGCTGTGTAAAATGTCTGGAGTTTCGGATCATTTTGTTCGTATCGTCACGAGGCCAATTAGTAGTAAGCGTTTTTCATTGTTCATCGAGTTTTAATCGGTTGTTTTGATAGTTTTAATTCCTTGATATTAAAGACACGAGAACGATGCAATATAGAGGAAAAATTAGTATTACTTGACATCGTGACGGTAGGGAAAAATTAAGATCCATTAAGATAGACAAATCCAAGTGCTAAAACCGCTAATTATTAAAATAGTAATATATATATAAAAAAAAGAATAACCTGGATATCCCGCGCAAAAAAAATTTGTGGGCCATATATTGCCCACAGTGTTGGACCAGTATGAGCAATATATGGATCATTGCAAGACACATTAGAGCAATATATGGGAGATACTCGGCTCCGGCGCCTGAGCCGAATTCGGGCTGGAATCAGGCCATAGTATTCCCACCAGTATCCCATATAGTTCCCATATTAGTCCCATATTTATTTTCATGAGAACCATTAACAAAAAAAAAATAAATAAATAAATAAGCGTAAAAAACCATCCTAGTGTGCATGTACTGTGACTGTAAAATATAAAAAAAAACTTTTTGAGTGGATTCGAACCTCGAACCTACTTTGAATTGCTAGACTTGCTCGCTACCGACTGAGCCATTTAGTTATGTTTGTATTAAAGGATCAAATGGAGATTATCTAGGTTGTAATCTGAAACGAATGATGATGTCGTTCAACTATTAACCTCCATTTGATCCTTTAATATAAACATAACTAAATAGCTCAGTCGATAGCGAGCAAGTCTAATAATTCAAAGGTTCAAGGTTCGAATCCACTCAAAGGACTTTTTTTTTTATATTTTACAGTCACAGTACATGCACAATAGAATTATTTTTTACGCTTATTTATTTATTTATTTATTTTTTTTGTTAATGGTTCTCATGAAAATAAATATGGGACTAATATGGGAACTATATGGGATACTGGTGGGAATACTATAGTTCGATTCCAGCCCGAATTCGGCTCAGGCACCGGAGCCGAGTATCTCCCATATATTGCTCTAATGTGGCCCATGCTTGTCCAACACTGTGGGCAATATATGGCCCACAAATTTTTTTTTGCGCGGGTAAATAAAAAAATTTCGGCTAAAATATACCACGTTATAAACCACCGTATGTTGTGTGCCATGTAGCGGTCAGGGTTCAGGCAGGAGCTGGCTCCCATACAAGAGGTATACAATTCTGCACCACTACTACTTCATATAATAATACTTTATAGTCTGAAACTTACGTTATATATAGATACTTTTTTCCTTTTTTCATTCTCACCTATTTTTTGCCACTTCGATTTATAGAACACCCTGTATATATTGCTTCCCCATACGTATATACACACATACACGAGGCCACCATTATTGCCAGTCTCGCCTCCTTCACCCGCTACCTCGTCACTCTCGCCCCGCGTCATCGATGCAATGCACATGCACTTATATGCATATATTATATACGCAGCGACGACCCACTTTTTCGTCGATGCATCCATTATATTCTCGCATTCTGTGAATTTTTTCTGCCCACGAAGTAGCTGTAGCGTAAAAATAGACATATAGTTTTTTTTGTGCACCAGTCGAACGAACGTGCTGTAGAATAAAAACTCCGGAATTTAAAAAATTCCCATGCAGCGGCATAGAGCCACGTTGGAGTATTATATTGTATAAGCATGCGCATGCTGCGACACTAACATGTATATCTAGATATATATGGAGAGTATATTATAGACACATATGTACACCAGTAGTGAGATATATACACATGTAGTTGAAAATCGCCACTAATTAGCGGCGACTTGTCACTCTCACTCGTAAGTAGCACAGCAACCACTATGATGACGCGCCATTAGATTGTTATGCATCATGGTTCACTCACTCACTCACTCGCTCGCTCTCACTCTAGTGAGTTTGCGAATGGCGCATCGTTTTTCACGAGAGCACACTAGCGAATTGACGAGACGTATGATGTGTCTGTTTGTCAATTCTTTTTTATTATATTCCTTGTCTTTATTCTCTTATATTTATAGGTAATAATGCCCTTTGACTGGATTACATTACGCCAGTGTATGGCTCGTACAATAATTATAATTAATAATCGTTGCACTATAGGTTGATCAACTAATGGCTATAACAATTATATGACTAATTAATTCGCCGAGTAATCAATATGTCATAATTAATTCGCGCAAAGCCCAATTGCCATGCGCAATCATCTATTTAATAATAATATACAGAATTCAAAATTGTACAATATAAATTATTATACGAGCTTTGTATCCCTGGTAGAAAAGTTACCCCTAAATTATCTATTTTTCAGTTAACTTTATAGTTAAGATTAACATTGTGCTTTTATTCGGTAACTATACGTACCAATTTAAAGTAAATTTTGGTATTTACATTTGACATCATCGATGTCGTAACTACTACTAATGCTGTACTATTAATATATATTATTGCTACATATTCATTTTTGCTAAAAATTCTTCCATTTAAGGTTATATTAGCTATATAATCCACGTCAAAAGTTAGTCTATTACTTAAAATATCAATAATTTATGAACGCTTTTTTACTTATTTTCGAATTGGCAGCTTTATCAAAATGTACCAGACAAAGAGTTTAAGCTCTGAAAACCGAAAATCTGACGGAAATTTTTTAAGTATTTCGTCTTTTAAAAATTATATGTCTTAATACATTTTTAATTTCATTCAAAATAGTGCCGCATCTTCAAATTTTATTCAATTCTTATTTTTTGGTTTTATATTCTTCGAAGAAGAATTCCTAACAGATCGCGGAACTATAAAATATTTTTTCCGTTTCAAACAATTAAACATTTTCAAAAGTACATGCAACTTAAAAAGTGAGCCCTTTTTTGGAAAACCTAAGTTTAGTAATTAGTCAAAACATATTTTTTATTTCTGTATTCCGCGATCAGTTAGGAATTCTTCTCTGAAAACCCCGAGTATAAAAAATTTATATATAATTATATATGATTATATATAATTTATATATAATCATATATGGTTATATATTGAATTTGACCTTATATAAGCATATAGAATCATATACGTATATATAAAGTCATTATGTATGATCATATATATTCATATATGAGTATATATTATCATATATTGTCAGATAAAACCATATATAAATGCGTGATGTAGCATCGAAAATTTTCATACATATGAAGATATATAGTTATACATGACAAGATATGTCTATACATTAACATATATTAGTATATATGATCATATATACTTATATAAGGTCAAGTTCAATATATAATCATATATGGATATATATGTATATGTGTGTGTGTGTGTTTGTGTGTGTGTGTGTGTATAAATATAACCATATATAATTATACATAAATATAATATAATAAATAAATATAATATATAATAATTATATATACATTTTTTACCCGAGAATATAAAACCAAAATAATAAAAATCGAATTAAAGTTGAAGATGCGGCACTATTTTGAATGAAATTAAAAACCTCCACCTGCTACTCTCTAAAGTTGAATTAGTGAAAATTGCTCCACCATTTCAATTAGTAGAAAAAACTACTAATTTTTATAAACATATAAAACAAAAAGTTATAAATAAGATTTGATAATTAATTATTGATAATCTTTAGTAATGCTGACTCGCGGCTTGGATCGTATAGCCAATACAACCTCAATTAATCCATTAACTATAAAATATCGTTAATTTTCTACCAGGCATACCATATAGCGATATTTTATTCTATATATACATACCCAATGATGCGCGAAGTGAAGTTTTGTTCGCTTTTAAAACTTTATTAACCGTCTGAATGAACGACACAATTCAAAGCCACCCGCACGTTTCTAATATTTTCATTGCCCGCTCGCGGGTGGCTGAAAACTACACAACTTATAATAACGCAATTTCGAGGAGAAGTAGGCCGCTGCAGCCGCGTCCTCGAATGTAGGTCACGCGCGCGGGCTTTTTGATTGAGTTTTAAACCTATACACTTTAACCGAGCCGCTCGCAGTCGCACATCAAAGAGCATAATTCCTCCCCCCCCCCCCCCTTTACGCCTCTCTCATTATAAAGCTACGTAAAATTATTATTATTATAAACTTTTGAACTTCACCTCGCGCGCCTAGGTAGCTATATATATAATTCTTTTATACCTTTTAACTATATAGTATATGCCCGACAACCTATGCCCTCCCTCCATCGAATACCGAAATAATTAACGTTCGCGGCCTTGTTAAGCCCCAGTCAAACCAGCACCATACGCTCATCATCGAGGAATTCGAGCCGGACGTGTTCCGCCAGCTGATCGAGTACATTCACACGGGATGCGTGACTCTGCAGCCGCGCACGCTACTCGGTAAAGTGTTGTTGTTGTTTGTCTCTTTCTCTCGCTTCCTTTTTCCTGTGCACGCGTCTCGTATGCGTTTGCAACTCTGTAATGTAATATTGTGGGCGTTTGTGCTCGTACAGGGGTGATGAACGCGGCGGACTATTACGGGCTGGACGAGCTGCGCCGTGCCTGTGCTGGATTCGTGCAGTGCTGTATCACGGTAGACACGGTGTGCGCGCTGCTCGCCTCCGCCGAGAGATATATACAGTACAAGTGCACCAAGTCCCTCGTGCAGAAGGTATAATCGTTGATTATAATGATAAAATATAGTGGTTTGTTTTCATTTTGGGATGTGGATGGGAATTGTAGCTTGATAAAGATATGTAAGAATGTTGGCGATTGTCCAATTGTATAATGGTAGTGCCTAAATAGCGGTATTCTCGTATAACTTAGCTGACAGGAAAATATATATAATAGTTGTCGTAAATAAAGTTAGTCAAATTAATGTTTACAATATTTTAATTTTTATTAAACATAAATATATATCGTAATTATAGAATATTTCATTATGCTTCGACACGCAACCTCTTTTAGATGCAGTATCAATCTCATACAATATGTATATTTATTTATATACGTCGATAAAAAATTAATGTGTTTCTATGATTGCCTCGTTATTATGAAATACATTGTTTTTACGATTCTTTAATAAAACAAACTTAATAGATTGTAAAATTCTTAACGACGGTCAATAACAATAGAATTTTCATTAAATGCAAGTATTTTTATGTCGGATGGGAAAACTTATGAAATCTTAAGCATTGTTTGAACGGCGCATAGTAGAAAATAAAATATTTTATATTTTAAATCACGAAAAACACTTAAAGAAATACAAAGAAAGTGAATCCGGTGCTTATTAAATGGTATTTAAGTAGGATGAGTCGGGTATAGTAAGACCAGAATCTGTATTAAAGAGCACCGTATACAATAAGTCCCCTATTTATATGTTTGCCTCCGAGCTGTTTAAAATAATCCGCGCAAAAAAAAATTTCCATATAACGTTCATAATGTGGCCCATATTTCTTATTCTTGGAGCTATACATAAATAAGACTTTATATAACAATTATATGGGGAATACTATGGCCAATATTTCGCTCCGGCGCCGGAGAGACATATGGCCGATATATTGGCCATATATCGATATTCAAATTTTTTTTACGCGGGAAATTAACGAAATAATTAATTTCAATGGAATTTGCAAAAACCAAACGTTTTTTGCAAAAGATGAAGTGAAGATTGATAATTAATTAAAAAATTATTATTACTAATTATTATTAACATTATTATTATTACTAGATTTATAAAAATCTTCACAATAAATTTTACTATTTTCGGAATTCAAGTATGTACAAAAATAACAACAAATTATACTACTTTTATGAATACAAAATATACCATATTTTCCTCGTACAACTTAAAAACCATATAATTGTTCTTCGTCCTCGGCAGGTCTTGGAGTTCGTTGACGAGCGTGGCAACGAGGTGCTGAATCTCGGTTCGTTCACGCTGCTACCGCAGCACGTGGTGCGCCTGATTCTGGCGCGCGACGAGCTGCGCGCCGACGAGTTCACCAAGTTTCAGGTATATATGAATTTCAACTTTCTCCTAAACTGAAATTTTCGTCCACAATCAATATATTACGAATGTCGCGATTAATTCTGTAGGCTGCGCTGATGTGGAGTAAAAAGTACTGCGACAGCAACACCCATACCGACCTGAAGGACGTGATCGGCAACTTCATCGAGTACATACAGTTTCACAAGATCCCGGCCAACGTGCTCATGCACGAGGTACATCCGCTCGGGCTGGTGCCCAACGCCATCATCGTCAATGCTCTGGCTTATCAGGTGCGTCTAGTTATTTTGATTGGTTTTGTTTTGTTTACTGTATACGCCTTTACAGATGTGTTGTGAGAAAATTTACAATCTGCTTGAATTGGAAACTGATGGAAATGATTAAGAAAGTATGAAAGTACTAAAAATTTATTCATTGTTAATGAAATTTAATATTTCATTCGACCAGTTTTATTATGTTTCATTCGCTTTTTCAATGATTCCATTATAAATACAAGCATATCAAAGTGTATTTGTGAATAAAAGTTTTATGGCACATGAATAAATATACATTTAAATCGGAGAGATAAAATCTAATCCACACGCGCGTATAAAAAGCATATTAAATTAAGAATATACTTTTAACAGCCCCGATTTATAGCGTACAAATTCAATTGTTCCGCGTTAGAAATAGAAATACTTTCTGATACGGCATATAATGTTTCATTTCACACCCATTATTCTAGTTTTTTGAAGAATATAGAAGGAAAAAAAGTAATATTTTGCATTAAAAGATACCAATAAAATCTGACAACATAACTTTAGTTGATTCGACCACTTTGAGAAATCTACTGGAAAAAAAAATTCGAAACACTCAAAAATCAAATAAGCGTTACTAAAAGCTAAATGAAAAAACTAGCTAACTGTATTATACTTGGCGTGTGTACCTAATACTGCCCCTTTTCAGATTGATACGCTTGTAAACAGTCTGTGATCAAAATTCGGAAAAATTTTGAAATAATTTATAAACCACATTTTTCACATCTTTCAACTACTTACATTTTCAATTGAGTTTTTTCATGAAGTAGATCTGAGAAAATATGTGTACGTGGTCAGATTAACTACAGTAACCTTATTATGGTCGTAGAGAGAACTTCGTAAGAAAATACTTTCAGTTCGTAGCATCGTATCCATCACATTTAACGTCACCCTTTGTCGCGTTGTTAACCACCACTTGTTGTGCCACTTGCAACAAGTACTTCGCCCCATAAATATACACGTTGCACATTACACAAAAACAACACTGCAATCCCCAGCCACATAGATCCCTTCTCTGCTGACCGTTATGCCTGTTGCAGGCAGACCCCACAAGTGTCGATCCAGGGCAGCTGTCACCCCACCGAGTGAGACGCCAGGGTCGCAGCATGTCCGTGCAATCGTCCCTGGATCCCTACGGCAGCAGCGTCACCCTCAACTCCCTGGGCAGCGACGCCGGCTCCAGCAGCGACCACCGCCAGCACTCGGGCAGCAACTAACCTCTGGCCCCCGCGGCGGCGGTCATCGAGGCCGTCGCCGCGGCGCAGGACGAGCAGTGCCTGCAATGCACCAAGCACCAGCAACAGCCGCGCTCGCATCACGCGAGTTCCGGATCCGGCGCCGAGTCGCTCAGCATCGAGGAGGAGCAGCAAGCCCTCGAAGAGGAACGACAGCAGCAACAACACGCGCCGCCGTCTGTAGAATCCAGAAAACAACAGCAACACGGGAACAAGATCATCGTGCAGGCGGATGTGGAGGTAGTGCCGTCAAGGCGGCAGTCGCCTCCGTTACCACCACCACCGCCGCCGCCACCGCCACCGGCGGTCGTGGAAACGCAGCAACAGACGCAACAGCAGCAAGCGGACACGAGCAGGTCGGGGCTTTACATCAGGATGGTGCTGAGGCAGGAGGGCCGGCTCGCAAATCTCGTCTGGCTCTACAAGACGCACAAGTTCTAAGTTCGATGTCACGATCATTATGATTATTATGTGTGTATATGCGTATGATATATATACATAACGTGTATGTTGTGTTGTGTTTTCGCACACAGAGTGTGTGACTGTGTGTACGCGCGTATAGTCCGTATACATGTGTACGCATGTATAAGGATATCTATACCGTCTCTCTATCTTTGTCGGTGTCCGAGTGATGCGATATCCGTATGCTATTTACCTATCTCCTCCCATCCACCGATCGGTTGGTCGTCTTTTTCGGTTCACCCTCCGGTTTGATTAAACTTATAGATTTTAGACATTCGACTGATTTGTACTCGGGACAGAGAGAGAAAGAGAAAGAGAGAAATATGTTTTTTAGACACGTTTTCTACTTAAAGGAAGAAGCGAAGGAGAAAATTTGGAGGTATGTCCAATACACGCCGCTTCCGCAGATAGAGAGAAAAAGAGAGCCATATATACTTACTTATATAGTTTAGTTGATCAAGGCTGACGTTTAGTTATTAATCTGTATAGTTTTTGCATATAATAGGCACTACAATACTGCCTCGTGTATAATTCGCTCCAGTAAGTAAACAAAGTCGATGCAATTTCGACGCTCTTCTTCGCTCGATGTAACACATAGAGATAGCAGAGTTAACAGAAACAAAATGCATAAACTTTACGCTGACGCATAATATATAGAAAATGTACGAATGAAAGGCAGGTATTTTTCCTTTGCGAGCCTGGGTGATGTACGCGCAATTGCGACAGCCAGCAAGAGAGTTGTACACACGCGCGTTTTCCGCGAGAAAAAGAAGAAAAATAAGTAACAAAATATATTACAAAACAAATTATAACGTGAACGACGAACGGTGGGCGTCTATAGGAATTGAGACATCTATTTTTAATACAGCTCTATAGGTAATCTAATAGTGTCTTGTCGAATCATCAATCACCGGTATAACTTATGTAACTGTGTATAACGCATATAAAATAGAGAAGTAAAAAAAAGCGCGCTTTTTCGACTCCTTATACGTTTCTCGAAGCCATGTAATAAGCTGCTGCTACTGCTTTCGAATTCGAATCTCTCACTGCCAGGCACAGTGTCGTGAGAGAGAGAGATACAGGCATACAGAGAGTATATTATCACAAACTATATAAACACGTTTGTTCAACGAGAATGTGTAACATGTGTGCGCGCGCGCGCGTACCCACGGTCCCGCGCGGCTCTACTTTTCATACACTTCTATATATATACGGGATACATATATATAGGAAAAGAGATATGCTATTTTTCAGACCGTATTTTTCAAAGGGACACAAGGGTGCGCACGTGCGCGCGAACGTGCAAGCGCAAAACCTGTTTTTTTTTCTCTTTGTGTAAAAGTCGTCGCGAAAATTTTGGAAAGTTTCGCGAGGAATTTTACAAAGATGTTGCCTGCGCAAAAGTATGTATAAGAAAGACAGAATGGCTTTTGTATAGCACGATTCGAATGAGAAATAAAAACAACTCGTACCATGCATTTCTCCTCTCCAAGACGTATGCAAAGTATAAACCTGCACATATCACAAACACTTCACTTTTTTCAATTTCTATACTTCCTCTCGTCTCAAGAGTCTAAGAGACACGCGTTATATATATAATATATTATATATCAGGGAAGATGAAAATTATATATACATATATATCCGAACTTCCAGTCGTCATATCACGGTTGCTCTTATGTATACATATACGTATGTACATTCGACACACTTCGACCATGAAATACTTTGAATGTTCAAGACTCCTTTTATTGTGACCCTGCGTCACACCCGCGCAAAGCGTCTATATTATACATATATCTATATCCGGGTAAAAAGACAAAAAACAAAAATTGAGTCGTTGTTGCATTTACACAGCCGTTGTATACACATTGTTACCGTTGTTGTTATGTATACATATATATATTTCGATGTTGCCGTCGTATTGTTGTGTCTCGAGCATAAGTGTCTCAAGTTATACATACGCAGCCTTAACGTAGATTGAGCGAAAGACTATTGTAATTTGATTGGTCGTGTACAAACTTGGTTATCAAAATTTACAACATCTTATTGTTTCTAGTATAAAAGTGCTGATTAATTTTTCGTGAATCATAAAAATTCTGATTGACATTTATTATTCTTTCTATAATTGCCAATATTCTGTGGAGTAACTTTCAATTAAGAAAGTTCATACCTTTTATGTAAGTCTATAATTAACAGTTTTTCACTTGATCCTCAAATCATATCCTACAAATGAAAATACAAATGCAAATACTCTGCATGCTCTAGCAAAGTAGCACCGATTTGTTGATGCGCGTTAGACAAGGACAAACAAAATACATATAATTTCTATGTATGTACATGTATATAATACTCCGTACTGATGTAGCCGAAAACAATGAAATAAAAAAAAACCAAAGCAAATCCAATAACATTGTACTCGAGGGACGAAAATACTCACCGATATGTATGTATGTATTACCTGCGCGTGTACCTATATAAATATATCGATGTTCACGACATTTCAAAATCTGCTGCGTATGTACATGTGGATCCTTCGGCATTGAGTCATCGATAGGCACAAAAAAGAGTTGCTATTATTCATAAGCAGAAGCAAATTTACGCAAACGTTAAGTTTAAGGGAATGTTGAGCTCATTTTAAACAATTTAATATAAATTCGAATACTTATTGCAAAGAGATTTAAGCTCTTCGAAAAATCGAAAGAAAATATTATGAATTGAACAATGTTTATCGTTACGAATGAATATATGAAAGCATACGGATTCAACATCCCCTTAATGTGTGTCACTAAATTGCTAGTGAAACTTCTCAAAAATAGATCAAAATTCATCTCATCAAAATCGAATGCATGAAGCTGGCTTCAAAATACCATTAAAACATATCTCCAATGAAAAGTATACATAAATTAAATAGTCTTTTTCATACATACGCTACCTCTAAACAATGATTTTTGTACTTCGGTGTGACGATATTCGTTGTGAAAATGAGCGCTTTTAGCACTATTTTTATAACTGCGAATACCGTTACACGCAGATAAATAAATTTATTTAAATAGCTCTCAGCATTGTTGAGTATAGTTGTATATCATCGATCTCGACGTACAAATAGTTTTTCCATCATTTATGACTGTTCATCAATACAAACAGATAATAAATCATATTCATATTATAAAGTGGAGATTCGTTTATTTTTAACCCACATCCAATAAGACACTTCTAATGATAAGAAACGATGGTGAGGATCAACCCAGGTACACAAAAAAGCACTTTAACTTTCCATTTTCAAAACCACAACGTTTCGCTAGTTAGTTTTCTAGCCTCATCAGGTAATCATTTATTTAAAATATAGTTATTATCATCGTGGGTATTTTTAAGAGCCAGAAGCTCTACGTCCTATTACAAAAGCTACATCGCCAACCGACCAATGAGGCTAGAAAACTAACTAGCGAAACATTGTGGTTTTGAAAATGGAAAGTTAAAGTGTTTTTTTGTGTACCTGGGTTGATCCTCACCATCGTTTCTTATCATTGAAATTATTATGGAGGATAGATATAATAGTAATTACCAATAAGACACTTTTTGTAATTATTTATTACTTTTCATTGATTAATTAAAAACCATATGCGACTTTACACAAAAATAATCAACTCCTATCAATAAGAAAAAATCAAACCGAAAACGTTTTCATAAACTTCAGTTTTGAAAACGTTTTCATTCAAGAATGAACTGCAAGTATAATTTTTCAATAACTGCAATCCAATAAGAAATAAATGAATAAAAATTTACGGTATTGTTATGCTCGACCGTTCACATGCGATAAGAATACTGATTTCTGCCTATTGTTTGGATGCTATAGCAACGAGCCACTGTGTATGTCAACGTAGGTGTTGTCACGGTGTTTTGGTTAACCTGTGTTGCTGACGCCGTTTCGTAGCTTTTTACTATCTTTTGATTAGGTAAAAATTATCAAAGTACTTCGTTGGCAAAATGGTGAGAATGAAAAGCAGGGGACCCGAAGCGCGCACAGTCTACTACTTCAAGCCAGGACAGACTTTGGAGAATACAAAAGTAAGATCACGGTATACTTTGAAATACGTTGAACTGCGAAGTCGGGTAAGTATATACAAAGAAATTAAAACTTGCTGTTTGAAATACATATTATAGCCTTCGGAGAGAGCTTTGGCATTACTCGTTCCAAGACCCATATACGAACGTTTCACCGACTATGCTAATGAAAGCGAAAAAGTTGCTCTGCTCGCCGAGAGAGAGGCCAAACGATTGGCCGCGCTTAAAAAGGCTACGTATAATATGTCGAAAACATGGCAAGACACGTCAGAGGTATTAGTTTTATCATTAACGACTACCTCTGTGTTTAGCAATTTTTGTTAAATATTTTTTTCTTAAAAACAAAAATTACAGAATATACAGAAACGTCGAAAAGATGAGCTTCTGTCCCGGAAAAAGATAGAGGAGGCCGAAAGGATGAAATTTGCCAAAGATATGGCTGCCAAAACAGCATTGGAACGCGCCGAAGTTGTAAAGCAAGCGAAGGAATTGATTTTGTACAGGAAACCAGAATGTAGAATAATAAATCGATCCCTTTTGTCGTCAGAGGTAATAACTAATTTAACAAAGAGCGCGCACGGCCTTGGAATAAGGATTTTCATGAAAAATAAAGAATCGATTTCTGATACGTAAAAATAAAGCCAAATACCCGTAAATCGTCCTAAGCTATACTGCTGCGCACCTTGCTATTTATATTACGTTTTCGTAATATAAATATTATATTACGAATATTATAACCAAAAATATTATCGTAGTAGCGTAAAAGATTGGGTTTAAGTTTTGATTTGTTAAAAAATATTGATGGCATATAAAGTTATAAACATTCAAAAATAGAGTAAAAAAATGGTTTAAAATGCTATTCTCATTTTTAATCACTTTTAAAGAAGATTTTTGTTTGAGTATTTGTACTCTGCGAAAAATCAATGTTTTCGAAAAAAAAAATCGGGATTTTCTATAAAGAATCAAAGGTTGAATTTAATCTTTTTCTCTGATCTTTTATAATATTTCTTGATTGTTGTAATAGCTTGAATATTTAGAGTTATGATCAATAGAAAATATATCATTTTTATTTAAATAACGTATATATATGTGAGATTAAGATTAGCTTATATCTCCAGAAAAAGTTCATTGGAACGAATTATGGATACAAGGCTTCATTTTTAGGTGACAGAAATAGTCTCTTATTGTGCCATTAAAATCCATTTTCTAAAGACCATGGACTCTCCTTGTAAATTGAATAATACTATACAATAAATTGAAATTAATTTCTCACAGTGTCTAAGAGAATTAAATGAACAAATTAAATTTCAAAGGACGTTGAAGGACGTTCTCAAGAAGTTTGAAGAAGACGAGGCTCGGAAAGTTATAGAGGACGTTGAGAAATTTCACGAAGAGGAAAAAAAGAAACGCGAGGCGAATTTGAACAAAATAAGGATCAATAAAGAAGAATTAGAAAATCAGTTTGTATACAAAATATCGGTGTATTTCATATAACAAAAATAGTGGTATTATAGAATTGCTATTTCTATCATTTTAGAATTGATCACAATAAACGGTATTTGAATAAACTCGAAGATTCAATTAGAAAATGCGAGCTCAATGATCTACACAATATGACGAAAGAAATAGAGGATATTCAAAAAAAGGATCTGGAAGAGGTATAGTTGTTACTTAAATATTCAAATGTTAATCATGGTGTGTAAAGAAAGCATTCAACTTACTTCCGTACATTAAAACATCATAATAGGCGCTGCAGAAAAAGGAAGCTTTGAAAAAAATGTTCCTTGAAGCCATTGATGAGAAACGGCAGTATGAATTGAAAATCCAACAAGAGGACGAATTCCAAGAGAAAAATTTAAAAATGTACCGGGAAATGAAGGAGCAAATGGAACAAATAGCGAAACAGAAAGCCAAAAATGTAAAAGCAGAAAAGACTCGCAAAATAGAAGCACTAGGTATGTTCCCTCAATTTTAATTTAAAATGGCAATAGTTTTCTCTCATCATCACCCTTTTCCATTTTCAGCGAAAAAAATGGGGAAAAACATTGAAAGAAAGCATCGCACTGCTGAAAAGCGGGATCTAAAAAAGAAAGAAGCAGAGGAAAGGGAAATGGAGGAAAAGCGCAGAAAGGAAGAATTGGACAGGGCCGAGGAACGAAAGAGGAAGAGGGAAAAGGCTCGTGCTGAAACACAGCAACAGCTAAGAGATCTAGAGGAGGAACGGGAGAAACGGAGAAAAGACGAGGAAGAAATAAGACTATGGGAGACACTTCAGAGGTACAAGCGGGACGAGTTCAACAAGGAGTGGAACGTAAAATGCCAAGAGGAGGATAAGAATCAGCGGTTGAGTTATGGAAAGATACTGAAAAAACAAATGGTATATTAAATCGCTGTAATAATCTAGACCGTTCTTAATTCATATAGCAATCGTTGTTCTTCCAGGCACAAAAGGACGCCGAGAGGAGACAGGCTCGCATTGAGGCGGATAATTCCGTCGACGTCAAAGAGATGATCAACAAAGCCAACGAGAAGGTACTGGCCTACGGTGAGAGCGTTTTGCAGGAATCTCGGGGTGTTCGTCCCATCTTTCCCATTCAAAAAGTCATCCAGGTAATAGTACATTACGATACGGGTGTGGAAGGTGATTATTTACCGCAGGAGACATTTTTCAAGTCGAATGCGGTAAAAATTACCTTACGCACCAGTGTCGTACCGTATTTTACACCACGAGAGCCGAATAATCATATTAAAGTTATGATTTTGAGGTTAGAGTGGTGTAAAATAAATTATTTAATGTAACAATCAATATTATACTTTTCATAACGAGAGAAATATTTAAAGTTTATGTTTTATGGATTATGATGTCGATCAGAACGGTTTTATTATCAAAGGTGTCTTTCGAGCACTTTATTCTGACTCTTCTCAAAACAAAAAGTCAGTGGTGAATAAAGTTTCACGCAGAAGGGCCGTTCTATGCATGTTTCAATTATGCATATTTTGGATTATCGACATAATCCATGAACATATCAAGCTACCGATAAAATCTTCTATCAATAAAGTTTATTTTAATGAATTGCAGCAATTCAAGAGAGATGTGGGGTTGGCACCACCCGCCAAAGCGCAGGAAGACTACGAAATGTCGGAGGTTCCAAAAAGGAGACGAGGAAAGCGTCCTGGATGCACAAAACCGGTCAGCGAGGACAGTGTTTTTTCTCTGGGCTAACAGCTATTTTATCTTTTGAGATCAAGTTTCTTTTATTATATAATTATACAATAACAAAACTGTGGTACAAATGACTTGTGTTTACTTATTGTTATTATGGTACTTTGAAAGCAATTATTTATACTGTATACTTATATGTGCAAATCCGCGGACTACAGCACTGATAGAAATATTTAAGCCAAATTCCTGTGACTTAACTGTTAATACACGAAACTAAATTTATTAAAAATATGATGGTATTATTAATATGATGATATTATTATAAGTAAGTCAAATTGAATTATGTAATAAAACTTCAACTGTTTATAAAACATTTTATGAACTTTTCATTGTTTGTCAATATTTGATTTAACTTTTAATTTGCGTATGTAGTCAATAGTTATTATTTCGTATTAAACAATTTAAAACATCAAAAAAGTATTATAAATACTGATAATGTTAGAATGATTATTAAAACTTTGAGAATACTATTAATTCTTGTTTCTTTATTTGTAAGATCAATTTATTTTTAATAATTTTAGATCCGTGTATTAACTGTTAAGTCACAGGAATTTGGCTCAAATATTTCTTTCTATCAGTGAGCAAACAACTGGGGTACAAAAACAGGAAAAAAATTTTTTGAGGGCACACCTACCAGACAAGGTTTTTCTGGTTCCTTAGGTGTCCCCCACATAAAAATACCCGTGAACACCGTTTATCGTTTGCCAAACTTTTTTGCCGACAAAAACAACCTGGTCGAAAGTACCACTTTCGGCCAGGTTATGGTGAAAAAATAGTATATTACATAACTAGGGAAGTAAAGAGTTACTCAGTCCAGATCACGCGTAAATTGCCATTGCAAACATGTGCTCTGGGATGGCCCTCTTTATTCTCGTGTTGCGTATACGATTTTTTTACCTGACGAGGCCGAAAATACAACCTTCGCGATTGGGAACAAAATAGTACATTTCAACACTGGTGCGGAAGTAAATAATCAACTTCCGCACTCGTTTCGAACGGTATTTTATACCACGAGAGCCGAAAAATCATACCAAAGTTGTGATTTTGAGGTTAGAGTGGTATAAATGGTACTTTCAACCCGCTAGGAAAATTTTTATTTTCATGCACAGTGTTGCAAAAAAGTCTTTTTCAATTGTATAAGGCCTAAAATATTCTTTAGGCTATGTACTTTAAGATGAAAAAAAATTTCTAAATAATATTAAGGTATTATTGTTTAGTGTTTTTCCATTTTAAGGTACATGGCCTAAAGAATATGAGAATATTGTAGGCCTTATAAAATTGAAAAAGACTATATCGTTATTGAGTTAGAAAGGACCAAAAAATCGAAAAATCACGATTTTTCAAACTTCAAATTTAATTTTGTTTTTAAAAATTGTTAACAAAAATTTATGGTTATGTTTTTCGCAAAAATACCCAGGATATTCGTGTTCAGGAGGTAAAAATACGTTAGAAACCCCTGAGTTCATCCATGGACCTCAATTGGCCTACGGCTACCCCTGCAGCAAACCCGGACTAAGCCCGGTGCCAGTTGGTGTGATGCTTCATTCTTTACTTGTCTCCAATGAAAAAATGTCACTTTTGCTGAATATTCGAGGGTTTATATTAAAAAGTCTACAATAACATATACATACAAAGCTCTTAACAGATAAAATAATGCACATACAAACCCATTTCTGATGGTTATAAAAGACAAAAGAAATTTAAATATCGTAATTTTTAATTTTTTATCAAATTTACACTTTTAATGCTTCAACGTCATTAAAATTCGAAAGATTTTTTCCTAAATTTCATTATTTTATTGTAAAACTGTCTTTTTTTAGTAACAATTTGAGTACAGGAGCCTAAGAAAGCGTTGAAATGAAAGGAATTTCGACTATATCAATAATACGATATATTCTTTAATAAAGCAAAAAATCGCATTAAAATTTTGACATCGATTTGGTCGGTAAAAAAGTTTGGCAAACGATAAACCGTGTTCACGAGTATTTTTATGTTTGGGGACACCTAAGGAACCAGAAAAACCGTGTCTGGTAGGTGTGCCCTCAAAAATGCTGTAGTCCGCGAATTCGCACATATATATATGTTATATTTGACGTTCATCTGTTTCTCACCTGCATTTCGACTAGTCAATTCCAAGAAATAAAAAGGTTAAATCCTAAGTGAAACAAGACTCGCGCGAAAACAATCATGTTACCTTATACCATACAAAAAGACATCAACGAAACATCAAATAGCGAATCGTAATAATAAAAAAATCCAACAACAATGTCGAAGAAAGGCGAGCCACCGCCACCGAGGCTAAAACCGTTCCCGCCCGCTTTTAACTTCTTCAACGGGGGACTATCCGGGTAAATCCAATAACCTTCCCCAGCCAAACTCTTCTCTAATCCTTTAACCAACATACTGACCACCTCACCCCTCAGAATGTGCGCAACGTGTTTCGTGCATCCGATGGACGTAGTGAAGAACCGCATGCAGATGAGCAAGGAGGGCACGACCATTGGTCGCACCGTCAGCTCTATCTTCCTCAACGAGGGCATTTTCAAGTTCTACACGGGCCTCAGTGCTGGTCTAGTGCGCCAGGCGACTTACACTACCACCCGGTTGGGCATGTACAATCAGCTTCACGATATGTTCAGGTGAAGCTTTATTTATTGGCGATTGATCAGAGGTGGAATTGTGAATGTCTAAGTATATGTATGTAGACGATTGCTTCTCTCAGGGTACGTTATCCAGATGAAAACCCAACGTTCTTTATATCCGCGTTGATGGCGAGCATGGCTGGATCCGCGGGTGCCTTCGTCGGCACACCCGCGGAGGTCGCCCTCGTGAGGATGACTTCTGACGGGAGGTTACCGCTTGGTTAGGAGGTTTATTTACCTTTTTAAACATATACCAAACCTATCTCATAATTTAGGGATTGTAAAAACGAATTTAAAAATTTAGCTTTTTAACCTGAAGGGAAATCGATCTTTTTTTACTTCAAAGTTAGCAATTTAATGTGAACTGTACATCTATAGATACTGTCATACTATATATTTATGTATATAAGCAATGTCGCTAACTTTGAAGACAAATATCCTCTTCTTAGGATGTATTTTTGGGTGCCAAAAAATGAAGAAAGTAACGATCGTACGGTCGAGTGCTTTGAAAGCGTATAGTTATAAACATTTTTATTACTGTTTTTTGAAAAATTCTTTAGGAAAAGACCTTACTTTCGAAAGTCAGACATTTAGTCTAGGAAATCCTCAGATAACGTTTTGACAAAGGAAATGAAACAAGAGAAAACAAGCTTTCATTTCCTTTGTTCGAAGTCGAAAAATTTTTAATTCGTCCAAAGTCGTCATGACATTTTCAAATTGTCCAATGAAAATGAGTTGACAAGTCGCAAAAATCTGGATGTCTGTAATTAGTGTGTATATTTCGATTGATATTCATTATTCAAAAGCTTGGAGAGAAATCAAATGAAAGCTTGTTTTGTCGAGATTCATTTCCTTATTCAAATGATTCTGAGGCTTTTTTAAACCGAAATCAGGTTATATTAGTGTCTATATTTGTAACAAGCTTTTCATAAAACAATATCAAAAATGCTTTTTCAAAATTTTGAACCGAGCAACCATAGTTTTCTTTATTTTTCATCATTCAAAAAACATTTTAAAATTGGAACGACATCTTCATGTAATATAGACTTACAGCAAAAACTGATGACTTACACATCATCTCAATCAATCAATCAATTAATCATTAATCTAAAGGATTTACTGAATAGGGTATTAAACATCTGTTAATTGATTTGTTAACTACAAAAAAGCATTAAACAGAATTCATTAGCATTGTTCGCGCCAGCTTAACAGCAACCGGAGATGGAAAAACTTTCATCTCTTCAAACTCCACCAAATTAAAATCTTCATCATTGTTCCTCCATAACCATCATTCATCCACTCCCCGTTGTACCTCAAACATAAAACTTTCCACAACACTGACCTCTTCTCTCTTCCCAAAACAAGACCAACGACGCAATTACAAGAACGTGATAGACGCCTTCATCCGCATCGTGAAGGAGGAAGGCGCGACGACGTTGTGGCGCGGCAGCATCGCGACGATGGGCCGCGCGGCGGTTGTTAACGTCTCGCAGCTGGCCACCTATACTCAGGCGAAGCTCATCGTCGCCTCGCACTGTAATATTCCTTTTTTCAATTCTCTCTCTCTCTCTCTCTCTCTCTCTCTCTCTCTCTCTCTCTCTCTCTCTCTCTCTCTCTCTCTCTCTCTCTCTCTCTCTATCTCTCTCTCTCTCTCTCTCTCTCCTTCTCCCTCTCCCTCCTCACCTATTAAGTATTGTAACGCGGTCACATAATGTAGTTAATGTGCCGGAAGGCTACCTGCTGTACTTCTACGCGTCGATGCTGTCAGGCTTCGTGACGTCTTTCAACTCCATGCCGTTCGATATCACGAAGACGAGGCTGCAGAATATGAAGTCTACGGAGAAGATGCCCGGGACGATCAGCATGATGATGAGTATCGCAAAGGCCGAGGGTGTGAGGGCATTGTGGAAGGGTTTCTTACCGACGTACTGTAGAATTGGGCCTCATACGGTGCTGACGTTTATGTTTAACGAGCAGTTTGCCAAGCTTTACAGAGAGTATTTCATGGACTGAGGTTTGAGTTGCGGTTTTCTGGAAATTACGTTTTGTAGTTTTTGTCGGTAAATAAGTTTGGGTGTAAATACTTGAGAATAATACTCAATATAGTTTGCTATCTTATTTATTTTTTCTTTTATATAAAATATGGGATACTATCCCTTAGCAATATGTTATAATGTAAGATACATAAACAAGGTGTTTGTAACGTTGTTTTTTAACGTAAAAATAAAGTAAATGAATGCACGAAGACGTGGAGACTGTCTAATTAATAGTTTCAATATAAGCTGAGCCATAATTCGTTTAAAAAATCGAGATCCTACTTTGTAAAAAATATTTTCCTGTTTTTTCTAATTATCTTAATTCATTAAATACTCGATTTTGTATGATGACGAAAAATTTTCAGATTACTTAATTATTAGTCATTTAACAGTAAATAACGATAACATAAAATTTTTCCATTTCATCGCACTTTACTTAATTATTTTCTAACGAGCTTGTAAATTTAATTGCAAACACAATGTGCCACTTATCTCTATCAAAATACCCTCACTTCAAATAATTTATAACCTATCCAATTCAAATTCCACACTATACTTATTACACAACAACTACCTTCACACTTCACTAAAACCGAATACTAAAAAAGAGCACCGCATTAAAGAGAAAAAACCCCAGTCACCCAACTCAAGGTAAAACAGAAAGTTACTCCTCTCGGCTCTCACGCGGTCTCACGCCGTCACGCGCGGCTCCGATAGTCCTGGCATTCTCCGCTTGGCGGCGCCAGCGCACAATCAGCTGTCTGCTCTCTGACAAACCACTGTGCGGCGCATACTGCTGGCTGCTGTGCCAATAAATACCTAATCCTCTTCATTGAGACTTAGGCCAAAGTCCGGGCACGACGTCGACGACGACGGCCGGTGGTCTTTCCGATCCATATATTATCGTGAAGGCCGCGGGGGAGGGAGAGAGAGAACGAGCGAGCCCCCGAATACTTGTGCGCAGCCAGAGAGCGGACGTCAGATCCCACGAGGCGGCGGTCATCGCTGGTCGACCCCGAAAAAGAGAGAGAGAGAAAGAGAAGAGCTTTCGAGGATTTAAATTAATTAGTTAAAGAATTTAAGTGCAAGCAGCAAAGATGGGCGAGAAGAGCGTACCCAACGCGATCAAGTTCCTGATCGGCGGAACCTCCGGGTGAGTTGAAGATATTCGTGTGTGTATCTAAACTAAGTACACGCATACACACCCATATATGTGTTACTTGTTAGTATTAGCTATTCGCGAATTTCGGCGAAATACGGACGGACGGCCTGAATACATAAATGCATGAACTGGAGCATGAATATGTGCTCGCGGGGTCGGAGTTCTCATCACTTTTCATACATGCTTGCTTGCTTTTTTTCATCGCCAAAGCGTTTCAAAGCCAATTGCTTAATCAGCGCGTTGATACTTTCTCGATTGATAGGGCGCGCGCGAGCGAACGCTGGTTGCCAAGAGTGTATACTCGGTAAACAGATACGCATGTGTACTTTGTACATTGTTATTGCATTAGAATGCGCGTATGCATACGTAGTCAAGTGCGTTTAGTAAGTAATATGTATTTAGAGCTGTATTTTAACATTGTTACCTAAGAGGATCACTGTATATTTTTAACTTTACGTAATAATTATTGAATAACGCGGATAATATTATGCGCGAGTCGGCTTGCAAAAAAGGTTTTTGAGAGTACTTTCGAAATTGCATCAGTTGATTTACCCTTTTTCTTTTTCTTTTCTTTTTAAACAGGATGGCTGCTACATGCTTCGTGCAGCCTCTGGATCTCATAAAAAATCGCATGCAGCTGAGTGGAACAAAGACATCTACCTTAACTGTTGTCTCATCGATTATCAAAAATGAGGGAGTGCTGGCTATGTATTCCGGCCTCTCTGCTGGATTGATGCGTCAAGCAACTTATACCACTACGAGGCTGGGAATATACACCTGGCTGTTTGAACTGGCATCGTAAGTTTTTTAATGTTAGTTTCATTTATATGATTATTAGAGAGTTAATAATATACTGTAAAATTTAATAGGAAAGATGGTCCGCCAAGCTTTTTAACCAAAGCAGGCCTTGGTATGGCTGCCGGATGTGTTGGTGCTTTCATTGGAACACCGGCTGAAGTTGCATTGATCCGCATGACAGCTGATGGCAGATTACCTGCCGGTGAGAAAAAGAAAAAGTATTCTTTCCGTAGCTATTTTTATTTGATGAGTTTTACTTAAAACCAAAGTGCCTGTGTAAATCATGCTCTTGGAAATTTGCCAATAAAATGTCTTTGTTTTGTGGCCTTCATCTAAACTAATGACTTTTGTTTAGCTGAAAAAAGGAACTACACTAATGTTTTCAATGCCCTGTTCCGTATCACAAGGGAAGAAGGGCTGTTTACACTATGGAGAGGTGCTATTCCTACAATGGGTCGTGCAATGGTAGTCAACGCAGCCCAATTAGCTTCGTACTCACAAGCTAAGCAAGCTCTTCTTGATACAGGTACAACTATTATTACATTCATGACTATGTAGATCTTACATTAAATTAAATCTAATGAAAACTTTGTATACTTAGGATACTTCAAGGAAAATATAACTTTGCATTTTGCAAGTTCTATGATATCTGGTCTAGTCACAACAGCAGCATCAATGCCAGTTGATATTGCTAAAACAAGGTGAACATTGTTTCAAACACTATTTCCTGTTAATTTCAATTGCAAAATTTAATTATTCATTTTTTTAATTCAGAATACAAAACATGAAGACAATAAATGGAAAGCCAGAATTCACAGGCGCCATTGATGTATTAACCAAAGTTGTACGTCACGAAGGAATATTTGCATTGTGGAAGGGATTCTTCCCTTACTACGCACGTTTAGGACCTCACACTGTGCTGACATTTATCTTCTTGGAACAAATGACGTCTGCTTATAAAAACAGACTTGCATGATCATATAAACGAAACTAATCATTTCTATTGATTCCATATTATCGAACGGCGTGTATACAGATACCTATATTGCTCAATTATTTTTTTATTTTCTTTATTTTTACGCTTTTGAGAAACGATACATTCTTTATGCATTCTTTTATAATGGTAGAATCGTCAGGTACGATTCCAAATGCCCCAGCTTGTATTAATACGATGATTTAATGACTTCAGATATCCAGCTTTCATTGTTATTATTTGTAAGTAATGTTTAAACAAACATTGTTAGCAAGTTGAACCTTTACATGTACAAATATAAATAAGAATAGTTTATTAAAGTATATAACTATTTTTACAATAAAACAATGTTGTTGCCAAAATAATTTTATTAAGTTTTTAAAAGTCAAAGAGCGGCAAGCATATAAATGTATGTGAAGCAATCATATTTAAAAAAAAACACTGTAATTAAACTGTTCTATATAGGAATTCGGATGTCAAAGAAATTTGAAGTAGTGCCAATTTGCGTTACGCAACCGGCGCCTATGAACATATCGCGTGCCAAGTAATCAGAAACTGTCAAACATGGCATTAGAATTTTTCAACAGATTTGTTAAACGATATTTTGACTTTTTTTTCGATAAAATATCGACCTAAATTGTTGAAAATTAAATGTTACGAAACAAGACGATTTCGAGTTGTTGAATGTTGGAAAGTAACACACGTTTCATTATTATTGTTGATGCATATATTTAGATGCTCTTAGTAATGTAAGTCACAAAAACTGTTAATGTTTCTAAATTTTTTTCGTTTTCGTTATTTTATTATAAATTTTCATATTGTTATTGCTTCTCTTGTATAATAAAATATCTTTTTCATTTAGAATGACATATTTTTTTTTCTAAATGTTTGTCCATATCTTAGTTATATATCTTATCATTGGTTCTTATTATAAATCTAAATATTATTTCATGTTTCAGTATATCACTTTCATTTGGTAAATGGACAATTTGAATAACAACTATCGTTTGTTGTATGAACTTATTTTAGAAAATATTGATAGGGTGACTTCACCAGTGAAGGAACGAATAAGGAAATTGTAACTTTTGTTATTTCATTAAGTGGTTTAAAAATGACTTAAGGTGATGTGATATCCACACTATTACTCAATTCTGGGTTTCTGTTTTTCTCCTTCAATTTTAAACTTTTTGAAAAAAGCTCTTTGACACGTTTTAAGTTTAATAAAGAACTACAACGTATCAAAGCGTTTTTTCCTTAAAATTAAAAATTGAATGAAAAAAACGGGAACCCAATTTTGATTAATAGCGTGGGTATCACCCACACTATTGCTCAATTCTGGGTTCCTGTTTTTCTCCTCCAATTTTAAACTTTTTGAAAAAAACTCTTTGACACGTTTTAAGTTTAAGGCGATGTGAACCTCAAAATCAACCCAATTTCATTATTTAATTCATAAACATTCGAACGTTTATTTGGAAAAACAATTCTGTCAGGCGCTCCGTGTATGTAAATACTATGCTCAGATTTTTTTTTGTGCGATTCTATCAGCATTTCCATGAGATACGCTCGTTTTAATACTGGCAAAATTCGAAGTATTACAGATCCCTACTTATCGGCATTGCGGCTTTTATTTAATTAAATAAATTCTGAGTAGATTTTTGGAAAAACAGCTCTGTCAGGCGCTCCGTATATATAAATACTATACTCAATTTTTTTTTTTAGTAATTCAATTATTATTTGCAAAAGATATACATGTTCTAAAATTTGTCGGTAAGTACACATTATCTTAACGGGATTCCATAGTCCTACCATTACCGACCGAGCAATTCACACAGTTTCAAGTTGATTAAAAATAAAATACGTCGAATCACAAAAAATCAAGAGAACACTTCGCTGCGGTTTTGAACGTTCTATCATCCAGTAAAAGTTTGGAGTCGAAATATCAAATTGTTTTTGCAAAAACTTTGAACGAAACCGAATTTTGTTTTGTTCAAAGTTTTTGCAAAAACCATTTAATATTTCGACTTCAAACTTTTACTAGGTGATAGAACGTTCAAAACCGCAGCGAAATGTTCTGTTGTTTTTTTGTGATTTTACGTATTTTATTTTTAATCAGCTTGAAACTGTGTGAATTTCTCGGTCGGTAAATAAAGAACTACAACGTATCCAAGAGTTTTTTTCTTAAAATTAAAAATTGAATGAAAAGTAAAACCCTTTCGAAATTTATATTCTAAAATGTTCAAACTTTACGTCGGTGAGCAAATTTTGAATAAAGAATCAAAGTACAACAAACATATCGTCGCTTCCAAATAGGAAGGGAGCAACTGTAAATTGTATCGAAGTTGTCCCCTTTCCATTTGGAATCGACAATATTTAATACTTATTCATAAAACATTGTAGCTCCCCTCTATACTTTATAATCGCAAAAACAATTATTTTAAATTCAACTGAATAAGCATCAAAATAATTTCTAAAACCCACTTACTCCAAAAAAAATGACCTCACCTCTCTTCCAAGTCACCTTGCACTTACTCTCATTTACTTATTCAACCACTTTTACACTCAAGCTTTCAAAAAGCCTCCAAAATAAGTAATCGCAACCACCCGCGCAGAATGACACCATTTACCGACCGAGATCCCAACCGGCAACCTCCTACTCCCGCCTACCTTACCGTCGAGAATTATCAACCCACGTACTCTTCCCTCCCCCTTTCTCACTCTCTCTTCGTCGATGTAATATACGGCGACGGCAGCTGCTGCTGCTGCGGTTCTCGCCGCTCGCGTGCGAGTGTATGGACTACGCGCGTGTAGCAGGCACCGGATAACGGATGCCCCCGAGCCACTGCACGATATAGATTGTTGCCTCGTACATGGGTGTGGGAGGGGGATTCCGCAGGTTCTTTTGTAATGGGGTTAGGAACTTTTCGGAGTTTAAAAAAGGATGTGAGAGGATGCATAAAATGCTATAGGAATAGGTTTATAATAGGTACATACATATAGGTGTTTATAGTCATATAAAGTGGATCGCGTAAAAGTGTACGGAGCCCGATGATGTAATATACCTATAAATTCCCAAGATTATTATTATTATTATTATTATTCTCTGCAAATGTCGAAATATTTCGAAATATTTAGACCATGCGAAAATCTAATTTGGAGTTTCTTCGTTATACCCCAACCAATAACCGTCATCATCGTTCCCGAAGACAAAACGCACAGTCTCTCCTCGCGAACTTCCTCTTATCTATCTTCAAACACACAACCCGTTTTTCGTACCCCACGTCGTCTCTCCCTCTCTCTTTCTCTCGCTCGCAACCGCGCCTCTATAGCAACAAGTACCCACTCACTCCCTCTCTCTCTTACACATACGCATATATCCTGCGCCGTATATACAACTATACACACTGTTATATACAGGTTACTCGTCGCCGTCTCGAAGTCCTCTCCTCTCCGGCGTGCATGCAAGCAGCAGGCGCAGAGGGAGAGCCAGGCGCAGCAGAAAACTGTACAGCCTAGGCCGTCGGCCTCTGATCGCGAAAGGATCTCTCTCTCTCCTTTTCTCTTTCTTCCTCTCTCCATACTTACACATCGAATTCGTAGGATTGAGACTCCTCTCGTCTCTTTCTCTCTCTCTCTTTCTCCTACAAAGAAATAAGAAAAAGACAGGAGGGCAGTAGCGTGTGCAACAGTGCAGCAGGCATGAGCAGCAGCGCAGCAGGCAGCAGCTCTCCGAGCAGTGGCGCCGCATACACACTATATACCCGCACTCTTACACACACATACTCTGCTGCTCCGCTCCGGCATTAGAGGGGGTGATGGAACGCGCGTCGGTGCGCGCGCAGCCGCTTTGTCTGCTCCGCTCTCTCTCTTTCTGTCTCTCTTTCGCGAAAGAGCGTAGAGTGTACTGTACAGTGGTGGGGCGAGCACGCGGCAACGCGCGCCGAGAGCAGGCAGGCAGGCAGGGGTCCACACACCGCGAGCGCAGCAGGAGAGGGAGAGAAAGAGAGAGAGCGGACGATGGCCATGGCGGAGCGGCCGATTGCATCCTCAGTTCAGTCGGGCGCTGAACCCGTCGCGCACCGTTCGGTCGCGAGTACCGTCGTCGCGCCGTCGCCGCCGTCGTTCTCCTCCTCCTTATCGTAGTAGTAATATAGTTCACGTATTATTATCAATCTGCTCCCTATACGTTATCGTGCGCGAGCGTGCGCGCTAACGCGATCGGGCTCCCGTATACATGTACTCGTTTGATACGCGCATATCGTAGTATAACTATATCTATAATACGTGCAATAATAGCAATACTATACATACAGTGTCCCTATAATACAGAGGTGGTGTGTAAAACAGAGAGAGAGCAAAATCGTCCGACGAATGCATCGGAGGCGAAAGTGAGGTGCGAAGAGAGAGCAAGCAGCATCTTATACAGTGTGCGCGCACGTATATACATACACATAATACGCAGACGAAGACGCGCAGCGTGTGTTTTCGTCATCTCGAGGAGCATCCGCTGCCGGCGTCTCGACGACTACAACGACGACAACGGGCGTCTCGCTGTGCTGCGCGGCCGGCGGCCGCATCGGCCTGCACCGTAGTAGTGGCAACCAGCAGCAACAGCGCCGGCGACGCCGCCACCGCAGAACCGCTGCCGTTCTTCCCCTCGAGCAGCCCGATTCGTCCTTCTGCATGGTGAGTAGCAGCAGCAGCTCGACCGATCTCTTCTTTCTTTATAATGTACATATACCTATATACATACGTCTTACCTGTAGAGAGATACGTGTGTGAGTGTTGTTTGCGGAAAAAGGAAGAAAGCACGAGCGAGAGCACTTTCTTCCGATTGGATAACGATTCCCGTTATATACCCGAGCGTGTGTGTGTATGTGTGTATGCGATACCTGTCGTGGATTAATTACTCGCAATGGGATTCGCAGGTATAGACACGAAAGTCAGTCTGTCTCTTTCTCTCGAGCGCAGGTGATCCGCTCACCTCTGCTCGTGTGTACATATGTGCATAATACCTATACCTACTTGTGCACACACACACATACGCACACACAATGCGCAGCATCGCTCGCGGAGATTTTGACGAGGGGGCGGGCGAGCAGCACACACACACACACACAGGTAGCTTACCCTTCCCAAAATACCGCGTGTATAGGTATAGGTAGGTGTATACGCGGGCGCATTTCCGATTCCTCGAGAATCGCGAAAACTTTTTTCGTATATATGTTTAATAGCGAGGAAGCGAAAACGCAAGGTTGAGGAAATTCACGCGGTGTCGAGTGTACGAGGGTATGTGTGCTTATACATGTGTGCTCAGCGGTTCTTTTGGCATTCCATTACTTGACTACGGCTTTTTAGTATAATGAGCGTGCGAAACGGAGTCGCTGTGTCTACAATGAAAGTGATGTTGTTTCTAGTACGTGCCGTTGAGTAATCGGAAAGTGTCTGTGTATATATGTATAAAGAAAAAGTTCGATTAATCGCGGGTTTCTCTGGTATATATAAATATATCCGCGCGGGGGCACGAATTTCTCACCTGACGAAAGTATATCAGACACAGACGCTCGCAACACAATGCAATAACACCTTCTACTACGTATAGCAATACAGTACGATGTACACACCTTTTAAACGGTCCACGCCTTTCTGAAACAACAAATTCGTAGCAACAGCAGCAATCGATTGGGTTATCACCGCCGATCTCGATTTAGACAGCGAAAACCACTAAGTACGTGCCCGCGATTTCGTCGAGGCCGTATCGAAAAAAGGCTGCTGCTACGGCTCCACCTCTCGTGTTTCAAACACCGATAAAGAGAGTACATCCCAGCGATTTCGCGAGTGTACATCAGTGAGCAAGAGAGCCGTGCGAAAATTCACCGAGGCGGAAGTGGTCCGCATCATGCGGGCGGCTTTGTTTACGCGGGCATATAGTAGGTAAATATGAAAAAAAAAGAGAGCAAAACCTGAAGATATGTACCGGTTGCGGCCGCTGCTGCTCTCGCTCTGTAATTTAGCGCTCGGCGGTGTGTAAGTATAGTAAGGCCACGCGCGCACGCGTGTAAGTAGGTATTTTTCGCTCTTGTTTTTCCTTCCACCGTGAGCGTCGCCTTTTTCCATACCAAAACTGTGCTCTCTTCATTGGCATTCTTTCCGCGTTCGCCAACGTATATGCATACTTATACATTCTTCTCATAAATCGTATGCGCAATTAAAAATAGTCGACGACGGGTCAGCTGCTGCTCATGCTGCGGCTCGGTTTGCATTGTCGATCGGTTCCCAGCGTAATTAATTGAACGTCATTGTGCAGTAGAGCGAAGTATGTGTGTATGTATAAATAAAAGTACCAGAACGCCGTATGTCGAGAGGGGAGAGTATAGAGTGGCCATCGCCGCCGAATTGAACGGTAAACGAGCGGGTACATAACAATGACTGGGTCACGAGCGTTTTGATTCACGTCCTCGCTGATTAAGGCTCAGAGACGAGAATTAACCTGGTTTTTGCTACTCTAGCGTATGTGTGTGTATGTATCGGTTGTGAACTCGTTTTCAAGTTTTACGAAACCCGATTATCTCTCTAGCGCACGCCGTATGTTGTTCCTTATAATCAGTGGATAATGCAGTTCCGAAGTCGTCGCCACACGGCGCGAGAGATACGCATCGTCGCGGCGGCGATAAGTTGCTGTTTATTTTAAACGTACCTATATACTCTACTCTCCCCGAGTCAACTTATATATAGGCGCCCTCCTCTCTCGAGCGATAACACCTTCTAACCCCCCTCCCCGAAAATCTACAGCGCCGATGCGCGCCCGCACACTTTCTAGGGGTCAGCAACCCTATTGGTTATTTTTATATTAATCCTCGCTACTCCCCCCACTGTCTGTCGTGTCGCCCAAGCTGATGTGTGTACACACATGCATTACCTACAACACATTCTCTGTCTGTCTACCAGTTCTGGTAACGCCGTGGCATATACCCACGAAAACGGAGCGGCGCGAGTATACAGTAATCCCAGTTGCACACTGTACATAGTCTCGCTCGCTTCTCGGACGTATTTGAAATTCCGAACGTTCATAATGAACGAAATGTTAACTTATAGTTTCTAATTTTGGTTAGAATTCGTCGGAGTAATTTTAGTGGTGACTGCAAGAGTGACAAGTGAAGAAATACAGTTATTATTCACTTTTTAAATATATTAAGTAGCCAACTTCGTCTAAATCCGAAAATGGCAAAAATCTTTCGTTCGCTATGAACGTTCGAAATTTCAAGCACCTCTTCTCGGGATGATTAGATTCTGCGCCAGTGTACCGTGTATATGTGTGTATGTGTGGGAAGAAATTGTTCTTACACGCGTTCGGCGCGATGACGTGTATTATCGAGCGTGACATTGGATTAATGGGGTGTCGGGACGACGAGAGATATTCGTTTAGTTCTCACGTATGGGAAAGGTGGAAAGGATGTGTGTAGATGTATATATACAGTAAGCCCTATATATATACGTATACAGGTATATACACATGCCGAAATTAATAATAATGGTACTTAAGAAAAAGGTTCGAACGCGCCGAGGGACGATGCATATATGTATATATGTGTGTATGTATACGCGGAGCGATTGCAACAAAAAGCGAGGACTCTCGGCCGGATTACGGTATTGTTGCACGCAACGCCTCAATTAAAGAACTTTCAATGCTCTACGCGCCCTGCGCGCACACTTTCGTTTCTTGTGTGTATGTGTATAAGCTCGAGCTCTATCCGAGAGCGGTTCGTAATACAATTTATTAGGCTCGTTTCGTTTTATACTTTTCAATTAATAACGTTTTTTTGCATAATCGAGTTTCTCGCGGGTATGTACGTATACGTGCCGAGGCGCATTAGTCACGGCGGAAAGATTTTTCGTGTGCGGTTTGTTTATAATACGAAGAAAGAGAGAGAGAGTCAAAGGAACGTAGTTACACTTTTTTCTCAAGTATATAATATAATCGGTTTTCCTCTGTCTTTGGTTCTTTACAACGGTTACTTACGTCAACATTTTTATTATCTCGGGGGGTTCCAATTATCGGCCGCGCATCGATTATCGTCGTTTCGACTGCACGTGCGGCGACAAGTGTGTGTGTGTGTGTGTGTGTGTGTGTGTGTGTGTGTGTGTGTGTGTGTGTGTGTGTGTGTGTGTGTGTGTGTGTGTGTGTGTGTGTGTAACAGAATAAATGAGCATAAAAAAATTAGCATAAGAAAATATATACGTATACCATAGAATCTCCTCGGATTTCGCGATAATAATTGTTCCCCCGTTAACCAACGAATCAATTACCTTGAAGTGCCGACGTCGAAGTTTCCAAGTACCAGGGAATTTTGAGTCTTTTGCTTTGACGGTAAAATGGAAGCACCGATTGTCGAGGAGAGCGTGCGGCGGCCGGCGTCGGCGGCGCGTCTATAAATGTCCGGCGCAGCTCACGGGCGGCCGGCCGCTTTACGATCGGTTTATGTGGCTCGGATATACGCGTGTGTATACACGGGATTCATGAAGTGTGTATGTGTGCTTTTCAAAGCGCAAAAACACCACCGACGACCGCCTCGCGCGGTGGTGCATTCGCGTACGCGTATCTACAGTATAAGGTATGATCAATTGAGTGTGACACATCGATTTCTTCCGTACTGCCATATATTAAATCGCATTATTCACTTCTTTTATTCATCAAAGAAGTAAGACATTCACACGCACGCGTATACGAATACTATACGCTTATACAGCTATTTTCAAACCGGATGTAGACAAACAAAACAGGCTCTCTCTCTCTCCCTCGCTGATTACATTCGCGTTTTTCGCCATCATCGTCGTCTCCTAATTGTGATGTATTTTTTCTTTTTTGTGTGTGTGTGTGTGTGTGTGTGTGCGTGCGCGCGTGTGTGTACACGTACTTACCATATGTACGTGTACGCTAAGTGCATCGCGGCATCGGTAATCATATAATAAGCCGGCAATTAAACGTAATAATAATACACGATTCTTATATTGAAACTCGCTCGAGCGGCGCACGAGAAAGAGAGGGAGACCGCCATGTATACACACTTACACACACACACACACACACACACACACACACACACACACACACACACACACACACACACACACACACACACACACACACACACACACACACACACACACACACCCACCCACACACCCACACACCCCCACCCAAACACCAGTCCAAACAATGAGAATTCCGCCGCCGCTACAGTTTAGCCGGCATATCATTATCGTCATTACCCTAGCCATACATCATTACGCTCAATCTCCGCTCGTCGCTCGCACTCCCTTTGTGCTTGGCGTTTAAAAAGCCGCATTTTTGGCAAACCCCTGCGCTGCTACTGCTTTTTTCACCTTTTAAGGCCACAGACACACTCGATCCAAAATAAACGGATGTTGTAACAATTATCTCTCTCTCTCTCTCTCTCTCTCTCTCTCTCTCTCTCTCTCTCTCTCTCTCTCTCTCTCTCTCTCTCTCTCTCTCTCTCTCTCTCTCTCTCTCTCTCTCTCTCTCTCTCTCTCTCTCTCTCTCTCTCTCTCTCTCTCTCTCTCTCTCTCTCTCTCTCTCTCTCTCTCTCTCTCTCTCTCTCTCTCTCTCTCTCTCTCTCTCTCTCTCTCTCTCTCTCTCTCTCTCTCTCTCTCTCTCTCTCTCTCTCTCTCTCTCTCTCTCTCTCTCTCTCTCTCTCTCTCTCTCTCTCTCTCTCTCTCTCTCTCTCTCTCTCTCTCTCTCTCTCTTCTCTCTCTCTCTCTCTCTCTCTCTCTCTCTCTCTTGTTGCCCATAACAACATGCGCTCGCGTGCCGTTGCCGCCGCTTTCGAACGCACGTATATCCTCATATATACGTGCGTAACGCTCTCTTTATCCTTATCCGTAATAACACGCTTTATCGACCGATCAGCCTCTCCCGAATAAAAAGCCATATTGCATCCCGAGCTCTGAGAGCGGGAGAAAGAGAGAGAGAGAGAAAAAGGAATCCTTTCGCGGAAGAAATCCTTTCGTACTTACATACACGCACGCGTGTGCTCGCTCTCCGATGACTTATTTCTGCGAAAGCAAACGCAAGCAAGCGAGCGAACGAGAGAGAGACGATCGTGACGCTTGCCCGTTACGCAACTACTTGCACTTTCGCGTCGTATCGACGACGACGGCGGCGGCCTCCTTCTCGCTCTCATTATATATATATATACACGATATAATACGCACCGGCGGCTCTGTGACATATATGTATATTTTCGGCCGGTAGCTTGCGGTGTGGCTCGCCCGGGCAAGTGAGATACTTAGTTAACCCGGGCCGGAAGCAGCGGCGCCGCAGCTCGTTTGCATCGGCTTTTCTTTTTGTCGAACGATGCGGGCGGTGTTTATGTGTGGTGGTGCTGCTGCTGCTGTTGTTGTGTCGTCGTTAGGGCGGTGAATGATACGAGCGGGCACGCGCGGTGGATATATCGGCGTTTTGGCAAGCGCGCGTGCAGCTGATGGCAGGGTCGAGGGAGTCAAAGAGGAGGGTGCTTTGCTGGCGGGCTAAATTTGGGGGGAATATGCTTTTTTAGGGGGTTTCGGTTGATTTTAGATTTTAGCCGGGCGCAGTGTGTTTTTCTGATGCGAATGGTTATCTGAAAGGGACTGTCGCTCGGATTCGACGTGTTTGAAATTCCGAACGTTCATAATGAACGAAATATTAACTTAAAGTTTCTAATTCTGGTTAGAATTCCCCAGAGTGTGGTTTACTGGTGACTGCAAGAGTGAGAAGTGAAGAAATACAGTTATTATCCGATTTTAAATATATTAAGTAGCCAAATTCGGCTAAATTTGAAAATGGCAAAAATCACGTGTTTGAAATTCCGAACGTGGGGGGGGTCCAGAGTTTCGACGATTCACTATAAAATTGAAGTCAACTGTAGACGTTTTTCAGTTCGACACATGGTAATGCCGATTGTTCTTAATTTCGAAATTTTAAATTACGAAAATCCTATTTTCGAATGTAGCAGTTCACCTACTGTCCAAAACATCGAATTTCATCAATACGATCTCAAAGCAAATATAACCTGTTTCTAATGATTTATTTCGAAATGTCTATATTGTACCCCTATTAAAATTCTATTAATGAAATTCGATGTTTTGGACAGTAGGTAAAGTGATACATTCGTAAATATGATTTTCGTAATTTAGAATTTCGAAATTAAGAACAATCTGCATTATCATATGTCGAACTGAAAAACGTCTATAGTTGACTTCAATTTTATAGTAAATCGTCGAAACTCTGGACCCCCCCCCCCCCCCCGAACGTTCATAATGAACGAAATATTAACTTAAAGTTTCTAATTCTGATTAGAATTCCCCGGAGTGTGGTTTACTGGTGACTGCAAGAGTGAGAAGTGAAGAAATACAGTTATTATCCGATTTTAAACGTATTAAGTAGCCAAATTCGGCTAAATTTGAAAATGGCAAAAATCTTTCGTTCACTATGAACGTTCGAAATTTCAAACACCTAAAAATCTTTCGTTCACTATGAACGTTCGAAATTTCAAACACCTCGGATTCGGGAATGTTTATTTCGTGTGATTGGTAAGGTGAAATTGTCATAGAGCGCTTTTTTTGTCCTTTATTTTTTGATAAGTAAATGCTGCATTTTAAAAATAGATTGTGCTAGTTTCATTTTCGTATTCGTTTTAGAATATTTTTTTGTTTCTGTTCAATTCAATTTTCTGTTTTTATACAAGTAAAAATGTTCTTTATAGAAGATATTGACAGTCAGAGGATTAATTAATAATGGTACAAATGTGTATATATTTTCGTTTATATATAACTCAAATACTCAAAATTATTATTAAATCATTCAAACTACGTAATGATCTAAAAATTTTAAATTTTAGAAAAAATCTTATAAAAAGGTAGTTGAATAAATTCATTAGAAATGAAGTAGCTTAGATTCAAAAATTATTTTTTGTTTCTCGTTATTTATATTTTATTAGTTTGTATTAGTTTCACGTATTTGAAATTCCGAACGTTAATAATGAACGAAATATTAACTTAAAGTTTCTAATTTTGGTTAGAATTCATCGGAATAGTTTTAGTGGTGCCTGCAAGAGTAAAAAGTGAAGAGATACAGTTATTATCATTTTTTTAGATGTATTAAGTAGCCAAATTCGGCTAAATCTATAAATAGCAAAAATCTTTCGTTCACTATGTACGTTCGAAATCTCAAATGCCTTTAGTTTTTAAGGTTTCAGTTAATAAGTTTATCTTGTAAGTTTGTTGTAACCAGTCTATGTACAGGTAACTTTTGTTTAATTCTATAGGATTACTTCATGTAAATTAACTGGTAATAAATAAATAATAAACTTACATTTTTCATACACGTATGAAAAAAATAATCTGTTTAAAACGAAAAACACGAGCTAAAAATAAACCAACCAGCAAAACCGCAGTAAAAATTACGAATTTACTACAAATTATGATACATCACGGCGGCAATAACCGTATATCTCGAAAAAAATATAATTTTTCCCGCCCATAACTCCGTCACATCTGATGCGCGCGCGTCCCAATTCCCCGTGCAGCCTTAAAATCCAAACACTCCTAACATAACTCCTGCGCCCCCCACCCATATTTTTCCCAGCGCGTAGGAATTCGCCTGCTTCCGAGGCACCACCCCACAAGTACCTGCATAAATTTCCGACTCACCACCGCGTGACATCTAAAACCGAAAATACACAGCAGCAGTAGCAGCCGTGGCAACCCTTCGTTTTTTAATAATCCTAAGCGACCCCGCGCGGCGCGTTTCCCTCCCTATACACAGCAGCAGCAGCAGTAGCGCCGCTCTCAAAGTGACGGAAATTGCGAAAACATGTCTCGAGCCCATTATTTCAGCGCGCCTCTAAAGAACATGTTATACATATACATATATTCAGAGCGACGCGATGCGGTGGCAGATGGATGGATGCACGCGGGCGAAGGCGAACAACGTCGCCAGATGTCCGCGCGCTTACTTTACGCTTTACTTTTTACTGCTTCTCTCTTTTCGAAGTCGAATAATAACCGTTAAAAATAGAGCGAGAGCGAGCGCTTTGCCCCGTCCGCGTGTACATATATTTGACTCGCGCGCAGCAACCATCTGCATCGAGTATGATAAAGACTGGTCGCGAGGGTGATTCGCGCGTTGTTTTCTTTTGTCAAGAAGCTTTTCTCTCCCTGCACAAAACAATCAATTTTTTCGCTGTCGCCAACGCGTGAGTAAGAGCTTTCCTGTGTACTTACACGCGCACGTATGTGTATATACGCAAGCAGCGCTAAAGAGCTGTTTATAGTCATTCGCGTGTGCGTTGCAACAAAAGATTATCGCCGTCGAGAGCGCTTGCAACTGCACTTCCGCGTGTATGTGTACGTGTGTGTGTCTGCAATAGAGTCTCGGCGACGACGGCTCGATTTGCTGCTTTTTTCGCATGACACAATTCATTACAATGCGCGAGCGTTTACGGACACGGCGCGTGTGTATCATCGGCATTCTTGTTTCTTTATTCACTTTTTTTTTATTATTCTTCCTTTTTTAATGGCGCGTTGTTGTTGGTTTTCTTCTTTCGTGGAAAAGGTGTTAATTGTGCCGGGGTAATGGGTTCTCCCGATATTGTTTAAACTTGTAGACAGTCCTACACTGAAAGAAGAATATGTTTATATTTAACATGGTATTTTAACTGTTAACATGGCATTGTAACTAATAACATATATATTTTAATAGTTACAATGTTAAATATAAACATTTTGAGAAAACATTTCTCTCGGTGTAAAGTTATCGTCGTCGTTGTTTGGAAAAAAAAAGTTTTCTTTATTGAGATTTATCGCACGTTTGCGTTAGACACGAGCTGTACTCCAAATTCTTTTTCAGTGAAGCGCTCTTTAAAAGTATGAAATGATCATTACTGTCGAAATCATATTAAACGCCACTTTATAATAACATTAAGTAACGAGCTTTCACCACGCCTCATGTTATTACACCCTGATCTTCTGATAATTTTACATAAGCCCATTTCGCTCCTTCCGCTAATTGCCATCCATGTATAAACGTAAAAACGTTACCCCGAAAAAAGGAGGAAAGAGGAGAGACGAGAGAGACTACAACTTCCCAGTTATATGTCCGACGAGCAAAAGCATGAGCGACAACTACGTCGCATCGCATCTTTCTCTCTCCTAACGAACTCGCAACGCCCGCCCGAGGAGGAATAACTCCCTTGCCCAAGAACCCGAAAAACTTCACCTCGTTTCTCCTCGCGTCCGGAGCTCCTTCAAAAAATCCACGCTCCGAAAACCTTAAAACTCCCGCGCGCGCGCGATGACTTCTCGTTATCCCGGCCCTCGCGGCACAGCAAAAAAAGAAAGAAAGAAAGAATAAAACGAGGGAGAGAGACGGTACCGAGATCTCCTCCTCTCACTTCCACGTATACGCAGACACATACACGTAAGTCGCCGCGTCGAAGGGCTTTTTTCCCCGGCACGCACGCGCGCGCGGTGTTAAACGAAGATAGCCATCGCGAGAGAGAGAGAGAGAGCTGCTCGCGTCGTGTAAAAATAGAAGCGCGCGCATCCTTTCGCCGAGCCAAGTATGTAAGTGGTCGAGAGAACGAGAGAGAGCTTGACCAGCTGTGCACCGCGCGTCTTCCCTCTCTCCAGGCGCGCGTGTATATAGTAGCAGGATAGTACAGGAAAAGAGCGATGTTGGGCGACATGATAATGATGATGGTGACGATGATGGTGTGTGCAAGCTCGGTTTCGTTAAAAACGGGGACGGGTCAGCAGCAGTGGAAGCGTCGGGTTGTATAACTCGGCTGCCCGTTGCAGCCGTCGTTGTGACGCACAATTGGTGATGATCTCGTTTATGTGCGGGCGCGCGGAGGAAGCGTTACACGTGAGAGGAGAGAGTATGTGTGCAGAGGCCGACTTTCGAACCCTTTTTCGCCAGGAAGCCTACATGGTGTTCTAGATTTTCTATATATAACGAGCAGCGTGTGGGTAAATATATAAGCGGGAGAAGATATGATTTGTTTATGCGAGGGTTTCGATGTTGGATCCAGATTGGAAGTGCATAAGAGAAATTCATTTGTTACCCAACCCAAATGCGCGCAGTAATCACTCACTCGACACGAAACGGTCGCTCGAATCGTGCCCTCCCGAGATAAACCGATACTTCTCTCGCCGTCATAACTTCCGGTGTATATATACAATCTAAATACGTAATAACGCGGACTTTTCGGCCTCGCACACGCAGGTGCGCGCTTGTGTTCATCATAATACACGCGCCGGGAGGGGGGAGGGCAAAAATAAACTGTGTTTGGTTTTCCTCAAACGAAGAGAAATAAAGCTTGCACAACGCCACCGCGGCGACGGCGGTGGGGGCTCGCGGGAGAGAAAAGACAGAGAGAGAATATGGGATCACTGGGTCAGAGATCTATTTCTCAGCTATATTTAAATGCATTCTCGGTCATCGGCGCGGGCGCGAGCTGCTGCCGACTGTGCATATAGCCTATATGTATAAGCGCGCGGCGAGACCATCACATAATACGTCCGCGAGATGGTTAAATTCGATCGTACGTTCCTTTGAGAAAAAGTCCTCCGGAGTTTAGCGGGTGAGATCAAATTATTATGCGACTACTCGGGCAAGTTTTCTTCATTTCACCAGCTATTGGGTGTGTGTTAATTGGTCGCCGCAGTGGGTGGAGGATTCACAGCCGCCCGAACCTCGTTCAACGTTAATGGCGGGGCGCGCGACGTGAAGTTTCCGCCCGCTTTCGCGCACAGTATACCGCGGGATATTCGTTTTGATAACTTGCATATTTGACGGTGACCGAAGAGCGAGGTCTATAAGAAGAATTAGTCGCTGCTGCAGAGATGAAATTGATCGTCCCTCGACGAACGCATTAATTTCGTATATATATACGTGTACAATATTCAGGGATTAATTGAAAGCGTGTACTACGTTCGAAAAATTTTCCAATTCTGGTTATTTAATTGAATATTCATCTCTCGCGGCCGCGACGTGAGTAATAATAATCATCACCAAAGCTATCGTGAGTGAGATTTTTCAGTGCCGGCCCTTTAATCACTCATCCATTACAAACTGCAATTACTCATAGTGGTTCCCCTTCAATAAAAAAAAAAAAAAAAAAAAATACACGGAACTCGACTACCACCAACAGCAATCGTCTCTACGATAATTGATCCAGATTGACGGTCATGACGCGTTCATCAACGGCGCATAACATAGGCGTCACACTTTTACACTCTCTCTCTCTCTCTCTCTCATACGAGAAGAAGGGTGTAGTCCGTTATTACGGCGATCACGGCGCTGTTTGATCGAAAACGGAACAATTACGGAACGTTTCATGTACGTAAATCATTTTGAAACCATCCGAAATATTTTCATTTCGATACGGCTCAAAACTCGGCGATGCAAGAATAAACTACAAAAGTTGTGTGGTATTTCATGATTCCACTTATAAAAGAGAAAACGTAATTAATATAAATAATTGTAAGTAATAGGATTATTGTCTCAATGGGCGAAGCCCATTTTCTTCTTCAATTATAACCCTGTTAAGAGAACTTATCGGTGTTTTATTTAAAGAAGCTTTGCCCATTTTCTTCTTAAGACACGAAGAAGAAAACAGGCAGCGGCGAAGCCGACGCTCGTTCCCTTAATAGGGCTATACTTGAAGAAGAAAATGGGTGAGGCCCATTTAAGGGAACTTATCGGTGTTTTTTAAAGAAGAAGAGAACGGGCAGCGGTGAAGCCCATTTTCTTTTTCAATTATAACCCTATTAAGAGAACTTATCGGTGTTTTAAAGAAGAAAATTGGATTTACCCATTTTGCTTCCTCCTAGAGGAAGCTTTGTGATAGTAATTTTTTGAGTTATTGTAAAAACATGTTATAATTGTTTTTCGAGGTGTTATAGGAATCAAAATGCATGATTTTTGAAAAATGTCTGTATGGATGTGTGTGTGTGTGTGTGTGTGTGTATACGCCTGGATCTCAGCTTCTACTCCATCGATTTTGACCGGACAAATCTCATTTTTTTTTTGCTTTTTTTTTGTGTGATGGCGGGCCAAAAATTCGTTTTTTGATTAGCCAATACGTTTTTGTTTTATTTCGAATTTCCGATTTTCTCAAAATTGATTTTGGCTTTTTCTTAATGATAAGATCGAGATATTTAAATCGAATGGATAGCAATCGAAAGAGCATTAAAATACCTATATTTTCTAAAAAAAAAATTTCTCTAGCTACGGTTCTTTTGTTATTAACAAAAACGTGTTTTTTTTTTTAAAGCGTATAATTCCTAAACTAAACAGTCAATTTTCTTGAGAAAAATCATGACAATGCAGAATATAAGTAGCTGTAATCTGTAAAAATTTGAATTCATTTTGTCGACTAGTTTTTGAGAAAAAAATTCAAATGTGAAAAAAATGAGTTTTGTATGTCCAACGATTACGGGAGTAAAATTGATTTAATCGCTTTAAAATATTTTGTAAAGGTAGATTTTTGATAGCTCTCGGTCGAAGCTTCGCTTTACGCATACTATGCGTAAAATTCAACTTTACACACTCAAACAACGCGAGGACGTGCTTTACTCATACTATAAAAAAAAATATTGTTCGTCACGCGGGCGAAATCTTTACGATCTCGTGATCGCCCAACACTCGGGCCGGCTGCGCCGACCCTCGTGCGTGCCGATCACTCGGTGCGTAAAATTCAACTTTACGCCCTAGTGACGAAAACTACTATTCTACTTCTGGACATCACTTTAACAAATAATTAAAATATGTTATTTTTTTTTAAGCTGCAACCAACATTAATTTGATTATTATTTATTTAATACTTTTCAATTTAATCATTTTCATTCCAATAAATATTCCAATAAATAATACCTAATTATCGAATAAAAATGTCTATTTAATTTTAAATTCTCGCGCAGAGCCAATAACAGATCAAATCTATAGAGGCTTCACTTCTTCCGGTCATCACTTTTTTAAGAAGGGACTAAGAAGAGAACGGGCAGCGGTAAAGCACACCGCTCGTCGCTCGTTCTCTTAACAGTAATAAGAGAACTTATCGGTGTTTATTTAAAGAAGAAAATGGGTTTGCAACGGCGTGATTTTTAAAAAAGCGCTAAAGTTTAAAATATATTATTTTTTTTTAACATATTTTTTTATGAGCTATTGTAATGCATTCTAATTTTTTATTCGAATTTTTAAATTTAAATTTTCAAAAATGAATTTCGGAGCGCTTCGTTTTATATTGGACGGCAAAAGGTATCGGAACGTACCGAAATCAGTTGTCGACAACAACACGGCGACAAGACGGCATACCGTACATCGGAATGGCGCGAGCGACGGCGCCGTAATAACGGACTACATCCGAATAATCTCGTTCCTCGTATCCCGCAGCAGCGTGCACCCCTGCACGCGAATCCCAGAAATATCCTGTCTCCTCGTCGCCCGCGCCGGAATTATTCACGGCCACGAGGCGCACGTATGCGCGCGCCTGCGCGGGGAGGGAAAAGGGCGTACACACATACACGCCTTTGTCTCTCTCTCTCTCTCTCTCTCTCTCTCTCTCTCTCTCTCTCTCTCTCTCTCTCTTGCGATAGACTACCATCACTGCAGCAGCGGCAGCAGCGTGCGACGAGCTATTTCGGCCGCTGCGAGGCTCCCGGAGAGCAGCGGCTGCAGCAACAGCTATTTCGTCTCGTCTCGTCGCGCGAGGGGGTTCATCCTCTCCGTTGCGGCCCATTTCTCATGATTTCCATTACTCATTCTGTGCTCGTGCCCGAGAGCGAGCGAGTTATTTAAGTAGTGCTGGTATATAGGGTTTGGATTTTCTAGTGATACGGAGGTATAGACTGTATAGTGAATTAAAAGCGGCTCTTTTATAAAAGTAAAACTCCGAGAGAGACGCGCGCAAGGGGAATCGGATATGGATCGCGCGAGCACGTCGTTTGCCAGTCCGGGAGAAAAGACTTGTGCCCGGTGTATATAACCACGCGAGCAATTAGGAGGGGGGAGGGGCTAAAGTAATTTCCAAAGATCGTGATGGGTTGAGCGGCGCGACGATGGCAGTGCTTCGATGAGTTATGCCGATCGGACACGGAACCTCTTTAGGGCGATTCTATGCGTGGAGGTGGATAAAGGGGTTCATTGAGCTGCTAGCGGTTGACAAATTTGCTGTTTTGTGTGTATTATATTGCTAGGTGGAGGATATTAATTTTTTTAGCTACGGGATACTTTTGTGCATTAGAGTTTTAACCCGTTTAGAATTTAACCTTTAGAGGGCCGGAAAACCACTAAAATGGCGCCCCCTTATCGACACTTTGTCTACGTTCAATCAATGATATAAGATACCTTTTGCCCAATTTTTTAAGATGAATTTCCCTCTCAAAATCCTCTAAAGGTTAAGGATGGAATATAAGGAGGGAGCGAATTGTCAAAAGTTTCTGTGATACACTAAGGAGATTCTTTTTCCGATTTGTCGAAGTGACTTTTTCACAATTTCTGCACAGCTGTGGGTTGACATTGTTTGCTTAAATGGCTAGTAGTAAATGTGAAAGGTATTTTATACTTATGAAGGTACACAACATATATCTCGTTATCATTCCGCATGTTATGATCATGTGAAAATCTTTTAATGCAACAATTACCAATCCAACGACCTATAGGTCGATGGAATACATTAACCCAATCCCAAACCACATCGACTTTCTATTTAAAAGAAAGAACCATAACAGAGAACACCTTCCAAATCCATCGAGGAGAAGCCCGACTTCCGCCAAAAATCTCTCGTGCCACACTCACTTGCACGCACACACACACACACCCATGCAGACACACCATCCCTTCTATTCCTCGAACGGATTCCTAACCTCCGCAGTTCTCTCTCTCTCAGCAGGTATATAACCCGCTTCGCGCGCCATTCACCGCTTCCTCTCACTCTCCTAAATATGCATGCATACGCGTGGCAGCGGCCGCGAGAGCCTCGAGGAGAAGCAGAAGAAGACGAAGAAGAAGAAGAAGAACTATACCGGGAGCGAACGCGCGCCGCGCGGCAGCTGCCGCTGGATGTCAATGACATTGCGCTGCTGCACTGCACTGCACTGCAGCGGCACAGTACCAGTTCAGGACACGAACGTCGCGCGAGTAGAGAGTCTCTCCCCGGCCGTGAAACCGCGCGCGCGGGGCGGCGGCGCCTCTCTGTGTACGTACGTATGTATGTATATGCACACGCGACGACGATTATAGCACGCACTCTCTCTCTAGCCCCCGTCGTCGTCGCGTCGTAAGGGAGTCTCTACAACCTTGCGCGTGCGTGTGCGCTCGCCGTGTATAAGGTATACCTATATATAGCGCTCTCCTATATATAGGTATACCTTATACACGGCGAGCGCACACGCACGCGCAAGGTTGTAGAGACTCCCTTAGAAGAGCAAGCGCATGCGTTAGTATGCATGTGTGTGGAAGCGAACCGGCGGTCTAATCTTCCAGCGCTCGCGAGCGAAAAGGCGGATCGCGTGCTGACAATCGATCCCCGCAATCTTTCTTCGGTCCTCTTTCTCCTTTTTTCCTTTCTTCCTCTGATTCTCCGTCTTTCCTTTCTTCCTTTCTTCTTCGCCCTCCTCCCTCTTCTTCTTCGGACGACAACGACGAGATTTTCGCCCGGGCGGCTGCTTGCTCATTCGTATGTGGGTGCGCGCGCGTGGATTTGTATCTCTCTCGCGAGAGAGATAGAGAGAGAGATCGCGCGTAATGATACGATAGGATAATTATACGCGCAGGGGAGGAGTCGAGGTGCAGGCGAGCGGCGGGTAATAAAAGGTCCTAAATAAGATAGCTCGCGAGCTTGGGAAGAGAGCCGCGAGGTTGTACCGTTAGAGATATAGAATAAATTTTCCCTACGCGTAGTATAATGCGTTGTACACACATATATACAGGCACCGAATCGATTATCAAAAAGCAGTGCGTCCTATTGTCCCGCGATGCGCCTCTTGTTGTAGGAGAAAAGGCCGACAATTAACCGCGATTTCGCTGTACGGTCGTATACGCGAGATAAAACAAATAAAAACGCGCGTCGTCATCGTCGTATAGGACGTAAAAAGCTGTGTCTCTCTCGCCTTACATTCGCGGTACGCACGCGTAGCCGACTTTCCCCGGGGCACCGCGCGCGGCTGTCTAGCTTTTTATTTTCGTAATAAACCAGCCATATGCCAAATTGACCGCAACTTCCGCAACCACACGCATGCGGCTGTGTGTATGTGTTCGATGTCGGGCCATCCTTGTGCTGTGCTGCGTGCTGCATTTGTGCGGCTGACTGAACGACCGACTGATCGACCGGCGGACCGGCCTACGTTATTATGTATGGCGAAAAGTGGGAGAGAGCCACGGGGCTGGTGTGAGGTCGATGGTATATTGGCTTTTTATTATTAACGAGTCCCATCCTGTTTTGATTGGGGGGATGTGCATGTTGTATGAACGAGTGTTGAAATATTCGATTTCCACCGCTTTGATTTTTTACGCTACGTTCCGTGTTTTTTGTTTTTTTTTGTTTTTTATAAATTAATATTGAGTTTTACACTGAGCAAGATTTTTTTGTTTATTTACTCACGTTTTTACAAACAGCAGCAATGTTTTCATGAAAGAAGTTCACAGTTCGACTACTTTAAATAAATATACTTTTATCGTTGCATCTGAACGCTACAATAGTTACAGCTAGTAACGATAACAATGCACTGACAGAAAAAGGTTTGTAAAAATTACTATACTATCTGATAAAGTTGTCACAGACTGTAAAAACCCAAAAAATGACTATACTTTACAGTAAATTTTACTATACTTATAGTAAATTTTCCTATATTTCTAGTAAAATTTCTTATAAAGTATTGGTAATATTTTGGGTTTTCAAAGTCTGTGACAGCTTTATCAGACAGTATAGTAATTTTTACAAACCTTTTTCTATCAGTGTCTTCCAAACACAATTGTACCTACACCAGATATGTTCGTCCACACTTCCCCAGTGCCCAACTTGCAGTATTACGGTACAACCAAACATAATCCCTACATGCACGTATACATGCGCGCTCCGGTCCACCTTACATAGACTGCCCCCCGCCCGCGCGAGAAAGAGAAGGAGAGAGAGAGAGAAAGCTTAGACGACGCGACTACTTCTAGTCGCGTGATGATCGGCCGTTTGCATAATTTTATGGACTAAATAAACATCACCTCTTCTCCCCAGGTGCATTACCAGCAGCACCTCTATACTCCGTGTATCACCCACTACCCACCGCTTCATTAACCGTTTCGGCATAAAATGTATGCCAATCTCCCTCTCTCTCGCCTCTCATGCTGTCGAACTCTTTGTTGCCCGCATTTGCATATAATTACGCGACGACCTTGGTGCATGAGTTTATATATATGCACGCACATACACGCGAGAATGGCACATTATATACGCGCGCGCGATTGTGCGCTTAATGGCCGTTGAGATTAGAGCATCTCGGTTTCCTCACGCGCGCGCGCGCGTTTTTCTGAAAGGTGTATTATAACGCGAAGAGAGGGAAAAACGAGAGAGAGAGAGAGAGAGAGAGAGACTATATACGAGCGTATATATATGCGAGAAAAGGCAATAAGTAATAGCCAAGCCGCGCCACGCGGCAGGCTATTTTTCGCCGAGAACTATGCCTTTGTAATGGATTGCACAAACCTGCTCTCTCTCTCTCTTTCTCTCTTGAGAGACTATTGTCGTGGATAATGCGGCGAGGCCGCGTCACCGAGCTCGGTCTTATAACAATTCATGCGCTTTTACGGCTTTAAATTTAGCGGTAAGCGGGGGAGAGAGAGATAGAAAGAGCGTGCATAGTGTGGTTTTATCGACTATTAATGCCGGCGCGATTTTACGCTCTCGAACGTGTCATGATTGCCGGTACGTTTTTCAAAATTGGTACTTTCGGGGAGCGTTTATTGGTTTGCGAGAGAGAGAGAGAGAGAGAGAGAGAGTACGATAGAGGCTGCGAATGTTATGTACTGTTTGCATCTGTGGTCGGGAGAGTTGTAAATTTTGGGGTTGTTTGTATGTTTTCGTGCGGTTAGGTTGGCTATTTAGTTGAATGTGCAGCAATAAACAGGGGAATATTGCATGGTGTATAGTCTCGGCAGGTCTTGTATTATTAAAAAAGAAACTAACAGTCTATTTACTCTTTTAAATTATTACTCTCTTGATGCTTTGTAATTGCTGCTTGCCGTTAAAGGGGGCTTTGAGAAAACTTTTGGAGTTGAGACATTAGCAAAAGAAAAGTGAAAGCTCATTAGCATCTATTATGTACCATTGGGTTTGAAGGATTCGTCGTTGGGGAAAAGACTTCTTTTTCTTAGTTGAAGTGGCTTACTGCTATTACCAAGCCAAATAGTGACCACTGCGTTAAGTGTGCATTTTGTCCACATTTACTTTGAATATTAATGTTGTTTTTAACGTTACATTGATATAACTGAATTAACATATCTTAATATCGTATTGAATCTCTGTCGTATCATTACGAAGAATTACAGGCAGCTTTTATCAAATCTAATAGTACCACCAGAAAAAGAAGTTTACTAATTCCAAGAAGATACCTGACCGTCAGCACCAAAAACAGTTACATAAGGGCAATAACGCTTTTCAATAACCTACCAAATAAACTTAAAACAATTAGACACAAACACAACAAAAAAATAAAATTAAAGAAATGGATAAGAGGGAACACCTAATACAACTAGTCGAAATTAAAAATTTCTTTCGAAAGAAAAATAATTAAATAACTATACTAGTATAAATAATTATTAATTAAGTTAGTTATAGTTTTAAGTTAAATTTAAGTTGCCGGACCAGCGAACAGGAAATTACATTTTCTCTGCTGGATTACTTTTGTAATGTAACCCATGTACAATGGTTACAAATTTTGTAATTCTGTAATATATTGTACATTACTCTGGTTTAATAATTAAATAAATAAATAAATAGTAATATATGTTGAAAATAAGTATAACAATCAGTTTGTGGTGTAAATAAATCATTCAACAAATCTATCTTACTCGAAAAAATCATAAACGGTAAAATCAATCATTGTCTACAACTGCAGCTTTTGAATTAGATCTAGTCACATACATATAACTGTCTCGCACATGATCGACCAATTAAACTTTCATTATCATCCCCAACAATCACGTCCACCCTTTATCCTCGCCTACTCATTCTTCACCCTTTTCATCACAACTGTCCGCCTCCCCTACATCCACATATATATCCACGCCGTCAACAACGTCACCCTCTCTCACCACCGCGTCAAACAAAAACCCACACACCGCAGTGCACCACCGCGCTACACTGCAGCACATTCTCTCTCTCTTGCTCCTGCAGGTATATATACATGTATAACCACGACGCGAGCTACCTACATTATTCCCACGAGCGGCACACATATAGGTGCACTGCACAACGCAACGTCGTCGGGCGCAATCGGCCGTGCAGCAGCAGCAGCAGCCCCAGAGAGACAAAGCGCGCTCGGCCGGTCGGTTGGTTGGCTCAGCTAGAAAGTGACTCGGCGGGCGCGCGCGCGCGAGCGCTCGAATTTCGGAAGCAGGTGGTGTGTTCTCTCTCGGAGATTTCTTTTTTGCGCGCGCGACCGAGTCAACAGCGCCCTGTACATAATGGCTTCTTCGCCTCTCACTTTCCGAGTCACGAGTTCTCCTCTGTGTACGTGTTTGTTGTGTGTGTTATCGGGGAGGTGGTCAGTGCGGCTTCTCCCCCTGCTACTGCTGCGGCTTATTAATATACATGGGTCGGTGGGTGGTGGGTGTCAAAGGTGAGAAAAGAGTCACGCGTGGGTGTGTTTGAGGAGAAAAAAGAAATTCCGCAGGTAGGGGGTAGTATATAGCTACGTTTTAATAGCCGCTTGTTCGAAGATATATGTATGATTGTGGTTTATGTGCGAACGAGGATTCGGAAATTTGATACACGGGCACGGACAGACGAGAGAGAACCGTTCTATAAAATTAATTATAATCGGCGTGTGTGTTATACGACGAGAGCGGACGTGGTTTATGGGGTACAAAAAGAGGCGCGAGCGCGCGACAAAGCGATTGTCAAAAAGATATAATAAAAAACAAACGAGGAGCGCGCGTGTGTGCATATATTCTTTCCCGCGGCCAATCGCGCGCGGACCGCATAAATCGCGCCAGCGGTACATAAAAAACGAACGAGCATGTGTGGATAATGTATTTTACTTTCCCGATTTTTCTTCGCCCAATCGTAAAGATATTATATGTATACCCAACGTCCACGCCCACGCGCGGTCCGAAATGAGTATATAGTAGAATTCGGAGAACGTCCGAAGATCAATATGAGCATTAAGTGTAGTGAGTGTAATTCCTTGATTAAGACCGTCCTAAACGCGCGCCGTTCGCTTTGTTATGCATGTATGCACGTATACTACCTGTGTGCCTCCCACCACCGGCACATACAATGAAGCAATAAAGATTCGTGAAAGATCAGCCGAGCACGCGGCGCTCCTATTTTAACGTATATATATCTGTCTATCCATCCGCTCTCTCGGATTATACCAAACCACGACCACTACTACAATACTAAAACACAGTCCTTGAGCAGCAGCCCGGGCCGATCGAATAATATCCCACGAGTCGAAGATCAAGTGGTATATATAGCATATACGCGGTCCTTCATTCTTTCCGTCTCTCTCTCTCGCTCTCGCGATTTTGGGGGAACCTTTTTCCATGCCAATTAACGTTTTCGCGGAACGTATATATAGTCTCGTCGCTGTCTCTCTCTTTCGCCAAGGACGCAGGCGGCAGGCGAGTCGTCCTCGTGTCGATATATAACACACGCGCGCGCCGAGAGAAAGACTAATCCTTTCGAGTATGTGTGTAAGTATATACGTGTGCAGCAGCAACAGCAGCAGCTCCTTTTTTCGGTCGCTCCTTTCTTTCCTCGCGCGCGCGCGCGCGCACGGCCGCGATGCTTTACGACCGGAACGCAAAAAGAGGATATAGCAGCGAGGCCTAGCCGCTGAAGAGAGAGATAGAGGAAGGAAATTAATCTTCGAACGCTGCTACTTTTCGAATTAATTGAGTTTCGAGAGCGCGTTAGACTATCTTGAGAAATTTCGTGAAACACGTGTCTCTTGCGATATAATCATACCCTATCTGTATACGTACGTATAAGAAACGTCAAGTCGTCGCCGTCGTTGATGTATAGCGCACGTCTCCCCGTGTATAAAGAATTCTATACAAAAGCCCTCAATTAGCCTCCTCCTCGCTTCTTCGTCGTTTTCCCGCTGCTGCCACACACTCATCAGAAGAAAATCCCTCTCCGCGGCCGGATTAGGAGACCGGGTTATTAACTCCTCCACGTCCGCGGTGAAAGTAAACATCACCTCCAGAAAGAGCGACCCCTCTGATACTATCACAGGCCGTGTCCCTATAGTATCGAAAACCTTCGCGAATAACGTGAATGTACCTGCGCGTCTATCTCCCTTTCACGGCGCCTAATAAATTAATCGGTCCTCTCCCGTTATATTCCCCTCGCGCCGCGGCGATTTACATAAATAGCTCCCTCTCTCTCGAGCGGATAGAGAAGTGCAGTGTGCTGCTGCAACAGGAGAGGCGCGCGCGCTCGCTCGCTCACTCCGCCGCTCCTTATTAAGGTCAGAGACACACACAGACACACACACATACGCGGCGCGCAGGACCTGCGAAACGGGTTTCGCGAGTCGAGCAGCAGCCGAGTGTACCTGCGGGAGCAGCAGCAGCAGCAGCAGAAGTGGACGATTCGCGTGAGCGAGTGTGAGCGGTGCCTAATGGCGTGTGTTATAACGCGCGCCCCCGCGTCAGTCCGGAGCTGCGGATGGGAGGGAGGAGGGAAGTCGTGTGGCTGATTGGCGAATGCTCTGGAGTGTACGGGAGTGTGGGGAGATTTGAGGTGGCAGGATCAAAGTCTTACTGAAACTACTGTTAGAGTGGATCATTGTAGTAGTTTGTCATCGTTAAATAATATAATGTTGATGGGAGATTAGAATTGGATTTGATAAACGGTTGTCTTATGGCAAGATGTAGGTAGGTAGATGCATCTGAAGTTTGCAACGTTGTAGTGAGATGAAATGAAAAAAAAATTTTATTTTACTTCAAGTTTATAATAATAGCGTTATTGGCGCGCTACGCGCGCCTATGTTCGTCTTTTGTTATCGCAAATTCAATATTCGATTGCTTACATATTCGATAAAACGATAGTTCTCGAATAGGATTTTTATATAAAGGATTAATATTAATTTCACATGCAGATTTATTGTTTTATAGTATCAAATGACTTTATAATAAAGATTTAGATAAAATTGCCATTGCTTAATAACTTTAATTAGTTGTAAAAAATTATTTCGTTCATGAGTCTGAAGTTTGCATCGTCAGAATTTATTTATTTATTTAACCAGAGTAGTATATGTTGTGATACATGTTATTGCTTACTTCAAGATATAGTTATATGTCTAAAGCAGCAAACATCCTATACAGGTAGATATAGCTACCTGTATATAGGTCTGGCGTTCTTAAACTTAAAAACTTAAAAATTGAAGACCTAGACATGGAATCTAAGATTCCACTATTAATATTGCGACGAACATTAAGAATGCAAGGAAATAATTTTTTACAATTAAACAACGGAAATTTTATCTAAACCTTTGTTTTAAAGTTATTTTAGACTATAAAACACTAAATCTACACGCAAAATAAATATTATTTAGTACAAACGTGAAGTAAAATGAATTATTTTTTTTATTTCGTAGCACTCCAACGTTGCAAACTTCAGATCCATCAAACTTCAGACTCATGGTAGGTTGAAAAACGTAGTGCAATGTTGAAGGTAAAGGATTTTTTTTTAATTGTGATTATAGTACAACGAGATGGACTTTATTTAAATCTATTGCATAGATAACGTTGCCTAAATTTTTTTTCCACGCTAGAAACAGGCTCGACAACAATTCGTAAAATTTACTGCCTCCGGAGTTGTAAAAGTTATTAAAAATGCATGGAATTTATAATTTTGTTTTTGTTCTCAAAACTTATTAAACTTTAAAATAACGAATAACTTTTATTATATTTTAAACGATAAAATATATAATTCCACACACGCATATAAAAAAGGACCAATCATTCCCATATGTATCTCCTTTGTCCAAAAAGACGCTATTCCAATAAAAAATGAAAAAAAAGGAGTTGATCGTTCGTTCACACAGCGCAACTGCATTAATTCTCAAATCCCAAATCTCCTCGTACCAGTCGCAGTTTCTCTCTCTCCCTCGCTCTCTCTCGCCGACTCAAGAAAAGTACGACCCGTGACCTCTCTCTCTCTCTCTCTCTCTCTCTCTCTCTCTCTCTCTCTCTCTCTCTCTCTCTCTCTCTCTCTCTCCCTCTCTCTCTCTCTCTCTCTCTCTCCCGCATCATACGATCATCCTCTTCCGACCGTAAGAAGTGCCATTTTATTGCACGCGGTGCTCCTTCACTCATTCTCTCTCTCTCTCTTTCTCTCTCTCTCTCTCTCTCTCTCTCTCTCTCTCTCTCTCTCCCGCAAGAGGTCAACGAAACAACTACACCTTCTTAATAAACTCCGCGTGCGCCGCGCGCATCGCTTAGCTTTTCTTTCCTTTTTTGCGCACGGGGGCGCGAGAGTCTGAAATTTATGAAGCTCGACCGATAAATTTCATTTAGCGCGCGTGCGCGCTGCGGATAGACACTGCTGCGGCACAGGGGCAATGAATTTTAAAGGGCGGCCAGGGCGAAATTTACAGCCCAACGGGTTGGGAAGGGGAGTCGCGCGCACGCAATTAATCGAGAGTGCGCTCGGAAAGTATAAACGACAAGATTTTCATTAAGTGCGATAAGTCTGGTGCTTTATTTGCACGCTGCAGCGTGCCGGTGTAGTACAGGTATAACGAATCTCGCGCGTGCCTTTTCGTTCGTTCGGTCTTCTGATATATATATACAGCGTGGAAAAGCAATAACGAACTCGGACGGAGAGAGGATGCGCGCCATATATTACTCGTCATTACGTTCGAATGGCTGCCGACTACTGCAAGCAAGAGAGTACGGGAGAGAACGTATATTTCGCGCTGCAGGTGACACTCGCCGGAAAGCTCCTTTGTTCGAGAGTCTCTCTCTCGAACGATTTTTCTCTTTCTCGAGTTGAAAGAGCAATAAAGCGCACACGATCGAGTCAAGGATTTTTCGATTCGCGCGCGGATTACGCTATGCCCGAGATATTCTCTCTCTCTCTCGCCTTCTTTCGCGTCTATAATACATGCAGTCACGCAGAGGGAATGATGAGAAACGTGGCGTTATTGGCATTGACAAAGAGATTTCCGCATTTTTCCACATATATGCGCATTCCTGATGACGAGTGGATAATATAAAGCACAGAGGCACGATGGCTCTCCGTAACGCGTATTATCCGCCGCCGTTGTCGCCTGAAACGACGTTATACGCTCGCGAACGCGCGTCTATGATGCATTTCGAGAATGCTAATACGAATCGCGCGCGGAATAACAACCGACGACGACGACGCGAGAATATACAAACGATGAGCGCGAGCGCGCGAGGAGTGTTATACGCGAGTACGTAAATTCGGCGCCGATATATTCCGTTTCCTCTTTATTTACCGCCTCGTCGTCGTCGTCAAGCGAATATGTGTGTGTGTGTGTGTGTGTATATATACACACACACACACACGTACACGAGGGTCAACATTTTTCTTCAACTTCTTCTCTTTCCTCGCGCATCATGAACGTGCATAATTCAAACGAGATACTCGTATTTCACGTGCGCCGGCGGGTTCGCGTAAACACTCGCGCGCGAGTACCCATATAGCTACTTCGCACGTATATATATACGTATGCATATGTGTATGTATATATATCGAGCGAAGATCATTTTCTCTCCTTTCCCAGCGTCGTTACGTACTTCTATATACACACGCGCGCACGCGTACGTCCGTTGTCCGTGGAAACGATACTAGGGCGAGATTAATGCCGAGTTTCGCGGCTCGGTTCTCGGGTTTTCGAGTGCGAGTTTCTCGGCGGCCCTCGCCGAAAGTTTGCGTGCTTCTCGTATATATGTATAAATTCGATTGTGAAACACCAGAAGGTGGGTATATTAAGGTGAGCGCGCGAGTATTAAACTACTTATTGAGCAACACCCTGTGTGCAAAAGCGCTTGATTAACGCTAATCAATCGAGCTAACAGAGTTTACCGCGTCGATTACACTGTTTATACGCGCGCGTTTCGATAAATTTCAATAAACACGCGCATTGCAAAATTAACGTATATTATACTCTATCCACGGTAAATATCTCGATTTATTAATTGTAACAAACGTTTATTACCCAGACACGCGCGCGCTCTTTACAGAATTCACGCGAAATTGCCCTAATAACCGGAGGGACACTTATCACCGCGTCTAGCCTTACATCTTAATAAGACCCACAAATCTCAATCTTACACAACGTTGCTCTCTCTCTCAGTTGAATTAGAAAATTTCGCCATCAAAATTCCGCCGGTACATAGCAGCAGCAGCAGCGCACGATAATTAGAGACGCGGCCATTCCGCGCTAGAATTAGATACGTGGGAGTATATAGTGGTGAACTTGGGTGTGATCTCTCTCTCTCTTCTCTTTCAAGCGTTATATACCGCTACGCGCGGACCACACTGTACAGTGTACAGGTTTCTCGAGCGTGTTCGCTCGCGCTCCGTTCGATCTTCTTAGGCGGCGGAGAGTCATGGGTCAGCGAGTCCGCGCTCGACCGAGTGTGTTTGGATATATAGAGCCGCTGCAGGTTATACCAGTACTTTCCTGTGCGCGCGTTCGCTTTTATTTCTATGTACATGCTAGTTGCTCCTGCTGCTTCTTTTTCAAACGAGTTACGCGCTGATTTTACACTTTTTATCTCCCCCTTTGCGCGGAATCCGCGTCGTGTGTCTTTCACTTTCGCGTATATATATGTATATAGTTGACGAGGAGTCGTCGTCGTCGTCGTCTCCGGGATGGAAACGCACGCGTATGGAGCTGCAATTACTTTGATCAGCCGTATAATGCACAGCGCAAGAGTGTTGCGCAAGCGTGTGTCCGCGAAGAAAGCGCTTAATATAACTCCCCTTTATTCACCTTAAAATTCAGACGTACACGGTTCAAAATATTTCCTCCATACGATTTCCTCACGTATATATATCTATCGTTTATTTGTCTTCGAGAGCTTCGCGCAATATCTGCGTGCACGTCGTTTGTCTCCCTCCCTTTCTCAACATATATGCCTCTAATATAAGAACCGCGTGTTATATGCACCGCCGTGGCCGCAGCGCGGAATAGAGATAGATGTCTTCCAGGCTCTCTTATCGCTGCGCCGCCGTCGCTCCGTTGTTGTTGTTGTTTCCGCGCCGCGATTTATCGACGCGAGGTCCCCATAACCGCAGCCGCCGCTTATATAAGTCGAAATGGTACACCGCATTTGCGTCTCATAAAAAGGCCCCCCTGTATATATATATATATATATATATATACCTACACGCGCGTGCGCGCGATTTATAAAACACACACTCAAGAGAACAAGTATTCCAGCGTTGCACATTTACCCAGTGAGATACCTACGCGAGCCGCGTGAATCCCCCCGCAGTTGCGCATTAGCGCGCCTGCGCGCGCACCAGTTATTCGCAGAAACAATATAAGTCGGCTCTCCTGAATTCTCAACGCGTTATACGCACTCACGCACGCGCACATCCGAGTTCAGCGACTGAGACAGTTTATTCAAACAGTAATCAACTGCGAGAACGCGAAAAATACCGCCACCGCTGTTACCCAGCTGTTCGATTCCCCTCCCGCGCGCGCGTGCGCTGTTGGCTTTATTACTATGTACCCCTGTTGGTTACGCAAAACTCATTCATATAATAATAAGAATGAGAAAAAACTCCGGACTCATCGCCATTCGCGGAATACTCGCATTGCCGTGACGACGACATAGTTTCTCCGCAGCGTGCGAAACCGATACGAGACGCGTGTATTTGTACACGTACGCCGATATACAAACGCGCCGTAATTGTCTATTATGTATACAGACGCTCTCGCGCGAGCGGGGAGAAGCGATACGGCTATCATCCGCAAAGCGAGCGAGTGAGTGACTCTCTCTCCCCCTTGGCGTGTATCCACCAATTAAGGGCAATCTTTCCGGCCGGAGCTCTCCCGACGCGTCACGTCGGTGTGCAGTGAGCGCACGCGCGCAGCTACTGTGTCTGCGGGCTTTGATGGTTGCTGTATATAATAATGTGTAAAATGCGCGCGCGTGTGTGTGTGTGGTGGTTCTTTTTTTTGTACGGTGGTATTAATTTTACGCTCGCGCGCGCGAGAGAGAGAGAGAGAGAGAGAGAGAGAGAGAGAGAGAGAGAGAGAGAGAGAGAGAGAGAGAGGGTAGATGAGGAGAAAAACGGGGTTAATTTTGATTTCCCGTCATCGTCGCTGTACATATAGTATATGATCTTTTTAACGATATGGGTTAAATGGTTCATGACTTCCGCTTTTTTAGCGAAAGTGGTGTACGTGTGTTATACGGTTAAATACGATATAGAGCGTGTTTTGAATTTTTCATGAATAAATTTGTATATACAATTTTTCATTTGAACGAAACAATAAAAATATATATCTAATCCTTTTATTAAAATAAAATACAATATAGCATTCAGCGGTATGTACAGCAAAATACGCGTATAAAATCCATTTCTCCCCTTTCACACACACACACACACACACACACACACACACACACACACACACACACACACACACACACACACACACACACACACACACACGCACACACACACACGCACACGCACACGCACACACACACACACACACATACACATAGTCACATGTGATCCTAAATCGGATTTACTATTCATCCCACCCGAGACACAGATACACGACGACAACGATCCCATCTCATCTCTCTCGCGCCGAAAATTCAGAAAATTTCATTCGTCGATGTTACATATATATATAGCGAGGGAGATTTTCTTTTTTTCTCTACTTCCATCGCGATAAAGGGGTCACATGCTGCGCGCGCGCGTGCGTGATTTACATCGAGACGATGCGGGTGGCGGCGGCAATTCGCGTGGGCGCAAAGATTTCGATCGCGACGCGCCCGCGCGTCAACATAAACTTGCGCGGAAGAGAGAGATGGGCATCGGAAGGGGGCTATGCCCCTGAAAGTGGAGATATTGTGTGTACCGCAAAAACTGTGGATTCCGTTGCACGATGAGGGAAGTATAAGTATATATCTGCGGCTTCCAGAAATAACGACTTAACTGACTTTTTTCAAAATTGAGTTTGCACCGGAATTTATACCTTCTAACTACCCTTTTTCATGTAGACTTGGTCTGGAAATCTGAAACGCGTTCAAAGAGCGAATATCAGCTAAGTACATAACCACTTAACTGCACCTGTGCCCGGAAAAACCACTTAACTGAATATTTATATTTAATTAAAAGCACCCCCTGGTGGAAATCCAAAACATTTTCTAACTATTTATATTAGAAACTTGCTATAAAATGGGAATTTCCCTTTTCCAGTTCCTAGCTCCCGGTGAAACGCTTTTTTCCCTATTATTCGAACATTTAATAGATTGAAAAATAGAATGAGTTTTCTGAAGACAAACACAAGCTTGTTCTTGAGTATTTTAAAGGTATTAAAACTGATCAGTTTTTTTAGTCCGGAAATGGCTAGTAGAAGGCCTGTTGTTATGCCAAGGAGTGAGAGAGACAGAATCTAATGGCAATAAATGCATTCTACATAATATCTTCAAAAGGACTACTGTAAATGGTTTTTCTGCCTGCTCATATTGTTTATATTTTAGTAAGCTATCAGTTACAGCTGAATACCGTCCAATTTGACGTCAATTCTTTAAGTAAACTTAAAACGAAAATTTGGAGGTTATGTCCAATCAATTAAATGTGCGAATAATGGGAGAAAAAACGTTTCACCGGGGCCCATTAACTAGCCATTTTTTCTACCTATTTATTGAGATTGTTGGCCATTTCAGATAGACAAATTTCCACCAGGGGCCGTTTTGAAGTTAATACTATGCAATAAACAGATTATGACATATCTATTTTTATAGCAATAAAGATCAAAGGCAATAGATAATAAAAGGTAACACAACAGCTTTGATTGCCGGGCGATGGGGCGAGTGTGCATAACCAGTAACCGAGTAACGTTCGGTATTCGGTTTACCGAATTCCGTTGACTTCACGCACATTCCGTTAGGAGGCGCATGTGCGGAAATGAATATTTAAAAAAGAATTCTTATTCTATGTTTTAAGTGTAGAAATAACTATGTTATTTATCTTATTTGAACAATTACCCTAAACCATTTAACTGCACAGTTACCGGAATAACGACTTAACTGCATCGTTTTGTTTGTTTATACAAAGAACAAACATGTATTCTAGCAGCTGATTGTGGGATTCGAAAGATATTCGATACCTTTGTAAATGTCTAAATTGTTATGACTCATCATCGGCGATTTTTCGAAAACAGGTACAAGTTGGTTAAGTCGTTATCCCTGGAAGCCACAGATATAGTGTCGGTGCAAGTAATTGCTAATCCTGCTGGGTGATTATTGGGGATCGCAGGTTGTACACTCTAGTTTAAGGATTATAGGGATACTGCATACTAGTATATATAGGCAGTAATAATTGGGTCGTACTTTGGATTCGGCCTATACACCACGCAGGTCACACCACCACAAGCCGTAGACAAATGCACCCGCATACTTTTATGGCCATCATACCCCTGCAGCTTATATACCTGCACTACCGCACCGTTCCCGAAGTCCCCTATCCCATTTAATGCCCGATCACGTCTCTCTCTCCCAGGGTTGTAAACCTTTTCGGCTTTCCACTCTGCCACCAGTTTTTATTTACGACTGCGTTTATACGTATATATATATACCTGCGCCTGCGGCATTGGTATGCAGAAGCATGCCGACATCCGTCTGTCTCGCATTATATATAGCTACATCCACCGCTGCTGCAGACGCGCTCTACGATTGTGACGTAATTTTGACTTCCGTCCGAATTCCCTCTCCGATACTAAGTGTGTATATATTGGGAATTTGACTTTGTAATATGCGGTCGGGTCGCATTAGCGGTCTATTTTGTTGTGGGTTTTAGGGGATAGAGAAAGCAATCGCGCACTCACACACATACACATATATATGCATGGGATACATTATCTAAAGTGACTATCTGGGACTTATATATGGCATAATGGTTTTCGTCGGCTCCGAGGGGGTTCCAAAAATTACCGTGAATTTCGAAAAAACGCCACGTGCGGTTCGTTAGATCCGCCAACCAACCTCCATAATATACATTAGCATAAACGCTAGCGGACTGAAATTTTAAGAATAAAGAAAAATCACGTCCATTATAAAAAGTTATTCAGACCGTGACAACGGCGCCTACATCAGGGTACACCTATCTCTAAATAAACAATTAACACGTCGTCTTCGTGTATCTCGATATAATCATCATCCTCTTGCCACCCACGAGCAGCAGCAGTCCCTCTCCTAATTGAGCCCCAGGTAAACTTGTCAACGTCATTATATTCCCTGCGAGAGGAGCAGCCCCACCTCTCTTTTCCAAACAATAAGCCGCCCAACGACGACAACGACGACAAACCTCGTTCCCTTATTAACGAAGATATCGCCGCGGCGATATCTCGATCGCGCTTTGTTGCAGCGTATTATACTATCTATACTACGACTTTCCCTGTGCCCTGAAAGATATATTTACATCGCTGCGGCTATTAGGCCAATGCGAATATTTACGTCACGCGGTGCACTTGCAGCACTCGCTGTATATAGTATACAAATTGTCCGTCGTTAGGGCCGCGTACTCAAAGGAATAACCTTATGCTCTCTCCTGCTGTTCAGGGCATTACGCGGCGGAGGAGACACGCACAGTGCGTATGCCGTATCTAACGAGTCGCCGCCTGTGCCTCGTTGTGTGTCTTTTCCTTCCCGTGCGCGCGTCCCCCCGGCAGCTCTTCGTATCAGATCTATAGTGTGTGGTTTATAGGGTCTATGTAGCCTTTTGTGTAGGAGGAGTAGCGTTCGTCGCTGCTTCTTTTTTTTTTTTATCGATTCCCGTTGTATAGTCGATGGCGCTTACGCTTTTCCGCTTCCATAGTTGATTTCTATTATCGGTTTTTTCGGAACCTATGGGGTATTATACATTTTGTATGTGGTAATGCGTGGTGATGAAAATATTTTTACACAAATTGCTTTTTTTTCTACTCTTATAGAGGCGGAATACGTTGCTTTCGAAATTACATGATTGGCTTTTGTAACGTACGCGCGTATAGCGTCGTCGTTAACAGCGCATTCAATGGGCCGTACGAGAGAGAGAGAGAGAGAGAGAGAGAGAGAGAGAGAGAGAGAAGTGAAACATCAACTTCACGTGATCCTATCGTATATAACGCCGACGAGATGCATTAATATATGCAGGCTAATTGAGGTGAAAGTTTCGCTGTGTGGATATATATATATAAGCACGTAAAAAGTTTTGTATGAATAAACTTGTAGGAATATATGGATCTTCATTACGATGCGCGTCCGTAGATTCTGTCTGCGTTGTGTGTGTGTTATTAACTAATATATTTTTCCGAGTATCGCTAATATGACCGAGCAGATATTAGAGTTGTTGCTGCGAGTAGATTGACTCGCGTGGAAAGTTGAACGTTAAAATTTACAGCTTTGGTGTATTTAATTAGTACGCGCGGGGCTCGAGAGTGTGTTTAGTAATCAACCTTGTTTGAATGCGATCATTGACAGTAACCGGTTAAAAGCGATGCATTTTTCGCTTGCGAAATAAAACATTGTATCATAAAAATATGAATATTTTTCAATGAAATTAAATACAACGTTATATCTTCTTTACAAACCCAAAAAAGTCAGACAATTCTTTCCACAAACAAGCAAGTTCGGTGCACCCAACTTGGTTTCTCAAAATGTTCTATCCTTCAATAACAACCATCAAACGGAACGCTCGCGCGCTGGAGCATCACGGAGAGGATCTCTCGAACGATCCCCGCGCGCATGCGTGCTCGCTCCAGCGTGTAAACCATGCATTTATTAAGACGTGCACGCGCGCGCGCGTGCAGCTTTCCATCGAGGTCCGAGACCTCCTCGCTCGGTCGTACTGCATGTACCTATACGCGTGCATTATGAAGATGTGCTGCGCGTACGCTTTATACGCTCCTTCTTTTCGTAATTGACGAAACTCTCTCTCCGAATCGCGAGCGATGTAGCGATTTTCCATAATAGCCGCCGCCGTCGCCGCTTAATTGGATGGAAAAGTGAAAATTGCGACGTGCGGTGTGTATATACGTGTATCGATGGTTTAGGAGAGGATTATCCGTTTTTAGAGAACCGATTAATACGGGAGGAGGGTGATTGATGGCCGATCGCCGCGCGCGGGTAAATGAAAAACGAAAGTTCAACGTGTATGCTAATGGAATGTATTATACGATGCTGCTGCTTCTGCTACTACCGATGTTCATGAATTACGAGAAAGTGTACCAAAAAGATTAATTAATAAGTTAAGTTTATACGAATGTTGTAACGGCCACAGCAACAATGAAAGGAAGCTAAACGAAAAAAAAAGTAAAAGTCACGCTTTTTCTTCCCAAAACACAAAGTTACACCGAACGAAACAGGAAGCTCGGGGGGCGGTCGGGTCCACCCAATTATCAATCGAGCGCCCTTGTAATTATCCTCTGTGAGGAAAAACCACGTATGTACACACACGGCTGCTCGCAGCATTGGAAAATAGACTCGCGGGTGCCGAGCCCCCACTCGGGCTGTGCATAGCATATGGATACACGTGGGTCTGAAGTTTGCAACGTTGGAATGCAACGAAATAAATAATTCATTTTACTTCAAGTTTATACTAGTTATTAATTTTGCGTGTAGATTTAGTGGTTTATAGTATAAAATAAGTTTATAACAAAGATTTAGATAAAATTTCTATGGTTCAATAACTTTAATCAATCGTAAAAAGTCACTTCGTTGCACTCCAACGATGCGAACTTCAGACCCATAAATTATCGGGCAAATAAATTCTTATCTGGTAATTTTTATCTCGTAAATAATTCGGCAAACGCATTCTTAAACACAAATTTAAAAAAATCTAATGAATGGTATTAGTAAAAACTTTAATCACACATGCCTTGCTAGATTGTGGAGGGCAATAAGTCGTCTCTTTAAAAAAGAAAATTGTTCGAGTCATCAAAAATAAATAAAATGTCGACGCTGTTATAGTAGAGATCTATGCCTCCTTCACATTGAAAATAGTAACCGCCTAACGTAAATTGATGAACAACTTTTTTTTCTCAAAATACTATACTTATAAATAATGATGCACAAGTTTTTTTTACGAAACGAAATGAAAAAAAAATTATTTTGCTTCATGGTTATACTAATTAATATTAATTCTGTGTGTAGATTTAGTGTTTTATAGAATAAAATAACTTTATAACAAGGCCTTAGATGAAATTTTCATTGTTTAATAACTTAAATTAATTGTAAGAAATTATTTCGTTGCAATCCAACAATGCAAACTTCAGACCCATGGATACACACGCGCAACAACCATACTTTGTTTCTTCTCTATCTTACACTCACATCATGAAAATGATCCTCCTGTAGCAAGATGTTATCTCTCCTGAAAAAATCCTCTTACAGTCAAAAGGAATTCCTCTTACATGGAGGAACCGTCATCTTGTTGCAGGAACCATCGTCTCCTGCCATAGGAGGGTTTTCCTGCCCTGGGCGGAGGATTTATAGATAATTTTCAGATGATAAGATAAACTTAAGATAAAAAGATAACGACTAAGATGAAAAAAGCAGAAAGAAAAAAGATAAGATAGTTAGATAAGTAGATAAGATGATTAGATAAGTGCGAGGATTATATATTTTGATTCAGGAGGATTATATGCTTTGATAACTGAGGATTATTCGTTAAATGTATTCCTTTTTTTGGTAAGGTAAAAGACCCAGAAGATGGACACTTATGATTCTAAAAATTTTCAATGATTTTTTTCTCAGTGAAAATCATTAGCTTGGGTAAAAATTTCGGTATATGTACGAGCGGAATACATTTTTGTAACGAATAAAACAAAATATTGTTAATAAAATACAAAATTTAAATCGGCTTTAAGTAATGACTCAATTGTCGGAGAAGATGGACAGATGATTTTTATTTGCAGGTGTAGTCGGACAATTTTGGTAAGAATAGTTGGACAGCGAAATTACATGTAGTTTAAATGGTCCAACTTATACTGCGACCACTAAATTCATATGGAAGGTACAGATGGACAGCACCATCAGTTCTCACCATAACGTCAATATTTGATTCTCTCAATTTTTTCTTTTTGTAAGTCATAAATCGACTTTAAATTAGTTTCATAAGAAAGTTTATACAAACAAGAAAATTAGAAAACAAAATGTTTGGCCAATTTTGAATTTGATATATGATTTTTGTCACTGTCCGTCTATTGCTTCAACTTTTCAAAGTGTCCATCTTCTGGGTCTTTCACCTTATTGCTAGTCAAAGGCTTCCGTATTCGAGTGGTTAAGAGCTTGGCTTCTTAGTCTAAAGGTTGTCGGTCCGATTCCCAGTCGCGGATTTTTCGAGTTTTCTATCATAAGGTTTTTTCAAAGTTTTTTCAGGAATTGTGTAGTAGTATTTCCGGAATTTATTTTTTTTATATCAGCTTATAATTTGAAATATTTCGTGCTATTGCAAGTGTATAACAAGCATAATTGTATAATTAATATATTTTTTACATTAACGAGCTTTTCTCCTGATACCAACCCTGGGATGGAAATCCAAAACAGTTTATAACTAATAACTGACTATTTATTTTAGAAACTTGCTATAAAATGGGAATTTATCTTATCCAGTTTGTAGCTCCCGGTGAAACGCTTTTTCCCCTATTATATGGCCATTTAGTAGATTGATAAATAGAATGGGTTTTTCGAAGGCAAGCACGAGCTTGTTCTTGAGTATTTTAAAGGTTAACTGATCAGTTTTTTTAGTCTGGAAATGGCTAGCAGAAGGCTTGCTGTTATGACAAGGAGTGAGAGAGACAGAATCAGATGGAGAAATAAAAGTTTTGCTGAATTATTTATAGAAGGAGTACAACAAATGATTTTTTAGTTAATGTTATTTATTGATATTTTGGTAAGCCACACGAAGAAAAATGGTTTAGGAAAAATTACTATATAGTAACCGTGGAACATACTAAAATTATCATAAAATTTACTACAATTTATAATAAAAACTCCTATGTTTTAAGTAATTTTTACTATGTATATATAGCAATTTTTACTATAAATTGTAGTAAATTTTATGATAATTCGAGTCTGTCCCAAAGTTTCTATAGAATATAGTAATTTATAGTAAATTTTCCTACATTTCTCTCAGTGCATCCAATGCACTTTAATGATCTTTCATATACGATAGAATTAGTAAGAAAATCAAATATGAAAATATTTTGTTGTGATGTCAATCTAAGAAATAGACAAATAATGGTCGAAAAATCATTTTATCATAGCCATTAATTAGCCAGTTTTACTAGCTATTTTCTAACTTCTTGGCCATTTCATATAGATGAATTTCCACCAGGAAATAATAATACTGTTTACTGCAGGAAGAATTCCTCCTGATGCAGTACAGCATGGTACCGAATAGATATTCCTCCCCTAGCAGGAGGAAATCCTTCAGGCGCTATTTTTAGTGAAAAATCCTCCTGCTACAGGCAGATTCTCTTTGAAGCAGGAGGATTGTTTTCTGAGTATATAAGCCGCCGGATAACCGCTATAATCAACGTAAGCGAGCGTGCGGCAGATGATGTGTTGTTGTTATCGAGAAGGGATTATTTATCGGCGGTCGATCGTTATTGTCGCAATCAATATATCGTTACAACGATATTGTGTGTGTGCGTGTGTGTCGGGTTGTGGAAAAGTTGAGTGGAGTGAGAGAGAATAAGGAGGTTGGCTTGTTTATCGTTCCTCTGGTGTCGTAATTTCGCGTGTGTGCGAGAGAGACAGAGAAGCAATCTGAGAGGAGATAATATATTTTTATTCAATTATGTAGTTTGCGCGGACAAAAGTGTATTTTGCGCCGCGCGAAATGTTGGTTTATCGCGCGCGCGCGAGAGAGAGAGACAGCGGTCGGTTGGTTGGATCGTAAATACCGAAGGAGAGAGAGAGAGAGAGGACTTAAGGAGAAGGAGGAGATTGTATGAGCTGCCCGGCCGGGAGAATACCGTAATACTAATTTAAGAGGTTACATCACCTTGAACGCGTCGGGGAACAATCGTAATTTCGAGGATCTCCTTTTTTTTACTCGCGGCCGCGTATAAGCGTGTAGTTGGTAGTAAAATCCTTTTCTTTATTTATTGTTGATATGCGCCGTTTAAGATTCATAATTCGGGGCTGCGGGTATTAAGGGGTTTCTTTTTTTTTTCTCTCGACTTACAATCCATTTGTCGGCTGAACCTGGAAGCTTTTATACCGATTCCTGCTCGCGGCTTACGGTTTATCTGAAACTCAAAAAGGAAAAATATGTCTGTGTGTGTGTGTGTGTGTGTGTGTGTGTGTGTGTGTGTGTACACACACACACACATATACACACGTTTCCTTTTTATATATATATATATATATATATTATACGCAATGGCAGCTTTTCTTTGTCTTAAAAACTATTTTATCAAAAAATGTCAAGGCTTACGGAGAAACCGTAACGGTTTATTCCGCGGGAGTCGGAATGAGGTTGGAAATAGTATAGTTACAACATTAAATTTATAAGTGAAAGGATGATTCATTGTTAAGAAAATACACCCGTTCACGAAGCCACGTATGTGTGCCTGTGTATGTGTATAATACGCGAGTTTAATCAGCGCGCCACGTTTGTTTGTATAACTATATCTCGTTAAACAAGCAACCTGCCATAATCGCCACTCTCGCGCTAGAAAACATTTAAATACATTGGATATTAAAACGTCGCACCTTAAACGTCGCCGCGATCCGAAAGCGATTGGATAACGACCGAATCACACCTCATTGCGATCTATATTTATCGCGGCGCTCGCTTCGGATGAAAGCAAAAGTCATCGGCGTGGCGAAAATTACAGGACGCGTAAAAATCAAGCGCCGCGCGCGTCTATAAATAGAACTCATATAATTGCAGCCGACACACTTATTCATACATATATATCATTAATATCGCGCGAAAAACTTTCAACCTCGGCGATCTCTCATATACCCCAGCGGCGATAAATCGCGTTTAACTGAAACGCACACATATACATTGTAAAATAATCCCTCGCGTAATTGACAACTCGTCCGCCAACGAAGAGAGTATCCATCTCTTTCTCTTTATATACATACATCCATAATATAAAACTCATCCGATCGCGTATTGTATTACCACTCTCGTCGTCGCGCACTTGTCGCCGATGCACGCGCGCGTCTTATATTAATAGAACGCAAAAAGCAACGACTATACGACAACGACGACTTAGCGCTGTATACTCCCACGCGCGAGTGAAGGTGCATATACGCACGCGTGCGCGTCATATGTATATATACACGCGAATAATACTGCTGCACTCTTACCGGCTGGCCGGACGGACGGGTTCGCTGTACGCCTACGATGCTCGGATGACTGGATGCATGCATGGAGGTGCATCCTTACTGTGCGTGTGTGAAGGGGTGGCCAATTAGAGGATGGATGTTTTGGTTTAATAGTTTAGGGGTGTGGATGTGTGTGTGTGGCAGGTGGGTTGGTGAGGCGGAAAATGGTAATTTTGAAAGGAGGAATTTTCTCATTAAGGATGTTATTGGTGAAATGCATAAAAAATATGATGTAGTGCTTGTACGCAAAATAAGATAAAAACGATTTTACATGTGTTATTTCTTGCAATACTTTTCGTTGTACACTCACTTTTTTTAAAAATTGTAATAAAATTTTTAGCATATTCGTTAAAATATCTGCCTTTATTAGCCGGTACAAGGACGCGGCGTTTTATAAGTTCGTGCTTTACGGCTAAATATTTTAATTTACGTTGTGTCGGCAGCTGCATCGATCGTATAACCCATGCGTGCCGGGTACATACAAATTAACGTGTATATCAAGTCGTAAAGACATTGTAAGAAATTCAACTTTTCGAGGAACTGCCTCGATAAGCATGAGTTCGTAGTTTACGTTGCTGCAGTGCAATTAAATTGAAAAAAAGGACGCTCTTGCCTTACAAGAATATTAATTCTTCGTGCACACAATTTAGCCTTTTATAGCATAAAAGAACATCGAGATAAAAGCTCAGCCACATTTCGAATACCAAACTGCGAAAAATTATTAATTCCTCGCGTCTCTCGACGCGATGCCAACTTCAAAGTTAATAGTCCAAGTTCTCTCGGATGGACGAGCGTCTGCGCGTGTATCGACGCACGGTCATATAATGAATGTGAGATTATAAATCAACACCGCGACAGGTGACAACCAATAACGACACTTTTTTTCCCGCCATTGGCTATGCAGCTATGCGGTTTTTCCTCGCGTATCATTGATTCTTAATTAATAAGTCGAGAGAGTAAGAGAGAGAAGAAAAACTGCGCGATATACCTCGCTGATGGCGGAACGATAAAAACGCGCATAAGTGGGTTATACACGACGACGACGACGACTGGGTGGTATAGATATTCAGAGCAGCGAATTCCTTTCCTTTTCGGAAATAACTCGGATAACTTGAAAAAAAAAGCTTTTCGCATTTCACGCTTTATCTCGAATCCGTGCCTCTTAACCGAATTCCCTCGCCAAAAAGCCCGTCTCTTCCGTCCGAGCAAAGAAACCCAGAATATCCATACTACCGCACACACCGCGGATCATTCAAATACCTCTCGGGCGGCAGCACAACCAAGTGCGAAGCGGAATTACCCCTGATTGATTGTAACGGTGAACCTGCACCTCCTCCTTCTTCTTCTGCTTCTTCTTCATCTCTCCAACCTCACCGCGACGAATGCAAATATAAATATACGACGAGCGTGCGCGCGCGCGCGAGAGAGAGAGAGAGAATTTCGCAAGATAATTAGCAGCGCGCCGGCTATAAGATAATGACCGCACGGCAACCGATGGAAAGTGTGCGTATATACACGTACGTGCGTGCGCGTACTATACCTATGGACCTATCGATCGTAGATTGCGCGAGTTTCCGTATTTCTCGCGCAGCTAGTCTGCGCGCGTGTATATATATGTATAAACTGCGCGCGACTCTCCTCTATATATGCACACTGATCAGCGCGAACGCGCCTCTCTCTCTACGCGGCGGCAATGACCCGCGCCTGGCCTTGCGCGAACTTCTTTCATCTCGGTAGAGTAAACTGTGTGTATGCGCGTGTGTGTGTATCTTATACGCCTGCTGTGTAGTGTGACTCGGCAATTGGACTTGCGGCTCTGCCGGTCGATGACTCTCTCGCTCGCATGGCGGCGTGTTCTGCTCCTTCTCTCTGCAGCGCGCTCGCGCGCGTTTTTCGGATTACTCGCGTCCGATTAACGTCAACCGTCCTCCTCCCTTCCTGTCAAGCAAAAAGGACGAGAGAACCTCTCTCGCGCGCGCGCGACGAAAATCTTCACTTCACTCTGCCTGTCAGCCGCGTTTTCATCTCCTCTCCTCGCCCTCTTCTTCGTACACGCACGCACACTACCGCCGCCTATACTTAGCGCGCCCTCCGGCCGTTATGTTGCTCCGTTTTCGTATACACTTATACACCCCGCCGCCACTACTTCTCCACTCACCGTCCGTCTAATTCACTTCTCTCGTATATGACTCGCGATCTAATCGCCCGTATTCGCAAACTATGATAGATAGCCGAGGGGAGTAGTGTGTGTGTATATATGCGAAAGGGGAAGCGACAGCGGCGGCAGCGATTCCGATCGATGTGAATGTATGGGCTGCAGTGTGCGCGCCTCGCGCGCATGCCTGTCTTTTCTCGAGAGACAGAGCGAAAGAGGAAGGGAAGTAGTCGTCGCTGCCATTGTTTTTCTCCATTTGAGCGCGGCAAAGCGAGCCTCTACATATGTGTATGTTTCTGTTTGCCTTCAGCTGTGGCTGAAGGATGTGATATACTCAGCTAGTATACTACTAATTTCATTACATTAAAATGGCTTTCCTTTTTAATCGTGGGTCCCCTCTGTCATCATAAAACATACTTCGAATGATTATCCTTTGAGAGTTGATACACTCGAGTGAGTTTTTCGTAAAGTTGAAGCTTACGGCGGCAATGACTGTGTACATATATAAATATAACACGACCCGCAATAAAAAAAAAAAAAGAAAAATTATTTACATGCATCTTTGAAATAATGCCCGGCAGTCGTCGTCGCCTTGGCTCGAGCCATCGCCATCACAATAAACCGAGACAGATTTTTCCTTCCCACACTTATTCATACCTACATATACCATTCAAGTACGAAAAGTCATCGGCCAGAAAATCAGCACCGAAGGCCGTCGTCAGCGAACCGAACGCACTTTTCTACAACCAAGCTCTCTCTCTCCCTCAAATTTCCACTCATTACAAGGAGAACAAAACTACGCGACTGACTCACACACGCGCACACTGCAGTTGCACAGAGCTACAACACACCGCAGCAACGCAGCGCTCTTATCCCCTCGCTATATCATTATCTCGCGCACGGCGGACGTCGGTTCGTTATTCGGGAAATTGAAATTGGTAGTAGCAGCCGGCTGTCACTAGAGTAGAGTGTGTATATCACAAGTGAGCGTAATTCGCGGCGCGAGGTCGTTGAAACCTTCAGCAGCAGCGCGTCCTAGCGTACGTATGTGTGTATGTATGTGTATATGTGCACCGAACGCGTGGGTGAGAGAGGGCCGAAAGTAAGTATATATATAGAGACAATGGCCAGCGGCGCGCCGCGCGGAGAGTCATTAACTCTCGTGCACTCTCTCTTACTCGCTCGCTCGCGTGGCTCTTCTTCTTCCTCGCGGCTGTAAGACACGACGATGACGACGGCGACAACGACGACGCATGACTAGAGAATTTTAACGGCCTCTCTGTGCTAGCTCTCCTCTTTTTTATTATTCTCTCGCTCCCTGTCTTCCTCTCTCTCTCCTCCTTCCGATCCATTTCACCACACAGTGACTGTATGTATGATGACTGCAGTATGGTAGCAGTAGTATTGTAGTAGCTTCTCTCTAATTTTTTCCTCGCCTGAGTCGTTTTTTCTACGTCCCTCCTAATATCGGTTTCTTTGCGTCGCTTACACGCGCTAATGCTTTCACCTTACCACATGTACACACACACACACACACACACACAGACACGCGCATACATAAGTGTACTTATATAGACTGGGCATGGGGAAATTAATCGCATTTTCACTCTTAAAATTTCCGCTTTGATAAATCTCGCTTTTCTTTCGCCTCGCGCGCGCGCACCGTTATTGCGCACGCATACACCTATATATAATGCATAAGCGTTATCGGGGGATCTCTAGCGAGCGCAAGGAACTTTTATTCCCCCCCCCCCCCCGCCGTATGTGCACTTTCTTATATATCTATATACCCGCGCGCATCCTTCGCGAAGTAAACACACTTTCCATTACACATAGCGGCGCGTAACGAAATTTCGCGCCCGTTTCGTAAGAAGACATATACCTGTGCTGTGCGTATGTTGTGTATATGCCACTCTTTTTTTCTTACTCTCCTTCGGCCGTCCTCGCGTTTATATACATACGGTATACAACAAGCTGTAACTTCGCGCGCTAATTGATTTCTGGAGCGTCGGTCGGCGAGTAGAAATTTTTCGGAAAGCCATTTTCCCTTTTTTCAATTTCTCTCTGCGATGTCTACATATATATGTACGCGTATATACGCACATATTGTGCGGTTTCTAGCGGAGAGAAATTTCCGCTATAGATCTCTAAGGGAATTTAATCGGTTCGAAAAATCGCTTTTTCCTCTCCCCATATATTATATGTATGTATAAAAATCGAACGATGTACTGTATATTATATTATGCATTTAACGCGCGCCGTCTTCCCTTTGTTTCTAATTTGTCGCGCAAATTACAGCGCGGAAGTCCGGGGGATTTTCCTGCGCGCACACTTTGGGATTAACAGTTGCACGAGAGAAGGAGACAAAAGAACGAGAGTGCGCACAATTACGTTTGTTTTCCCGAAACTGTCCACGCGCTCGCGCGAGCTCTGTGCCCGCCTCTCGGCCATTCATTACCCTAACCGCGCAAAAACAAAAACGCCGGAGCGAGAGGCTCTCTCGGCCCGAGTGCTGCTGCTGCCCGTAATAACCGCGCAAAAAGTTCACGCTTTCCTTGCGCCACGAGCGCGTGACTAATTGGCACGCGTACCGTACATATATACCTATAACTCGTCTTCTATATTTCTTTTTTTCTTTTTCTTTTAAACTATATATCGCGGCGCTTAGTTTTTGGATTTCCAGCGCAGTCGCCGCGGGCTTCTTCTTCTTTTTCCTTCGCCTCGATGTCTTTATCTTTCTCGCTTCAAACGGAATGGCGAAGCAAAGAGTACGTGTATGTATGGATATAGTGACTTCAATTACTCGAGGTGAAATTTTGATCGCGGTATATGCAAGAGTATCTCTCCCTCACTCACTGCTGCAATGTGTGTGCGATGATGTTTGCACTAACCTTGACGAGTCGAGCATTCTCCCTCTCTGGTCTTCTTCGAGTGCTGTTATGTACCAACGCTCGCCAAGCCGCGTGGAATATTTGTATACATTTTCACAGCGAAACGTTGCAGAGTCGGTCAGGATACTTACTATTATATAAACTCAATTATACCGGCCCGCCTCCTTCTTTTTTTTCGGGGGCTAATTTCTCATATCCCCTAAATGGATTATAAAACACAGCGCGGCGAGCATTATCTAGATTCTCATGCACCGTGAGGCGGCTTGGTGCTATATATCTCGAGAGATTTATCACGCCGATTATTAATCACACGCGGCCACTTATACGCCACGGGCGTTGTATACACACGCGCCCTAACCCCTCGCATTAGAGCGCTTTTCACGGGTAATAATACGGCTTTTAAGACCGTTCCGCGAAATTCCGCCGCTCGCCACTGGGCCAATATTCATCGCAATGCATATAGGCGCACACATTACGTGCAGGAGTTATTATACGATAACGGCAGCTGACGGTTCACTGTTAGCCCTTTCAATCTCTCGAGAATGCACACACACTCACACGTCGCGCGCTCCGCGCTATCAATCATACGGAGGATGATGTATGAAGCCGGTCACCGATGACGCGCGCGGAAAAAATTTTCAATTGTGCAGTACCCGACGACTTCCCTTATATTACACTCAAAGTGTATACATACCTAGTATATTAACTCCGAACTAGCTCAGAGAGTTTATGGACTTTACCCACTGGCAACTCACCTCAATGGAGAGCAGAGCCATCGTACGCGACGAATCGCATGAATGAAAGTATAGTCTCCCCCAGGACCGCTACGAGTATATACGCGTCCTTGCCGGGAAAAATCATCACGACGACGGCGTGACTCTCAGTGCTCGCTCGACTCCAGCGCCCGTGACGCTCGTTTTTTTTTTGCCGCTGCTGCTCGATACCCGGACCGCTACCGCCGCCGCCGCTGCTGCTGGCTTTCATAACTCGCTCGTTGTCTTTTGTAACCCGACGCCGTGTCTAACAAACCGCGTTATATTATATTAAGCGAGAGCGCTCTGTCTGTCTGCATATACATACCTAGTATACCTACGTATACGCAGCTATATACACCGGCAGCAGCCACGCGATACTTACCTTAGCGCGCTGCTGCAGCAGCAATAGCGCAAGCAAGCGCGCAGGGCGTGACATTAATCATTCCACGCGGGCTGACTCACGGCGGCGCGCATCTATACAGCGCTCTCCGGTCTTTCGGTTTCGTCACTATAAGTAGAGAGTGAGCGGGAGTATAGTAGTAGCTGCTGCTGCTGCCCTCGCTTTTTGTTTAACGGCGTTGGGCAAACTTCGTATACGGAGGATTTATGGTCTAGTTTGTTGTTGTCGATTTCCGCGGATAATTTCGCAATCTACCTGCCTGTGTGTGTGTGTGTGTGTGTGAGTGTGATTCATCAGTAGTCGGTTAAGTGAATTAGTATGATGCCGGGGCTCGGATGGATTTATGGAGGTTGCCAAAGGATCAATCATACGTATGCGTGATTTTATTCGCCGAAAATGGGCGGTGGTATAAATATATAGGCATCTCCTATATATGCGTTGATTTATGGAATATATGGCGGGCATGTGCAATTTGTCGGTATATGTACACGTGGAAAAACTAATTAGCCATGGTCGGAGGAGAGTCGTTAATCTCGTTAAATTGACTCATTAAATTAATTTCATTGCACTCGTCAATTAGCTCGCGTCGAAAGCGCGCACGTGTGTATGTGTATGTATGTTTGTATTATGTGTGCAGTATAGGGATATCTTGGCGTTTTGTTCCGCGTAGTTTGCGGAAAATTTCGAATCAAAGCGAGTATATGTAAAATTAATTAACCAAGTAGAAAAGGAGTTATGACATCGCCGGGGTGCATGCATGTGTGTATTACATGTAGTTTTCACGTCGATCCGTAATGAAGAGGAAGTATATATATGAACACGGTGTGTAACCGTGGCTGTTGAACGATATAAAAAACGAACGCGCGCTGCACGATACATTTTTCCGTGATTCGTACTACTCGACGTATAGTAAAAACAACAATAATCGTTTCGACGTGATTTACTGCTCATTATTCGTGTGCTTTCACTATATACACAAACACACTATATAGCGATGCGGCTCTCGATAGCACTCGACTGCGCGATTTTTCTAGCACCGTGGGTGCGTGCCAGCTCTCGTTCTTTCTCTCGTGAGCGCGCATTCTTATCCGCTTAAATGGAAAAAAAATTAATCGACCGCCACGGCGAAATAAAAATGTTCGTTGCAAGCGCGCACGCGTGCTGCTCATTGCATGACTCTCCCCCCCCCCCCTCTCTCTCTCTCTCAGTTAACAATTTTTTATCGTCTTATCGCACTTTGCCTTCGACATAAACACACACATACACGCGCGCTAGCTTATGTGAAAAAGAAGGGGGGAAAAAACGCGAAGCAGCGGGCGAAAAAACGGAAAATTTACATTTTCCTCGCGGGCATGTACACACACACACAACGGTACATGCTCTGCTTGCGTGGTGGATTTCTAAATCGTTGCCGCGAGAGAGTGGCCTTAATGGCCGGCAGCCTCGTTTTTTCTTCTTTCCTTCCCTCTTTTCCTCAATTTTATACATACATATATATATATTGAGAGGGGAAAGCTTCGCGTAGGCGCGATGAGCACACACATACACGCGACCGGACAGTTTTCCCTTTGCGCAAAGTGTCTATGTGTCCGGCAGCGTTAATTATCATTGCGAAGGCGAAATTTTCAAGCGATCGCTATCTCCCCGCGGATAGTTAGGACGGCGGACGCGTTTTTCTTTTTTTTTTCTTTCGGGAAATTGGACGCGCCTCGTTGTTCACGCGACGACGTAACTGTTGCAGTCGCGCATACCCGTGGGGTGAGGAGGAGGGAAAAGTGACGGAAACGTGTATAGGAAAAAGTTGAGCGCACCTGCGGGGAAATCGTGATATAAAGGCGATGCGCGCACGAAAATAAAAAAAATTTAGGTGTCTTAATTGCACTTATATGTCGTGTCGAAATGTGATAAGACGACGTGTGTGTGTGTTTGTGTGTGCGTGTGTATGTGTGCGCTGCTTTCTACAATCGGAAACGAAAGAAAAAGTCGCTTCACCGCGCCTCGTTGCATTGTTCCTTTAAATATTCGCTTCTACAATGAGCACATAGCTGCTACACAGATATATATATATATTATGCCCTTCCATCGATACTTATCTCCCAACAGTCAACTTTCCTCGTGTGCGCGCGCGCCCACTAACTTTCAAATCGATCTCCTCCTTCCATGCAATAAATATGATGATGCGCGCGCGCAAGTTTTCTTTTTTCCTTAATGAAACGTTATTTTTAATTTTAGAGTTTTCTCCCCCTCTCGCTCTTTACTCGTGTAATGACGTACTTGCGCATCGGTTTATCGTATAAATATAAAATTAAACGGAGAGTAAAATAACGTCGGCGTCTCTTTCCTCCGATCGATTGCTGATCTCGTAAACCTTAGTCGTCGACAATAAAAGCCGCGTACGATATGGTTGCATTTTATATAGGGACGGAGAAATAAATATATATATATTATATATACTTTTAAGCGACGGTATTACGCCTGCGCACTTCCTCTTTCGTAAGAAACAAAAATCAATACAATATATAAGGCACCATTATATAACACGGAAGATTTATTAATGTAAATCTGAATATATGCAAATTCATAATTAGCTCTGTCGTTTATTCGTCATTAAGCTCGACAGCTGTGATCTGCCGCGCCATTTCTAGCCCCTTATTCGTTGCAAGGCTGTCTCCTCGACTCACATATAGCTCCAGGACACAGACCTGCTCCAGATCCATATGCACAAACTTTCGTAATTCACTCTCTCTTATCAATTAATCGATTCACGGGTATAGAGTCTACATCTATCCGTCCCCAATTAACAAAACAACAGCGCCCGCCCGCCGTATAGTCAGCGGTATTTTCCCGTACGAAAACACGTCTCGCGCGCAATGTGTACCTTGAACATATACTATGCTTATACGAAACACACGAACGTCGGCCGTAATAATCCAGGCCAATGAACATTAGGCAATTCCGCGCGCAAGGATAATACATTATTATCATCCAGGTCTCTCCAGCCGAGCGTCTCCGCACCGGGCCGCATCCTCACGAAAGCGCGGTGAAGAATTTTCGTCGGTTCTTTTTACAATATACTAATGCATAACGATCATCCGGCTGACCCCTTATTCGAATAACCTGACCTCTTTCTTTCGGTTAAGCACCACGCGCGTTACATTACGCGGGCGCTTACATCACGTCAAGAGCGAGCCACCGCCACTGGCACTCTGACCAAAAATAAACACATCTCGAACGCGCGCGCGTGTGTGTGAGAATATCGTAACTCATATTTAGCACAACAGGAAACTATACGACAGCGCGACTATGACGACTGGTCCACATATTATATGCGCGCGCGTCTTGGGTAACACCGGCGTCCGCACTATGCGTCGCTGGAAATTAAGGCCTCGCAGTTCCTGAATCTCCGCAGGTGTGTGCGTCTGCGTAGTACGTATGCATGTGACCGCAGAGTCACCGCGAATATCGATTTCGCCGGTCGGCCGAGGGCCGACGATGTGAATTATTATTTTCCCTTCTTTTTTTTACCCGAGCACACACACCACACCGGACGTTTACGGCATGCGCTGGCTAGTAGGAGCGTGTGTGTGCGTGTTGCAGTGCAACAGAGTGGACGGACGCTCACACACAATCACGCGAGGGTGCGGACGGGCAGCATGCGATGCACTTATACACTCGCCGGCGCTAGGGTCAGTCGCCCCGGCGATTCAACTAATCTATTATACATAGGAGTTAAGCGTATATAGGGTTCGATATCGCGGGCGAAGAGGACAGTGGTAAATGATTTTCTCTCGTTATGTTACACACACGAATCTCGTCTGCGCGAGTTTCGGGACTTATAATCGTTGCGACACGCTTCTCTCTTTTTTTCACTCCTGTTCACGCTTTATTAGCACGGGAGGATAATCCATCCGCCTCCGCGTGTTTCGTGTTCTATCCTGCCATGTAGTGTTGTGTTATTTCGAAAGAGCGCGCGCAGCCGCACTATTTTGTTTCTGACGTGCGCGCCCGCTCGCTATAATTTCTCTCTCGTGTTTCATGAAGTATACCTAAGTGAATGTATATAGTCGGCGCTTACGTGAAGATTCTTATTAAATAGTTTCTAATTGTGCCGGAAAGTTTCTCCCCCCCCCCCCCTCCCCCGGCTTCTTCCGCGAGAGCGCGCGTGGGGGCCGCATTAAGACGTCGGGAAGTCGCGGTTCCTACTTGGACAGTTCTAAATTTAATACCGACGTATTAATACGAGGATGTATATATCGCGCGCACGCGAGCATAAGTTCGCCAATACCGCAACAAGCAGCAGCAGCAGCAGCGAACGTCTATATCCGGATTATCGGATAGCTCTATACATCTACCCTATACATATACACTGAGAAAAATGATGTATTAAAAATTACTATAATATGTACGAACGTGGGGACAAATCTCAAATACCAACATTTTTACTATATTTTATAGTAAAAATTGATATATACATAATAAAAATTGCTATGTACATAGTTATTTTTACTATAAAATATAGTAAAAATGTTGGTATTTGAGATTTGTCCCCACGTTCCTATATACGATGTTATAGTAATTTTTAATACATCATTTTTCTCAGTGTATGTAGTGTATTAACTCAATTATTGAAACGCTAATCATTGTCACGCATCTGCCCAACTCTCCCTATGAATATAACAAACATTCCCCTACCAAGCAACCGACCGAGCGAACACCATAACCACCGATCGCTGAAAAGCCACTACACTGTTACTCCCACAACACCGGTTACTACCCCCGTAGAAAAATATCGAATTTCAATAGGTCTCGAAACGGCGAGCGCGCTGTCTCTATCTCTCCCTCTCTCAAACGGGGACACGATCCGCCCGCGCGCGACGATATCGCGCTGTGGCACGGAATTTTAATATTTCTCTGCATTGCGTGACTGAAATAGCGTCGTCGCCACCGTCGTTGTCGTCCTCGTCGACGGGGATATGACAGCGTTCCGATGCGTCTCGTCTGCTTGTGAGGCTCGCAATCGATATATGCACGCGCGCTCATGTTAATTTAGTTACAGGAACGACTCATCGCTCGCTTTTACGATATAATGGGCCTATGAATTTCCGCGGTTCTGCGTGTCTTCGGGGAAGAAGGGGAAAAGCGCCGAGACGGCGACGGCATGGTGACGAAGTTCGATTTTCGAAGACGTGGGTCGGGGAGGGGAGCGAAGAGAGATGGTTTATTAATAAACAAACGGGCTTAAAATAGTATCGATCGCTGGTGGGCGGAGCGCGGGAGAGGGAGCAGACGGACTATTTTTGAGCCGCCGCGCCGACACGTCATGCGAGGTTGAGATTTTATATACGAGTATATCAGTAGTGTGCAGAGCTTTTTGGGGGTGGTTTTTAGCTTTCTTGGTTTGAAGTGTCGTGCTGTATTCCTAAATCAAATAATAAAACGTTCGGTAAAAAAATATTCATATCGGGTTCTAATATTGGGTCCAATATGCTTCGATAATATGTTTAACGTATAGGCTTTATGCAATGAAGAATAAATTAATTACCGTGAGCGAATTTTCGATAGTTGAATTAAAATAACAGCACTTTTGATTGAATTTAGATAAATTAATATGAATAATTCTACCCCTTATTGTTTTATTCAATCATCAATGAGCGTACAATATCATCAATCAACGCCGAAAAGTGCCGTCATTAATAAATCATTATATGTCTCCTACATGATAAAGTCGAAAATTCGTCAAAACTTAATTTAAATATGTTGCACAACAAAAGTTATCATTAACCTATACCGGCTTTTATTCCCCGGTAATTGATGATCGTCCATTAACATACCATTAAAGCATCTGACTAATTGCCAAATCAGCTTTAACACATGCTCTCACCGCGCGCCGCGAATTTCCAAAATTAAGTCTTATGTACCCGCTCTCCGACTCGATACATTACATTATCATCCAAGAACAAAAAGAAAGCCGTCCCTCTCTCTCTACCAAAACATAATTGTTCCAGTCCACACATACACAGATACAGAGGATCGCGCAAAAACCGGTCGATCGCCTCAGAACGAAATAAAAACATTAATCAGTGGTGCGATGCCCAACCGACCGCAGCTACCGTTTGGCATTCCTCTCTCGAGAAATCACACGTGAGATCCACGGCGTGCGCGCGCGCGCTTTCGCAATTTCGCGTGTGCACTGAAAGGGGGAGGAGGGGAGAGACGGCGTCTGTTGCTACTGGTTCAGCGCCCGTCGTCTCGACGGGTAATTAGTTCCGGACGAAGATTCCGGCCAATTAGATCGACCGCGTGTGCGCGCCGGCCACTGCTGCGAAGTATCCAGAGCGCAAAAGTGAGTGCGCCAGAGCACCTATATATACACACACACACACACACACACACTCACACACACACACACACACACACACACACACACACACACACACACACACACGTATGTGTATACATGTGTGCGAGAGCAGCACAGCCGCCACGTGTCCGGCTTGGTAATCAGTTCACGCGTGAGGTAGTATAGAGTGAGAATGGAACAATGCGTGCGCTAGAGAGAGGCTAGAAAAGTGGGTGAGATAAAGGGCGCGAATGAAACGCTTGCTTTTTGTACTCGCGTCTTCGAGGATATTTTCGAGCGTGTAAGTATATAGTATTGGCTTACAAGCGATCGGCGTAGCAAAACAGCGACGACAACGATACACTCTTTCACTCTCGAAGGATTATAGAAAATAGCCTGTGTAATCCATTCCCTCGCGCGCGTTGACAGTCGCGCCCGTAATTCTCCGCAAATCCCTCCGCGGCTGGCTAATTACCGCTACATACACACACACACACACAGTCACTCTCTTATACACACACAGTTGCGGCAACAAAGAGAGCGCGAACGCGCGAGGGAAAGAGCACTGCGCGCCAGCGCACAGCAGCCTCGGAGCTGTATATATGTTTTCGCAACACACCCGCAGCAACAGCGGCAGCGAACGGCCTTGCCTTTTGCAAGTGAGCGAGCTGTGCGCGCGCGCGTGGGCGTCCGTGTCTGGAAAAGCGCCTTTTACCCGTGCCTACGTGCGCATTAGACGACTCGCAGACGGCCGTAAGGTGTTTCGCGAAAGTCTGTTTATTCTCTCTCTTATATTCTGCGTATAAATATATATATGGGGAGGGGGGAAGAGGGGCTGCATCGCTGTTATTGCCTTTTCTTCTCTTTTTGCGTGTAAAATTCCCTTTGCAGGTCTGAAAGCTTTTTAACTTGGTTATGTGCGCACGTGTTTTCCACGCGAATTCATAAACCGATTTGAACTCTCTCTCCTCCCTCCCCTCCTCTCTCTCTCTCTCTTTCTCTCTATCTCTCTCTCTCTCTCTCTCTCTCTCTCTCTCTCTCTCTCTCTCTCTCTCTCTCTCTCTCTCTCTCTCTCTCTCTCTCTCTCTCTCTCTCTCTCTCTCTGTCTCACACACAGTCTCACTCGACGTCAACTTATTTCGCAAACGCGGAAGCGCGCACGCAGTCAACGGCGGTGCGCGACGACTGCGTTTGCATATAGCAGAGGAGAGCGCGAGCGCTAGAGTCGAGAGCCGAGACGATGGGAATATTGAAAAGCGCCTACGAGGACGGTCAATATTGGCTTGGAATTGCGCGATTTCGTGGAACTTTAAGTATATATATATTGTAATTGGCTACGAAAGCAAATTTATAGTAATGACTTTTCTCGCCGGTTTCTCATGCTGCGTGTACGAGCAAAATTTTTCATTCTGAACTTTCGTAATTAGAGTAGTAATTTTGCACAGCTTATTTGGTTGTTGTGAGTAGCTGTTGGTTTGTTTTTTAAAAGCACCTTTTCAAAATTATTACATCTTATTTGATAATAACAAAATTTATTATTATTATTATTTTGATGTACATCATTATGCAAAATATAATATTCTGATATACAAACATGTTAACCGATATTTTTGTGCCGTTAAAATACCTTAATCAACTTCAATTTTTACAAATAACTTAAAATTTTTCTGCAGCACATACTTCTTATATACTGTACGATTATTTTAATGACTCATGACGATTTCGCTGCCGAGCGAGTGTTCCACCCAAATCCAAATTAACGCTTAAGTAGCGTCTAGACGTGCCCCGCGGGGCGCAGGAAATAATTTTATGCAAATTAGTGCGTTTATGACAATTTCGATTAATTACAGTGCAAGAGGAAGAAAATATATACCACCCGTCTTCGTCCTGTAACAGTAGTACCCTACCTACATTGTTTTTCGTTCTTTTTTTTTGTTTGATGTATCGTCCCCCGGCTTTTTATATTGCAAACCATTTCCAGCGAGCCAATTCGATCTATTGTCACATAGTTTCTCAGAAACATCACGTAGGTCAGCTCGCTGGAAATCGTCATCAATTCATCAGTCATCGCCTCATTTCGAACATTATCTCGGGCATTTACCGACCAATCTTCATCATTATATGCACCGACAAATGATAGAAAAAAGAACATAGTAAATAAATCAACCATCCCGTAGTGACGTAGTACCGTCCCTCCCTTTAGCTCATAAGCAATACTCACATCGTATCGCTCTCTCTCTCTCTCTTTCGAATCATATTATTTTTTTTTCTACATCCATTTACATCATGAAATTCTGTTTTGAGTTGCTCGTCCCTACCCTCGCCCTCTTGTTTCTGTTGCAGGTGTGTCGCGCGAAAGATGCCAAGCGGCGCGTCCACGGCAGCGCGGCGATGCCCATCGAGTGCGACTTCTTGGCACGAGAAGCAGAAGCTTCAGCAGCAGTCGAGGCTCGACTCGTCGCCCCGTCTAGTGTATCGATGAGCCGCGTTCTTTTTTAAAACTCCCCCTCTCCTCCCACCCCCTCTCGTCCCCGCTGAAAAGAGGCAACAGCAGCAAAGAGCGCCGCGCGTCTCTCTCTGTCCTTTGACCTCTTGGCCTGTATACACCAGAGACTTTGCCGCAACTATATAAAAGAGAGATATATAGAGAAAAGATGTTGGGCGTGAGCCAGCCGGGCAATCCGCCGTCGAGCTTGAGGCACTCGGCGAGCTTCTCGTGCCTGCAGCGCGGTTCGGGTGCCGGCGGCGAGGGCCACCACCGCGCCCGCACCTCCACCCTGCCGCAGCAGCCGAGCCTCCAGCTTAACATGCCCCATCAGTACGGCGGGCTGTCCTCGCTGCAGCACCGGAACAACCACCAGTCGAGCAGCAACGCCGGCCTCGGCAGTACCGGCAATACGCAGCCCAAGACGTCGTCGTCGCTGTTAGCGTCGGGCGATTCGAGGGCGCGCGACTCCAGCCTCGCCGCGACTACCGATCTCTCGTACCTCGACAACGGCAACGACTACGGCTTCGTGAGATCGAGGCCACGGTTGCGCAGCACCAACGCGATACTTCTGCGCGGCGGTAGCGAGGACCAGGACCTCATGTCCAAGTCCACGACGTCGTACATGGGCCGTAATAACGATCACGAGAGCGCTCTCAGCGACCGGGAGATCGGCATGAGCTCGAGCTACCGCGACGCCAGCGGTCAGTACAACCACCACCACCATCATCATCACCACAATGATGGGGAGAAGTCGCGGCAGGACTCGAAGAACCCGTTGCGCGGCGCTCTCATCCTCTTCACCGCCTCGACGTCGTCCTGGTGGAAGAGCAAGCAGCGCGAGGAACAGCTCAATCAGCAACAGCAGCAGCCGCCATCCTCGGAGCGTTCTTCCAAGTGGGCGAGCTCGAACAGCGGTAGCAACGGCATATCTGCGAGCGCCGCAGCTGCTGCGACGACGTCGCCGATGTTCGAGCGCCGCTGGGGTGCGACCACCAGCTCCAGCAACGGCAGCCTCGTCTCGCCGATGAAAGACAGCGGCAAGTGGTCGGTAAACTCGAGCATCCTTACGCCCGATCGTCGCGGCGTCAACAGCGAGCGCAAATGGAGCACGCCTGCATCGTCCACGTCCTCGTCCACGAACCAGGACCGCAAGTGGCGGTCCCTGGGAGCTCTGTTGAGAACTCCTGTGGGAGGCTCGGTATCCAGCAGCAACGCGAACGGATCCAGTCAGTCGCGTTCGAGCCAGACGTCCATCTATCACAACGCCAGCATGTCCATGATCGAGGACTGCGAGCGGATCCACATAAACGACACCTCGTCTACCCTCGACAATGGCTATTACCGCCGTGGTGGCGTAGTCTGTCCTGCCTCCACCTCGAGACTCATGTCCAAGTCCAGTGGCGATTATTCTTTAAGTAACGGCCGATCCAAAGTCGGTCGCCGGCTGTTCCAGCCCCAGGAGGACATGGAGATGGACGAGGCCGAGGCCAAGGACGACTGTCCCCGCATGAACGGCCAGCCAATACGTGGTGGTGGCGGCGGCATCAACTCCACCAACAAGTCCGCCCGCGCGCAAAGTTTTTACCTCCTCGACGACTTTCTACGACCTCAGCCGCAGACCAACGGCTCCATCTCGTCCTCGACAGCCGTGAACGGCATCTCAGGCTCCAAGTGTTCTCTCGACCACTACCTGTCCTCGCCCTATCGATCATCGACCGAGCGAATCGGCTCGAGCGACGCGACCAACGGTGGCCGACAGTACGCCGCGATGACGACGGGTGGTAGTGCAGCGACGACGACGACGACGACGACGGGTGCGGGTATCAACGGGCCACGTAACGTCCTCACGAATATAACACCGCCGCGAAGGCATAACTCGAGCTCGGATAGCTTGGAAGTGGCGACTAGTCCGCTACCGCCACCGGTACCCCCGCCCCCGCCCCAGATCAACAGTACCCGAGACAGGGAGAAGCTGGATCGCGACTGGGCGGAGAACAACCCGCGCGATAAGGATCTGTGCAGGTGTAGGATGTGCTGGACCGGCCTGCAGCAGCAGAGATCATTACACGAAGAGGTCAGTTTTATGATATTTTTTATCACGTTTATTTTATTTCTTTTATATTTGTGATTATCTTAGTTTTAAGTTGAATGCTAGTATATTATTTCATTTATTTTCAATTACCAGTGAAACATTAATACATTGACCGACGATACGTCTAAAAATAAAAAGCGCATGTCCAAATCTATTAATCGATATGTGCACAACGTGCACTCACGCCAATTATAAACCAAATCCAACGTCTATAATAATCCCCCATATTAATAAAGCCCGATCGGTGTATTGGCTTTCTGTCAAGCGACCGAGCAATCAGCTAATTCAACCGAAAGGGGCACATCACGTGCATTATACCCCATCGATTCGCCGTCGCAAATACACCTGCCTGCGAAGACAGGCTGCAGAACCAAAAAGTTCTTAATGAAAAAGTGCGATATCGATGTGCATGCGGGGGGGGGGGGTTATTATCGGCTGGAAAAGGTCGGTATTTCCATCCTTTACTTTATACCTCCACCCTTCTACGACGTGAATCGATCGGCCGCCCCCGAGGCCCGCGTTCATTTTTAAATACTTTTTGCCCGATTTGACGATGTTAGGCAAGTCTGTGAATAAAAGGAATGCGTCTATCTACGCGTTTCCGGTACTAAATTTTTGCGTTTGTTCAAATGGTACACGAAATTGGGGCTGACGAGGTTTAATCAGAGGTCGTAATTGTCGGTCAGTGGTATAAGAGTATCCCGCACGTTGATTAGTGGAAGGACCTTGTTTGTCATGATTAAAAAAGTATTTTTTTTCTCATCGTCGTTATTTAATAATAAATATCAGTTTTGCAATCGTATAACATTATCGACTTTTGTACTTTCATCACATCCACTTCGATAACTATATAATTTTGCCTTCTACACAATAGAATTAATGGCTCCCATTTCGAGAGTACTGCTTAATTAATCTCCACTTATTAAATCACGAAATGATGAAGCACACAGCATTACATCACCCCGCGCGGCGGGTTACTCTCCCATCAACCATATACACCAACCCAGCAGCAACAAACTCTGACAAATCCGCGAATAATCGTCAAATGTAATCTCGTTACGACCGAAAGCCCCCCGTTAATAAATCCCCTGAAACAACTCTAAATAATGACAAACTGGCTCGACGACCCTTTCGAGAGTGAGATAGAGAGAACGACTTTTCCGGGAAATCTCGAAGGGCACGAACTCGCCTCCTCGCCTACATGTGATTTCTCAGTCGTCACTGCGCCTGACAGGGCGCACAATATACATACTATAATATAACGATTCATCGCTCACTCGAAGCGGGTCCTAACAAGAGGCGAGCGTGCGGTGCATTAGTATTCAGCGTGTGTGCACGCCTCCATCAGAGAGAAATGAAGGAGAGCTGTCGTCTCGAGGATGAGAGCTACAATGAAAGTGCAGGCAAGAGCGCCGATATTTATTAAAGGGGAAAAGGATACACACGCACGTATATATATGAGGGCATCGCAGGTACACGCGTTGACAAAGAAATAGCCTATCGAGCCGCCCGATCTTTTTATGATTCCCAATGCTGTCCTCTCGTGACAGTGTGACTACGTTTACACGTGTGTGTGTATATATAGGTGTAGGTGCGTTGAGTGTATATAGAGAGGGAGAGGTTATAACCGTAACGGCGCGTGTATACAGATCGTTACGTGCTCTCGCGAGCCGTCTTTATCGACAGCTTCCTCTTGCCGCGTCTATTTTATCGGCCCTCGCGATCGTGATCGCGTCGATTGAAAAACGATCGGTCTGCTCTCCCTTGGATGACGACGATGATTGTACGTGTACGTCTCTTTGTGGCGAGCTGACAGGTTCGGAAAGCTTGAGAGATTTCGCCGTTTTCAAGATCACAAGGTCACTTTTTAATTCCGATGCCCGCAGAACGGCCCATTTCTCTTTATTCAATCAAGAGTAAGCTGGCATTATGAAATTCGGTTTCTAAAGCTATTATAATGTATATCGTGAGAGGCGTCGATGTCGATGATTTTTTCATTGTGAATTAACGTGCTCGGTCAAATGGTTAATCGTTATAAATGCTTTCCCGTTAATCTGATTGCGGAGGGATGCTGAAATCTTATGGTTCAAACACGCCTGACGCGTGATATAAAGTATCTCTGATTAGCTGCGGTTACGTAAGGGAGAGTAAAGTTACCATTGTTTCGAAATTCAGATTAAATTAAACATGAAACGTAAATTATTAAAAGTTTAATTAAGGTGTAAGTGAATATAAATATACAGCTCTGTAATTGTGTGGACAAGCGGAATAATGAGTACGAAAAGAGCATAACGCAGATAATCTTGGTAACACGCGCACCAGGATACGAATGAATCTACTTGCTTAAATTAAATGAAAGAAGATTGAAACTGAACATCTATGATCAAAAAATAAGCGAGCCACTATAAAACTCTCGGTGATATATTTTTTCGCGTGTTCCACAACCTGCTAGCTATAAGGTTTTAAGAAAAGGCAGCGACATGACTGATGCTCCCCTCCGATAACAAGCCGCCGCGGCAGCCCGTGAGAAGCCACATCCTATTCTCTTGCCAATTCTTATACTTACTGCACACACGAGAACCTCCTTCTCGGGCGTAATAAATTCATCGACGCGCGCTACTACTATCCCAAATCGCGTGACCGTTGCTGATATATATATTTTAGCCCACCATATGCTACGGCCAGTATTCTCTTTCCTTCCGTCTCTTCTACGTGTGGTGCAAAGAGTATACATCCTTTTTTCACGCGCCAGAAGAAACATTGTGCGCGGCTGTCTGCGGTTGTGCGAAGGAAAACACGTCGAAGACGCGTGTATTTGATTTCCATACATCTATGCTACATATATATACACCCCGCGAAACTGGATATCATAATCTTCGGCGTATATTGCTTACATCTTTACGCGCTATAGCCTCCCTAAGATTATTAAATTACTCGCCAAGTTAGCAATCCAATTAAGATACATCAAATTTATGCGGCTCTAGTACGCGAATTTTTGAAATGTCATTGATCGTCCCACACTCTGATTCACCTAACGCGCATTTATATACGGAATTACGGCAAAGGGAAAGCACGGCAAACATTGACACACGATTATTATAATCGCATTCGACTCGGTGACGCAACGACGGTGGCGCTGTTACATTGACGCGGGAATCCCCATTGTCGAATTAAGACGCGCGCTAAGTGGAACGGGGGCGTACGCGATGATGATCGATGGCGGCAGCGGCGGCTTGATGGGTTACTACTACTACTCTGTCTCTCTCTCTTTCGCCGATAATCGACGAGGCGTCCATAGGAGAAACGGCACCCTTCCACTCACACACTCTCCTCGTCGTCATCCCTGCGAGGAGTAGTCCTCGCACGTACGTTATACATACCGTGAGAGTGAGGCCTGTGTACCACGCCTACGATTGTCCCGGCGCGCGACGCCCTATCTCTCGGAAACTATCTCCTCTCTCTCCCTCTCTTGTTGAGAGGAGAATGAATGCGACTGTATACTGTACGCGAGAGAGTTCACCGAACGACTTGTTTACGAGTCTTCGAAATATGGCACTAATTTATCGGCCGTTATATATAAGCGCCGCCGCTCTGCAAGTCACTTTGTCTTGATGAATCGTAGCAGCTGGTTGGCAAACGTATATATATGACGTAAGGGAGATTTGCGATGCCACGTATTATCGGCAAATTTTTTCAAACATTTCGGAAGGTTTACGAGAGTGTCGATAGTGGCGTATATAGAAAAGACGCCCGCGGGTGATTCAATTAAGCCGCGCGCGGCGAGTGAACAGTCGTAAATTACTTTGGTGAAATTTGAATAAGCGTGGCCGCGATTATTACGGCTCGTTTGAAAAAGCGCGTCACCGACGGGCACTCTCGTGGACATTTGCCAGGAACACTGAGTTTAAGGAAAGTCGTATTTTTCCCGGCCAATTTATTATTGCGACTGCAATGCTAATGCTGCCGCCACGAAGCGGATGTAGTTATAACGATAAAAACCCCGATTAACTCGTTGTAAATTATTTAGTTTGTATCAATGCAACGACGTTATTATTGCCATTACATTACAACGAAAGAGCCATCCCATCACTTTTCCTTCGATTTATCGTACACGCTTATTCACTAATTCATCGCTTATGATATTCCTTCAAATGTAACGATTCGCGAAAGCGCGCATATGCTTATAGTCACGGTATAATAACCGGGCAATTCAGCCTCGAATGCTGCTACTATACGTGATACAGAATAATCCATGCATAATTGACACCCACCCGGCGGAACTCGAGCGAGCAGCAGCTAAAAAAAAAAGAATACCAGTGCGCGAAGAGGCGCCGGCACACACAGAGAGAAGTGGCACGCGGGGTAGGCGACTCAACTCTGCCGCACGACTTACCGCATTGCCGTATATCGATTGTAATTTAACGTTTGCGTACGCGCGCGCAAATGGAAATCTCTCGCTGCACTTTTTTGCGCGCGGGGGGTAAGTAGTCTTGAACTTTTTACACGCTGGCTGCTCTCTCGTTCACCTTGAAATTGGCGCCGAGTCGGGAGAGAAGTTTTGACGAGTGCGCGCGGGAGGTTTTCGGCGGAAAGTTGGAAGTGCGAGAGAGAGGGGGAAAAGAGCGCAAGCATATGAATTTCAAATTAGCGGGTATGGCGATGACGATGACGATGATTTGTAGTCGGGAGTGGTAGTCGGTGCGACAAGTGTAGTACGATGCTTATTAGCGGTGTAATTATAGACGGGTTTAGAAAGCTGCTTTTAGATTCATTGATATTCTATACGGTGGAAAACGGTTGGTGTGTTATGTACTTACAGCTTTTGGGATGAATTTCAATGTAAATATTTTCTATAATGAAATTACTAGTGACGGTAATTATCAGTTGTTGGCTTTACGATAAGAACATGACTCTCCTGCAAATGGGTTTTTCGCGTGAAACACACTTTTGTTTAATAACAAATGTTGATCTTAAAGGAAATTAAGTTTTATGTGTCCGGTGTTTAAACATCACGAGAAATTAATTATATATCGGTGATGATTATTCCGCCACTGTCGACGCGCTTTCACAACTTGACCATTAATTAACGAAATTTTTCCTTACGATTTTCAGAATTCATTACCATTCGAAAAAAAAACTATACAGTTTACAATTCGTTTTCAGGTCGTAAATTAATTAATCAAAACACCCTTCAGCACCATCTGAAATATTTGTACTTAGCGAGCAATCTACAATCTGAATTGAGTCATAAAAATTCTTTTCGGATTCTCTCTCTCTCTATCTATCTCTATCTCTCTTTCTCTCACTCTCACATAAAACTCGTGTTTTATGCAGATTATACAGTTACTTTTTATTTTGAACATCTAAAAACCATCCATAAACAATACACGTAAAATGCTGCCGGAGTACAAAACTAACTATATATCATAACGAATATTTAAAAACTTTCATCTTCCATCATCTCTCAACCATTCAATACATAGACATCGGCCATCATACATTCAACTATACGCCCGCGCACATTTAAATATGAAAAAAATCCATTCAAAACACCGCTCCCCACTCGTACTTTTCGACACATCTTCCTCGGCCCGGAAGTCGCTTGCGGCCAAACAAACCAGAGCTCTCACACCGCTATATTCTACTGCCGCTCCGCACAACACGCTACACGCACACATTTATAGCCTCCTCCTCGGCTGCGTTCTCTTTCGAAAGGGCCTCTCTTATACGCGCGCGCAGTTCCGATCTAATTCCAACGCTAGCACTCGCGCGGAAGATTAGCTCTCTCTCTCTCTCTCTCTCTCTCTCTCTCTCTCTCTCTCTCTCTCTCTCTCTCTCTCTCTCTCTCTCTCTCTCTCTCTCTCTCTCTCTCTCTCTCTCTCTCTCTCTCTCTCTCTCTCTCTCTCTCTCTCTCTCTCTCTCTCTCTCTCTCTCTCTCTCTCTCTCTCTCTCCGTTGTGCGTGCGCGGGGTTTTCTCATGCGCCGCACTTCGCGGCTCTGGATTTAAATATAGCGAGGCTGAATTGTCGCATTGTTGCTGGGGTTATTTCCAAAATTTTTGGCGTCCGTGACACAGTGCCGGAATGGAAGCGTCCAAATATTATGCCGTCGTGGCTCGAAATGTTGCACTCGTGCGTCCTCGCCGACGTCTCACCGTATTAATAGAGGTGGACTGTGGGCATGCACGCGGGTGTGTGTGTGTGTGTGTGTGTGTGTGTGTGTGTGTGTGTCTGTTTTAATGGTAAATATTAGGGTTATGAGGAAACGAGGAAATAGTCTTTGTTTGGAGTAGTGGCTATATCACGAAAGACCGACGGTTGGGCGTAAAAATAAGTTGCATTTGCGTGTAGTGTAAAAAAAGTATATAAGTATATAGTTACAATTACTAATCGAAACCGTGAGACAAGACAATAACCATTTGTTCGTTATACGAAAAACAATATGTTGGGGGCATGAGCTACTGTTCTAGTCCATTCAACTATTTTTAAAATGCGAATATATATTTAACCGTAACCAATCACCTTTTTTCCGTTACCAACAACCGCGATATATTTAAGATCATCCACTGCTCCACCTCCGTTTTCCTCAAGCCTAAAAATAGTTTCCGACTGCATCCGCTCCTAAACATCATATTATTTATCGCATCCCGGTCGAAATTTTTTTTTCCCACCAAACAGCACTATCAAATTACAACTCCCTCACACGCACACACACGGATACACACGGACACTTCCACCTCCTTGACTCGAGCACGCTTTTCTCTATCCTCCATCCTCTCCCGTTCTCCTCGCCAAAAAAAAAAAGGAACGAATCATCATTTTCGTCAACGCGAACAAAGGCGTTAGCGTCGTCGTCGTCAGATTAAATCCGGACCAAGATTATACACACTGCTACTCGCAGAAACGAGCCACGCACGAGGAAGAGAGCGAAAGAGAGAGAGGAAGAATGCACTTTTAGCACGTCGCGTACACGTCGTCACAGGTATATATACCCCCCTCCCTATACACACACACGCACACGCTTACTCGCACACTCTTCTCTCTTCGCCCCGCGCGAGAACACGAAGGGGAAAGAGAGAGAAAGAGATGAGAGTAAGCCGGGTAGCCTAAGCTGCGAAACCGCAAAGTCGTACATAGTGCCTCGAAGACGCGCCGGACGCGCTTTCCTTTTCGCACGCGCTCTCAAGTGTGTGTGTGTGTGTGTGTGTGTGTGTGTGTGTGTGTGTGTGTGTGTGTGTGTGTGTGTGTGTGTGTGTGTGTGTGTGTGTGTGTGTGTGTGTGTGTGTGTGTGTGTGTGTGTGTGTGTGTGTGTGTGTGTGTGTGTGTGTGTGTGTGTGTGTGTGTGTGTGTGTGTGTGTTATACGTATGTACGTAAACATTGCCCCAGAAAAGGTGCGTTATTTCTTCGAGGATGAGAGGGAGAGAGAGAGAGGAGTGCAGCATTTCCCCCCTGTGCGCCGCGTAACGAGACTTCGCGCGCGCGCCGCTGATGTAACGCGTTTATCCGCGGCTTATGAAATCCCGAGCCGGCTTTCGGGAGAGAAGAATAACTCGCACACGGCAAGTTTTAAACGCGAGGAAAGAGGGATATTAGCGTCAAAGTGTTAAGGGTAAGCGTGGAAGTGTATATAGTGTCCGTTCCCACTTCGCGCCAACGACACATGCCGCAGCAGCTATTACGATAATTTATGTATATATCCATGATCTATCGTGCGCGTTCCCATGGTTATGTGCATCCCTCTTTCGCTGCAAACTTTGCGCAATACCATCACCGCCGACGTCGTCCCATTGTTCCGTTCGAAAACTTTCCTCCTCCACCTCCTCTCTCTCTCTCTCTTACAAGTCAAAAACTTTTAATACCTCCCGCACCTAATTCACATAAAAGACCTCTCCTCCCGTTCCCTCGCAGTGCAGCAGCTCCATAAGTGCAGCCGCGCACTATACATTGCTCTTGCGGCACACAGTGTACACTCTCTTCAAAAAGAACGAAAAAAGAGGAGGAAGAAACAGAAGAGCGCCCCCCCCCCCTCTCTCCCGCTCGGAATAACTCTCGCCTGTACATATATATACTTCCGATCGCCGCACCGCAGCGAGGCTCCATCTACTTGGTCGCGTCGGTAACGCAGATCCCTGCTACGCGCGGTAACGATGCGCCGGCCTCCGCGCCGCGGTATAGGTAACTGCCTGACCAGCTCCCGTCGCTACTACTTGCCGGCGAGGAAGAGTTCCGGCCGAGGCGGTGAGATGACACCACTGTATTGATAGCCGAGAGGGCGACGTACGTCGTCGTCTTAACATGCTATATAGTGTTATCCGATTTGCAGATGAATTCTTTATGATACGAGGGGGGGGGGGGGAGTTTATAGATTGGAGTTGAGGGTTTGATGGGGGATGTAAAAGGGGCTAGCAAGTGATAAATTTTGGCTGATTGGGGGTATATTCGGGCGTACGTGTGTGTGGCGCGTGGATCTATTCTGTGTATGTGTGTGAGAGAGAGAGAGAGAGAGAGAGAGAGAGAGAGAGAGAGAGAGAGAGAGAAGGATAGTCGGATTTTTACTACCAGAGATTTTACGAGTTATTGTTGCCGGATTTTACACGCGCATGCACGCATTATTGTCAATATTACGGCTGCGTACAATGGGAAATAAACCACTTTTCTTCTCTCCATTCGCGCAAAAGTTTTTTTGTTGCGTATATATATGTATACGTGTATCCAGATAAAAAAATCCTTTGTTGCTGCAGAGACAACGAGAAGGCAGCGTGCGTATATAAATATAATCCGCGTATAAAAACCGATCGGCCCGTAAATCCCTCACACGCGCGCGCTGGCGAATTTTAATTATAAAGGCCGAAACTGGAGAGAGAGAAAACATAATTTTAATACGCGCGATCGCGCGGTCCGATACGAGCTGGTGAGGGGGGTAGAGAGGTAGAGGGACGAAGAGAGAAAAAGAAGAATACAAGGAGAAAGAGGAACGGAGGAAACTTGAAACGGCGAGGCGACCTCCTGGAGCTTCTGTCTCCTTTCTTAGCGTGATAAAGTGCCGCGCGAAGGAGTGCGCGAGAGAGAGAGATTACGCATCTCGCATCTTCTCTCGCCTACATAGCTGTGTGTCCATCGGAACGGAATCCGCGTTCCGATTTTGACGTGACAAAATCCACGCCTGACCCTCGATACGTATCTTATATGCGTCGTGAATTTGGGAAAACGAATTATACACCTAACTGCTACTTGGTCGCATATTTTTTCAGGGAGGGTATGGGAGTACAGAGAGAAAGCGACATTGTTTTCATATTTCCCAATTAGGCGCTTGCGCGGGGAGAGCATAAGAAAAGTTATTAGCCCGAGCGCCTGCAGCCGCCGCCTCATCTGTGATGAATGATAATACGGGACTATTTATTTAGCGGTGTGTTGTGTTTTCATTATACTTACGAGCGCGGCAGCTGGCTTTTAAAACATGAAAATTTACATGACTATGTATCCGAGGAAGAAGAATATTAGTTTCCATCTCGGCGCGAAGGGTATGAGAGAGTTACTTTCGGGCGAAATTTTGTTTGGCTTGGCAGTGCGAGCCCGACGACGACGAGGAGGTGATGGATCAGGAAAAGTGATGTAAGAAAAAAAAAAGATGATTTTTTCGTATACATATATCTTCGTGTGTAAATATTTATCCGACATTTTTAATTTACTTCGCGCAGATCTATATAGCCGTGACACGTACTTACAAAAACATCTTAAAAATGTCGTCACCACGAAAATATGGAAAGCTTCAGTTCACGTTTCCAAATGTTAAATCGCACCGTCAAACGTGCCGGACGCATTACCATAAAACAACAACACACGACGGGCTTTCCAAAATCACTGTGCCCACCTATATCCACTCTCTATTATCACGTACTATACCATAACTCTCCGCAGCTATATACATTTACTTATTATCATCTCAGAAATTACACATGCATGCACCACTCCCCTCCTCGCCACCTGCATCATATCGAAAACATTCCTCACCTCGCGCTCCGCAATCCCACCCAACCTCTCGCTCTCCTTTTTTACTCTCTCTCTCTTTCTCGCTTCTCGCAACATTCCTCCCTCCCTCGTCATCGCTGCAACCACGTTACACGCGCCGCGCGTTTACGACACTTCACACGCTCGACTTGGTCTTCTCTGCGGGCTTATGATTTCGACTCTCTTACTCGCGCCCGTGAATTTCGTCATGTACTTACACACGACGCGCGCGCGAAAGAGAAAGAGAGAGAGACAACCTTTGCCGCCGCCGCTGCAGCTGCACCGGCTATATGCTAAAAAGCCTATAGGCAAGGCTCTATGTGGGTTACGGCTGCTGCAGGTCTCTATGTCTCTCTCTCTCTCTCTCTCTGTTTCTATCTTGCGCAACCGCGCCTTTGTGCCTCGCGCCCGCGATCCTGCGCCGCGCTGCAGTGGCAGCAACACATTTCAGCGGTTTCTCTCCTCTGTATCCCCCTACCCTCCTCTTCCCCGCACAGTGTATAATATAATGTAACCGAGGAGAGCTGACGCGAGAGTTCGGCGCCCGTAAATATAGTGGCTCATTGTCTCTCTCTTTCGTGGGTGTCGCTCGATTATACACGCGCATTGTAAGGATCATTATTGTGTACGCGTTCGAGGATTGCTTGGTTCGCACCTATATAAACGCGTGTCGTATGATAGATCGGTCCAGCTGCTGCAGCAGCAGCAGTTTCGGGCTACTGCGATCGTAGTAGAGTGAAATTCGTCAGCTCTCGAATCCATCATCGCGAGCGCGCGCGCGAAAGCGAGAGCGAAAGACTCTACGCGCGACGTCAGTAGGTCACACGCGGACACCTATATACACAAACAGACAGAACGATCAGCTGTCAGGGCGCCGCTTGCTCTCCCGTATCATCGATTTCGCAAGCTCGCGCTGATCTCCTAATAATACACTACTACTACTGCTGCTGTAGCTTGCTTGCTTGCTTGCTTGCCCCAGCTTGGACGAAAAAGAAACGGGGCGAAGGACGCGCGGCTGCTCGAAGACACACTCGCTCGCTGCTATACTCTCGAGGGCTTGATGAGAAAGCTCTCTTGCTTGCTCTGCGCGCGGGAATCTTAATTCCCCGACTGGAGTAGGAGGAGGTGGAGGAGGAAAAGTGGAAAACGTGCCGCCGTCGTAGCGAGCTGGAAATGAGAGAGAGGGAGAGTAGGCGCAGGGTCGGGTTTGCGCGTGGGAGGATCTCTCTGGGCCTGCGCTGCTGCCGCTTACGACGTCAGGGGAGAGAGAGAAACGTGCATATATACGCGTGGGTGGATGTGTGTGTACGTGTACGTGTGTACGTAGAGGGTGAGAGGGGGAATTTCGGCCAGACGCCGGGGGAAAGTAATATAGGAGCGAAGAAGTTACGGGCGCCTCGGTGTGTATAGATATATTAGATGTGAGTTTCTCCCTTCTTATCTCTTCGTATAGTTGCGGGGTGGAGAGGACAGAGGTGATATTCGAAATTTATCGGGCGAAGTAGCGCAATTACCAGCGTACGGAGGAAGATTGTTTTTTATATCTTCGCTGCTGCGGAGCAAAGGATTTACGATGAAAATGTTTGTTCGCGGCGGCACACATAAGAGAGATATTTATCAATGCCAATAAATACATCATACGCGCGCGCGAGGTCCGGTGGTAGCAGAAGATTAATGGAATTTCTTTCGACCTCCAGTTCCGCGAAGTTTTTTTTTCCCTCGTCTGTAGCGGTTATTGCGAAGTCATGGGCTGCTAGGTTTGATGGAAAAAAAAGTGAAAATCGCGGCAGCGGTGTATATTTGACGAAGGAAGAAAGAGTGGATGAAGGTATGTGGTTTGGACGTGTCGTGTGTATTTGACAGAATAAAATAATTCGTTTCGTTATCGGTAATAGTTGATTCATCGTTCGGATTAGAAACAAACTGGCTATTCTAATTTCGACGCGAGCCACACTACTATTATAACTGTATAACCCGGGTGTGTATCGAATTCCCCTGCCCAGTAACAACAATCCACGTTATTCAAATTACGACATATATCCCCGATAATTCTGCCGGAGACAACCGCCATATAGAGCGATTATTAGCTTCGCCGGAGAGATAGTATCGTGTCTTGGAATATAACGAGAAATTGATTAGCGATCTCATAAAAAATTCATAGAAATCGGGAAAACATCGCAGAAATCTCATTATTTCTCTCTCTTTCTCTCCGATACACCTCGCGATGACGCCGCGACGTTATAAATAATTCACAAACGAAATTCACCTCATTATTACCTCTGCGTTCTTACGCGCCCGCGTATATACGCGACCCACGCGCATCACCGCGGGTATAAAACAATAAAAATGATCGGGTAAAGAGGAAATTCGTGTAAGAGCGTAAACACGCGCGCGAGCGCCGTCGCGCCGGGAGAGAAGAGAAGCGAAGAGAGAATAAAAGGGAGTCGACGTCGACGCGAGTGGTGAAAAAAGGGACACGGAAGAGAACGAGAGAGACTGGCAACGGGGATGTATCTAGTAGCACACGAGGGTTATAAGAGCGAAAGAGAGGGAGAGAGCTAGAAAAGGGGCGTCCCATGGTACAAGGATGCTGTGCGCGCGCGCGAGCTAGCGCGGGGTGGGCGCAGGACTAGGACCTGCGCGCTCGCGCGAATTTCCCGCTCGCGCGCGCTCAGCCAACCTCATATTGATCCCACCCCAGCAGCAGTGGCGGCAGCAGCCGAGTAAGCGCGGGAGAGAGAAAGAGAGAGAAACGGAACGAGAGCGAGGGCGAGAGCAGAACACACGTATAATACGTATATATGTACACACGCACACCCCCACCAGAGTACGAAAGCGGTGGTGGTGGTGGCGTCGTCGGGTTCATCGTCGTCGCGACGGTGGCGGCGGGATTCGCGCTGGTCCAGCAGTAGCAGCAGCATCAGCAGCAGCAGCAGCATAGAACGTGCGCGTCGTTGCTACTGGCAGCAGCTGCAGCAGCAGCAGCAGCGGCGACAGCACGAAAGTCCCTAGCGCGCGAGCGGGCGGCCGAACCGCGAGTGAGTGACTACACCCTCTTTCGCAGACGCACGTCGAGGACGCGTCTCCTCGTTCACGCCTCTACTACATCGTATACCACGCGTGAGTGCGTGCGCCGCGTGTGTGTATATATATGTATACACGGATCAGTGTGGGAAGAGCCTCTATCTCTCTCGCTTGCTCTCGTTGAGTGGGGGTATAATACAGCTGCACGCGAGAGAAACAAGTGTCGAGGAGATCAGCGAGGGAGAGACGACGCCGACGACGTCTGTGCACTACTGCTGCGAGTAGCAGTCGCGGAGAGTGAGTGAGTGAGTTTTCGGTACAGTGGATGAGGAAGAGGAATTGTCGAGGGGTAGGAAGAAGAAGAAGTGTATATAGCAGTGTGTAAGAGAGAAAGAGGGAGAGATATATATCTAGATGCGGTGGGTATAGTGGTGTGACGATGCTGCGCGCGTACGTGCCCCCGCGGTGTGGCCCTGATGTCTGATCTTCCTGGAGGGAGAGAGATAGGAGAGAGCGTGAATTTTGGTAGGCTGTCGGTCGAGGGGTTGACGACGGCGCTGATTATATATAATACCCTTATAGGTCTGTTATGTGTCTGACTTTTTCGTCTCCGGAGTAAAGTAATTTCATGCAGTCGACCGTAGCTTGTTGCGTTCCTCGTATCTATCCCCGCGAGCGCACCACCACCGCCGCTGTCGCCACGCACACACGTATACACGCGTGTGTACCATATACGTGGGCGGGGGTCGCATCGCTCGCTCGTACATTTTACGAGTGAGTACGTTACGATATTGTATCGCGGGCGTGCATCGATGCGATGCGCGTCTCGTTGTTTTTTTTTTCTCTCCTCTCTCGTCGTCGCCACGCCGTTTCGCGTCTTATTATCATCGCACTCTGTAATACGTACAGAAGCCGTGTAACTCAGGCTGCTGACATTGAAATCCGAACGATGAGTCGTCGTCGCTGACGGCGGTCGGACGCACATGCACGCACGCATCTGTATACACGGTCGTGTAAGACGATTATACAAGCGATAGAAAGCGAGAAACGGCGTATATGTCGCGCGAACACCGGCAAGGCCGCCGCGATTTCAGCGAGTAGCTTTCGTGGCGCGGACGGCGCACACACAAGTGCACAACAAACACGCGGCGAGCGCGCGCGGGGGGGGGGCGACTCGCGACCCGCTTTGCGCTGACGGCGAAATGTATATACCCTCTTGACACTCGCGCGACGGCTCTTCTTCCGCGGAAGCTAGCTATGCTTCGACGGTATTCTCACAACTATACGAAGTCGTAGCTCGCGAGTTGGGGTTTCTTGTACAGGGCAGAGTATAAGGGTGAATAATACCGTGGGGGACGGAGAATCGATTTTGCCGATTATATACGCTCGTATAATAGAGCACGGGGTTATAGAAGTAGGAAGAAAGAAGAGCATAGCCCGCGCGGTATAATTGAAAGATATCTTTCTTTTTGCCGTGCTCCGGAGCGATTGTTGTGTATAGGTGCGCGCGGGAAAAGGTTTATATATTCGCAGCAATTAAAACGAAGCTGCAGCGGCTTCACGCGCGCGCGCGCGGTATTGTTCGTTTGGCTTCGGGGCGGTGGTTGCGCGTTATTCGATACGGCTGTTTATAATCGCGGAAAAAAGAGAGCGAAAGAGAGATAGACATAGTTCGGGAATTTAATCTGGAAAATCCGAAAATGCACACACTTTTTTTCTTTTTTACAGGCGTATTTTCTTTCTGTTGCTAAGGGCGTGAAAAACATCGTTTATGTACGCGCGCGCAACGAGCACGGATATACCGGCGAATTGTAGCCGACGCCTATAGCGTTTCATATTAACGCCCCGTTTTCTCTCGATATATCTCCTAATAATATCGCAATAACGCGTACTCGAACAAAGACGTGTAATATCACACGCACACGTGCATGCAGCGACGTGTTCGATTAGAATAACGCAAGGGAGGAAAAAAAAGCAGCGAAGGCATTGTGCAGTTATATGCACAGTAGGCCTTCGAAATTCCATTTGACCGGTCTCCGTACGAACAAACACACGCGAAGGTCGTCCTATTACGCTTTTTCTCGCTTCCGTGAGTGTGTATGTGTGTATGCACGCACATATATGTAGTTGTTAATCGAATGCGAGCACTGGGTATTCGTTTATTCGATTAGCAGCAGGCGGGATGATCGATCGGGCAGCGGCCGCCTCCGCGAGCGTGTATTTTTAAGAGGAGCGATACTGCTCTCGAAAAGTGATTCTCTGGGCGGCAAAGAGCGAGGCCTTTTTCCATATAAATAATCGCGAGGATCTTTAGTATAGTGGCGGAGGATTAGTGGCTATATCGTTAATCACTAAGCGGAAGAGAAAGAGAGAAAAAGCGCGCGGTCTTTGCGCTGATTAATGATCGCCGCTTATGCTAATGCGGCCGGCAGTACAATAGATTACCCCCGCTACTTAATTGACGAAGAATATACCAGCGTTAGAGCGCAAATATATACTGTATACACACACCACTCGACGCATTAACTCGATAACAATTAGGACAGTGTTACACGTGTGCATCGATTCCTATACACTTTTCTCTGAGTGGGCGGCGAGAATAAGTATGATTCATTTCAACACACACATACACACACGTGTCCCGATATATTCCTGGAATTCTCTAGGAACAGCAGCGCAGGTAGCTTTTGCCCGCGGTCGTAAATAATATTTCTTCTCGGAATTGGCGCGCTTTGTCGTGGGGTTACACACGTGTTATGCTAATTGGGTCAAAATTCGGCGGTGGTGGCTTTCTCGCGGTGGGGAGGAGGAGCGCGCATGTGTCGCATAATTGGTGCAATTGTAAACGCGCACGGGGTTAATTGCGCGAGAGTTTTTATATGTACGTGCCTGATGATGAATTTTTATTGGACGATTTCGTGCTTTTACGATATACGAGTGTATAGGAGATTTTAATTCAGCACGCGACTTTCGATCGGTCGCGCGGCGGTAGCGAAAATCTGGATTTTTCTGACTTTCGCTGCCGCCGCAGTGGCGGGGCGCGCATCCCGAAACCGTCTTATCCGTCGATAAACCTACTTCTCTCGCTATGGAGTTTGTCTCTGTGTGTGTGGGGTATATAAATGCATTTTGCCGACCAATTTTACGGTACGATTGGCCCATTAACTTCCACGACGAATACATTTCTCTCACCTCGGGGTGTATAGTGTCTCCCTCGACAGTCGTCCCGTGTCGTTCGGAGAAAGGATTATTACAATATAACACGCCTCTCTTTTAGCGCATAACCTAATATACATTATTCCTCTTTCTCTCTCGGGAGAGCTGAATTTCAAATCGTCGGGAAAAAGGTCAGTTTTCATGTTTCTCGGAAGGCCGTTTGCAAATACCTCAGGTTAATTCGCGCGCTCTCAAGAGGAAACGTACGTCGATTGTGTTTTCGAGAGCTGCGCGCGCGTATTTTAAAGAAAGTTTGAAGCGGCATATTATATACACGTGTGCGCGCACAGCTTATTTATATACATATACTACGTATTATATATATATATATTTTTTGCCTTTCATCCGCGAGAATCTCCGCGTTCCTGGAGTTCTCCATTTTTGTTCGTCTCGCGCAAAAAGCAGTAGCAGCAGCAGCAACAGCAACCAAAGCTGAATGTTTTCTTCCCCTATATGTGCTAATGTATGCCGCGAAACGAAAATAGCATGAGCCCTTGGTGCTCGTCGCCTTATTTTCCTTAAAGGTAAAATAAAAAAGGAGCGTGTGTGTGTGTGCACATACGCACACGCACATGTAGATCGATATTATACGAGTAACAAAGCTTTTAACCAAATAACTCAGGCGTACGCACATATACGTAAATATTCGTATAGGTGGATGCTCGTAAACCAATATGCGAATGAGAAAAAACTCCGGGCGTGTGCAATTTTTTTCTCTCTTTCTCCACCTACTACCGCCGCCTTCGTGTATTCAAATCAGCTGTGTTTTAGCACGCGGGTATCGAATAAATTCGAGCGCGAGAAGAGACAAATATGTGTCTCCCTCGGCTGGGGCCGCGAGTCAAAAAACCACTTTGTCAACGACGCGCTTTGATACTAAAAAAAGCTGTCTCTCCGCGCATAAGCAATTGACGAGTAATTGTTCCAGCGCGTAGTTTGAAAACAACAGAAAACTTGGACTCTGTGGTACTTAGACATACACACACACACATATATATGTATATACAGAGAGAAAAGTATCCCGGCCAACAATGGGCTAATTTTCAAGGTCCTTAATTACTCTTGGCTCGCTCTTCTCGGTAGCGATTTCGCGCTCTTTGTTCGCCTCTCTCTCTCCTCGGGAATATACCCTCTCCGTCGTCCGCAGCAGTAGCACACGAGCGAGCTCATGAGAGCGGCACAGTAGGCGCGATTATACTTCCAATAATAAAACATTCGAAACGGTTTTAAAAAGCCAGAGGGCGAACGCAGTGCTGCATGTTATACCCGCGCGCACATATATGAATGGGGAACACGAGAGCGGTAATGAAGCGGACGGCTATTTAGCGGCACGTAAAAGCCACCGGCGCGGTCTCTCCCTCTCGAGAGAGCGCACATCACGCGAGTGCAGCACATACATGTATATATACACTTGTGTTTGCGTGTATGGTCGATTGTTATAATCGCGGCGTATAGGAAAGCAAAGTGGACGCGCGTATCATACATATATATGTGTGCACTTTAGATTGTACACACGGGCACGTGTTTCTATGTGTGTAGTGGTGTATCGTAAAGAGAGCTAACGAGGGGAAATCGAAAGAAAGGATATCGCTTAATAATCATCAGCGGCACGAAAGATCGGGTTCGCGCGCCGTGCAATGACGGTTATTAGCCCCGATTTGAACTCGATCACCGCCAATGACATTTTCTCTCTCTCTCTCTCTCTCTCTCCTTCTCTCTCAAGTGCAGTATGTAACAAACGTATACAACGGAGTGTAGCAGCACACTCGACATGATCGCGCATGTGCGTGTCTGTATGAGTGTATAATATACACGAGGGACTCTCGTACAAGTAGCTCTCGTACATGTAATAAGCCCGTTAGCCTGGACAGCACGGGGCTGCGCGCTCGCTTGTAGTGTATATACGTCGAAAGAAACTCGTTTCTCGTTCGCTCGCTGGAGCGCAGACACGAGAAACTAAGGAAAGTGACATCGAGAAAAATAATACATATCCGAGCGCGAGAGAGCACTTTCGTAATATTCCACGCTCGCGCGCTCGCTCTCGTGTGTCTTTATACACACGAAAATGCAAGAAAAAAAAAGAAGGTAGCAGCAGTAGCGCTCGTTTGCTCCAACTTTTGCCATTTTTCCTCGTATACGTACGCGCGTACACCGCGAGAGAAAACTCGTATTATCATTATTACCACCCCGAGCGCATTAATACGCTCGTTTTACGATAATGAGAGAACTGGATCATCACGGATTACGATATACTGCACTTTTACTTATATACACACACATACACAGACCACGTATATACGTATAACGAAAACCGCGCGACACGATTCGTTTTGAATAATGCTGAGTAATGGGTCTTCCGGGGCGGTGGGTAGCTACCGTTGTCACGAGGCGACCTCTCACTCGTTTAATTGGAAAACTTTCCGAACGTGTATATATGTATATATCGCATCCTCTCTCTCTCTCACTTCGCACGTCTGGGTTTATAAATAAATAATCGGTCGAGGTCTAAACAATGAAATTCTAATTACGAGAGCCGTTAATCCTCGACGATGATAATACTCGATGGGACACCTCGTTACCCGTGTGTTTGTGTGTGAGTGCGTCCTTGGGAAAACGGAAATTCCTGACTAGTTTTGCGCTTCTTCTTCTTCTGCGAACTCCGGCGAATTCTTCTTCTTCCTCTGCGCGTTTTCAGGGCCGGGATTATAGTGGTTTTTCGTTTTTGCCTTGGTTCAGGCGTATTTCTCCGGTTTCCAAGAAGCTTCGAGAAATTTACGAGCTATTGATTATAAACACGACGTGTTCCAAAAATATATTCGTAATCTCGAAGTTTCTCCAGACGGCAATTCGAGAAATGACTCTTTAGCATAGCACCGGTCCACCGCGGTATTAACGAAAAACCACTCTGCTCCTCCCTTAAAGCCCAACTGTGCAACGTGCCAGCTCCAGTTTCACAACGAACCTCGCAAACAAAAAAAAAGAAGAAAAAGTAGAGAGAGTACAAAGTGCCTGTACAAAGTGGTCGGCTGTTCTCCAACACCGTCGAAAGGACTCCACACGGCAAAGAAACTGGGTTAAAGACAGCAGGGACTCGTAACGAGACAGCCAGGGTATGGACGCGCTCGAGCTGCAGGCCGCCCTGGTGAAGCTCGACCCGGCGACGACGGTCACGCCGATCGGCTCCAACGTCAACCTCGTCGCCCAGCAGCAGCAGCAGCTTGGCTACGCCAACGTCAACCTGGACAAGGCCGATCTCACGCTTCAGAACGTTCACAATGGCCAGCAGCAGGTGACGACGACGGCGACGGTGAACAACACGACAGCCTCGGCGCGGAAGAGCAGCGCCCAGACGCACCATCATCATCATCAGACGGCTGGGACACAGCCGTTAAAGTGCAACCTCGCCGAGGTGAGGTGACGTCAACCGGGCTGCATCGGCGTCAACATGATCTACCATACGTATCCGCCCCATCGGGCTGGCAAGCATCACATTAAGGAGAAGCATCTCGCCAAGGAGAAGCGATATCATCATCTGCATCATCATCATCATCATACTCTACACCACAAGAGCCGAGCGGTAAGTTGGTCTTGTTGGTTTAATTTTAATAAGCTGGTAGAGGCGTGTGATGGAGAAGCTCCCTAAATGAAATATTTTGCAATGTTTTGATTTTGGAAAAACTTAGATTTTATATCATGTTTTATTAAGAATAGACAGATTTTGGTAAACTTGACCAGATTTCTGTTTTATTTTACGTTTATATTAGCATGATAAGGATGATGATGGTATGATTTAGATTGGCAATATGGAGAGTAGAAAATTCTTTATTTGGACACTTCGTTTTTCTTTTCTTATCATTTTTTATCTTCGACTTGAAAAACTTTACTGAACAATCTAAAGCGAAAAATGAAAGTTGGATAAAATAACATTCGTAACAGTTCCGTTGTTATGAACAAAATCTCAATACCTTGCCAGACGTGTATTTTAAACACCGAAATAATTGCTGATTTGAAGGCTTTAAATATTTATCAATCGCTCTTTTACAAGTTTATAAAACAAAACGTGAATATATACTTTTACATTCGATTGTTGACGAATTTTCGATAACAATAATAACTTTTATTATTGCTTGCAAATTGGACAATTAATAATCATCAATGTCCTTGTCGCTATTTAAACGAAAACTTTTCTACACATTCTTTTAAACATTCCAACTGTTAATTCTCATTTCCGCGTTAAATTGCACTCACACTTAAACTTTTTTATAGCACTGTGTGACCTAAATCCGCATTTAAGTCACGCTTATCTGTGACTTAAGCAGTCCATTATTACACCGTGCAATAATGAATTTACTTAAGTCACAGGCACGTAATTAACACCAATTATCTACCAAAACTATTCTGAAATGTGGTTTTACATGTAAGAATAAACAGTTAACAAACTGCACAAAGTAAATAGAAATGATGATAATAATGCTTCTCTATATTATAGGTTAGTTTCACCTGCTATCGGATAGTAAACCGCGCGCTTTTTAAATATTCAATTTTAAACTGTATTAATTTTATTTTGTTATATTTCGTATTCAATTGTCGACACGGATCGGAAATAGATTATTTACCTTATGTGACGTTTTTAGCTCGAGCGAAGCGATCTACTCATGTACTAGTCTCAAACGGTATTTTATACGACGAACGCTAAAAAATCAAATAAAAGTTGTCATTTTCAGGTTAGAGTCGTATAAAAGCCTTTCTCTTTAATGAAATAAAGTGTAACAAATGTTTCACTTTCATAAATTTTAATTTCATGTAAAAAATACAAAAAAAAATTGCAAAGAATCTTATTGTAGAATTTTTGTACGTGTATTAAATATTTAAATGATTTTTTATTAATCTTTTTAAAGGCGGGGGGGATGTGACCCCCCACCTTCTCCCGCCCCACCCTTCTCACCCCAACTTCTGACTATTATTTATCCGCTTATCATAAAGGAAAATCGTAACGTGACAGTCAATAGCGGTCAACGTGGTCTATACATGTAATGCTTATTGTAAAAAATGTAAACATCAATATAATTTTAATAATTAACTATGAATAAATAAATAAAATAAGAATATGGCGGATTTATGTCACACGAGCTATAAAATAGTTTATACCACTCTAACCTCAAAATCACAACTTTGGTATGATTTTTCGGCGCTCGTGGTATAAAATACCGTTCGAAACTAGTGCGTAAGTCGATTATTTAGCTGGTGTGACTTTTTCGCACTCGCTTCGCTCGTGCAAAAAGTCACACCAGCTAAATAATCGACTTCCCCACCCGTGTCGAAATGTACTAATACGATACTCGTGACTTAAGTGGCTCATTATTACATGACGTTTAGCACTTGCTACGTTCGGGCGCTAACCTCACGCCGTGCAATAATGGGCCACTTAAGGCACACGTATAGTAATGTACTATTTTTCTAATTAAACATTTCGAACCTTGACAACATCTCTAAAATTAACGCAACAACAACATCTTACTTTGCCACTTCTTTATAGCAAAAGAGAGACCATTGATTTTTTTCCACCCTTCGAAATCAGGAACAACAACTCTCGCCACACACGAGAGGCAATTTCATTTTTACTTGCGCAACAGCTCACTTGCGACCATAATAAAGCCAATCCCGAATCTTATCAAGCACGAGGAGGTACTTTTTATTAGTATACTTCGCTCGACTAGTAAAACACCGACCGGAATCTAATCAGCGAACCGTATATGTATATATGTAACAACCGCTCTCTCGCGTGTATACTCTATATACGAGAATGACAAAACCAGATTGGATTTCCATTGATAAGTTAAAATGGCTCTACAGCAAGATCGAGAGACATACATATATACAGCAAGAGAGAGAACCGTTTCAATTATACAAGTCGACCGAAAAATCGCACACCCGGGCTCTCGAGATCGTTTATCACTTATGCCCATTGTCTTCGTCTAATTAAACGCAACGGCAGCTGCCGAAGTTCCGCGGTGCGCACGAGAATTGATTTATTATCGCAAAAGCTCGGCAATAATTAGGATATAGGCTTTGAAGCAAGCTTATCTGCGTAATTATAATACAAGTGGTCGATAATTTTTTTTTTGCTTTCGCAAACTCTTACAAGTTGCCCAAGATAAAATGACACATACACACAGACGGTAGCCTTTGAACTATACACATTTATTTAAACCGCGCATTTAATTCATCGCCGCATACTTCCCCGATGAAATCAGCCTGGCCGCTCGCGTGCGCACGCGCATGCATACATTTATTTTATCACGGGCTATCAACCCATATTAATCCATACGTACAAAGTAAAGTTTCGCAAGGAGATACGTATATATCTCAGTACGAGCAAAGTACGCGTATGTATTATATGTACATACGCTCTCTCGGAAAAGACATTATGATTCGCAATTAAGCGGAATCAGAGTAAATCGGCTAAGCGACGACGACGACAGCGAGAAGTCACACAAATTCCTATACCCGCCTGCGACAAGGCCACCGCGCGTGCGCGCAAAAACGTCAACCAACTGACAGCTTCATGAAAATCGCTTCCCGGAAAACCAGCTGCCGCGGCTCTAAAAAGCGCATTAATAAAGATATTTTATAATATATTAATCAAAACGACATTATATCCCTCTTCCATTAATGATTAATTAATAAACTCGGCTTTGGCCAAGCTACCGAATCGGGCATAAACCCGAAGAAAAAAAGCACGTCGCGATAAAGAAAACTCCGCGAAGTCATAACACACATGTATAGAGGCACATACACGCTCTCTCGAGTGCTCCGCCCGTAATGAGGCTATCCCGAGCCTCCACTCGCGCAATGAGCTCGTGTCCACTTGACAGCCTCGTTCGCAGATGATGGCTCGTCATATATAATATATACATTCACACACACACACACACGGGAATAACGCGCTAATTACCACACACGCGCGACCGCTCGATATTGAACTTGAATGATTATTATGGAGCGCGAATTTTTAGCAGCAGCAGAGTCGGTCTCCGCGTGAACATATTGCACAGCTTTGCAGTATGGAACGAGTCCAGCGCGGCGATATCGATCTCTCTCTCTCTCTCTCTCTCTCTCTCTCTCTCTCTCTCTCTCTCTCTCTCTCTCTCTCTCTCTCTCTCTCTCTCTCTCTATCTCTCTCTCTTCCTCTCTCTCTCTCTCTCTCTCTCTCTCTCTTTCTCTCTCTCTCTCTCTCTCTCTCTCTCTCTCTCTCCTATCTCGGCTTTCTGCCCACAAGAGCGCCCACTTCCTTTTTATATCACGCGCTAATTCGATTAATGCACCCTCTCTGCCTCGGTACACACACACACACACACACACACACACACACACACACACACACACACACACACACACGCGTTTGATTCGGTCGTGTGCTATATCGTATATATGCGCAGCGGCGGTAAAAGAAAAAAAATGAAAGTATTATCTCGGGCTTTTAATCCGAGCCAGCTCACTTTTTCACTTCGCTTTTACTTTCTCGGGGCGAGCCGGAAAATTCGATGTTTTCGATGAACGCGCGCGCCCGAAAATAGCCGCGTATATTCTACACACGTGAGAGGTGAGAGGCTGCCTTTGACACGCAGCATTTGATCCCCTGCGCGCAAAAGCTGCGACCGTTATACGTATACGCGGATTTTCGACTCTGGTTTTATGCGTATGATTGGAAAGTTTCTTTTTTCGGCATCTGCTCGGAATAGATAAACGTCAGGTGGAGGGTTATGAGATTACAGTGAGGCGAGTGGGCATATCAAAAGTAATGGATGGATTTTACATGGTTTCGTTCGTTGGAAATGCGATTCAGTTTTTCCGCTCGACCGGAAACGCTTTCCCGCTCGTTTCTATTCATTCGTTCGGAAGATTATTAAAAATAGAATGGCGTAACTGCGAAATATTTGATGTTATAAATAGGATCTTATAATCTTTCATATATATGCAAGTATCCGAATGTATTATAGATATAGTTTATCAAAATCTAAAAACACAAACGATAAATTGAAAAATCATTAGTAATGTATCTTTTCCATAGACAACATCTAAAACGTTTATATTTCTCCATCTGATATTCTATCTCTCTCACGTATCGCTGTAATAGCATGCCAATTGCTTATGCGCCTTTTTTCAAACAGTAAAACTAGCCGTACCGCATTGTTTCTATAATTTTACAACCATTGCAATATTGATAAATTCCTTTTCTCTCACTACAAAGTATATCTATAACCTAAATACAACTTTTATCCATCATACACCGCACTAATTTCAATTCACCAATGTAATCCGGCCATTTAGCATCCGCAAACAATATAAAATCGATTACCTATATATAGCTTTCGCGAAAAAAAAAATGTTAATCGCTCGCGCCTGAATACCCGAGCGTGCGAGAGAGTAAGCTCACGTGCCAAATTGAATAACGAGGTTCTCCCCCCTTCCTCTCTTCATTTTTTCCCGTTGCCACGTTAAATTGGTATGCATATTATACAGACACGGCTCACCTGAGCCTCTCGCATCTCCCGCGAGCGCGCGCGCATATATATAAATTATCCCCGAGCGCACAGGCGTAATTAGATTTTATCATTGCGTGCAGGCAGGCAAGCGCGAATTAGAGACGTCGCGTGGTACGCGACGTAATCGATTATCGGTCAGTTGCTGTATGTGTGTGTGTGTGTATTATAGAGTGTGTATTATAGAGAGATAGATACACGGGTGGCCCTGACTTCTGCGGCATTATATCCTTTAATTCGCGAGAGCGCAAAGCAGATACATGCTGCTCCACGCGCCAGTGAATTTTAACGATGTCATTAGGCCGATAGTCCTTGCGCATAATATATATGGCGTGTATGGTGGCGGTGGGGGGAGAGAAAACACGCGCGAGAATCGATATCGTTTTAATAAAGACGGAGAGCTCGCGATTGATTAAATCGTCCGTTAAGCGGCCGCGCGGCCTATTATACTGTGAAACGGGAGTTTACGGCTCATTGTCTCGCTGTTGGAATGATTTTTGCAAACGTACATATACGTACAATGAAGTGAATTACACTACCCGCGCGCGCTGCGAGAGTTTTACGACGATTCATTGGATGAATTGCTCGGAAAAAAAACGAGCAGCATATATTAACGTTGTTTAATTATTCCCCTCGGTTTCGTGTATATAGCTTTATTCGCGAAAGAGCCGCATTGTCAATCGACGAACTAGCGATTACCGCTTTCAATGAAAAAAATAAAAGATAAAAGAGAAGCCCGCGCGCTATATCGTCCTCTCATTAGCCATCGATCTACTCCACTCGCTGGCTTATGCAATCGCCAATCGATACATTAATAATACAAACCTCGTGCTCCTTATTTATACACCACCCTACACCACACATATCACTGAGAGAAAAGTTTTGGAAAAATTATTAATAGTTTGGTAAAAAATTACCATACACCGTCTCGCAAAGCCACCACAGACTGTAAAAACCCAAAAAATTACCATACTTTATACGAAATTTTACTAGAAATATAGGAAAATTTACTATACACTATTGTAAAATTTACTGTAAAGTATGGTAATTTTTTGGATCTTTACAGTCTGTGGTAGCTTTACGAGACAGTATAGTAATTTTTCCAAAACTTTTCTCTTAGTGTATTATAATGTGTATACATCGAGTAGCCTCGAGACACAGCAACAGCGGTTCGAAAGAGGCTTTGCCAAACGAGATTTGCCGACGTCGGCGACGCCGCTTCCGCCACGTGGTCATGCAGTCGTCTCGCGCTTCTTCCGTTGACGACGGCTGCGTATAAGTACTATTATTGCACTCGCGTCCGCGCGTTCGCTCGCGCGTCAATAAACATCGCGAGAAATCGAAGAGACAGAATATATCGGCGGTACGCGCGCACGTGACGACTCGTTTCTCCACGTGACATTACGAGGAGAAGTATATTATATATATGTATGTATGCGCGAGGACCGAGAGTTATCCGGATTAAAGATCGGGAAACCCGGATGTTTGGCTTTCTAGCCGATAAGAACGCGAGTGTATGTGTGTGTGTGTGTATAAATACACTCTTGTGGGCTGTGTTTTATATCGTACTTCCGTGAAGGATGAGGAGAGGTTTTTAATTGCGTGCTTTAAAACGTACATATATTTTAAATTAAATATATGATGATAATAATAACGAGGCTTTAAAGAAAATACACGTTGGGAGGTACACATGGTTTATTGGTGGTACGTAAATGTTCGCGGAGAGGCAAATGAATATCACGTCCGCGGTTGACGCGCGCCGCTCAAGTTTCGTACAGTCACTTAATTAAACACGGAACGCGCGCGTCCTCGTATCGAACACATGTGTATGTATATATGTTTAACACACATAAGTAGACCCCACCGTTGCATCTCTTCCTTTCTCTTTTCCTTCGATAGATTGATTCCTCCTCACTGCGTTTTCCACAATATATATAAGAGTTTTGTTTACTCTCCAGCTGAAAAAAAAACAAACACGTAACTCTCCCTCCTCGTTCGATCAATTAAGCTCGACACCGAGGCATATCATCACGTACTCGACATCAAACCCACTCTCACTCGATCGCTGTTTCACTCATCGCCGTCCATTCAACGAAGCAGCGCCTTACGTGTATGTATGTACGTACCCCCCACCTTCGCCTCCCTCCTGCACGAATTCCTCAAAGATGCAGGGGGAACAATGACACTTCCTGCTGGCGAGGCCATAGCCTGTGTGCAAGTGCCTCGTTGCACGAGCATCTTGCGCGTGAGTTCAGTAAGTGTCCAGGCTGCCTTCATGACGGACCGCCCGTTCGCGCCGTGTGTGTTATATATACATTACAACAACAATATACGTGTTTATCTGTGCGGCTGCTCTCTACTCTCTCGTGAGCTGTCCGATTGGGTATAAACCGCGACTTACGGCTGTATATTATATACGAATTCTCAGGAATATAGTTAAATTCGTACGCACATCGTGAGCGTGTGTCACAAAGACGACGCTTCTCCTCCCAACATAGCCTCCTTCGTACCCGTAAAGATCCTTTGTCGCTCAGTAAATTATCTCCAGCTTCCTCCCTCTCGCGCCAAAACAAAAAAAAACGCTGACTTCGGCTCGGCACAAAGCGCGCCAGTCTCTCTTCTCGCAGTGATTCACACGCGCCCGCACGATTCCGGTTCACCAACGCCCAAAAGAAAAAGAAACATACATAATCCCTCGGTTTGTGGACGAGCAATTGGGATCGAACACCTATACCGTCTCTTTCTCTGCAACGCGGCTGCTGCTCCCGTTTGCTTCTCCCCGCGCAACTAGCACACGCGCCGGTGAAATAGCAACGAGCTCGCGCGCGCCGAGAGAGGAGTTATTTTCCGGGCGCTAGCTGGCCCCGCGCCAGTATCGAATTACCACGAGTGCGCGGACTGAACGAGGAGGTGGAGGTGGGCATATGTGCGCCTCCCCCCGTGTGTGGGAGATAGACTGAGAGAGGGTTGAAGTATAATGTGAAAATTCGGGGGTCGCCGAGAAACGTTGTAATTTCGAGGGCGGCGCGCGCGTTAAAATTCGAAATTATATAAGCGTAGTTATTTCGAGCCGTAAGGAAGTGTAAATTTTCGAGGGTAACGGTATTATATGCAGGTCTAGCGGCGGCGTGTGCGGGTTGTAAACTATTCGCGCGGGTTTACTGCCTCACTAAAAACTAATTTATCGTCGAACTTAAAGCATCAGAGGCAGGAGAGGTTGGTGGTGAAGGATAGAAAGAAAAAATAAGGAACGCAATTCGACCCTCTCACGGGACAGAGTATGTGTGTGTGTGTGCGTGTGTTTTTCTCGCGGCCAACCGTGAAAATCCATTACCGGGAAACTCTCTGCGCGCCCAGCTACATCTCTCCCGCTCTTTTTCACCCTTTCCGTCGTCCCCGAGAAACACGCCTTTTTCTCTCCCGCCCTCGAACGCGAAATAAGAAAAACCCACAGCTTCTTTCTTTCCTTCTCCTCTCTCACTCACCAAATGAAAATTCTCACGCGCTCGCACGTACCACCTCCTACATTATTTGCATCGAGAAGAAAAATACTCCCCCTCTCCCATCGCGTACATACTTCACTCTCGACGCGCGGAGGGAAAGAGAGAGAGAGAGAATCGAGGTCAATGGACACGGGGGAGTCTCGAGCCGAAAAATCGATTGCCGTCGTCGTCGTCGTCGTCGCGGAGCAGTAGAGTGCGCGCACCGCGGTGTACAGTAAGCCCACCTACACCTGCAAGCGCGACAAAGCACGATTCTTCGACGCGCGCGCGTTCCCGTTTCTCTCTCTCTCTCTCTCTCTCTCTCTCTCTCTCTCTCTCTCTCTCTCATGCCTCCCGACGGGTTTCTCTACCTGGAAACCCGCGCTCGGCCGCGCGCGATTTATGTGTGCGCCTGCACGTGTGTGTGCCGTAGCGTGAGAGAGAGAGAGAGAGAAAGAGAGGAGCGAGTTTGATAAATTCGTTAAGTGCCAGAGAGGAGTAAATTCGGCTTGTTATATGCATCAGCGCGACTTTTGCGCTAACGACGCGAATTATTCTTATCTCGGGAGAATAATTTCCCGTCACTCTTTTTCTCTCGTTCTCTCGCGCGTGAAATTTATTCGGCTGAATTTGTCGTAAATTTCGCGAAATTCGGGTAACAATCGTTGAAAATGTGTTCGGAAATTCGCTTTATAAGAGTTAAGCTTTAATCAAATGACCGGATCTTTATTTCGCTCTCCAGAATACTTTGTACCTTGCACTCGACTTGTGAGGGTATATATCTACCATGAAAAGTCGGTATTCTCGTCGCAAAATACGCGTATTAAGGACAAGCTACGTCGAAACTATTTTGTATATATTCACCTTATCTGATGAAAAGAAAAAGGACAAAATATTACCGTTTAATATTCTTCGCGTATAATTTCATCTTAATTAACCAAAAAGAAATAAATATCACTGCAACGTCAAATAACCCACACATAAGCGACCCGAATATCTCTCTTCCCCCAGGCGCCCTCACTCTCGAAAATTAATCCATCCTATTCCCTCCGCGCGTCTCACGTAAACTCCCGTCTCGAAAAGTCAATACTCCCAAAGCTACTGCCGCCTTCTCCTCGTTATATTAACCAGCTGGCCATACATATGTATCCAAACCACGTCTACCTCTCTCTCTTCCTCTTTTTCTCTTTCTCTCTTTCTATTTCCCGCCTGTCGTCGCAACGCAAACTTTCGCAATATCGCGAACCCTCGGCCCTCGCGCAAAATCTCAACCGACGCCGAGAAAGAACAAAAAAAGATTAGAACTGCCGAAATTTTCAGTTAAAAAACAACTGAAATCGTCTGGTATATAGGGGAACTTGGTTAAAATTGCAGCTGAACCGAGCTCGCACGCACACACGAAAAAGGGCACGTACGTGACCGTATAATTTCTATCCGGTATAGAAACTGCCCTTTTTCTTTCTCAATGCAATCAATATCTATACCTCTCCTCCCTCCCTACACTCGGAGAAACAAAAGAACAACCGACAAGAGAAAACCCCCCCGTGCTCCTGACATATTGGATTATGGTGTATGTGTGTGCGCGGGAACGCTGGCTAAAGCGGGCTAATTTAATATAGCCTCGCGCGGGAGACGTCTGGTAGCTCGCGCTCGCTACTCGCGTTCGCTCGCGGCTACTAGCTTCCGCGGAACCGGAGCGCGCGGACAGTGTCCGGCCGGCCGAGCTGCCGCTAGCAGCGCTTCTTCTTCTTCAGCGCGCTCGCGCGTCTGCGTGTATACATATTACCGCGAGAGAGTAGCAGCAGCAGCTTTGTCGTTCCAGTTTTTAGAAAATACAGGGACCAAACCGGTGAGAAGAGAGGCGCGCGGCTTTCTCGCGATTCCGTCGTTCTTTTTTTCCCGATGTACGGAGAGAGACGATGATGAGCGGCTGAGAGAGGGGAACAGATAGAGACGCCGACGAGTGGTGCAGAGACGCTTTAGTGTTGTGCGAGACGGTGCGGTGGTCGGTTATACCGAGGGAGAGAGAGGAGGTGTTTCGTTGTGACATGTCAACGTGCTCCGTGATGCCGGTGTCGCTGCAGGATATACTGGTAATGTTCTTTTGCATTCGCCTGTACCTGTGTGTCTGTGTGGGTGTGATATCGTGAGTGAGTGTCTACTGATGCGTATATAGATAATTTATATCGTGGTATAAAGATAGCCAGTTGCAGGTTTACGATAATAATCGTCCGCGTACTGCAACAATACCGTGCAGCATATATACATACACATACAGCTATAAAAAAACATTTTCAATAGTGCTCTATAAATCACCTCAAACTAGCGCGCACAAAGTACACCCCATCGCGGGCTATCCAATATATACGTATACATCATCGGCAAAAATAATGCAGCGCGCGAGCCGAGCGCTATATATCCGCACGCGCGAGTTCCGCGTCGTCCAGTTCTTCTCTCTTTCTCTCCCTCTCCCTGCGGTCCTTGAATCTCCCCTGCTTTATACACGCGTGCGTCCCAAAAAGCGCATGTATACTCTCGCAGGGTCCGGTTCTCCGCGCGCGAACCGGTTATCCCCCTCTCGCGCGCCAACAAGACTACCAAGAAGAAAGCTCTCTCGCGCGAAAAATCTCCCTCCCTTGTGTGTACGTATAAATACACGTATATGTATATACACAGGTATACGCATACACACCGCAGCGAGAGATACCGAGAAAAGCGAGCCAAGTGTGCATGCACTTGACGCCCGCGCGCGTGCAGGGCAATTTCGGTATTAAACGAGTTTTTCTACCCCCCAGTGTATATGCGCACGCGCACACGTTTATTGCACCCGCGGCCTTGATGCGTGTTCTTTTTTTTTCGTTCAGGGTATATATATATATATATATGAATTTAAGAAAGAGCGAAGGGGCGGGATGAAAAAGAGAAGAGGTATAATAATAATTTTCTCTCCCCCGCGTTGCGCGCCGTTGCCGCCCCCGGAGTGTGTGACACCAATGCTGCGGGAGTGAGCTACACCCTTGACCCACTGACCGGGCGACTCGCTCTGTGGCCCAGTGTGTGCGAGTGAGTGTGTTTGTCTCTGTCGCCCTCGTCTGCGCGGGAGCAGCTAAAATTTTCTATTCGGGTGGTCGTTAATTGTCGATGTATGTATATATATATATCTGAGAAGAGGGGCAGGGATTTAATGGGATTGTCGATAAGAGGAGTTATTACGTTGGAATAATATTTTGAAACTCAGAGTGGGAGAATATTCGGGGCGAGCCAGTATAGCGCACTTTCGCTATGTTTAGAATGGCCGGAGAAATGAGCGGGCGAGAGGAAGGTTGCCGTTAAGTTGGGATGCGCGTTCTATTTTAACATATTTAAAGAGGAATATTTTACGGGCCCATTAAAGCTCTCCGCTCGCTCGCGTAGTGTATACTTTTCGCGCGCTGGTATAATACTTATAGTATTCAATTATACACTTGCGCTCGCGCGCATATGGTCAGCCGTTGTTACAAGCGCGAAAGTAGCCGCGCGCGCGCGGTTCGAGAGTTTCGTTTGAAATACGTATTTTTAGAGTAAGCGTAAAACGAGTGCGAGAGAAAGAGATGTGTGTACATATTTCACTTGGAAAGAGAACAAACAAAACGTCGCCGAGCCGCGCGCGTAAAATGGAAAGTGTGTAGTTGTTGCGCTCTTAATTATCATGTAAATCAAAATTAAGGCAAATTATAATATACGATACAGCAACGCTCGCTCTCGCATTAACGATTTTCCGTACTAGGATCGAACGATGAAAAATCAACGCTGCCGCAATTATATCGAACGCACGCGCGCGCGCGAGCTTTCTTTTTGAAAAAGGAAACGCCACGGCCATGTAATTACAGTTTGGACTCTTTTTCCTCGTTTATGTACCTCTGATGCGTGCGCGTACGATGGGATCGGTTTCCGCACGACACGAGGATTTCTGGGTTCCATCTTTTTTTTTCCTTACGCGCAATGATAATAAAACGCCGTAAAGTATTAAATCAGCAGGTTTTTGCGTAACTCATATACATATTTCTCGGGTATGCATATATATGCTGCTGCATCAGCGAGGCTAATACGTCGTTACGAAGCGGCGTGGGTGGCGATCTCGTTCGAATTACAGCTTTTTGCATGTAGTGTAAATCTGAAAAGTCAACTTTTCTCCCAACCCTACTCTTTTCTCAAACGAATAATGAATTTAGCTCTGCGCGCGTGTATACAAACTTTTGAACTCAAATTTGCATAAACTTTCCAGCTGCGTGGGTAATTAACGTAATACGAGGTTCAACCATACACAGATTTACATAGGTACAATGATATTGTTCATCCGAGTTTTTGAGCGCTAAATTCATTAATTACTCCACTTTTTATGTGAATTCTTTTGCGAGCCTCGTGTGCCGCCGCAGCCACGTATATTATACACATATAAATACATCGGCGGCGGCTATTTTCGATAATGCATCAGCGACGTGATAATGGAATGAATGGATTCACTTTTCGCCGCGAGTGATAAATTACATCTGTACAAAGAGTCGATTTTACGCTCCCACTTATTTAGAAAACCCGCACTATCGCCCGCGTGTGCCCGGCGTAAATCAGCGGTCGTGTGGATTAGATGTCGACGTGTTCATTCGAGGCTTAATATAGATTACAGTTTCGGGGAAAAAATTCATTCTTCGCAATACTGGCCCTTCGTCGAAAAAAACAGCGTATTAATAGCTGTAAATTTCAACTCTACTATGAGGATTAAAAAATTGTTTCAAATTAAAATTTCATAGAATTTTAAGTGGATCATTACATAAAAAATAAAATTAATAACTTTTGGTCGAAGCTATTTATACATTGTTATTTGATAAAAACATCTGAGTCAAACACGATGACACTACCACTGCTACATGACAGTGCAGTCTTTTTATCGCTCTGCCTAATATTGTTATTATGCTACCGTTTACGTTATTTCCGAAGATCGTGGGACAATGAAGCGGCGTAATAGTACATTATGTAACAAAAGGGATTAAATTCGCAGATTATTCCCGCGGGTGAATTCACTGACCCGAGCGAACGAAGCGAAGCGAGGACAGTGATCATCCAAGGGAATGATCAACTTTACTGTCGTGTTACACATAGTACTTTATTCTAGAGCTCTCTATTTCCCGAGTACACGAAAACACAGAAACATGTATATTTATAATTTTAAACACGGATACTTAGTACTGGCGTGTAATACACGCATTCATATACTACACGTGTATTTATTTCACGAACATTCCAATAGCTAACAAAAAACGTGTGTGTGTGTGTGCATATGTGTGTGCGTCAGACTATGCCGCCGCCCCATCCTATTCTAATGTGTACACGGATAGTTAAATATCCGTGTATTATATACTGCACGAATAATTAAATATTCATGTATTATTTTACGTGTTAACCGTATTCACGTGTCACGTGTACCTGTGTATTCCAAAACACGGTTCTTATCAAGGGCTCTACTTTATTCCCAGCTCCACTGTGCTCACTTTGATGACGTGGAAAGTGGGACTCCATGAGACAAGATTTTTATGTCCCGCATATGTGGGACATAATGCAAATGAGCGTATCAATCGCAACTTTTGCCCCGCTTTTCAGGCTATAAAGTGAACATTATAGTGGAGATGGGAATAAAACAATTTTATCACTACCCTGGTAGAAAATTAAGCATATTTTATAGCTCACGTGTTAATTACATTGAAGCATTTTGAGCAAAAATCATAATACAAAAATAATATAATTCATCTAAAAGTTCAACTATTACTTAAAATACATATTTTATGAAGTGCATAGTTTATTTTGGTTTGATACGTAATTATGAAATACAAGCAATGTTCGTTTTTTAGCCATAAAGTTAATTGAAAAATAGCTAGCTTCTGGCTAACATTCCTATATCAGGGTATATCTTGCCTTAACACTACATAAAAATTCCATCGTCTGCAACCGCATTGTCAACCTATAGAAACTCTACTTTTCCATATACCGAACCTACCTTGTCTTCTCTCTCGAACGCCAATTATCATTCCGCGCATCATTCCATTTCACCGTTTTTTTCCACGTCGTCCGACTTTCGCGAAAAATTTCACTCGCAAAGCGAAAACTCATCCCACCTTGAAAGTCTCTCTATACGCACATCCTCTCTCTCTCTCTCTCTCTCTCTCATACCACAAAACAAAATCTCACCGAAGGACTTCCGCGAACCCGATAACGCCTCCGCCGTCGTATCACGTCGCTAATTAAACATACGCATTCCCTCTCGCGACCTTGCCAAAACGTCGTCGCGCACGTGCGGGTATAACGCAGCAGCAGTAGCAGCAACACGTGTATCCCTCCAAATCCGGAGATTAGCCGGCGCGCACGTGCGGGAGTATAAGTGTGTATGTCTTCTGTACGGTTTCGCGGGAAAAGAAGGATTTCGCGTGCGCAATTCCATTGTCGCTGTTTGCGGTTTCCGCTCCTTCTCTCTAGCGTCAAAGCGAAGGAGGAGAGGAGAAGGAGGAAACTCGATTATGACGAGGGAAGGTGTGTGCCGGAAAGTTTGGAGACCACCCGCGAGCGTGTGCGCAGAGGGCGACGGAAGTTTGCATACCGCGAGAGGTGAAAATGGATTTATGCCCTGCTGCGACGAGAAGTTACGTGAATTTAGCTTGATTCTATTTTAGAGTTAATTTTCTTTTTTTTTTTTTATTAATCGAACGACGTTATGTTGTTTCGAAGTTTTGACACGATGACGATATCTGATCCGAGGCGTCAACAGATGTTTCATCAGTAATACGTTTATATTTGTGAGATGAAATTGCACTGCGACACTTCACGTTACCGAAAACCCCAATTACTAACCCGTATTATTTCATGACAATATTTTTGGCTCTATTAGCACTTGATTTTACACATACAAACGCCGGCAAGTGCACTTTTCGATGATTCGTACCGAGCAGAAAAATATTCTGACTCAATTCGCACGAGTCACACACGGAGAGAAATTTTGTAGTGAAAATTACAAATATTCGAGACAAAATTACCAGTTTCTATGGTAATGGATGGACAGACTGACAATTTCAAACTTTTTACCAAAGTGCCTTGGTAAATTTTTTTTTTAGTTAATTTAAATTAAAAAAATTAACTTTTTTTATCCATATTGATGGATATATAGTATTTTAATATAGAAATAGAAACAGAAACAAGGATGAAAAAACATTAAACTGAACAAAAATTTTTACGGAAGCGGGATTCGATCCGACGATCTTTGGGTTGAGAGTCCGACGTTCTACCGACTGCGCCACAGAAGCTGTTACCAATAATCATTTGAATCGCCGTTATTACTTACTGAAAATATGTGTATTGTTTTCATTTTAACGTCGCGCACGCCTCTAGTATCAATCTTCTGAAACACAATAATGCGCAGTGCGCATGCGCGAGTACACAAATACCAGGTTATTTGGTAAAATTTATCAGTTTTCTTAGTAAAAATTCTTAGGTTACCTTGTAAAAATGACTAGATCTCAATTTTTACCAGTGTGTCTGGTAATTTTTATTCCGATAATTTGGTATTTTTTTTAAGTGGTTATGGTAGTTTTTCCTGGGAAACTTATAAATTGTATTAGAAACCTGGGAATATCACGGCTTTTGATAGTCTATCCATGCGCTACTAAGGCACCTTGGTAATTTTTACTCTAAAATTTCTCTCCGTGCAGGAATGAATATCTGACACACGTACATCAGCTGGCAACGACGTAACATCTATATACCATAGCTGCATATTATTTCAAAATCCTGACCTTCCAACAAACAAAAAAATTACAGGTCGCGCGTTTGTCTAAAATTAAGCTCGCTCTGCGCTTGCTTTGTAGCTTCGAAACACACCGTTAAAAAGACACATCGTATACCCTTATAGTAATAACCGCTTACATTACATACCTCATATACATCGTGTGTTAGGAAACGCCACGCTGAATCATGAACCCCTCAGAGCCACCTGAAATCACGCATTGCACAAATGCATGATCTAACCTGGGATAGATCGGTTACTCACTCGCTCCCTCTAATGCATCTAAAAATTTTCCTCATTCCATCGCGTTAATCCACACACGTACACACACATACGCGCACCTGCGCGCGACGTGCTCTTATTCAACATTTGGCTCGCGATATGGGGAGGACAAGAACCCCGCCGCACGCAGGAGCGCTGTGTATTTTCGGCTTTCTGGCACGGCTCGAGCGACGACTAAACTGCGCCTATACGTTCGGCCTACATTAACGCTCGCGCGCGAGTTGTGTAACCCCCGATGGTATGCGCGCGTATTATTTCGTATGGTTTATGAATCGGGATAAGGCTGCTGCTGCATGTGTGGCTCTTCGACTTTGAAGTGCGCGCGTATACATAGGTGCTGACAAAGCTTGCATTATTGTGTGGCGGCACGAGTTGTGTAAAACGCGTTATGAATGTTTTAGCACCAGCGTAAATATATATCCAGGTCGATCTTTACAGCCCTATAGCGGCGAGTGTGCACACTTATATTAACATCGGCGTCCCATCCGCGGAATTAAAGAACCCAAAACACGCGCGTAGGTATATGCGCTAAACTCCACCCCAAAAATACACGCGAGAGAGAGGCCGGCGGCCGAAATAAATGCAGCGCAGCAGTAGCGCGAATCTTGCGCAACGCGCGCGCATCCCCATCTCTCTCGTACCCGGCTACTCTCCTCGCCATTCCGCTCTGGACGCGCGCGGCGCAATCAGCTGTTTTCGCGCTCAGTATTAATAACGAATTTTACTCTCTCGCGCGCGAGTGCGCGCATATATATATATGTGTGTAACGTGCATTTAACGAGAATACGCGTACACACGCGCGCGCCGATGGATTGATTGATCGATCACGTACGATATATCGATTGATGACCCCAGCGCAAATGGGTATTTACATTGATTGATACGATTGTCTCTTTCTCTACGTGTCTGTGTGTGTACCTGTGTATATGTAGGGGTAGTGGGTGGGTGTAATAGTGCTGTAGAGATACATATATACATACGTGTGGCAGTGGCGATTAGCGTCGCGCTTCGTTAGCGCTGACTGACGAGAACAAGGAGTGCGGTGGCGGTGGTGGTGGAAAAGCGAGGATGTTCAAAGGAATCAGGATCACGATGTGTCCACTATGCACGTAACGTATAAGTTGGATGGCTCGGTCGGTGCAGAGTTTACAGACCGACGGTTTTGATTATCGAATCAATTTGCATTCACGCGAGAGCGGGAGATCGGTGACGCGCGTGTACAATTTTGTCGGGAATGCAAATTGGGTATATGTTATGGTTATGGGACTTAAGTTTTTTCTTTTCTAATCAATGCAATACACTTTCTCCGATAGATCAGTGCACGTGACGTGTATATATATGCGTACGATTCATAACTCAAACGTGTAACGACAAACTGCCTTTCCTTTTGTGGATCGGGCTAACATAAGATTCAAAAGTTGTCACGTACGAACGCTTAAATATTAATGACACTAGAAGCGTCTTTCAATTAAGTCTCGCCCGATAAAAAGATATAATGCAATTATAAATTCAATTTTCCCGATCGATTTTTACAAAAATTCATGAGCTACACGGGTAGAGCTGATTGTGCGTTCCGACCGTCTCTTCACACACCCTGTCTCACGCGCGACAAGCAACCGACAGGTCGCAAGTCGCACATCATCGTACACGCTTGACGGCAGAAAAAAAAAATAAAGAAAGAAAAACACTCGAATCACTATATATTTACATAATCAATCATCGCGGAAACCCCGGGACGGCGCTCAATTGGCAATTTGCAAATCGATGCCGCTGCTGTTGCTGCGACGGCGCCACGCGAGGAGGACACAAGGGCGACTCAAGCCGCCGCCGCCGGAGTAGACACCAATATATATGTGTATATATATACGCATGCTGCGTCTAATGAGAATTGATGCGCGCGTGTAGTTTCGCGCGAATTGACAAGAAGAGAGAAGTGACGTATAGTTGTTGTCGTCGTTGTACATTCACGCACACGAGCAGCAGTGTATATAGAGGACGATGAAATTTCTGGTCAAGTACTACGAGCTCCTCAGCGTCAAGTTCTCGGTGAGAGTCCGAGAGAGGCGGGGATAGTGTGTCGCGCGCTCTTTTCTCTTTGCCTTTTCTTTCCGCGGCGCGCGCGTGCATATATATATATACACACACACACACACACACACACACACACACACACACACACACACTCTTCGCTATGATTTTAACGCTTCTTCTCTCTCTCTCTCTCTCTCTCTCTCTCTCTCTCTCTCTCTCTCTCTCTATCTCTCTCTCTCTCTCTCTCTCTCTCTCTTTCTCTCTCTCTCTCTCTCTCTCTCTGTGCTATACTACACACATGCACGCGCTGCCAATGATCATTAAGCTTTGTGATGAGTTTGTCTGTCTGCCTGTATGTGTGTGGGACACGCGCGGGGCTTTAATTGGCTTCTATACCAGCTGCTCTCTTTCATCTTCGCTTTGTGCATGTGCGAGAGAGCGCCTTTCTTTCGCGTGAGAAAGTGATTCCCGCTGCGGAAAAATGGACGCGCGCAGCCGCTCGGAATTGGATTGCACGTTTCGTACAAAGAGAGGCTGGGCGCGTGCGAGGACTCAAAAAAGGGCCGATATTAATTTTTCGTATACGCGAGAGCTGGGGCAAAAATAAAAGTGTGCGAGTGTTTTGTTTTTTATCTTTCTCGTGTACCGCGAGGTCTTCGTAAAGAAAATTTTAATTGAAAATTTCGCAACTGAGCGGAAAAACCGCGATGGGTTACCGTGATGGATCAATCGGTATGTATATACGCTCAGTATGAATTATCGAACCTTTATGCGGTATGCTTATAATCTCATTAAATCGAGATAATGTTTCCACTAGCTTTTAATTCATATATTATTCAAATACACTCTACTTTTTGTAACTAATGATAATAATTAATACGTCAACTCACGCTTCTGGAATGTAATATATACATACACAAAAACATAATTTTAATTAGATTGTGCAACGATGATCTGCGTTAAGCAGATCTCGCTCTTTTTTTGCCTCTCTCTCGCTCGCCTCGTGACTCGAAAAATTCATCTAATCAGTTGCTAACCGATTCGCTTGATGTATTACCATTAAACATTGTCCGTTTGTCTCCCCCTTTGTGCGCGTCTACTCGCATACGAAAATCGCCGCACGATAAAACAAAGAAATCCAACTGCACAGCTGCAACTATAAAAAAAAAAGGTTCGCTGCTACTTAAAAAAACCAAAAGAAAAAAAAAAGACGGCGATCAGTCTTGTATGAATCACGCTGTATGTGTGTGTGTATCGCGCGAACGGTTAGTTAGATGAATCAGGAAAAACTTGTGGAAACAATCATCCGCCGCCGTCGCTGCAACTTCCGCTTCGTTGGAAATGCAGAGCACTCGTGTGTCTCATCGTGTATATAAATAATACACGCATGCGCATAGGTTACATATACGCGCGAGAGTAGCGGATAGGAGAGCGAAAAAAACGCGCGTTCGGAAAAGCTTTCCGTAATTACGCAATTTCAGTGCAGTACGATAGAGTTGCGCGGTCGTTATCTCTTCTGGCTCGAACCGGCAATGAACTAAAAATATAACGAATGGCCCGACGCGAGAGACGTTTACTTCGGATGATTTCGCGTTTTACCGCTTCTTTATACCCCGCGCGCGTGTATATAGACGGCGTAATTAAAGGCCTAGGTTTATGGCCCAGTCGGATACGCATTGCGTCAACATTGTGTGTGTTTATGTATAAATATATTATTATGTACCTATGCTCGGAAATCTTTATTATTATACGGAGGTCGCGGGAAAACAAAGTTTTTCCGTTAAATTAATAAACTTACATTCTATATTCTCTTTCATATTTGATTCCGCGAACTTTTGTTTGGCCTCCATCGCAAGTCGCCGAGCAAACAATCGAATAATAAACGCGCGTCTGCGTTTGTAAACAGTGCAATTTTATACCTAATAACTCGGAATTTACACTGCGCATTAGCAGTGTGTTTATATGTACACAAACAAGAAGGCGCGCATAATTATTGCTCTTCGACTCGCGTATTATGCACACACACACAGAGAGATACTCCCACTGCACCCATCGGCGAAAATTAAAATCCGCCGCGGTTCGCTTCATTAGCTGGCGGAGCGCGCAAAAAACTCTCGCTCCATTGTTACACTGGAAACCCGCAGCGCGAGAGAGAGACACAGCTATATATATGCAGATAGAGATAAGAACGTGCATGCGCAGCATATATACACGCGCGCGCGCGCGCGCGGAGTATAATGGGCCGATAATAATTATTATCGCCTGGCGAGCGTTCCGCGTAATCGGTCAATTGACCCCGCGTGCGCGCATTCCCTCTCTTTCCATTATACGGTAAAAACCGCGTATACTTTTCTTTTTTTATCCCCCCAGTGAATTTGCGCTGACACTGACCTTACGAAAAATTCCTCGCGTGTATATACGTGTTACACCGAACGCGGAAACGCGACGAGTTTGCTCGGGCAATATTATTTATTATATGTATATATATCTATATGCTCATCGATGAAAGGCCTTTTAAGCCTCTTACGCGATGTTAAATATTTAAATGTATGATGTAGGCGCCGCGTAATACACACGCGCGCAGTGTGTACCAGGAGAGTGAGTGCATGTGTCCTATAGAAGGCGGGAAATCCTCTTTAGACGCGCGAGCGTCGTTAGACCATAGTAATAGTGCGGTGCATGTGGGTGGTGGGTTCATTAGAGCTGGCGGAAGATATTGTCGTCGTAAATTTTCGGGGAGGGAAGGAGAAGGAATTTATATTTCGCTCGTGGATATATTGAATTTTGTAATTAGTGACAAATACAAAAGTTTGTAAAAAATTAATTATCATTGTACTTGAAAAATGTGTGGGGGTGAGAGTAAAAGAATTCAATGCTTCAAGTTTGCGGTCGTTAATGAGAAGGAATGGATATTTTTTTAATATTAAAATTCATGACATCGTGTTCTATCTTTTTCCACGAAATTTTCTTTTTTTTTTGTCCTTTATTTTTACGTGCCTTGCGTACACTTTTTTTTCATTTTAATATTTGCAAAAATTCATGTATATAACACATACACACATATTTAAACGTAAAGAAAGTCAATACACTAAAACGAGCCTTCATCAACATACCATATACACAATTCTCATCAGCACGTTTGTCGCCGAAAAAACATCCAAAAATACGCCCTCCCAATTCACTATCCCGTACAGCCTTTATGCAACCGGGTCACCGTTATAACACTCCTACACGGATGTTTATACCAGCGGGCGAATAAAAAACCCGAACTTTACGCGTCTTTTTTAAAATTTCCTTAACAGCGCTGCGCGATGGAGCCATTATCGTTAACTGCACCTCTCCCTCTCCGTCACACACTTTTTTACTTCAAACAAAAAAAAAAAATAAAAACACACTCGCGCACAAAAGAATCGCACGGGTCGTCGTTTCGCTTTCATTATTTTACCGTTACATTGGCACGCTCCTCTTTGCAAGAAAAAAAAGCTCTCTCGCTCGCGTTTATTGAGCCCATAAGTGAGAGAGAGAGAGAGGCTCGTATACACGCGCTGGTCCAATGAACTTTACGAGCAGTACGGTATGCGCGCTGCGCCGAATGCGCGCAGTCGGTCTCGTCAATCACGAGACGTTACGGAGGCCCGCGCGCGCACGTATGTGTGTGTGTGTATATGCAGAGCGTTGCTCTCTCTCTCTCTCTCTCTCTCTCTCTCTCTCTCTCTCTCTCTCTCTCTCTCTCTCTCTCTCTCTCTCTCTCTCTCTCTCTCTCTCTCTCTCTCTCTCTCTCTCTCTCTCTCTCTCTCTCTCTCTCTCTCTCTCTCTCTCTCTCTCTCTCTCTCTCTCTCTCTCTCTCTCTCTCTCTCTCTCTCTCTCTCTCTCTCTCTCTCTCTCTCTCTCTCTCTCTCTCTCTCTCTCTCTCTCTCTCTCTCTCTCTCTCTCTCTCTCTGTGGCTGGGATGGACACATCCTAATTCTAAAAATATACATATATGTATGTACGCGCGGGTTTGAAGTTTCCACCGAATGCGGTATGTATTGGAGGGTCGTGAGTCTCGCGGTTAATTGCGAAGTTACCGACCGCTGGTATATGTGCGGCGCTGCTGCTATTTCGAAACGCATAGTTTCTCTGACTTTACTGTGTACAATAATAATGACAATAATAATAATAATTATACATTAAGATATTGTTGTAAATAAACGATAATTGACTAATATGAGAATGATTATAATCTAATAATATATCGTCAACTACGTTACACAGCTTGAATACTAATAAGACACCCTTTATTTTCTGTTTTAGGTAAGTAATTACGAGCGGAGCTTTAGCGCAGCGTAAGATCAATTAGCGGAGGTGGTAAGTCTCGCCGGCGTAATGAGCAATTAATATTTATATTACCATCCGACGCGCGCGCGCGCGTGCAAGCCACGGTTCACTTCTAGAAGGGACAGCGACGACGGCAGCTCGCGCGCGCGTCCGATGAATAAGTCAATGAGTCATTGAGTGTGTATTCAAATTGTCTGCTGCTGCTGCAGCTATACGACGATGATAAGAAAAAAAAAAGCGTACAGTATAGAAGAAGTAGAAACATTAATGAAATAAGTAGAGCATGCGGCGACGTTTTCTACACGTCGACTCGTTGATTTCCCTCGGCTGCGCTCTTGTTTTTTTTCTTTCCCTTTTTTTTCCATTCTACGTCTAGAGACTAAAAATTGATTAGAGGAGGGTGGAGGAGGGAAGAAGTATATGAATTACGGGCGACACGCTTCGTTTATTGAATCTTGTCGTGTTCATTGTTGAGTTTTTTATCGAATCGTGTGTACTGTGTGCTTAATTGTTAAAGAGAGAAAGAAAAGGGCATTATGACACGAATCATTCGTTTAAATATTTTTCTACTCCTTATCTCATTATTATAGCTATAATATCTTAACGCTTGTATACGACTTTAGCCAACACCACGTAATAAATGTATTTAAAGTATTTAAAAGATCAATTGTCGACTCACACACTCATTTTCGTATATTTTATCACTGAATATGAGCTTAAATTCTACCATCAATCGTCCCAACTCGGTATAGGCATCTTGAGATCCATTGACTCAGACTGGAGAAAATTTCGTGCATCCTGCGCCTCTCTTTCTCTCAACTATGAATGAACGCGCGGCTTCTATACACATACACTGTCGCAATGATTTGTTATGAATGAAAGCGCGTTTCCGTCCCGATGATTCATCTCGGCATCATCGGATCCAAGACGTCGACAGTCTATATATACATTTCATTATTTACTGTACCTATATACACGTGAAAAAAAGGGCCGCGCCGGTGTAGGACGAATAATGGCAGGCGCGCGCGAAGAGGCGTTACGTAACCTGTTTAATAATAATAGTATAAAAGAGTCGCTTGCATGCAATATAGGCAGCTATCCAAGCCCGTGTGTCGAAAGCCCGCGGGGACTACGTGCGCAGGTGGGATTTCGGATACGGAGTTTCTCGCGTGAACTACATATTATACGAGTTCTCTTGCCTACACCTACATATATATATATATATGTGTGTGTGTGTGTGTGCGAGGCTATGTGTATATGCGTGATTGAAAAGGTGAGGCTCGCGCGCGCGCGCGCGCTTTATCGGATTTGAATTTCGAAACTCTAAGTTGCTTGCCCAATATGTCTCGAGTTTTAGGAGACCCGGGAACAGGGAAAATTTCACGGTCTGATTCGAAATACGGAATTTTACATGAATCTGTAAGAGGATTATTTATTCATTCATTCTCTATGCCAGCCGGAATAACGCGGCCCAATCTTGCGGTTTTTACACACACACACACACACACACACACACACACACACACACACACACACCTTCGTATATACAAGTTTTCTCTGCGCATGTGTGTCTCTAGCGTAGCAATAGGCCTCGAGGACTAATTGCAGTTGTGCAGTGCCATTGCGCATATATTCAACTCTTGGACGGTGCAAGTGGGATTACTTTGAATTTCGAAGTTCGCGGTGTATGAAAAAGCCTGCCAAGCGTATTGGCGCGTGGTTTTCTCAAAGAAATTCTAGTCATCACTCTGTTTATAGGTGTATATATGTATATATCGCGTGTATAGTATGTAGATACGTAAATCTCGAGAATGCCCCTCGTCTAATTAAAAGTTTCAGTTCTAATTGGGTCGCTTACCTTGTGCGCGGTGTTATTGACCGAGTAATACGCGCGCTCTCTCTATATCTGTATCTACTTCATGCGCGTTATGTAAGCTCTCCTCGTGTGCGCGGTTGAAAATTATTATTTGAATGAAAAATGTGGAATTTCGATGCGGGAAGGACGAAATACAGCGAAAATGCGAGGGAAAAAATGATTAATTTTGAATTTATGCAAAATATACATTTTGAAAGAAAGAGAGAGAGAGAGAGAGAGAGAGGGAGAGAAGCGCACGCTCTACTTTCAGGGGGTACATACAATATTATTATTTATCTTCGTATGAAAGTTTCTTATCAAAATAAGAATGAACCTTACGGAGGGAAAAGAATTTTCCGCTCGAAGAGACAGAATGATAATTCTAAAGAAATCTCCTGTCCCCTCTATTCACAATGCAGTATATAGGGACGATTTAGCCTCCATTCAAGCAACTCTTTTCGAAGCGAGTTCTTTTCCTCGATTCAACAATACGCTCTCTTTTAATGCAACTTTCAGACGAGTAAGGTGCATTAATATTATTGTTGTGCCTTATCAGTAAAAATGCAACAATCCACATAAACATACACATAGCGACTAATTAACAATATATACGTAACCTCAGTGATTCCCCCTTTTCGCTATGAATCACATTGTCGACAATTTACTACACCACTCAGTCTGACTTGCACCCTATATTTACCGACGTTTTACGGTCATTTCAATATTTGCCTTATAAAAGAAATTCCCTCCCCCCCGCCATATAACTTCGTTCTAACTAAACCCACAACAACCAATTGACTCGAACCAATGCCATTCCGCATGCATCCGCTGCTGCATTGCTCCTCCGGAACCCAAGGAGGTCGTTCGAATCTACTTACAACGCGGCCTCTGTACCCTTGACATACGCGACGGTCTATACCTGTTCTAGACCCATTCAGCGAGCGCAGTCGCAGCAATTGCCGCGTGATTACGACGGTAACGAGTATGATTCTTCTTCTTTCTTCGTTTTCTTTTCACGAATGCCCACACGTGTCTGCACATAATATAATATACATACCTATATGCTCCATTTCTTTTATATTTTTAGCGGCGCGTGCACCTTACACAGGAAAAGGAAACCACCGCGCGTGGGTATATAACACACGTTTTATCGCGGGAGATAGGCCATTTTCAAACAGATAATATAATAACGCGGGGACGACGTCGCGCGCAGTTTTTCTCCTCGGTGATAGGGACATATGTGTTGCGCGCGTTATCACCCGCAACGCGAGGTGTAGTACCGTTATGTTTGTGCCTCCTTCTTCCTTTTTTTACGGTGTATTTATACTCCCGAGCGCGACGTGTAGTACAGTGCAATCTTGGAGTTTGAAATATATTATGTCGCGTGCGAATGTAAATTGTCTCGAAATTTGTAGTCGGGTGTGTGAGAGGCGGATTTTTTTTTTTATGGGAGAGATTGGAGGATGAGAAATTTAATAAAAACGATGAGCACGTGATCGGGCGTGTGATTAAGTTACAAAAGTAATATCTCCCGTTTCGCAAACAAGTATACGTACGTCGGAATCGTTTTCATTCTTATCGTGAAAAACTTTTATATTGAAAACGAGACACCCGTCTCTTTATTTGATCGAACAACTTTTTATTCCCCTTCCAGAGTAAACATAAACTGCTGATTATAGCGCACAGATAGATCATTCACAGGCCACGGATCTACGCACACGCACACACAGACTCATATTGGAAAAGCTCTATAATAAAAATCCTAATCGGAGCCGATATAAAAGTCTCTCTCCCTGTGAAGAAAACTCCGAGCAGCAGCAGCAACTATTGGATGCACTGACCTCTTATCGCACGGCAAACACATCATCGCCGACCGCGTACAGCTTATCACACACGTCGCCTGAATTTTCCTCTCTCTCTCTCTCTCTTACTCCCTTACGAAATTTCCTCCAAACCCTACTTACACTCTCTCTCTCTCTTTCTCTCTTGCTCTAGAATTACAGCCACACTGGGCGCGCGAACGCTCAGCCCGTTAGGCTTTTACGAGTTTTCCGGGAAGCATGAAAACACGAGAGTTTCTCGCTTTAGCTATATATCTGTATATACATACACAACTATCTCGCGACCGGATCTCTCTCGCTCTTTCGATGCTGATTTGCAACAATGGCGAAACGCCGCCGGCAGCCCTCTTCGATTTTTCGCTCGACTCTGTATACGTGTGTGTGTGTGTGTGTGTGTGTGTGTGTGTGTGTGTGTGTGTGTGTGTGTGTGTGTGTGTGTGTGTGTGTGTGTGTGTGTGTGTGTGTGTATGGGTCGAGTGCCCGAGCGCGCGGGCGACAAGAGCGAAATTCGCCTCGTGGATTCCCTTTCACTGGGCGCCCGCAAGAGCGGCTCTGCTCCGTGCATGCATGCATGCATGCGCACTGGCGACGGCGGCGAAGGCTTTGTGTATACGTATACGTATACGGAGTGTAGGGAGAGAGAGAGGGTTTGTTAAGTAGAGGCGTCTGTGCACGCGCCAGTTTAGGCAGCGTGTGGCCGGGGTTGGTGTTTAAAATTCATTGGAGCGAGTGAGCGAAATTTCGGGGGTGTAAGAGGGTAAGAAATTGAGTAAAAATGGTTGTAGATTGTAGTTGTAGTACGAGGGATGCGGTATTTTATGGTGGCTGGGTTGATGTAAATTATTGTTGGAAACAATTAGTTCTAAACGCTGATTTTATACGTAGCAATATACACTTGACAACTGTTTGGAAACTTTTTTTTCTCGTGTCGTGCTTTTTGTGTTTTTTGTTCAAGAAGTGCGTATATTAGGAACAGTAAGAAGACGTTCATTAAAGAGATATTTCTAAGACTGGAATTCTTGGAATCTGCTCTTTTTACATACATATACATCGTAAAAAATATCAGCAGCAATAGACGTTATTTTGAAAAACAGTCGCAATATTTACACTTCGATCAAGGATATTTTTAATAACCCATGCTCCCCGTCACAATGACGTCTTTTCTCTTCTTTACCTTGCGTATAATATAATAACAGTTCATTCAGTCACGTGTCGGGAACTTCATTCCTTTGACAAGTTGATCAAGCACATAATTACATGTTTAATTGACATTTAATAGCTCCTCGTAAAAGTCAAGTTCATTCACTCTGGTTTGATCCAATCCGGCCTTATACGTTTTCAAATTAAACGTACAATATAGAAAAAAGGAGACGCAAAAACAGTAAAAACCAGAGCATCGCCTTAATCATCATCGCCGCAGCAGCTCCTAATCGCTCATCATCCACACATAAATGAACCTATCAATCCGGCGCAATCTACAAAGACCCACACACGCGGCTCACATATGTACATACAAATCGCGAACCGTCCAAGCTCGTGTTTTAATCTTATCTGCTCGCGCCGTCGTCGTTGTCGTCGCTTTCTCTTTGCACGCGCACGCTATCTCTCGTGTAAGTATTTCCCGCTTACGAATTTATCCTCTTATAACATTAATATACGCGCGTGAGAGAGACCGTCCGAAGAAGAAGAAGAAGAAGAAGAAGAAAAAGATCATCCTTGACAGCCGCCACTGCCGACTAGTCATCTACATCTCACCTGAGAGTCCGCAGAGAAAGATAAAAGGAAGCTTCCTTGAAAAACGGGCCTCTCTCTGTATTCTTTTGGAACGCGCACGTATGTCCGGTTCGTATATAATCTCGCTTATCTGTCACAGCACCGACGTCGATGTACCATACCTGTACTATGCGTGACGTATTGAGAGGCGAGAGAGACCTGAAAGGCCACGCGCTCGTCGATGGAAAATTCCCCGGTGTCTCGTTTTTTTTTTCTTTCTCTCGTATTGCTGATTCACGAAAAGCCGCTAAAACGCGGGCAGGAGTCGAGTGTAACGGTACACGTACGCGCGAGTGCGTATATGAATCACGATATAAAAGTGCGCGCGTCGAGATGCAAAAAGAGAGGCGCGTAAAAGTGTAGAGAGGGACGTGGAAGAAGGGAGAGTGCGTTTGAAAGCGCGGCGCACGATTAATTGGTGATTTACGGCGAGCGTTATGAGATATAGGAGAGTAATATACTCGAGTTTGTTTTATTAATTGCCTTCCGGTTTCGAGATTTACGCAGTATAACGTAGTGTGTGTGCGTGTATCAAATTTTTCTCACGATCGCGAAGTTTTCGGTTGTAATATACCTCAGTCGTGCGGTATATGTTGTCGTGAATAAAATGTGGTCGTCACGACGTATATTTTTGATATATATCTATATTTAGAAAAACAGTTCGGAGACCCGGTTTTAATGCATCGAGATACGTTCAGTGAAATACTACCTAATGTGTACGTATATAATATGTAAGATATAATACACAAAACGACGGCGCAGGAGTTTATAGAAAACTCGATTTCCGATAAGCCCTAGTGCCTTTTCCCTATATAATATACACAACACACTCACGCGCGTTTTCATCTGCAACGCAAATCAAGCATGGAAAAAAAAACACACGCATCAGGCATGAATAAAAAATGAGTCCAACTCGGCGTCGGGCAACGAAATATGACCGAGCATCTCTTTCTCTCTCTCCCTCATCCTTTCTCTCACTCTCCTCGTAAACTAAACGCATAAAGCGCTCGGCGCCACAAAGAAGTGCGAATCGGGGATAGCCGGAAACGAAATCGAGTTCAGCGCTCGCCACTCGCTGAGACGACGAAAAAGGAAAATCGGAAACAAAGGCGCTCTCTGTGTGTAAGTGTATATAATACGCTTTTTTCGGCGCCTCCTGAGTATGCTGATTTTTACTGGTTTCTAGCGCGCGAGCGTTTCGCGGTACTACGGCTACACTTCGTGACGTCGAGAGAATAAACGGTGACGCGGTTGATGACTCGTCGCGCGCAGTCGCGCTTTCTATATACTTCGCGCGACGATGACGATTGATAACGATTGGTCGGGCAAGCCTTGATTCACAATCTATCTTCCGCGTGTGCGCGGAAGCAAGGATTTTTTCAGAGCCGCGCGGTTCTGGGAAACAGGTGTGCATAATCGCTGCGAGTTATTAAATTAGCGTGGCGTAATGAGGCGAGCGATGAGTTGGCGGTGTAATAATAAGGCTGTGATAAATTTGTTTATTTGCGGGATTAAGAGGGATGATGAGTCGAGGCTATGATATGAGTGAGGAAAAAATAGGTAGATTATAGGATGTGGATGTAATTTTTATTTGTCCGAAGTTGAAGGATATTGTGCGTTTGAGTGGCAGGAGATTAATTGCTGCATAACGTTAATATTGCAAAATATAACAGGTTGTTAGATGTGGCTTTATACGGAGCTGGCCTTTCTTAGTCGGGAAGCAAAAAAGAGTTGCGCAATGCAAATTAACGTTGAAGATTCTTCGTATCTATATACTGCAACCAAAATCACTTCAATTATTGCACTTAAAACAAAATAAAAACAAAAATACTTCTCCTTATAAGTATACTCATCCTAACAAACCCGCAAGCATATTACAGTAAAGCTCAAATCTATATATACGCTGCCCATTAACAGAATCATCATTTTCATTTTCGCATTAACAAGAACAAAGAGACCCATCACACAAAAAAAAAACTTAACCGATTTCAAATACCAGAGGCGGGGTCCACCTGTCAACACTCATGTTTCGCCTATACCTCCGCGCGTAATTAATTCGCGGCACCACCTTAGCGGTTTCGCCAATTATTCCAGCATTAGCCGTTTGCACAGTTAAGCAGTACACCTTATTATATCTACAAAATCGTACTCGCAGAGAGCACCCGAATATTAAAATTTCATTAAAACGGGGATAACTCTTTTCTGCCTTTGGTTTGTCACCCAGATGATTCACACGCAGAAACACGCAAAAGTCGTTAGCCAACTCTCAAAAACATTCCATTTTTTCCCCAATTTCGAAGTATCATATTATTTATCCGCGCGCGTAGTCGGCAGCTTACGTAAAACCCTCACGCTAATCGCCACCCAAGATCTTGGGAAATCATTAGCTGTCGACTACTTCCGATGACTCTTCTTCTTCTTCCCGCACTTCCCAGCTATAACGTTGACACTCGTTATACACAACTCGTAATGGCTTTTCAAACTTCACACACACACACTTCCTTATGATTTTCCATTACCTCTTTGGTAGAGAAAAATAACCACCGGCGCGCTTCTAATTTCCATAATTCGGACGTTCGAGCCGCCTGACTTAGTGGCTCGTCGTGCGCTCGAAATTCTAATGGACCCTCACTCGCGGCGGTCACGTAACTTCGCCGCCACAACGGTTCGTAACGGCATATGGAGAGAGAGTGTCTGTCTGTGTATGTGTGAATGTATGTATATATGTCCCTGCGGGCACGCGCGTTCGCGAAATCACGACGGGTATTGTGTGTCACATACGCGGCAGCGCTTCTTTGTCGGTAGGCATAAGTCCCCGTACACGTGTTGTTGTACGTGGAGATATATATCGGTCGCGAGGTGAGGGATTGACTTTCGGCGAGGTATATAATGTACGGAGCGTGCGTGTGCGATATATGGTTTGATTTGATTGAGGTTATAAAAAAGCGACTTATGCGGTGTTAATATCACCAGTGCGCGTAAAACGGAGTGACACACTTCGCAGGCGAATTATGGGACCCCGTGGTGAGAAGTATTGATTGATGATTTGACAATCATCAGTTTTACGATTACAGCATCTCTTCTCAGAGAAACCGCCTCTATAAAGCAATATTTCTTCGGGGATTTCTCTCTCGCCGCTGACGATAAAAAACGCAGCTAATCCGAATTAAAAACCTCTCTACCAGCCGCCACCTTCGAAAAACAGAACCGTAAACTGCTCTTTTATTTACACACCGAAAAAAATGTGATATGTTCAAGAAAACCGCACTTGTTTTAAGTAAATATTACTTGTTTTAAGTAAATTTTACTTGAAACGAGTCCGATTTCCTTGAACATATAACATTTTTTTTTCAGTGATATATTATACCAAAATACACTGTATTATACCGCAGCGGCTATATGCGAAATATAAATGAAGCCGCCACGTCTCCTATACATATATTACACGCGCGTCACCGTCTTTGTCACACAACCGCTACCTGTTATATTATACATCTCACACACAGCGGAGAGGAAGAACTATACACCAGCACCGCGTGACCCGCATTGTCTCCCGGCAGTAGCAGCAGTGCGCTTTTTCGCGATTTCTCGCGCGACGCGCTCACGATTTGCCTAATCCTTATGTAAACGGCTCTCTCACCGCTCGCTCGCGCATTCGAGCGTGCGCTATAGCTGCGCAGTTAGTCGCGCGTTCGACTACTGTAGTGGTGGTGGTTAACCGGTGGACCGATTCCCGCTCGATCTGCGCGGTTCCGGGAATAATACGCGGCGTTGTGTATATCGTGTAATGTAATATGCGAAGAGCGTCTGGAGATAGTGCATGTGGGGGAGATAAGCGAATGTTTGGTATAGCGATAGTTACGGGTGAAGACATCGTGTTCGCCCCCGTCGTCGCGAGAAAGTAGATTATGTATTTCCGCGGAATGATTGTGGCTGGTGCTGATCCCGATTGAAAGCAAATCGTCGCTCGTAAATCGAACCGCAGAGAGAGAGAGAGAGAGAGAGAGCTTTATACTTCACGGAACGTCGTTTATTATTGTCATTCGTCACCGATAAAACTCCAATGTTAATTCCGGCCTTAAATATGCAATATATAAACATCGGAATGAGCGTCACTCGATCGTGAAATATCCCCGCAATTTATCACAGAAATTAAAACATCATCGAATCACCGATAATAAATAATATTTACGTCCCAAAAAAGCCTTTACATCACCACCTTCTGCCGAACCTCGCGAAAAGACACGACCGCTCGGGGCAATTGAATTCTCCGAACTAATTAGCGGATATCAATCCGAGCGTCGCGTCTCGCCAACGCTCGATAATAAGTCGTCGAAGCGCGGCGGGTGTCTGCGGTTTCCATCCTCTCTCGTACTATACACGCAGGCACACTACCACTATACACATTGCATCTCTCGCACATTGTGCATGTACGCGGGTATGTATATGCATACGTACGTGCGCGCGCCCCTATGTCATAACTCGATTACAACGCCGCGGGATCGATCGATGCGTGGGAGCGCAGCTGCTCTGAATATACACCCGTGGAAAAACGCACGAACGAACGTTTTTGTATATGTGTATATATGTACGCTCGCGCGCGCGGAGAATAATAAGGAATCGAGACTGATATTAATTATCATCGGCGTCTCTTTCTTTCTCGATTCTGCGAACACCGCCGCCGCGGGCGTTAACGCGCCCTCTCTCTTACACTCGAACTGTTTGTTTTTGCAGCGAGCGCAGGATTATCGGTATACACTTTTTGCGGTAAAACGGCTGCGCGGACAACAGTTTTTTTCGGCGAACCACCGAGCCGCTCGGCATATACCCGCGCCCTCTGAGTAATCGTCTGCGGGCCGATTTGGGACGTTCCACGAAACCGCACATCGTGATCGCACCGGATTATCTTCCTCTGTATACATACAGATTTAAACACTTTTCCGTAGCATATTACACACATAACACGGTCCCTCGTGTATATATATAGGGAAAAAATCGTTTCTAGAGAAAGTTTTTTCGCACATATACGTATATATAGAAACCGAGATTAGATAAGCTGCCCCGACGCTTATCTAAAGACTCAACGCACACACACACACACATCAAAGAAAATCACGAAATGACTAATCGCATTACCGTGCTGATTAAAAGCCTCTCCGGCACGTATACAGACGTATATATATACGGATCGATATATCCGCGTCGGCCCCCGCGCGGGAAGCAAAGTTTCCGGGAAAGCGTGCACACGTCTGGTGAAAAAAGACGGCGCGGGGGAGGCCCGCAGGTAACCGACCTCTTTAGTGCTCTTTGCCGCACACTGTGTATACGCGAGCGCGGGGGCGCAGTTTACTTTGCCACCCCCCGCCGCTGCCGCGGGAAATAAATGTGTCTGCTCGCGTAATGAAGTTGCCGAGAGTGCCGCGCGCGTGCCATTAAAATTAATTCCGTTTATGAAAAAATGAAAAAGGAGAGAGTCTTTACGAGCATCGACGTCGTCAGGCCGACGCGCATGTTTAATTGCGACGGAGTGTGCCGACTTCTCTCCCTGTTGCGAAATTCGAAAAATATTTATCCAACCGCATACATACGCTGTGTATAAACACGCACACGAGTGGGTGCGTATGTGTTGCTTTATATACACACCGGAACCTGAAAAAAAGAAGCCGATCCTCTCGCCGGCCGACGACATGCGGGCCCTTTCGGGAGCATCCACACACGACTGCTCCTTCATCGCATCCGGAGGAGCTAATTACCGAATCAGCTGACGCACACTCTCCTCTCCGCCTATGGGAAAAATCTCTCTCTCTTCTCGAAACACACGTGCGCCGTACAATACACCCAGGCCCTCACACGCACACACATGCGTGCGAGCGCCTGCCTCTTGTACATACACACACTCGGTGCTCCGTAAAGGCTCGCGGCGCGCTTGGGCTCCCCACTCCGCTCGGCAGCAAGCGAGCGAACTCTCCGCGACTGGTAGTGGTGGTATGGCATAAGGTAGGGGATAGCAGCCAGCAGCGAGTCGCGCACGCGAGAGAGTCAGTCAGTCTGTCAGTCAGTCGGTCCACCGGTAGCACTCGCGGCTCACGGCATCGCAGCTCTCTCTTTTCACCCCTCGCGCGTGTAGTGTTGTTGTTGTTGTTCTTGTATGTGGCCCGAGGGCTCTGCCGTCGTCGCACCCTCCGCGGGAGAGAAAGAAGAAAAAGAAAGGAGAAAATTTCTGGGTTCAGAGGAGAAAGAAGGTTATGCTGTCGGCGGGGGTGCCGGGGAGCAGCAGCTGGCCGTTGGCGGACGAGTCGGTTAGTCGGACTCGCGCGGCCGTTTCGTAAACACACGTGTGCGCCCGCGCGCTACGTATAGCGTGTGGAATAGTGCATATATATATATAGGTATATATATACGAGACCGCGCGAATGAGACAGGTGTTGGAGTGCGTCGTTGTTGACGAGGACCGCAGTAGACGTTGGTGCTGTAGGAGTAGTTGTAAGATAAAGGATAGATAGGAGTAGCAGAGGGGTACATAAGATGCCGAGCCAGACTACGACGATACTGCTCAAGTGCTCGATGGTCGATGTGCCCGCCATCGACCACGTGAGGCTCAAATCCCTATACGACGTGAGTACAATATACTTGTATAATATACTATATGTGTATACCACTGATGTACACGATGTGCGAGCGGAATGTCGCAGGCTTTGTTTTGGTCTGCGATCATTTGTGCTTTCTCTCGTCCTCCCCACGACGAGATAAACCGAGCGATACGAGTAGTGCGTGAGCACTTGGGATCGCAAAACGCAGTGCGCGTGATTGAAGTATAAATATGTATATGCGCGGGGATTTTGCAACGGACGTGTTATATTCCGCAATTACGTAAATCCATAATCGAATGTGCATACATTATCTAGAAGCGCACGCGCTTTTACGCGAAATCGTTAATACGTTATGGGTTGCGTGCGGTGCGGATGATCCTCGCAGGGGTTTAACGATTTTCGTGTATATGGTTCCGGAAACCGCGTGGAAATTGATGAAAAAAAAAACGAATTACAGTCGGATAAGTGCCTGTATTGTTGTGTGTATGCACACGTATGTAGCAACTCGCTTTAATTCGCGAATGCGATTATCTGTCCGATAATTGAATACACCCGTGGGCGAGCGCGCGTTATCACTACACATTCGCTGCTCTCTCCTAAAACCGAAAACTTCGATTCGAACTCTTTTAGCGCTTCGCTGTTACATTGCACTCACGCATACCGATCCATTATTAATACAACCGACAATACGATTGTGCAACGTGTATACGTATATCTTTGCATAATTCAATATCTCGCTCGCTCGTAAACCGCGTCAGCACCTCCTCAAAAAAGGAAAAAAAATAAAGCAAAAAGCAAACTGCGGGTCTTTAAGCAGAGCGCCGTTAAAAATAAACACTGCCGCATGGGCGCGCGTTGCTCCGATGCGTGCGTGTGTTTTTGTACACAAACCGTGTGAACGTAGGCAGCCGCGTAGCAGCGGGACAGGGGAGGGGCGACAAAGGAATCGAGCCAGCCTCACCAGCAGCATCTGGGGTCCCTCACTCACTCTCCCTTCTTTCTCTAAAAACGCGGCGTAGAAAAGGCCCTTGAAACCGGAGGATGAGAGAGAGAGAGAGAGGCGCACGCAGCTGCGGGTTCAAGGCCCGACTGCACTTGAAAAGAGCGAGCTCTGTATGTGTATGTGTATACCTGCTGAAGGTGCGCCTCTCTCTCTAAAGTGAGATGCGTTTTCTCGGAAGAAGTCTAGGAGGGTACACACGGGGCTCACGCACAATGAGCAATCGGCCCCGAGGAGACTATAGTAATATATAGATATGCCTCGCGGATTGTTCTTGCTCGTGCGGCGCGCAGAGGAAATTGTTGTCCTTGTTGTCCCTGCGGGTGCACCAGATAGGATTAGGAGTTCAAGGTATTTTTTAATTTTAGCCCGAGAGATGCATCCAGTGTGCGTGAGTATCGGTTCGTCGATATACGTGAGTCATAATTTATTCGACGGCCGGCAGTATGTGTGAGTTTTTTCGGTCCTCTTTCTCACGAGAAATTATGGAAATTATTACGAGGTGTACATTTATGTCGTGAAAATTGGCTGATTATTCATATAAGCGGCCTTTCGGCAGTGTGTCTGTATGTACAGTCGGTGTGTGTGTGTGTGTGACAGTGAATGCGTGATGTAAAAACGCCACACTTTTCACTCGCCCGCCGTATACAGGTATTTATTACGGCCATTCGTTACGCACGCGCGGCTTTTTAGTTTCTGTTCGTTTGCTCGCGGTGTGCGACCGGACGAGAGAGTTTTTTCCGTTTCGTTTTGAAAAACTGTCCGCGACGCGCGCGATTTATGATTCAATTCTGTAGCTATAATGAGGATTGGCTAATTCGCGTAATGGGAGAGATTTCTTTTGGTAATTACGTATTTATATACACGTGAATGTTAATGTTGCTTTTCAAAAGTCATTCCGAAGACGCGCTATTAAGCGTCTATAATTCGTGCTCTATACTATTTCGGTGAAAGACTCCGTGTATCTAAAACACCTGTTACAACATCACGCAGCATCGACGCGATACTTACTTGACTCTTTGATTAGCGCCTATATGTACTCCCAATTTTACTACCGGCCCTACATAAACGTTTTTACACCGCGCCGGCAATGATGCACGCATCTCACCGCACTACTTATACGCACGCACGCGTATCGTGAAAAAGTCGTCGGCGTCGGCGCTAATTAAAACGCGCCGTCTCGTCTCTCTCTCCGGCTCGCTTTATAGGATAATTTAGCACCGCCGGCAAAAACGAGACGTCGCCGCGTCTCTCGCTCGATCGAGAGAGAGACGGGAGAGGGGAAGGGCCGGCTGGCTGCGGCTTTAATGGCATTAGAGAGTACGCAAGTGCACGTGTATATATGTGTACGCGAAGATCGTTAGCGTTAACCTCGTTCGTTCGTTCGCGCGAACGCGGGGATGGCGTACGTAAACCACTTTCGAGTGTAGTTACACCTCGGGGGGACAGTATAGATACCTACGTATATACATGTGGGGAGGGAGGGTCAAACGGCGATGCGTTTTCTCTCGTCTGCACTTTCTTGGCTCGTCGCGCTTTTACAGAGAGTTTCTCTATTTTTCAGATAGAGAAGACGACGCGTGACACTTTTTCACTCGCGCGCGAAAGTGAGGATCCTCCTTTCTGCGTTTGCTCAAGGTGATTAGCGTCTGTGTGAATCTGGTTATATCTCTCTCGAGTCGCGCGAACATGTATGTAAGATAACTTCGGCGAAGCGATTTTATCGGGGAGCAAGTTCTTTGTCGAAAAAAAGGAGAGAGAGAGAGAGAGAGAGAGAGAGAGAGAGAGAGAGAGAGAGAGAGAGAAGAAAATGTAGAGTATGTAAATGCCCGGGGTATGCGTCATTCTCCAGGTGCGAGCACGGATTTCCTGACGTAAAACTTGCTCAGAAATTCCGGAACGTTACGATAGTCGATAAATATTACGCGCGTGTAGTTCCAGCAACTCGGATATACATTAATACGCCAAAAAATTGCAAAGCCTATATACGTGCATATGAAAAAATTTTCGAAATTACGTGTAAACAGCCAATTAACATCGACGCCGGCGAGATAAGGCAGCGCGCGGACGTAATAATAGCCATTTCCCCGCGCGTCGCCTAATCCGGCAGCGTACCGCAATATTAAGTGCGAAATATCGCGCTGTGCGTACCTCTCTCTCTCTCTCTCTCTCTAAAAAATCTATCTATCTATCTATCTCTCGCTCTTTCTCTCTCTCTCTCTCTCTCTCTCTCTCTCTACTCTCGATTATAAACCCACGCGGGAAAGTTTATACGCCGAAGAGTTGCGTAAGCGAGCGCGAGGAAATCGGCGATTTCCAAGGAAAAGTCATTGTCCTCTCCGGAACAGCGTGCGCACATAAATCGTCGCGGAATGCGCTGGTGTGCGTTCGCATGTAGATCGATCGGCGGTAATTAATGGTGAATCGCGGTGCACTTTCTCTTATCAAGTATAAGAGAGAAAGATGTCTTTCTCTCTCTTTCGTACAAAGGAGACGCAACGATAGTGGATATAACTGTGAAAAGTGCGGAAAATAATAGCGCGCGAGAGGCCGCCGTCGCCGCGGCACAAAGGTCTTTATGTATCAGCTGACAACTCATGTATGTGAACGAGTTTGTGAGTGTGTGTCTGTATATGTATGTACGCGGCGGTGTGTACCGTACGGCGCGCGTCAAGGATTTCGACTTGACAAATAACAGTAATACGTTGCCGATGAGAAGGCGCATTAAAAGCGGTTCGCTTTTCCATGCGTGCTGCTCGCGCACTCATATAATACCTACGCATACTCATACTCTTTTCAAGTGCGTATTTCGCGCGCGCTCGTGTATTATAACAGCTTCATCATACATATACGCGTACACATCACGATTTTTTTTTTCTTCTCATTGTGTATAATTCGAGTTGCCTTGGTTATTTCGGACAATAGGCGAACGAAGGCATTGTAATTTATGAAAATTCACCATCTCGCGCGCCAGCGCTCTTATCAAATGACCAATTAATTTAAATCATAATTAAAAGCGACGATGCTGCTGCCGCTGTGTTGCCTCTACTGCGCGCGCAGCGATACGTAATCATTATCGCACTGTTGTTATTATCATTATTATTATTATTATCATCATCGTTATTACAAAGCGCTCTGATTTAAAAACACAGCGATAACTACTCTCTAAAGTTGAATTAGTGAAAAAATCACTAAACATTACTGAAAATTGCTCCACCGTAGAATTAGTGAATATTCAGTTGTTTTTTTTTTCACTAATTCAACTTTAGAGAGTATATACTCACATACAATATTAAACTCTGTAAACGGCGTTGGTCGCAAGTTGACTCCACCAGATATCCTCTCACGCACAATCTGCCCACCACCTACACCAACCTTAAAAATTAAAAACCAGCAAAAAACGTATACATCCGAAAAAAGTAAACAAACTCCGCGACGACGTGAGCCCGATAACAATTAAAAAGAAAGCGATACATGCGTATACGTATATTGTACGTATAACCTTATCTCGCGACGCGTGCCAAGTTCAGTAAATCTGCCGAAAAAGCCAGCCGCGCACTTATCGCCCTGCCAACATCTCTTTTTCTCTCTCTCTCTCCCCCGCACACGCACAATGACATTGTAATACGTGACGGCGCACGCGAACTCCTCACGTGTACCTATACCTATATATATATATACTAATACACACAAAGGAGGCTCGCGTGCGCCGCCCGCGCTCATCTGCGTTAAAACTGAGGCACACGCGCGAGCAACGGACAATGGACGCGGCTGGGCGAGCATAATGTGCGCGCAGCAAGGAGAGTATAAGTGCACGCGCGAACGGAAGGCGGTGGTACGCGTAAAAGGCGAGCACAGTGAACCGCTCGACTGTGCGCGGCTAAAAAGGTGAGGATAGGCACCTAGCGTGCGAGGTGCAGTTGAGCGATTAGACGTTAGCCGCTGATGGCGCGTGCGCGTGGTATGATGGGTTCTTGTTGTTTTGCGGATGAAGCTGTTTAAAGGCGTGCGAGCGCGCTTGTGTGATTTTACCGGTTTCTAACTGAACGATCTTTTTGGTACACGAGGCATATACGAGGGTCATTTGACAAGTACCTAGCCTCACCGCCAGATGGTGCCACTATCGCACCAGAAATACACTACAGTGCAGTATCTTCCTGTAAACGGTTACAGACGAAATTTCAGCCGGATCGGAGTTGTAGTTTATTTTTGAGAGCGTGTGAAAGCAAATGTGTCCGTTGATTTTTGAAAAAATGGAGAAAGAACAATATCGGTCGGTGATTCGATTCTTGTTTTTGGAAGGGAAATCGCGCAGTGAAATTAAAGAACGCTTGGATGCAGTGTATGGGGATGCTTCTCCTTCGATGGCGACCGTTAAATTTTGGTATAACGAGTTTCAACGTGGTCGTACGTCGGTTTTTGATGATCCACGCCCAGGTGCTCCGAAAACAGCCACTACGGAGGAGAACGTGACAAAAATACACGATATCGTTTTGTCAGACCGCCGATTAAAGGTGCACGAGATAGCTGCGATAGTAGGCATCTCAGAAGAACGCGTGTGGCATATCCTACATGAGATTTTAGGCATGAGGAAGCTGTCAGCAAGGTGGGTGCCGCGTTTGCTGACTGCAGACAACAAGCGCATCCGTGTGACCAGTCCAGAGCAGTGTTTGGAGCTGTTTAATCGCAATCCAAAAGAGTTTTTGCGTCGTTACGTGACCGTCGACGAAACATGGATTCACTACTACACTCCAGAGACCAAGGAGCAGTCAAAACAGTGGACCTTACCCGGTGAGCCTGCTCCGAAGAAGGCGAAGACGGTCCCGTCGGCCGGAAAAGGTGATGGCCACTGTTTTCTGGGATTCTCAAGGTGTGATTTTTATTGACTATCTGGAGAAGGGCAAAACGGTCACAGGACAGTACTACGCCGAACTATTGAGCCGATTTGACGCCGTGTTAGAAGAAAAACGGCCCCATTTGTCTAAAAAGAAAGTGCTTTTCCACCACGATAATGCACCGGCTCACACTTCTGCACTCGCCACGGCTAAATTGGTCGAATTACGCTACGAACTGCTCCCCATCCACCGTATTCTCCAGATTTGGCTCCGTGCGACTTTTTTTTGTTTCCGAACCTAAAAAATTCGCTCGCCGGGAAGAGATTCCACTCCAATAACGAAATAATCGCCGCCACGGAGGCCTATTTTGCAAACCAAGAGAAAACATTTTTTTCAACGGGGTTAAAAAAATTGGAACACCGCTGGACCAAGTGTATTCAACTAAAAGGAGACTACATTGAAAAATAAATTTTATTTTTTGTAAAATTTTGGTGTTTTCATTTGTAGGCTAGGTACTTATCAAATGACCCTCGTATATACGATTTCCATTCAGATGGAGATGGAAGACTTTGATACGGTCAAGTATATTTGTAAATGCAGTGTATAATACGCGGCATTCGATTAACAAAATTGACAGTCGCGGCGCTGCGTCTATTTGCTTGTAATAACAAACGTTATTCACGTCGAAAAATAAACCGTTGCTGCCGTCGCGACTTTAAATGCCGAGATCACAATCGACTCGACAAGAGTCTCTCAAGAGTTAGATAGAGAGAAAAAGAATTCTGAAATAGCATACACGTCAGTCAGACGATCCTTCCGGCCCGCCGCCGTCTGTTCGGGTTTTAAAAGAAAAAGGAACAACACCGAAAGCTATCTCGCATCTGCTTATACATATATATGATATATACTGATCGAAAGGGACTAGGCTCTCGACCGATTCATCAAGCAACTGTGATTATATATTATATACTACACCCTTGCGTAGAATAAAAAAAAAGAAAGAAACCTATATAAGCACAAACCAAGGAAACGAACTGCAAAAAATGGCATCCTATATACCAGCCGCTGCCTCTTCCTCTCGCACGAGGTCATACACACATATACACACATACACACACACATATATATAATACACGCGATGGCGAATATCGCCGCCTGAGGGATAGAAATTACACGCTGGTATATATATCGGCCACGAGAGAGTCGCCGCTGCTGCCGCTGCTGCTGCAGCGTCGCGTTTTAATTCGATAACCTGTTTTCTTTTTACGAGACGCGCGCGAGCTCGATCCCCCGGTCGTCGGGCAGGTACACATATATATACATACAGGTATACCAGACTGAGAGAAAGATGCGCACGCGCGCGCGCGTGTGTGTCTGGCCGCCCTATATACATTGCACGTGTATATACGTGAAACCCGCGGACGATGCAACTATACCTCCTCCTCTTTCTTCTTCTTGTTTTGTGCTGGGCCTCGATTATAAAGGATGCATATAACCGCGTTTTCACCCGAAATTCGTTCACACACGAGCGCGTGTTCTATATATAAATTGCCCGGAAATTTTTCGCAATAAACATCTATATATCAATCTCCGGGCGATTAATCGCGTGCGCGCGCGAGGAGGATGAAGATGCCCCGCGGCTACAGCTGCTGCTGTATGCGCCAAGGGCCGTGAAAGTTCGCCTGCCCTGACACTGATGCACACGCGCGCGCGTGATTTTCGCTGCCGTGAAATTTCATGCGCGATGAGAGGGGGACAGTTTTTTTTTTTAGCACCGCGGGTAATGGTTTTTCGTCAATGAAAGCCGACGCGCCGGAGAAACGGGATTTACGTAACGTACGCACATTTTCATTTCTATCGCCCGCGCGAATATATACCTCGTTTTCATATTATATTGATATTAAATAGAAACGCGCGGCGAAATTTCACTCGTGATTTTTGAAGAATCCCCCCATCATATGTATATACGTACCTACTTACATACACCGCGTCTCGACGACGACGAGAGCGAAATTTACAACGTCGAATAAAATTACGAGCTCGTCTGTAAAAATCTCGGGGGCTGTATAATAAAAAGCGCGCGGGACATTATATACGCGTATATATACGCGAGTGAGTAGCCATGAAAATTGATATTCACGAGCGGTGCCGCCCGATAAAGTCTCTTTCTCTCTTTCTCCCTGCCAACACACCCCACCGAAAATTATGACGGACCTGCGTTAGCATCATGCAGATCGCGTCTTATAATACGAAGAGTAAAATTTTTTTACGACAAGTGCGCGGCGCCTAAATTGCGACCTCGTATAACAACGCGTGTAGATATGTGTGTGATGGGTACACACTATCGACAAAGGATGCGCGGCCGTGAATCCGGAAAAAGGAAGTTGATAATGTTCCGGTCGAAGGCCAGGCCACCGGCCGGTCGCCTGCAAGCTGCTGCTGCTGTAGTGTGTATGCATAGGTATATATACACACATAGACGGGTCGTGTGTAGTGCTGCTGCATGCGCGCGTTCATTGGGAGGGACTAATCGCAATTAGAGCGAGGAATTAATTAGATTCGGCGTGGGATATGAGCGCGCCAAGCGCACCCACACGTGCCAATGTCTCTCGCTCTCTCCTTCTGTGTACGTTTATTTGTGTGTGTGTGTGTGTGTGTGTGCAGTGTTTATGTGTGTAAGAGCTTGAATCGACGCGCTCGAACATTATCAAAATAAACTCGGATAAGGCCGCAACGCGACTACATAGTGTAGTGTGTGTGTGTGTGTATCTTTGTTCGGCTACTCTCCACGAGTATATACGTATGTTTTAAATGCACAATTAGACACGCGCGGCAAATAATTGGGACCACTGTGTTTTATCGGTGCAAACACAAACCTAACAAGAGTGTAAACATATACACGCCGCGTTGTGTTCTTATTGTTACAGCACTTAAAAAGCCATAACAATGGTTTAACAGCGCAAACAATCTATTTATTATACCCGTAAATGCGTGTACAGTGGAAAAAACTATATATAATTTCGAAAAGAGCTAATGCACTCGCATATAATGCCCTATATATGTATACACGGCTTAAATGGAAAACTGCGCCGACAAAAGCTCCTCTCCCTCTCGCTCTCTCAGCCGCGCGAATAATTCAGCGACGATTTCAAGCCGCGTCCAACCCTCATTCGGCATTACCCGCGTGCACGTATAGCACACATACATGAAAGAAATATGAAAAAGCAGACACGAAGCGGCGACAATACTGGTTGCTGCTGCTGCTGCTGCTGCTGCTCTTTCCCCCCTCATCCCTGCGATAAAAAGTGCGAGCAGCGCGCACGGCTCATTTATTTTTCACGTGCCCTCGAGCGCTATACTCTCCAGAGACTCATGCGCGCATAGGTATACACATGTATATATCTATACGTCACACACACACACACACATATACGTGTATATAGTGACACACCGCAAGCTCTCTCGTGTATAAAGGGCGTGAGCTTGCGCGTGCGCCTGCCTGCCTGCCAGTTTCTCTCGCACACCGGAATGAAGTTACAAAGGCGCGGGGAATCAAACTTTTCATCACGTGCACAGGCACGCACACACGCGCGCACGTGTGTGTGTATGTGTGTGTGCGTGAGCACGCAGGGATTGAATTACGCAGACTGGATGTATAGTAGGCGTCAGCAGGAGGGGATCCATTTACTTCCCGTATAATACACACACACACATATACATAAAAATACGCACACGCGGTAGAGTACGTTTGTAAACATTAAGAAGTGATTCTTTTTTTCTACGTGTGGGTTTCGAGTGCGCGTTTGCATATATGCGTGGGGCTCTTTAAAAGGTATGTGTTCTCGAGAGCACATTTTGTTTTGTCTCTCTGTCGTATATATATACATATACATATCTGGTCCTGTAATCTACGATTTTTCTAATCAAATATTAGCCCCCTGAGAGATTATGTCGTTTGCTGAGTGCGTCTCAAACAACCGCGCTCTGTCAGCAATTACACTAACGCGCAGCTGCCCACTTGAAAGAGAAACGCTTTCGAAAGACTTTATAATACACGACGATCCCGTATCACGTGTTATGTGTGTGTGTGTGTGTGTGTGTGTGTGTGTGTGTGTGTGTGTGTGTATCCGCCGCGCGCGGAAAATCGGGCAATTACGCACACATAGCACACACACGCACATCTCAATTCCGAAAAATATGGAATCGTGCGTGTTATATTAGCCGTGCGCGGCCGTAAAAACTTAAATTCAATTGGGTACACACACGCGCGCACAACGGCCGGGGCGTGCGGGCGGGGCAAATAAATTTCCGATAATCCGGTTTGTGTGTCTCGGAGTCCCCTCGAGTGATTTCTCTCTCTTGCTCTCCTCGACAAATGGATTTCTGCGAATCCGCGGACGATTTTCTCCTGCGGCTGCTGCTTCTACGATGCTACACTCTTCTCTCCTACAAAACCCACACACATACACAGAGAGAGAGAGAGAGAGAGAGAGAGAGAGAGAGAGAGAGAGAGACAGAGATCGAGTGAAAATTAATGATCGTCCGGAGAGCAAGAAAGTCCACGAGCGCGCGCGCGCGCGCGTAGAGGAAAAAAAAGTGAAAATGGGCCCGGGAATGCCGTATAAAGAGAGCATGCACTCGCCCGGCTGTTAATCCAGGCCTATACCTGCTCGGCTAACCTTGCCCCGTGCGCGAGAAGGAGAACAAAAGGTATAGAAAGGCGCGCGCAAGAGAGAAGAGACGTCTTATAAGCGAGGAGAACTCCGTTGGAAAAGAGCGAGGCGACGGCGGGCCGCGGAAACACTTGTTATTATTTGCTCGGTGGAAGAGGAGCCGAGGTTGTGTACAATGAAAACATGACGCGGTAGTTTTCTGAATTGCGCTGTGATTGATATTGCGGGAGAAAGAGATAGAGAGAAGTGTACTACTCTCGCGACGATGGGAGAGAAAGAGAATTTTCCTTTACGACTGTGGCAGCGACGGTGCGCCTCGCACAGGTTGTAAATTTTAACGTGTACAAGCGCGAGCGCGCAAGGATGACGGTTATTGAATTATTTTGTATACAAGGTTTGAGGGAGATATAGGTCTGTCTGTGCGAGGGAGAGAAAGAGGTAATAATTTACGAGAGGATTCGCGTGTACGTGTGCGTCTGTGTAGTGGCTTCGAAGTGATTAATTTTAGAGGCGTACTCGCGATTTTCCGACCTACTTGCTGGACCAAAGATGCGTGACGTCGGTTTTTTACACGTCGATGGGTTCGGCTAAATTATTCGGACGATTTCACGAAAATATTTTACGTTAATTAAAGCATTTAAATCAGAAAAAAAAATCAACACAACAAAACATGAGCAGGATTAATTAAAAAAGCAACTGTATAATTTGTATCTCCGGAAGCCAAATTAACTTTTCCGCAAAAGGCAAACCTAATATCTCTTTTATGAACACTGACGATAATTTTCATCTCTTTTTTCACTTCAAGGTTACCATAAAACCATCCCTCTAGTTTCCAAATACACGGAGAAAAATGTTTGTTGAAAAATTACTATGTTCGCTAGTAATGGGGCGACAGACTTGTATTCTAAGCCTATTTAGTTTATTTTTAGTAATTATCAATATAATATTGATGAAAAATTAATAGAAATGGCTATAAAATTTACTAAGTAACATAGTAAAAAATTTGAGAGTGAAAGATTAATATGATATGAAATAATTTTTAGTACATATTTTGTATAATTTTTGCCAAGAATTTGCCACAAATTTTACTATACTACATCGTAAATTTCAGACATTTTAATAATTGACAGAAGGTTATATGAATTTTTACAAGCCAACATAGTAAAAATTGAGTTGTCGTCTGCTAATGTCTGTAATTGGCGAGTCAACATAACCTCAAGCTGTACCAAATATAGACGAGTCGAACATCATACCCGTAAGAGCACGTTGGCGTAGCGAGTAAGAGCACGGCTTCTGGCCCAGGGGGCTAGAGTTCGATTCCCGGTCACTGCAGATTTTTTTTTCTTGATGAATTTCCACTTTACTTTCCAGTATTGTAAAATTTGATAGAAAACATTGTAAAATTTAAAACAATTCAAGTCTGTCGCTCTGTTCCCATACGACATAGTAAATTTTCCTAGATAATTTAATAATTTTTCATAGACTATTTTTTTCAGTGTAACAAAGGAAACGCAGGTCAATTTCGCAACTATATAGTCCTTCAAAAAACCTTTGATCCCACCATAAAAAACCCAGCCCAGACAACATCACACGCGTATACATATATACAGAAAGATAGACCGTCGAGTCAAGGCAGTGCTATGCATTACCTAATCCTCCTGTCGAAGACGGAAAGCACATGATGATGATAATAATGGATAGTCCGCGCGAGTCGCACGCTCTTCGCGGGTCGCGAACAATCGGCTGACCCACATCCACAAGTGAGGGGTTTATGATTCGCAGAGTGCAGACGACGATGATGACGTATGGCGGAAAAATCGCGGGTTAATTAGGTATACAACGGCGAAAAATGTAAAAAAAAAATAGAGAGAGGAAAGTTCTAAAGTAGATCGTTCAGGTTTTCGTGTACGTAAGTAGACGAGTCCTAGCATATTTTTCCATATCTTACACGGCGGAAACTTCCATTTACAACCCGCGTCGCTCGAGTCGAAAAGAAAAAAATCAAGAAAGAACGACTTTTAATTGGGCGATCGAGGAGCCATACAGCCGAGCCAGCACACTTACATTCCCATCAGAGAGAAGTCACCGGAGTAGACCACAAGACGATAAGGCGATCGCACGCGCCGAGTGTCAGATTATCATTCTCCCTTATATACTCACACACACACGTACTCTCTCGCATCGGCTTTCATTGACTCGAGTTAACAGATCGCCGTGCGCCAGACTCCTCTCTATATATGTATATATAATACTCCTATACCAAAGTCATTACCGCGGCCTTGCAGTCGCCGCGTTACGCGCACTCGCTCTTGCCTCCTTGAGACATATACGTATATAATGCATATATTATAATGTATTCGCGGAAAAAAACGGGACGCGCGTGCCGCGTGCGAACGGATTTCGGTTCGTGACCTTCTTCCCCGTTGTCTAAGCTGCAGTAAGTCGTCGGCCGCCGCCGCTGATGCTGCTGCGTCACATACTTCGAACAAAGCCACTCGACGCGAAAAGAGAAAAAAAAGGAGATTGGCACGGGGAACAATAAAGTGCGTTTCCAGTCGATGGTGTAAAAAAAAGCGGCCGGTTCGCCGTTGTTGGCGTTTCAATTTCTGCGGAGGTGCCGCGTTGTTTATTGAACTGTTGCGGTACGGTGCTGAGAATCCTTTCCTTTTCTTTTTTTTTTTTGTTTTCACGAACTGCTGTTGAAAGTCGGGTTTTAATCGGCGAGTGTATTCGAGTTTTCTTACGCGCTCGGTGTATTAAAATAGACCTTGCGGAGATAAAGATACATGAACTTACGTAACTCATTGCGTATGGAACGTTTCTTCGCATGCGTATGTGTACTCTCAACGCATGCGATACATGTATATAATAAATTTCAGAACCACTCGATAACTACAGTCGTATATACGTATATAACAAACGTGTGACCCAATTATTCAACCTCTCTATTTTTTTTCCCACAAACTGCACTCATTGCCACGATATAACCCCATTAACGCAATTTTAATGGCGCCTTTTAACACTCGACACGTGTGTGTGTGTGTGTGTGTATATATATACACACACACACACACACAACACAAAGGCCCCGCTAATCTTGGCTATACGGAGGGGCGATAAACGCTCGTGTTTCTTTTTATATTGTGTCACGACGGCCACGGCGACGCCGAGGAAATTAAGGTTACCAAAACAGTCCTTTGTTTACTTTTTCGGCTATCTCTCTCGGCCCTTAATTGAAAAGAAGAAGACACGTGCGCTTCGCGGTCACTGTATATATGTATGTGTATATAATACAAGAGAGCCATTACAGCTAGATCGGTTTCACGACCGCGGCCCCGATCTTTCAATAGACTCGTTAAGATTTCGATACAATATACGTGTGTGTCCAACCAGAAGCGCTGAAAGACAATAACATCGAAAAGGTTTTTTTTATCCTTATATATACATAATACACATCACTCATCGCAGATGATGATGATGCTTATCTCCGGCAATCACATTACACTCTCGCTCATAATCCGTCGTAATTAAATCATGCCGCGCGAGTGGATACGGAAGCGGAAGAGCAAAAAAAAATCCTCAGCAAATATTTATTCTCTCTCTTTCTCTCTCCCTCTCAACGCGATGCAGCAGCAGCAACAGCACATGAAAGGCCACCGCCGCCGTATCAAGGACTCTCCTCTTATCTCCACACGTCCTCTCGTGCCAGCAGAAAGAAAAAACTCTTTCTCTCTTGAGAGTGACTTGAGAGAGAGAGAATAACAGCTGCCCCTAAATCTCAGCAGGTGGCGGCGGCGGGGCCGATGCATCTGCCAACCTGCAGTCAGAGATTCGCCAGCTGCAACACGTGTGCACCATGCATGTGTGTATATGTGTATACGAAGAAACGAAGTAGTATACTTATATAGTTGCAAATCAGAGCGCGCGGCCGCACGTGCGTCCAGGTGCAAGCGTTCGCGAGCCTTATATACACCTCTTTCTTTCGAGAGAGGGAAGAAAAGGTGCGCGCGTGGCCGCTGGCACACAGGATGATTAAGGCCGTTCGCAGAAATAACAGGGTGTGTGTGTGTGATGCTCCTTTTTGCTCGTATCGGTTTAGATATACAAATTCGTGCGTCTATGTATACTATAGTCGTCGTCGTCGTCGCGTGCCACAGTGGACAGGATGTATTTTTCAAATGTGTATGTATATGTATAAAATTGTTCGCACGACAACGAGACAAGAGCGCTGGAAAGTTGCACACTGTAGCTGCGGTGTATATATCTCGGAGGTCTCCGTGCCCCTCAAAATCGAGCCCTCAGGGCTAACGAGGACAGCCGCGCGCGATTTCCAGTAATTAACCTACCGCTCTTCTCAACTCCCCTCCTCACAGTGTAAATTGCCTGTCCGCAAAAAACCGAGAGGTGTTCGAACAAAGAGACTATCCGCGCTTGGATATTATATACCTGCTTCGATACGTCGCGTATATTATACTGTAAAATCTCTATCTCTTGAAAAAGAGAGAAAAGATCGAACGTTGTGATAATACACCGCGAGCGGCAGCCGTTTAGCGCATCGCGCTTGTTGCGATCGATCTTTGCCGCGGAAACTTGCGTCGACGTGTCTGATTATGAAACTTGGTAGACGCGTTGCTTACAGTTTACGCGGATGAGCGAGTTTCAGAGTTTTGCGGCAGTGTGCAATGCGCTCCTGGAATTAACGTCGCTGTAAGCGAGGCGAGAGTTTATGTAAATGATGTAAGTGTCTTTCGACGCCTCAACCGCGGACGCACACGCGTGTGTGCGGTTTCAAGCGGAGTGAGAGAATATGTGGATAAGAGTGAAACAATTTCGGCCTGTTGTATATATATACGCAACGGCGAAGGAAAAGTGAATGTGAAGTTATATTGGACGATTTATAATTGGCAGCGATAACTTTACTTTTCTCTATACCTTTCTCTCAACAAACTTCGTCTTCCATAATTGCAAATTGTCGATCACAAGTCCTTAAAATAAAAAAAAACATAAACAGAAGACATCGCTAACCTAATAAAAAAGCTAGAATCAACAACCCAGCGTCGAACCCCAATTCTCTCCGAACCCATCACGTACCAACCAACTCCTCTTTCCATCGAAATTACGCCACTCGCTCAGCTCCTCTCCGCACGCGCGCGCGTAGGCGTCCGGATCCCCGCTTATACGTACCTGCTCCTAACCGCAACACAAAACCCACCTCGGGGGCTGGTAGTCGTCGTAGGCGGTATCTCTCTCTCTCTCTTTCCTCTCGCCACGTCATGCCCTTTGTCTCTATCTCCCTCCCTCACACACACCGTATATAACGGACCGTCGCTGGCGGCGCGTAATCGGGGTATGTGTGCCGCTCGCGCGACGATGCGGCCTCTATATATTTTCCCTATGTATACCTAACCATTTTGAATTCCTGTGCACACACATACACGTCTCTCTAATGTTTTGGTACGTGTGTCTTTTGTTCACAGAGTCCCGGGACACTGCACAAGGATGTCGGCGGCGGGGGCGGTGGTGGCGGCGGCGTCACGAAAGTTAGTGGCGGCAAGTCGCTCGGCGGTGGGGGCGGTGGGGCCACTCTCACCTCCCTCACCTCGATCGCCAACTCGGCGGCAGGCGTCAGGAACAAGAACGCGCCCATATCACATCGCGAGGTGAGTACCTGCCGTTATATATTATACCTTCGAAAAGAAAAGAAAATTATATAGGCGCACGTGTGGTGTGAGTGTAATAAAGGGAAAGAGAGACTTTTGTTTTCGAGGGTTGTGTACATGGGAGATATTAAAGTCGAATCAATCAGCGGAACAATTTATACTAGCGAGTTTACACATGCAGATAGCGCGCGAGCGCGCGCATTGCAGCGGGCGAAATTTACTGCCTAATAATCCGCATTGTCAGCTGCACTCGCGCGCACACGCGCATAACCGCATACCGTACTCTTACTATATAGTGCTAGCGATGTGATTTATCTAATTCGCGTGCGTATTACACGCTGCACGCGCCGGCCTACAATTACCCTTGATTCGGGATAGAGGAATGTATAGAGAGACATAGAAAAAATAACAACGCTTTCTCAACGACCTGTAAACACCCGCGTTTATACGTTTCGCGACGATGTAACGGTCACATACGCACACGCACACAGTCGCCGCGTAATTACAAATAATTAACGAAGATCCTTCCATGACGCAACGTGTGTGTGTGTGCCGAATAACCGCAATCCCGCGCCGGCAGTGTAATAACGTCGCTGCGCTGCGTTTTTCCTTTACGTAATCCGCGAGACAAAAGCATATAAGCTATACGCGCCTGTCTAATGCACGGAGAAAGTATCCCGATCTGATGGGAGGGGAAGAAATGACACAGAAGAGAAGATTCCAGAGCGGACGGATGGCGCGTAGTCGAAATCGTTAACCCACTTCGGGGGGCCGGCCGACGTAAACAACTGATCCGGTTTCCGCCGGGATGCGCGAATAAGGAAAATACGAGTTCGGGGTGAAGCGCAGTCGGTGTGTCTGTGCGTGGGGGAAGAGGAAGGTAGGTCACGCGGCGAAGGTTCGACGAGCAATTACAGATGAGAATGGTGAGTGCGGTTGAGATTGGGTGTTACTGTGGGATGTAGTGCAAGATTTTGGGTTTCGAGGTGGATTTCGAGGAACCTGCGTCAATTTGAAAAAGTAAACTCATAGAATTTTCTCGTTCCAAAACTTTCTCCGCGGCCTAAACAATAACACGTATTATACATATATATCTAGACACACTACACACAGCTGCGAAGAAAACTGCGAAAGCACCTGGCCAATTACCGCGCACTGCACCGACCTAGCAGTACCCGCAATTTTCTTCTTCTCTCCCGACTCCTTTTTTCTTCTCCTCAACAACAACAATGATAATCATCTCATCTCATCTTTCTCTCTGAGGAAAAACCAACTCGTTTCAATTACCTCGTGGAATTCCAATTATGCAAAAAAGAAACTCCGCTCGCGCGTCCAAATATCGTCGCCTCGAAACAATCCACGTCCACGCGACGCTTATATATACACACACATATATAATCGAGCATCACGGGGCGTGTTTGTGTGTATAATACGGCACGAGGGCCGTTTAAGGCGAGAAATCACAGATAAGAATCTGCGCGCACGCGACGGGGAAAATCTTGTGTGCACCAGTATATATAACCCACAAACATACTACACATACTTACGTAAGCGCAATTAGAAGGTATATACAAAGGTGCACGTACGTACTATATACTTTCTAAATTCGTGTATATACGCGAAATTAGCCCGCGCGCGCGCGCGTGGTGACATCGCCGCGGAGATGTAGCATGCCGATAAAGGATCTCGATTATATGGGATCCTTGCATAAACTGCGTCGTTTATTTACGTACTATATATACCACGTATATAATTAGACGCGCGGGTTTGTATTAAAGGAAGGCGATCGCTGAATAATAATTATAGAAGCGATAACGGGGGAGACCGTTTTGTAAGAACGGAGAAAAATTATGCAGAGAGAGTGAGTGTCTCCCTCGCCAACGTAAACTGCAATTCGTTCCGGCTGTCGTGTGTACGTGTGTATCTATACACACATACACGTACAGTATATGTATATACACGCTCGGTGTCACTGATGCAAGACACCCCGGCAGTCGCTCGAGCAAGACGCGCTTGCGCGAGTGTTTTGCAAATCACCGGCCATCGCGCGCGCGCTTTGCGCCTGTTACGTCGTCATCGTTGTCGTCGGCGTCTACTCGGACATTTTCCACTTGCCGCAATCCGTCCCGACGGTATATTTCAGCTGGTATACACTCGATTTTCATCCTATACACGTACATATACACACACACAGTCGTTACTACTACGGAAAATTGCGAACCACTCTCGGCAATTACCGCTGAAGAATCGGCGATCCTCTCCTCTTCGTCCATGTGTGTATACCGTAGCACGTCTCTTTCTTTCGACGGCCGGGAAATATACTTTCCTCCGCTGAATTTTAACGAGCGCTGGCGTGCATTCGTTATATACGTGGAGAGCGCTTGCGCGTCGCCGAGGAGGGAAGGTCATGGTGGCCGTCGGTCGTTGACACCGCGAACACACCTCGTTACGTCTGTATCCGTGTGTACATGTTTGCGTCGTCGATGCGTGTATGGATTATTTTCACAGGCTGAAAAGCCGTCTGGCGCGCGGCGTGCAGGTGCGATGGGGAGCCGCACCATTGATTTTCCACGCGGTGTATATAGGCTTTTGTGCATATATAAGGGCGCGAGCTTTTCCGCAATTGCCGGCGCAGGAATGAGAGTATATAGCTTGGAAATGCAGATTCGCCGGTGTATTGTATTGCATACAAATTCATATCGAAAGTACGATAACGCGTAATAATAATTACAACAACAACAACAGGCGTATACACGAACGATAACGAATGAACGGAAACGGGCTGCGCGCGCTGGACGATATCGATACGAAACGACCCGTTAGACAATAAAACCGCATAGGCGCACATAAAACCCTCGGCGCGGCGGCGATAATATGCAAATGTAACCTACAAAACTGCGCGGCCCGAAAAAAGAGCGAGGCAAAATGAGCCCAAGTGTGCAACCCTATACACACGTCACTAGAGAACTCGGGGCTGTCAACTTCTCTCTCCTCTTCTCTCGCGCTAATTCGTTGGGATTGGCGCCTGCGGCGTGTATAATATATACCAGCTAGCATCTGCCTGCCTGCCGACAGCGGCAACCGCGAGACGTAGATGTATTCACACACACACATACATAGGGTCACGTTCTCTCCTCCCGCGGCGATGCGGCGCGGCGACGAGTCACTGACCGAGCGACACGAGACACGAATCTCGATTCCACTTGTGTATAATGCGCCGGGCGTGGAAGAGTATAAGAAGAGAGAAGACGCGCGCGCGTGCGTGTATGTAAGCGCGACATCCGCTGCAGTGGCGACGAGACGTCGTGTCGTTTTGATACGGATAAAGAGCAGCGATAAGAGAGGGAGAGAACTGAGGAGTGAAAGTTAATTGCGACGGAGAGTAGCAGATCGGTGCGTGTGTATTATGTAAAAGTGAGGCGGTGGGGAGAAAAACTAGATCGGACGAAGAAACCGGTATCCCCCGGCTCTGTAAAATACGTTTCGGCAGATCATCATCATCATCCTCGCACGACGCCGCCACGCACTTGACTTTCCACGTCGATAATATACCTGTGCACGCGCGCGCTCGCTCGAGAGAGCGGTTTCGCTTTCGTGAGAGAGAAAGAAAATGTTCCGGTCGATCGCGGATGATAGGCATATAATAATAAACACGCCCGACGGCGGCGGCAGCAGCGGTGATGTCTTTGCTCTCCTCTCCCCGCGCGTGTAATTTCAGAAAAACGACGAGTGCACGAAAGCGAAAGTGTATAATAATATATGTGTGTGTGTGTATGTGTAAGTGTGTGTGGCGCATGAGAACTCGTTCGCTCTCGCGTTCTTTGTTCTCTATGACTCGGCGATTGATTGCTCTCCTTGCGCGTGTTGTGTATATATATATATATATATATATATATATATATATATATATATATATATATATATATATATATATATATATATATATATATATATATATATATATATATATATATATATATATATATATTTATATATATATATATATATTTATATCTATATCTATCTATATACACGTGTAACTGACCGCCGAAATTTCTCTCTCTATCTCTGCAATTGACCGAGGCAATGAGCCGTTTAATAAGAGCGTGTCACACGCCCCGCCCATGTGTATAATACGTATCTGTACATACATTATGCACACACGGGTTGTCAGGCGCTCGCACAGGTATACGTACGTAGGTATACATGTATTCTTCGCGGTACATATAATAAGGCGCGGCGCGACACCTCCTCTCGTTGTATTGTGTGCATCATCGGCAGCTCGCAAGCAGTAGCCCTTGTTATATGCGCGCGTTAATGTACCGTTACGACGACGCTCGCTCACGTCGTGCGGCACCGGCTCTCTCAGAATGGCAAGAAAATTTTCGCGCGTTAATTAATCGGCCGAAAAAAGGCAGCGCGCTCGCGTGCGCACAGCAGCTGCGGATATTATTACACTTGCAATAGTCGCGCAGGCGGGACGATGGGATATTATAACGTACCCCCGCTGCTGAATGTCGGACTTTATTGGCGTATAGGATCGTAAAGCCTGCCGCTGCTGCTGCGCTGCATGCACTTCCGCGTGCGCAGAGAGGAAAATACGACCGGGCGGCGGTTTCTTGCGCGAGCGGTGATGTTTTTCATTAGGGGACAGGGATCGGATGTTCTCTCTCTTTTCTCTATACTGGTAAGCGAAGGAGATGATGATTGGCCCGGCAGAGGCCAAGGGTTACAGGCGAGGCGGTTTTTTTTCTCTTGCGGCTTGGTGTAGCGGAATTCACTCAGAGTTTGTAAACAGACAGAGGTGATGTGATGGATGGTAAGAGGGAGAGAGAGAAGAGGAGGTCGATTATTAATAACGGCGCGAGGTTTATGTAACGAGTAATGCATTTAGATGGGCCGATTATTATTTTCGATGCGAAGATTTTCTTATCGACGCGCGGCTGCAGCTTACGAATCAATTGCGTGTCGATAGATTGCATGTCCGAGATGTACGAAGAGGATACTAACGTGTATAATATGACCTTCGATCGGAAAAGCATATAAAAACGCCGCGTGTACGCGCGCAGGAGCGTAATTTTTTTTAGTTTTTTTTTTAGGTGTTTGAAATTTCGAACGTTCATAGTGAACGAAAGATTTTTGCCATTTTCAAATTTAGCCGAATTTGGCTACTTAATACGTTTAAAATCGGATAATAACTGTATTTCTTCACTTCTCACTCTTGCAATCACCAGTAAACCACACTCCGGGGAATTCTAACCAGAATTAGAAACTTTAAGTTAATATTTCGTTCATTATGAACGTTCGGAATTTCAAACACGTTTTTTTTTTGTGTCCGTCAATGCACGTCCGATGATTCTATGTGTTTTACAATTCGAAGGAGAGGGAGAGCTATTCACGTGTCAATCAAGTACTGCAAGGGCTACCAGACAAAAAAAAAACATTACCGAAAGTAATAATTTTCATGATTTTCGGCAGCAGACCATAAATAAGAGAAAGAGCGAGCGTTATGGAAAGGCACAAACATATATATAGAGAGATAATAATCGTAAAACTCGCCTTTTTCCAGCACATACGTGTGTGTGTATGTATTTATGTATACGCGTTCGTATTGACATCACTTCCGGTAGGCGTCCGTGCGACCCGACCACGTGACTTCCGTCGCCCAGAGAGAAAGAAGGAGGAGCCGCGAGTGACGGCGACGACGATGAGAGCCAAACAATGCATTTCCATAATCGCGCGCGGCGCATGCAAACGCACGCGCTGACCGCACTTTGATCGTGTGCGTATACTTTTATATACACACGTATGTATACGTTTTCTATATAAGTAGAAAAGGAACCGGACGACGATCGCGGATTAATCGTGGTGTATCTATTATAGATGTATATATATATATATACATATACACGAACAAGTCCGACAGCTTGATTAATGTAATGAGCGTATAATACGCGAGTCTCTCTCTCTCTCTCTCTCTCTCTCTCTCTCTCTCTCTCTCTCTCTCTCTCTCTCTCTCTCTCTCTCTCTCTCTCTCTCTCTCTCTCTCTCTCTCTCTCTCTCTCTCTCTCTCTCTCTCTCTCTCTCTCTCTCTCTCTCTCTCTCTCTCTCTCTCTCTCTCTCTCTCTCTCTCTCTCTCTCTCTCTCTCTCTCTCTCTCTCTCTCTCTCTCTCTCTCTCTCTCTCTCTCTCTCTCTCTCTCTCTCTCTCTCTCTCTCTCTCTCTCGTGCGCGCACAGCAGAGATATGTACATATTTACATAATCGCGAATGGCAATTAGGAGCGCGATATATATACACAAGGTCAGCTCTCTCGTTCGTTGGGGAAGAGTCAACGAACTACATATGGGAATATTCGAGCGTCTGCTGACCTTTGCGTTGCATGTATAATATAATATTATAGGAATCTCCTCCTCCTCGTCGTCGTCGATCTTTTCTCTCTGTATATAACACACGCATATAATACAAAATAATTTGTGGTCTATGCGCGTCGCGTGTGCGGTTTGAATCGTACGGACGGGATAAATCCTGTTATGCAGCGCGCGGGGGAATGCGATATTGGCACCTCGTGTGACGCTGCAGGAGTGGCAGCTGGCAGCGGCGGCGTGCAATTTCAACATAGCTGCGCTTGGTTTATGAAAATCCCGGGCAATTCACGGAGAGGTTCTCGCGTATACTACGCGAGTGGCGGCGACCTAGTTTTTTTTTTTTTTTTTTAACGCTGCGTGTATTATTGTGGATATAGAATGCGCGTGTGCAGTTTCTCTATATATGTTTTGTTTTACAATGTATTTCAATGAAAGTCATGCACGCGCGCGCGCGTTAAATTTTATTAACGCGGCGGAACAATTGAGATGTAATACCAAAGTACACACATAAACATGCGAGCTAAACTCGAGCATTAATCACGGATATATAGGTATGTGTACCCATTCTCGACCCCGGCATTGCGATCGCAGTAAATATCGCTCGCGTTCAGTAGGCGTCGCCGCTCATGCCTTTCCATCTTTCTCTCCTAACAACGATTATGTAGACTATATACACGCCAGTAAATTTTCAATCCGCGCTTTCGGAGTATTCCAACCGCTAACACGTGTATACGCACGCATCCGGTATAACCCATAGACGAGAGCTGAGATATTATATACTCGTGCTCTAGCGGCTGTGGCGGCCTTTTAACGACGCATTATGCGCGCGTATAGAGGAATGCGCGCGATGACGCAGCGGCGAAAACTTTCGTTTTCCACAACCGGTACAACACACAACACACACACACATACGTGCTGATAACAGTGTACCCACGCGGAAATCGCGCAATTGGATCGACTCGCGCGTGCGGCGCGCTTTGTCGGGAGTTGCCTCGGAAATTGCCCGTAAGTATACAAAACAGCAGCGGCGGTGGCTGTGTGGTGCGGGTATTGTGTGTGGAAAGAGGTTGGGAAACGGAGGTCGCAATCGAATTGGAGACACATTGCACTAACACACACACCGCGCGCGCGGTATGGGCTTTTGAGGAATGGATATAAATGATACGAGCGAGAGAAGGTGCAGTAGGTATATGTATATAGTGTTGGCCGCTACAGTGCTGTAATAATAAGGGGGAGAAAGAGAGAGAGAGCGTTTTCCATTGTTTCTCTCCGGGCGATCGAGTCGCGGAAAGGATACCTATATAGCGTGAGTCTAATTCAACACAAAGCCCACGGTTATATTTCGACACGCTGTTTGTTCCTACTGTTGCTGCTGCGCCCGTGTATCATAGGCGGAAAGTATTTAATTGTTTTCTTTTTTGTATAAAAGGTCATTGCGTGTATCCGTTTTCGGTAACGAAATTACACGGATCGCGATCTATGTATATGTATTTACCAAAAACCAGCGCGCAGAGACGAGTGTACAGTCTAATACGATTAATGCGAGTGCGCGGCAGAAGCATCTCTCTCTCTCTCTCTCTCTCTCTCTCTCTCTCTCTCTCTCTCTCTCTCTCTCTCTTTCTCTCTCTCGCTCTCCGCGTAATCAAATAAACCGGGATATCGGTTTTTCCACGAATTTCAACGAGTCGTGCGCTGCTCTCTAACACAGTTCTCGCGCACGTGTATACGTTTTTGCCGGTTCGAGAAAATGGCATTATATATCTCCTCGCAGCAAAAAGGAAAAAAAGAAGCGCATGCGCGTCATTTGTATCTTTCTCTCGCTTCTTCTTTTTTTTTTGCGACGGTGCACCTGTGTGCGCGGGAAAAGTCGGTTGCACCGCAATGTCAAGGGGACGAAAAGGTTTACGGGATCGCGCGCGGAAGTGGGGTATTTGGGTAGGCGGTTGATTGTCGGTGCGGGGCGGTGTATATATTGTTCGGTTCGCGGAGAAGGGGAGAGAGAGTTGGTGATTGATATTTTTGAAACGCGAGTCGTTGGAGTGCGATGAAGAGAAATTTTGAGAGGGGGCGAATTACTGATGCATGAGATTTCAAAGATACCGCTAAGCTGGCGTATAAAACAATTAAGGGCCATTGATGCGAAGTTTACGAGCTGTTTTATGGCGGAGATGAAAAACGTCAAGGCTCGCGAGTTTAAATGATGGCAAAATTTCGGGATCAGAAGAGCGGGGTTACAGCTTTCATATTTGTGTGTGTAGAAGAAAGTTGCTGTCTATAGAATGACTACGATAATTAAATGATTGATTGTTAATTTATGCTTGAACCAATGCGATAACTCTTGAATTAAATGTAACATAACGCTTTTATCGCCCTCTGATTGGTCAATTTTGTAAAAAATATAGCCTAGTTCGCGTTATTTGTTTACAAAAGTACGTGAGGTTAAAGTTCACAATAAATTTATTTTCGTCACTTCTTTTACTTTAGAATCGTGAAAGAACGACTTTAACAGGTTAAGTGCGACATGGTACATATTGCACTATGAATTATTTTAAAAAATTTTCTTTCAATAGTTAGAAAAAATAGTTAAAAGTAATAATTCTTTTAATTGATTAATTTCTCGTTTTTTTACACATTCATAAAAGAAATTTATTTTGCTTAAACGGAAATATAATAATAGTACATTATAATGTAACAAGGGAGAAAAGTCGCTCTTGATTCCGGCGGGTGGCAATCATCGACTTTTCTCCCGAGTTACATATAGTACTTTATTCCCATCTCAACTGTGGCCACTTTTTTATTTGGAAAGTGGGACCGACGGAAATATGGGGAGTGTTTGTAAACATGGGCGGCGGTCGGCAAAAAGAGGGAAATATGGCCATATTTCCCTCTTTTGCGGGAAATATCCTCATATTTCCCGCAAACGTTAAATTTGTTGAAAGAGGGAAACAAATCTAACTTGTGTCCCGCTTTTCAGGGAAAAAAGTGGCCATATTTGTTGAGATGGGAATAAAAGTATATATAAATATTGGAAAAATAATGGAAAGTATTGAATTATTCAAAATTTCGCTGACGCACCGAACCTGTTAAAGATATCGCACGAGTTCTTAAATCACCGATACGAGTATCTTACACAATTCGAATCAATAAATTTTCTCTAAAAGCTTTAACAGCTACATCAAAAATTCCAACCACACACATGTGAGAAACACACGTCATTTAGATTTCTCAAATACGAATTATCGAGTGTGACTTTCATTTTTCACGCATTTTACCATCAGATTTTCACGCGTCTATAGAAACTCGCCTTAGAAAGTTTCCCCGCCCATACATTCCAAATTTCACTCTTAAAAAATCCATCTATCACACGTAAATCTTTCCAATCACCCTTCTACTCTCAATTCCGCTTGCACCGATTTCCCGACCGCCGCACATTAGCCTACACACGTATAGATCGCCGCGGTCACGGTTTGTTTAGCGTTCAATTAGCGGCCGCGCAAACAGAAGTCAAAGACTCTCTCTCTCTCTCTCTCTTCCTCCCGTTCGTCAAAGTGTCGGCGCTCCACGAGCGAGTCACGAACTTTAAACACATCCGTTATGTTCTGCTTAGCGAACGCTACAGCAGCGCGGTATACATATAGGCGGGGAGAAAATTTCGCGCAATTAAGCGATCTCGCGCTCGTCTGACCGTGCGACGCGCATATACATATACACCTGATCAATTATTTCCACTAGCGTACGCGTGTGTGTGTCTTACTTTCGCGCGCGCGGACGGGGAAAAATGTGGGCCGGTCGACAATCGGCGCATTGTTTTGTGGTTTTTACGATGACGACCGCGGGTAAGAGCGAACGCGATAGAGAGAGAGAGAGAGAGAGAGAGAGAGAGAGAGAGAGAGAGAGCGAGAGAGAGAGAGAGAGAGAGAGAGAGTTAGAAATTAGCCGGGTGTAAAACTATGTATATTATATATACGCGCTTCAAAATTCGTGCGCTGCGATAATGTAACCTTGAAACGTACATCAGCAGCTGCTGCTGCTGCTGCTCTCGCGTCTTATCTAATAACCACGGCGCAGGGGATACCGTTCCGCGGAAGACCGACAAACACGTTGCGAATTCGGTAATTACATCATTACCGGCTGCCGCCGATAACAGGAGCGATACACAACGCTTACATACACACTCGCGCCTCGGCTTTGATTTTCCTTCGCGATTTCCCGTATAGTTATAGCGACAAACTGGGTCGCGCGCCCACTCGACGCGTAGTTATATCTATCTGCCTCAGATAAACGCTTCTTATACATTATACCCACACATGCGTATATCTTTCGAAACTCAATCGTGCAATATTTACACACACACACACACTGCATTTCAGATGACCTTTTAAACATTATTCGACTCTAAAAATACACACGCATATATTCTTCATTCAATCCACGCACACATTATACTCGGACGCCTGTGTCTCTCTTCTCTTCCCATAGCGTCGCGGGGGCACGCGCGTCGAATGGGAAAATCAATTAGCCGCGAAATAGACGAGACGTGCGCTCTCTAGCACCATTTTGGCACGATCGCCAACGGCGGTGGCGGCGGCGGCGGCAGCAGCTGTCCGGCTTTTAAAATGCAGGTCCCGCCGTGGGAGCGAAAGCTCACCAGCTGCACACACACACACACATATACGACGACGAAAGGTCATTATCGCTCGTTGGCGGCGGCGGAAAGAAATTGGCTGAGGCACGCGAGCGTCTGATTCGTTTGCGTCGTCGTCGTCGTCGTCGTCGAGGAGCTTGATTGAAATTAATAGCGGACCCGGCGTCTACTGCTGTAGTGTATGTATGATTTCTAAGACACGCGGTGTCCCTAATCTTCTGTAAGAGAGGAGCAAAAAAAAGTCGAGAGAGGGAGAATAATAATGTTTATTGAAAATGCGCGCCGAGGACGATTCAATGAGCGCGGTTGTCGCGCGCGCGTCATCGAAATCTTGGAGTGAGCGAGAGGGAACCATTATTGCCTCTCCTATCTCTCTTTCTTTCTCTCGGATGCGCGGTGCACTTAGCGTATTACGGCGGAGGGGGGGGGGGGGGCGCTAAGTGCCGCGGGGATGGAGAGAGAGGAAAAAAAGAGCCGCCGCCGTCGTTGTGCACTTCGCCTCGACTATCTCTGCGCGCGCGCGCGGCGCGAAGTGAGAGATCAAGAGTTACGGTCGAGGAATGCCCCGAGGAATTTCCCGGCCTTGTCTCTCTTCGGGGAACGGATTGTCCCCGCAGTCGCGCGCGCAAGCTTGTCGTTCTTTTCATTACCGTTGCAATTAAATTACGGCTATCCTAGTATATGTATAGCTATCCTCCGCGAGAGCTCTCTCTCTCTCCGGGTTCGCGAAAATGCGCTAGATTTTTGCCCCGCGATAACAATGAGTAAAATGTGTGCTTATATATATATGTATGTATACATGTATAAAGAAAATGGCGGTGCAGTGGGAGAAAGTCGGGAAAAACGACGTACCCTCCGCGGCGTGTGCCATTGCCGCGGCGTGTTCTCACGTTTTGCGCGGCCCGTTTGTTTTCTCGACGCGGCGCGCTCCGCGCGGGGAGAAAGAAAGAAAAGCGCGTCATGATATACTTATATGCGGTTTATACCGCAATATCCGCTGCGCAGTCGTAAATGTGTGGCAGCGGCGGGCCTCTCTGTTTGCATAAGCCGATAAGGATGTATATAGTCCCGCGATGAAAAAACCCCGATGATTCGGTTTGTCAGCTGTGTACGCGATGCGATGCTGCGGCCTAATAGTTATAGTCGCGCGCAGTGTCAATGTTTGGGCTCGCGGGAAAGGCGTATGTTTGTGGTGTGTAACTAATGTGCTACTTTTACCGCTAATATTTGACTTAGTTTTAGCTTGACTTTTCTTCGTATTTGAGAGATTATTTTCACGCGGAGCTCGGGTAATTAAAATCTGCCGGGTATGTAACGTAGTTAGTAATCAAACTTTCTTGTATTATTAATATCGAATCAGCTAACGAAGACATTTAGAACGACAACAATAACAAGTAATATATAATTAATTTACAAATGGTGTAACAACATTAGTGTGTAATAGTCGTGTATATAATACAAAAAAATAGTCAATATAAAAACAATTTATATATAAATACAATAATCCTTTTAAAAATACAAATCAAACACAGCCAATTTGCGTTTCTCAGTCTTATTCAAGTAAAAATAACTTACGATATCATAGTCATTATTCTTAAAAACTAATAATACTACAAAGTAAGTCTAAAACCAGAAATTAGTGATATCACAGACAGAAGCTTAATTGACTAGAAATAAAAAATTACTAGTTTTCAATACATTAAAATTTCCGTTGACTTAGTCAGTGGGTCAAAAGTAAACTTAAAACTAAAAATTAAAATACTAGCTTTACACTCAGACTTTTCACTCTTGCTAATAAATACATTCATTCAAATAAATAAAAAGAAGATTCCCTATAATTACAAATCTATAAAAAGCACTTTGTTCCAATCCAAATTCAATTCCACCTGGTATACCGAATCGAATCCGAAACAACAGCATCCCAGTTAACGACATAACGAGTATATTCGCCGCTGCGACAAAAATACCCTCCCAATCCCCAGCCTCTCCGCCTTCAATCATCGCCTCCACTACCGCACACATTTCCATTAACTATCACACATACACATCTATCCATTCCATCACAGAAAAACAAACGTGCGGAAAAACCAACCAGCCAGGACGGAAGGTCACCTTTTCGCGCATCATCCACGTGTGGCTCTCGCCTCCAACCTCTGAAAACTCCTCTCTTCTCCGTATGTCAACGTACGCCGCTCGATATACCACAATACACCCTTATATACATTGCACACGCTCTATGCAGCGAGCCGCTGCCGTCCCCCCTATATACATATACATCGACACGCATACCGGCCGCCTTAATGGATTCCCGTTCTTCGATAATCGATCGCAAGGGCCGCTGTATTATATACCGGATGACCTTATCCCCGAGTGCCCCGATGAAAAATCAAGGGGGGGAGCAGAGATGATGAGCCTGCATGCACACCGCCGCTCCCACGTGTGTATGTGTGTAGTAAGACTGCTGGGGTGACGTTATGTTGTATTATATTTATTAGAAAGATTGAGGGGGGATTATCGATCGTTTATCTATACGACACTACTCGCGCGACCCTAATTTACGCGGCGGCGAATCCGCGCCATACGCGCGTAATCCGATAATATCATTATACCGTCGCTCGAGTGTATATATATACACGGGAGAGAGACAGAGTTCAACGTACTTGTGCTTCTCTTTTTGTTTCTTCTTTCTATACCACGTGCGTGCGAGCCTATACTTTTATGGTAATCACTACACACACACATGTGAGGGCAGCTGTACTACTATAGCTACATCGACTGGTCCGGCGAGTATTACACCTCTTTACTTTCGGCTACTAAAAGCACACTCGAGCTCGCGCGCGCTATATATACACAAGAGTGTACAGCGTAATTGATTCCGCCCGAACAATAGCGCGGCGGACGGTGTGCGGGGGCAGCTGCGCGCCGTGTATATATGTGACGTTATTCGACGATGCGATCCTTTCTTGCGCGCGCGGGCGCGCTCGTTATATAGACCTGCATAGCGACAAGGACGCAGCTCTCGGTGAATGTATAATTGCCATTATAGAGCGAGAGAGCGCCGGCGCAAGCGCGTTCATTATAATCTACAATGAGCGCGCGCGCGATGGCTCGCAATTTTCGTCTCTTTTATGTTCTCGAAGGGGATTATAGAGAGATGGAGACGGGTTTGTTATAACGAGCGGTTATTTGTCGGTAAGAGAGGTGGAGAGAAAAAGGTTTTCGGTAAAAACGAAGGCTGCTCACGCGCGAGTTATAAGTAGGCATTAGCCGGGAGGATGAAAACGTGCAATTAACGAGTCGAGAGATTGTGTAAGATACATATACGTTGCCACATCGCCACGTGGTTATATACGTCTTCATACGACCTTTGATTTTCACGCCTATGTGTCCGTATACGAATTGTCTTATTATACTCGTCGGATTGTCTATACGGTATCGGATAATAAAATATCATTCGCATGCATACAGTGTAACGTTATTTTCATTATTATAATAATACGCTCCTCGCGGCCGTTATATTGATACGAGCATATATAAGAAATCGAGGTAGAATCTTATTCGCGCGGAATTGCGAAACGGAAATACGCACACGCCACTAGTCGATATTGGTTTCTATGATTAGGGTGTAGAGAACGAGCAAGAAATCTGGAATTCGCTTCTTGTATGTATACTCACGCGTGCGAACGTGAACGCGGGACTCCGTTACGCATATAACGTATATATAGTTATGCGGCTCTCGAGCTCGCGCGTGGACATTAATTTTCCCTTTTCTATATCGATGCGAGCGCGCGTCTCTCGCCAAAGCTTATACTGGTATAATACATGTAACCTTCGGCTTTTCATATCCACCTGCCCCCATTATGCCGGATGAAAGAAGAGGCTCAAAAGTCTCCGATTCTCCGCTAATTGGCGATCCTCATACCCTATTTTCAATCCTGTACATAACGATGCGCACGAAAATAACTGCGATACTTACATCTCGGGTGATGATTCACTCTCTCGTAAATGCTCCGCGGTTTCATTTATGCATACGCGTATTATACTCTTTGCATAAAAACGAAAGCTCCGCATGCTCGTTAAACACCTGTATATGCATACTTCCAGGAAAATCGAACAGCTCGCGCGCTCGATTTTTTCGCGTCTCGTTACGGAAGATGTGGAGCGGGTGGGTGTGCTGGAGAGAGAGAGAGAACAGCTGCTATTCACGCCCGCGTGGTGATATACATCTCTCTTCCTCGCGTGTGTATATGGATATATACATGTATGCATGCGCACTCATGCGAGAACGGATTACCTCGAGCGAAAGTAAAGTGCGAATCGCGGAAGTGGTAGAAATCAAGGATGTATACGTATTATATATACGACGACAGCATCGTCACGTTTTATGAATGAAAACACTCGCGACCAATATATATGTATACCAAGTGCACGAGTGTTACAGTATACGTAGACGTAAACCTCCTTCGCACGCCTCTTAGATACGCGAATATTAAAAGTACTGTGCGAGGGGAGAAAAAGGAGGCCGAGGTTAGGTAGTTAGGAGAGAAAAATCGTCGACACCGTTTTCCCGTTAGCACAGTTCGCGCGCGTTTACACGCGGGGGGTAGAGTGTGTTTCGCGTTCTTCTCTCTCTTTTTTTTTTTTAGACTCGGGCTCCGTGAATTTATTTGTCCGCGGAGAGTCTATCTACATGTATAGACCGCGGGGTCAACGGCCACGGAGTTTTTTTTTTCGGGTTTTTCGGCGGGTCAAGTTGATGATTGTTTTCGCAAAAATTAAAGATCTTTTTTTTCAGTTTGTTTTTAAAGAGGTGCAGCTTGATTTAAATACAGGTGCCTTTTGTTAGTAAAATAAATATTTGTTCTTCAAATCAGAGATTTGCCGTTAACATTGCTGCAGCGATTATATTTGAAATGGCAAATAAAAGGAAAATAATCAAAACACACAGCACATACACACGCGCACACACGACACAATGAACTCATTTAAACGCTGCCTTATCGCGGCTAATCTCGTTCACTTCATTCCGCTAAAACGAGCGCGCAGGAGCGAACCTCATTTAAACTAAAACGTCGTTACGACTAATCATACTCGCTATAACAACGCAGGGCGCACGTATAGACGTCGAAATAGCCGGCCGAAAAAACCATAATTACTCTCAATTATTCCTACTGCCGATAAGCGCGACATGCAACGCGCGAGCCGGGCGGCGACAAGTTTTTATCAGTGTCTTGAAAAAAACAAAAAAAAAACTAGGAGCTCTCTAGACACACACACACAGGTCAACGCCCGCCGTGAAATTCACTCACGCGTGTGTTTAAATTCACAGATATACGCGCGCACACACAGAGACGCGCGTACGGGAAAACGAAACGAACGAGCTCCGTTTAATGTCTTACCTAGAAGCTCCGCTCGGGCATAATGTAATCGACTTCTTTGCCGGTTCAAGCGCTTTTAAAAGCAGTATACTATATACGCGGAGAGCCCGATAAAATAAAAGGCAGCGCGCGGGCTGGACACAAAAAGGACGTCGTAAAGTTCGATACCAGTGAGATGCTTTTTACCCTCCTCCCGAGGAATTAATGAAAAAGAGGCAGGGGGGAGACGGTATGAGGGAAATCTCGGTCTATGATAAAGTTAAACGTTGCGTGCTTTTAAAGCGAGATCGTATAGAATGGCTATATTGCGCGCTCTAAAGAGAGAAGAGAGAGTGCGTATTGTAGATAATATGAAGCCGAGGTATTTAATGCAGGTGTGTATGTATATTATTTGTTATTCAGCTGGGAGAGAATGTTTTTATTGAATTGTCGCTGTGGAATATTCAGTGGTTGTACGGTTTCTCCGCTGATTATGTTTGTTTTATAAATAAGAGGTGTTTATTGTCATTATGTTGTAGATAGCAGTAATATCTTTATATATTTATGCAGAATCACGTACTCATTGATATTCCTTATTTATTTTGAATTTTCAGTCATTATTTTAATTCTCCACGCCTCTTTAACTCACAACTATAATAACTTTACAATCGCGACAATCTACAAATTTTCGATAATAATTTCGAATGTGTAGCGAAAGCCCGACAATCGATCCTGCTTTATATACCCGTACAATCAATTACACACGCGAGCCATCAGACTAAGCAACAACAATAACAACAGCACACTCCATTCCCGGAACTCCACAAAAAGCGCGAATAAAAGTCCCTAGACTATTATACTTTTTTTCAAACCGCTTTAACCCCTTTTTTCCGAAGCTCCGACGCGCACTCGTGTACACACATCATGCAGAATTCGCGGGACGCGGCAAAAAAACAGTCTGTCTACCTACGCTAGCTGCCACTGCTATACTGCGACTTTGAATCCGTAATGCCGCTGTGGCACGCGAACGGCAAGCGAATGATCCTCGACGACGATTCCGCGAACGCGGTATAAGGTATGCGAGATAGAGGGAGAGAGAGCAAGAGCTATCCGCGCAGTGTTGTTTATAGATATATATGTTACGTTTAGCGAATCAAGGCGAACTTGAACTGTCGCGCGCGCGCTCTTTAAAATATTTACGCCTGCGGATGCTTCCTCGTGTTGCGTCATGGAATCGGTGGGTGTTTGGAGTTATGCAAGAGTCGAGGAGTATAGCTACAGCTGGTGTGGCACGAAATTACAACAATAACAATAATAAGAGTAATGATAACAATAATAATGAATGAGGAGCGAGGTGTGTTTTGCGCGCCTTGAAAATATACGCTCTCTTTCCTTTATTATGTTGTACTTTTATATTGAGGGTGTAGACTTGGAAGTGAAGGTGTGTGTATATGTTTGTGTATAGTATAGAGAGTTAACAGCGCTTGTTTTTTTTTGTCGTGTTTCAGGTACTGCCGTCCCTTGGGAATTCAAAAACATCGCGAGTGGATCGATCCGACAACAATAACGCCAACAACACGAACGCGAACAATATTCACCTGCCCATACATGACCCGTACAACACTAATTCACACACCGACGGATATGGTAAGCCTGCTCGTTTCTATTTATCTATTCGGGCTCTTTTTATTCACAAAGGAAGTGTTCGATTGGGCGTCGAAGATATTCGATTGTTTAAAATCCTTCTTTTTTGTTTTGCTCCTATCGTTCATTCCGATTCGGCAATATATTTTGAAATTCTTAAATAAATCATCATATTTATAATCTCTCTAAAAATAGTAATAAACCAACCACACCCATTAGTGCATTTCTCATTTATGATAACGTTGCGCCTGCAGGTTTACGATTACCAATGACTCCCGAGCAGGCGACCAAGTACTACGGCTCGAAGATCACGGAATTCGAACGGGCCGAGATCGAGAAGTACTCGGAGATCTGGTACCTCGGCCTGTCCGCGTGCAAGATACACGGGGAGGAGGGCGCCTCCCAGAACGGCGGCTACGACGACGACAACGGTAGCTACAATAAGGTCCTCCACGATCATATCTCATACAGGTGAGTTGTGTCTACGTTCTGGCCAATATAAATGTATAGTTGAAAAGTTGTGCTAAATGCAAGATAAATCTGGTAATGCAGGAATATTGGGTTTTTGAAAAAGGATGACATGAAAACTTTGCCTGTGTAAAAGTAGGACGGACGTATAAACGTTCACTTAAATATTGAATTGAATGTGACAGCTCGTTGACACTACAGGATTATTAAGTCGCATTATAAATAGATTATCAATAGCCTCATTGTCCCCGCTATTAGTCACAACGCGGTTTTATAGTATTGTCTTTTGAACTTGGTAAAAGAATACGATATGCAATCAGCTAATACATAATCTTTGAGTCAGGCTTAATTGGTCTGTGTGATAATAATAGAAATTACGTTGTTATCGACAGAAATGTTCCAAATTGGACACTTCCAATGTATTTTTAATTAAATTGGAACTGTTTTCTAATATCACTAATGCGTTATGCCTCATTTCAGATATGAAATTCTGGAGGTCATTGGCAAGGGCAGCTTTGGTCAAGTGATCCGGGCGTTGGATCACAAGACCGGCCAACACATTGCCATTAAAATAATCAGGTTGGTTATACTTAGCGATGAAATTCTATACGAGTCAGTAATTGTCATCCAATTTTTATTAATTCTCACTTTTGCAAATCCTCAGAAACAAGAAGAGATTCCATCACCAGGCTCTCATCGAAGTCAAGATTCTGGATCACCTCAGGAAAAAGGACGTCGAGGCCAATTCATCCCACAATGTGATACACATGTTGGAGTACTTCTACTTCAGGAATCATTTGTGCATTAGTTTTGAGCTGATGAGGTGAGAAAGTCTACAACATAATTAGCATGTGAAGATGATCTGTTTCTAACTATGAATCTTCACTTTCCAGCTTGAACCTGTACGAGCTAATCAAGAAGAACAATTACCAGGGCTTCAGCCTGAGCCTCATCCGAAGGTTCGCGAACTCGCTGGTCAATTGTCTCAGGCTCCTCCACCGGGAGAACATCATTCACTGCGACTTGAAACCCGTAAGTTCTCCGGCAATTCTACTAATCTCTCTCTCACCCTAACGGTAAACACCAATACTCAATCACCCATGCTTTTTTCCTTCTCTCTGCAGGAGAACGTTTTGCTGAAGCAGCGCGGCAGCAGCTCGATCAAGGTCATCGACTTTGGCTCCTCGTGCTACAGCCACCAGCGCGTCTACACGTACATCCAGTCGAGGTTCTACCGTAGTCCCGAGGTGATCCTCGGTCTGCCCTACGGCACGCCGATCGACATGTGGAGCTTGGGTTGTATTCTCGCCGAACTCTATACCGGCTATCCGCTCTTCCCCGGCGAGAACGAGGTCGAGCAGCTGGCTTGTATCATGGAAGTGCTGGGCAGGCCGCCAGAGCAGCTCATCAATCACGCCTCGAGGCGCAGGCTCTTCTTCGGTAAGTGTGTGCGGAGAGTAATGTGGATATAGGAAGGATTCGGAATGGTCGGTGGTATGTATAACGCTGGCGGATTTTCGGTTGCAGATTCCAAGGGAAACCCTCGTTGCGTGACCAACAGTAAGGGGAAAAAGAGAAGGCCTAGTAGTAAGAACGTCATGTTGGCACTGAGGTGTCGGGACGCCCTCTTCGTCGATTTCGTTAGTCGGTGCCTCGAGTGAGTATCCAATGTCAATACTTTTTAATTAACGTGTAAACTTGTTTTTAAGAATATCTATAAAATAATTGTAAACCGTGAAAATATTAAAGAAAAAAAGCTTTCTTCTAGATCCAATTTAATGTCTATAATTGCTATGATTAGTTTTTTCACGGAAAAATAGAATAAAAAAAGAAGATGTTATCGTTTCAGGGGAGTTGATTTAATTCGAAAAACAAAAGTTGTTATAACTTAGCGCAAGATAAGTGACTGCTATTGTGAATAAAGAAAGAAAGTTTCTTTTCCAAGGTGTATTGATAAGTTTTAACAACTCGGAAAAGAGAATTAACTTGAAAACTACTTCTTTTACTGCCGTTTCTACTTACTTGAAAGGATCGGACTTTATACTTTTGAAATATTACGCTATTAATGTTACAAAAAAGCACTTAATCTTTCTGAAATTATCTTTTTATCGAAAATAAATATTAATAGAGTTTTTTTGTTCTAAATTGATTAAACAATTATTCATAAAACACAAGAACCGTTAATTAACTTTACATTGACATTTCCAGATGGGACGCGAAGAAACGTATGACGCCCGAAGAGGCGATGCGCCACGAATGGCTGACCTCGTCCTCCTCGTCACACCTCTCGTCCTCCTCCTCGACCATGGCCTCCTCGCTGACGGGCAGCACGGGCTTGAGCACGAGCACCGGCGGCATCGTCGAGTCCTCCCAGCCCGTACACAGCCAGACGGCCGTCAGCTGCGGCGCGACGAGCGTCTCGGCGACCGTGGGCGTCGTCCAGAGCGTCTCCTCGACGGCGGCACACCGACGCGCCGAGACGATGGACGATCCACAACAGAAGTACGCCCTTTACCGGCTCTACCGGAACCGCAAGTGCGTCTCCAAGATCATGGACGCGCCCGACGGACCAGGCAGCGGCAGCGGCCTCGTCGTCAAGGGCAAACTGAACGGCAGCGCGAGCAGCCACGCGCTCACAGCAGGCTCGCAACCAGCGAGCTCGAGGCACGCTAGCACCGGCGACATCGTCACGAGTCTGGACGCGAATCTCGATGACTCGGGCACCTTCCTGCCGCAGATCTTGTCTTGAAGCCGGCTGCGAGCCAGTCATTTCTAAGGAGAAAGAGAGAGAGGGAAGAGAAAGCGCGTCGTCGTTGTCGTTATTTTCTTGTTGATGATTCTCGCGAAATTCTCTGCTTGGTATAGGAGCGACGATAACACGAGCCTCTATATGAGGTTTGCAAAAGGAAAAACGAAAAAAACCTTGTCGTTATCGTCACTGCACGACGTGTACTTTTTGGGTTGTATTCACATGCGCGGGCTCTCGGTAAGGTAGAATCTAAGGGAGTCGTCTATAATATGAACGTATTTAAAGAAGACTGTTCAAAGGGCCAACAAAGTTTACGTATACTCTCGGTTTCGTAATATTATAAAACAAAAAAAAACGGCTTAAATAAGAGACACTCTAATTACGTACGCGCGAGATGTAATAATCCACCGCAAAATTTTTTTATCGTCACGGAGAGAGAGAATGAAAAACATGAATACGTTTAAACGGCACGAGAGGAAACAAAAGAAAAAAAAACGAGAAATTCTTCTGTATGACTTTGTACCGACAATAATTTTTGAATCGGCCAAATTGAGAGAGAGAAAGAGAATACAAACATTCACACGTGATATAATACTCAATAAAGCATAGTCGTTCAAAGAAATGAGAAACTGAATAAAAATAAAAACGAAACAAAGTAATGTGCATGAGAGAAGACAATGCGTTAGATTCCTAAGGAATATATATATATATATATATATATATATATATATATATATATATATATATATATATATATATATATATATATATATATATATATATATATATATATATATATATATATATATATATATATATATATATATATATATATATATATATATGTGTCTCTGGAAAGAAATGGCTGGCTTGGGACGATGGCGACTCGCGTCACGTCGGGAAATATAAAATTGAGCCATTACCCAACGAAGAATAAAAAAAAATATGAAGGGCGATATTGACACATACACTTGTAAAACTCGTAGCTAGACTAATTGACATTGACTGGAGTGTTTACGATGAATCGCAAAGGGAGAATTTGTCTTTCGTTTTCATGACTCATAGCCAAGTTCGTTGTGTAATTTTATAAATGTAACTTAATTGTGATCGATTGATGTTACTCGAGAGAAAACACACACACACACACACACACACATGTACACGCACATACACACACACACGCACACGCACGCACGCACGCACGCATGCATGCACGCACGCACGCACACACGCACACACACACACACACACACACTAGCTTCGTAAAGAGGGGATCGACACGATAAAACAATTGCTCTCTGTCTCTTAAGCGAAAGAGCAATGCATGAGAAAAAATCATTGAACCCAAGATGAAAACGAAAGAACGAGAAGGAAAGAGTGGATTATTAACGCGTTAATAGTGAAAATATTAAAAAAAGTATCAGTCTTTTCTTCGATGGCTTCGAAAACCAATGCGTCGTAAAACAAAGATCGCGCAGATTAATCCTTCTGATCAGCGTGACCCCGTTTTTCACGAGGCCTGAGTAGTCTTATTGTGATATTAAACTACCACTGTCTTACTTGGATCTCTGATAATTGAGAATATAGTGTCGTCTAATGATAGTTTCATTAATATTACTTTTAGAATTATTAATTATTATTATGATTATGATTATGTATAATTATTACACACACACACACACACACACACACACACACACACACACACACACACACACACACACACACACACACACACACACACACACACACACACACACACACACACACACACACACACACACACACACACACACACACACACACACAAACACACGCACACACACACACACATACACACACACACACACACACACACATATATATATAAATATAAATATAAATATAAATATATAAATATTATTTTGTTATGCTTTCGAGCATGGCTACTGCCAGCACTACGACTGTAATAATTAGACTTTCATGTTTTAAAATGACATTGATTAGATCGATGATGCTATATCGAATGGAATTATTGCGATTAGCACAATTGTAAGCTCGATTGCACAGTGTAATCGATCCAGGGTACACACGCGTAAAAAGCTTGTTGCGCATTATGTCACAATTTATAGATTTTTAGTAGCTCGCAGAAGCTTTATGCTCCAATATTAATTATCATTGCAGTCTTTTTATTTTCAATTGTAACGTTTTAGACATACTTTTAGATCTACTATCGCCTCCTTCCTCTTTGTCTCGTGTAAAAGGAAATGTTCTTTGCGTGTATATAAATATATATCTTTTATCGTTATACTGTGACCCGTTTCAACGCTTGCGCTGCATGCATTTGAGGAATGTACGAAAAAAATTTTTTACCCGCCAATGGTATTATGTGCAAATGTAAAATTTCTAAATGTCCGTGTCTAAATTATAACTGGCATGTATATTACGGTTTTAATTGTGAGTTTTTATAATTTTCACGACTTTTATCTTTTCTGGAGCCAAAGACTTGTAAGGCTTGGCAATAATTGATTGGATTAATTTTATATTACAACTGCTGTGCTCGCGTTAAAGAAGTTTACAACGAAAGAAAAATTCTGAATAACTTCCATGTAACAAAAAAAAAAAAACACATGTGTATTTATGTGTTTACATCTTGGAGGCTCTCTCTTATCCAATAATCAATGTGTAAATAATTACCAATATCAAAATGTAGAAAAAAATGCAGTAACACACTCCTATACAGACCACGTGTGACAAGACTGAAAGATGTTACATAAAAAAATTATCATTTGTCAACCCCATTTTAATGAATAAAAATGTAGAAAAGTACATTTGTTCATCATTTTATCATGTGAAACGAAAAAAACAAAAAGTAACAACTTAATCTTTTTCGAAAATTTAGATAAATTTTAAATTAAATCCTACATCGTTTCACGCTGTAACGATTAAAATACTCTGTGAAGCCTACCATTGAAGCATTATTTTTCCACTGCCGCTGCGATATCCTGCGAGATGGCAACAAACGCAATGCCATGTACCAATCAAACGTGCATTGTAATTTGCTGTTTGCATGCGAAACCACATTTTTACGAGCGATAGTAGTCAAATGTATCAATTAATCGACGGTAAAAACGAAAATAATGTCAGTGACTCTGTTTTTCCAGTACTAATAGATAGTTGTATATTGTACGTAATGAAAAATCAAGAATGTATAGTAAATAAAATAAGTTTGGTAAATTATCTGATATTATTTTTGCTGTCTTGCGTAATAATTAAAAAGTTTCTCGTAGGAACATTCGTGTGGAGAACAAACGCTAAAGAGTAATGTAAATTATTTGCAGAGTCAAAAAGCTTCTTCCAGCTTGTTGGAAAGTAATACTGAAAAGAGTAATTTTAATCAAGTTGACCAATTTTTGTACATGTGCATTGTAAAAGTCTAATGTTTTGTCGTGCTTAAAACTAAATTGTGCATAGAGCGAGTGCAATATCAAAGAAAACAGATAGTATCGTTTGAATTTAAAATCAGACGAGTCTAAATTGTTAATGTTTATTGTATAATTGCATAAATCCAAAAAAATATACGGAAGCAATAGAATAGCGATAAATCAATATGAATACAAGTTATATACAAAAGCGCGTTTTTATTTTGCAATCCTTGTTTGTGAACGGATTTGCGTAAATGGTTGCTCGATACAGAGGAGCACTGTTTACATTTGCGTTGCTCGCTTCATCAGTGTTCTTTATCGGTGTAAATCTATTTGTAGAAAAAAGCTGAAAATTTTTTGTAACTTAAGGAAAGTTCTTAAGATCACGTAAAAAGTATTGTTAATCAATAAATGAACAGGATTTGTCGAGAAACTGATATGATTGTTTAAAGCATTACTCTTGAAAGAAGATTGATTTTACGCACCAACGGTGCGATCGAAATCACGATGATTGTACATTTGTATAACAGTTTTGCTTGTGCAGATAATGGATTAGCTCGAGTTTGTTGCCAAAATCCTCTTTTTCCTCTCTACTCTTAAAGCTGTCTATCGTCATTACACGTAGTACATCCATTATACTTGTTTTTCTTTAATTATAATTTACTAGTTAATTTGTGAAAAGCATCCAGTTGTGAATGTAAACGAATATAATAGGTAGCCCAATAGGACAATCAACGCATGTTTTTTTGGCAGAGCGCGTGATTTTTAGATTTGTATGTACACAAACAATAAAAAACGACTATGACGTTTGATTTTAAGCTTCGAAAGTATATAAACGAGTGGAAGGGCTTCGAGCATGTAATAGGGTATACATATAATGGATCCAGTAAGGCATCGTTGGTCGAGGTCACAACAAATTTGAGGAATTGTTTCGGGAGCGCGTTTATACGACAAAGCTCTATCATAACGAAGTATCATAACGTGTACATTGACGTAAATGCATATACGAAATGATTAAGAAGTAAAATAAAGAGAAAGAAGAAGAATAAAACGAAAAAAGAACCGAGTCGAACGAGAAACTCTCTTCATGTTTTCGTCTAACGAAGCGATAACTTTCATGTAGGCGATTATATAAAGCGTGCGACTGCGTTTGTGCGAGCAAATTATATGAAAGTGCATTTTGTGATTCGTATAAACAAGAAGACGAGAAAATGCGACATAGCTATTATTAATTAATCTCCCTGCCCCCCCTCCGCCACCCCGCCCCCTCCGACGATTGATTCCGCGCGAGCGCGAGATCAACGCGAGAACAAAATATCTCTGCCTGACGTTTAGTATATTATGATAAAATACAAGAAACACACAGCCTCGAGACAACAAAATAAGAAAAACAAATACAAAATAAAAATAGAATTATAATGGCTTGTAACTTAGAGATTGCGCACGTTGTTAATCGAGCCTAAAAACGATCGCGATAGCAGCCGCATATGGCGCGAAAAACTTATTATAAACATATTGTAATTGAACAAAAAAAAAAGAATAATAAACGCGAGAACAAGACTTGGAGCGCGAATCGGGGGCGATTCGTGCGCGTTAAAAAAAGTAAAAAATAAATAAAACGATGTAACGAATGTGCGCAAGTATAAAAGAATTGAGATAAGATTTACATGATAAATGAAATGTAAAATGTGGAAAAAAAAATTATAATTAATATTAATGATCCCAACTAAAGCATCATCACCTTTTGTATCATTTGTTCGTTTGTTTCTATCTTGCTGCGTTTGTCTTTCATTATTAATGTAAAACCAAGATGACTCGATCCCGATGATATCTTGTGTGTAAATATACTAATAAATATTATACATATTGAGAAATTGCACGTTTACATTTCATTTTCTATAACCTGCTATTCTGATCCTTTACTTAATTGTCAAAACCGCCTAATTTATTAAAAATTATTACAAATAAAATTTGAAAAAAATTGCATTTACAAATAATTTTTAGTTTATTCAATAAATAATACTAACTCTTGACAAAAATATTTATTTTACATAAAACATTAACAGTAGACCAGAAATCGACACTACCAAAAACGTGTGCGTTTATTCTAAAAATACACTCACTTTTCAAACACTTCCACTTTCCACAGTCGTCTCTACCTGTAGTGCTACCAACTGACCAGCCCACACATCTCGTTCGCCGCAGACAGTCATAGTAGGTATAAGAGGCAATGTACATAGGGGAGGGCGGGGCACGTGTGGCACCCTAACTTTGATTAACGTGGCTCATGCGTCTGGTGCCGTATCAAGTCAGGGCCCCGCAAGGGGCTTCTTTATTATTGCCAAATTAAGTTAACGTATTTTAGGTAAATTTATTGTAAATAACTTCTAAATGTTCAAACAAAAAAAGATTTTATAAATAAGTAAAAACTTTGCTAATTTGTCGCTACATTTGTATGACTCGTCGCAGTGCGCATGCGCAGTAGCACATTTGTAACGTTTATTGTTAATATCTTTTTTGTTTGGTCGTTAACCTATAATTCTGATGATATTAGATTCTTCACAAAAAAATCTTTAATTTCATACATTGTACATTAAAAACTGCTTTTTTACAAGTTACTACGAAGCAATAAACTGTTCATTCCCATAAGGTTATGTGTTAAACGTACCTATTTATAAACTCAGTTTTTTCGATAATTTGGTCGTTGACCTACAATTTTTTTAGTAGAGATCGAAAGTTTAATGTCTAAAGAACGTATTTGTTAAGTTTAAGATGTATCTGCTTTTTCATAAGAAAACGCATGAGCCACCTTAAAAATAACAACTAAACCGTGTATTATTTTAAAATGTACAAAAACGGAATAATTAGATCAGAAAAAAATAAAATAAAATAAACTATTAACTTTTTCTTCATTTTCTTTTAATTATTGATAATAGTACATTTCGACACTGGTGCGGAAGGTGATAATTTACTTCATGTGACGTTTTTCGCACGAGCGAAGCGAGTGCGAAAAGTCACATGAAGTAAATAATCAACTTCCGCACTCGTTTCGAACGGTATTTTATACCACGAGCGCCGAAAAATCATACCAAAGTTGTGATTTTGAAGTTAGAGTGGTATAAAATACAGAAAAGAAATTCTGAAAAAAATGCTCTACGTGTCCCACCGGTGGGTGGATTGTGGCACCCGACGGGGCACGCATGGCACGATCAAATTTAATATTTTACTATAGGTATTTTTCAATTATTTTTCCCAATAATTAATTCTTTAATAATTATGCCATAATAAAAATTAAAAAAATCAAATAATTAATCAGTCTATTGAAAATTAAAAATTTTATTTTTATAGGAACATAAAAATTTTTATTTTAATAGTACATTTCGACACGGGTGGGGAAGTCGATTATTTAGCTGGTGTGACTTTTTGCACGAGCAAAGCAAGTGCGAAAAAGTCACACCACCTAAATAATCGACTTACGCACTAGCTTCGAACGGTATTTTATACCACGAGCGCCGAAAAATCATATCAAAGTTGTGATTTTGAGGTTAGAGTGGTATAAAATAGATTATTAGATTTTAATAAATGATTATATATTATAAATTCCTTCTTATCAAATATGACCACAACATAATACTTTTGTTTGATTAACAAATTATCATTATTATTACAATAAGTTTAAATTTTAAGATTTCGCATCATTTTCATCTATGTAGCATATTTGAACTACCTGACCATTGAAAAAGGCAGTTTGAGTATCTACAATTGATTCTTCAGGTATTACTTCTCTAAAATAATTTTCATTATTTATGGAAGCTGAATTATTATTAACAATGGATAAATCAAGCTGATTTGTGTTTAAGTCTTCAAGTGGCTTCCATAGTTTGCTTGGTAGATTAGCAGGAGTAGACTTCTTACGTTTACGGGACTTCTTGGCGTCATTAGATTTCACTGCTGTTTCTTTTACTTTTTTTTCAACATTTTCTTTTTTTATGTTTTTAATTGTTTCTGCTATTAAATTTTCCTGGTACGCATCACTAGTAATAATTGCTGCTTTTCCCTTTCTATTAACTTTTTTTGAAATTTTTTCATCAGGTTTGTTGTCTGTGAGAATAATTAGATTCGTTTCAACATTTTCTTGAATAGATGAAATAGATGAGTTGTGTGTATTCATAGAAGTAGTGGCTGTCATCGATTGATTATCTCTGAGAATAGTTGGGTTCGATGCAACATTTTCTTCAACAGATGAAATAGATGAGCTGTGTGTATTTACAGAACTAGTGGCTGTCATCGATTGATCCATTAGAAGTTGATTCAGTTCAGACTGTAAACAGGAACTCTAGATAAGAAGAAAAATTTCAATTAAAAATTAAGCAACATTATAAATTAAATTACAATATAAAATATTATTTACCAATAAATCAATGAGAGGTTTGGCTTGAATTATGTAAGACAGTGGTATTCGTATCTCATCTCCACTTGATATATTACTATCAGTAGTTTGATTAGAACTAATTCGATGATTTGGAACTAAACTATTCATAGAAGTAGACGTCTCACTTTGCGTTGAACCAGCTTTTTGACTAGGGTTCATTACATCTTGAATAACATTTTGAAATTCTTCAATTCTTGCCTCCGATGCTACAATTCAAACAATAAAATATTCATATTATTAAAAGAAATAGTGAATAATAATTTGATATTATAATAAGATTTTTAATATTTAATAGTATTAGTTTTATTTACCTGAATTATGTGAACTTATAGAGCTTGCATCATCTCTAGCAGTAAACTCTGAATCAGGAAATGCGTCTGAATTGAATGGGTAGATACCACATTTTTTAAAAGCATTGGTGGCAGTCTCTACCTTAGCTGCTTTAGCGAATGCCTTACTAAATACTGAAGCCAATTTATCAAGGGTTACTTTGTTACCAGGTCGTTGATAAGAAGAGACTTCGTTACTAAAGTATCTATTGAGCGGACCATTGAAGCCAACATCAAGTGGCTGCATCTTATGTGTACAATGGGGTGGAAAACAAAGTATTACAACCCCATTGTTTCTTGCTTTATCGATCACATCCACATTGTTGATATGGGTTGAATGTCCATCGAGGAGAAGCAAAACTGGATTGTCTGGTGTTGCATGAGAGAACTCAACAAACTTGTCAAACCATCTTGTGAAAATATCAGTTTGCATATATCCACTCTTGTGAAATTCAGCCCATGCACCAGCTGGTGCATCTTTCATTAGAGCCAGGTTCGTCTTTACCCTGGGAAATATGAGAAGTGGAGGCATGAAAACACCAGCTGCTGACATGCATATTTCTGCTGTGACATTTTTCCCTCGCTCACCAGCAGTTAGACCACCAACTTGTCTTCGTCCTGCTTTTGCAATGATTCTAGGTGATGATTTATGCACAATTGACACTCCTGTTTCGTCCACGTTATAGATTCTTTCAGGTTTCTTATCAAATTGGTATTTGTTAAAAACATCCTTTAGCAATACAAAGAACTCTGTAACAGCATTCTTGTTGAACCCGTTGGCTCTGGCAGAAGATGTATGTTCTGCTTTGCGATGTGCAAATTTATGTCTTTCCATAAAATTATGAAGCCAATCCTTTCCAGCCATTTGTTTTTTCAAACTGAACTTATGAGGAATTTTAAGCCTTTCAGCATATTCAAATGCTAACTTTCTAACCTCAATACTACTGAGTCCTAACAGTTTGCTTTCCATCTCCAAAATGTAGCGTGCCAATCCCGCTTCTTGCTCATCAGTGAAAGTGCGACAAAATCCTGGAACTAAAATAAAAATTCTAGTAATAAAGTAGGTATAAAACTAAGTATTAAGTAAAACTACTATTAAGTAAAGTTAGTGTTAAGTAAAAGTAATGAAGTAAGTATTTAACATCAATATAATCCTATTAATAATATTTTAAGAGGAGATTCACTAATATATAATTAAAATATATAAAAAAATACGGTGTGTCTATTCGCACTAATATCCACGTAAATCCACGTAAATCCACGTAATGACGTGGATATATTAACCCATAAATATATTATATCAACGTAATTACGTGACTGAAATGTACTTCATCACTTCATGAACGGAATTAAAAAAATAACATTGGTAGCATGCGCACAAGTCCCCCCACAACGAAAGAGATGTAAAAAGATTCCTCGACCACACGACCTAACCGAATTTTTTAAAAATAAAAATAAAGATGAAATATTAAGCTTTTATCTATAACGCAACAATACATTATTACACGTACGCGGTAGAATGTTAAGTCACAATTTGTATACCGTGTACAGACTGGGTGCACGAGATATGGTACACGGTTTAAAGATGATTGACTAAAGAAATAACAATCCCTCTTCCGTGGATTATTATGTCCACACAAGAGGGAGTATTATTTCTTTAGTCATTTGTTTGAGTGAGTATTATTTATTTAGTCAATATGCCGCGTGCATGTATAGTTGAGTACTGTGTGCGCAATAGAGCTGAAGACACAACTCGGGGTGAACCGCGTACTGTGTTCGTGTGCACCCACTGATCCACTCCGTACACGGGATGTAATATATTACTAACATTGTGTATATCGTCCAACGTGTACCGTCCACGCCTTCCGTACCACGTACGGGGTAGAATTTTCGATGAAGTACATCAAAGTCACGTAATTACGTTGATATAAGTCAATATTTATGGGTTAATATATCCACGTAATTACGTGGATTTACATGGATTTATGTGGATATTAGTGCGAATAGACACACCGAAAAAAATATCTACCTTTGGTCTTATTATTTTCTTTTTGCAATGAAGCATCAGTCTTCTCATTTATTTTCTTTTGAAGAGTGCTTCTTGGAACTCCAAACTCATTTGCACTACTTTTAATTGATTTGCCATTAATAAGCACATTTTCAATAGCCAAGTGCATTTGTTCATTGCTCCAATTATATTTATCTGTTTTTTTTTTATACTTTCTTACCATTGTTTTTTCTACTCTAAATATAACTTAATACGCAGTCGAAATAATCGTTATTTACTTATTAATGTAATAATTGAAACTAAAAACTAGTTAAAACTAAATTATTGCACTGCGTAGTTGTTAACTCATCTTGCTCCGTTGTTGGTTTGTAGGTTACATCACTTCGCTCGGCGGTCACCGCGGCAAAGAAGATAGACGTAAATAGAAGCGCAAAGCCTGCAGGGAAATTGAGGCACCCCGCAGAAGTACGCACCCCGACCACGCGCAGCGCGGCAGTCAATTTCTAAATGCTGCGGGAACAGCTGATGCGCGGCCGGTAACACACCGCCCATACCGGCTGCAATGGTAACACGACGTACTTCGTACGTAACATTGCAAAATTATTATTTACAAAGATCTGTTATTGCTATTGCTATAACAAAAACGATAAATAAAAACAAATTAATCTTAAACTCATACACCTAAACCCAAATGGGGGAACACCTTATATATTACATACGTGTAACACATTCACGTCAATTCTGTTGGTCCTGTGGATAGCGCGCATGCTTACTATCTTTTTGGTGCGGGTTCAAATCCATTATCGGATTTTTTTTTATATATATATATTAATATAGTATAATAAGATTGTTATTTTCTGCCGATTTGAAAATAACAGTAAAATTTCTGAAGTTTTTTCGCACTCCCGCATATAAAAAATGTTGGATGATTCTTGTTTTATTTACGAATTGTTATATAAAATAATTATAAAAATACTTAAATACTATTTCATGAGAAATCATATAGAATATATGAATAATATTTTTAAATAACCATTGTAAATAAAACTGTGAAGTAAATAAAAATAATAATTTAAAGGAAATAAAGAATTTTTCCTATATTTAGCTTAAAAAATAATTTACACTCGACCTTTTAAAATAATTTTGAAAGGATGAATTTTTTTTATCTGATTGATTTTTTATTCATATGTTATATTGTTTAGAGGTATTTTACGTTAGATTTTTATTGTTGTTGTTTTACATAATTTATACAGTTAACTAATGTAATTAAGAATATTAAATATTAATAATATATTATTATTTATCATAATAATCATAGCAGAAGTACATAAAATACGATAAGATCTTTTGAATTACAAATACAATAGAAAAAGGCGCCAAAACTATAGTTCGCGCTTTTAATTTTCACGTTATTTTCAAATCAGCAGAAAATAACAATCTTATTATACTATATTAATATATATATATATAAAAAAAAAAAATCCGATAATGGATTTGAACCCGGACCAAAAAGATAGTAAACATGCGCGCTATCCACAGGACCAAGGTAGTTCACGTGAACATACTTCATGTATGTAATATATAAGGTGTCCGTCCATTTGGGTTTAGGAGTATGAATTTAAGATTAATTTGTTTTTATTTATCATTTTTGTTATAGCAATAGCAATAACAGATCTTTGTAAATAATAATTTTGCAATTATCGTACGAAGTACGTCGTGTTATCATTGCAGCCGGTATGGGTGGTGTGTTACCGGCCGCGCATCAGCTGTTCTCGCAGCATTTAGAAATTGACTGCCGCGCTGCGCGTGGTCGGGGTGCGTACTTCTTCGGGGTGCCTCAGTCTTCCTATCCGCTTTGCGCTTCTATGTACGTCTATCTTCTTTGGCCGCGGCGCACTGATACGCCCGAGAGTGCCACGCGTACCCCGCCAGGGTGTCCCGTGATGCCCCATTTTAATACCATTTTCATTTTTTAATTATATTATTTATAAAGATTTTCTGAAAAAAACAAAAACAGGGCTTGAAAGATAAAAGTTGAAACTATAAAATAGGTTTGGTCTCATTCAGAAAAAAATCATTTTCTCATTTCTCCAAGCGACTTAAAAATGAAGTCAACCTTGTTTCTAAGCACCGATTTTCAATCTTATTAAATTAAATGTTAAACATTATCTATAATCTCAAAAGTATAGAGGAAAATTCTAAAAGCATATCTAATTAGGTTTACGTAAAAATTACATTTTTTGCATTCATTAATATTAAAAATATGAGGGTGCCAATCTTAACTACCTGACACGTTATGCCCCGCCCGCCCCTAAGCGCCGTTCCTCTCTGCTCCGCTCCGTTCCGCTCTATTCCGTTCCAGAATTCTGAAATAAGTAAAGGGAAAATCGCTTACAAACGGAACTGAACTGAAATTGGATCGGGTTTGAGCAGAACTGCAGAACAGAGCAGAGCAGAGCGGAGCAGAGCAGAGCGGAGCAGAGCAGAGCAGAACGGCGCTTATGTACATTGCCCCTAAAAACTGTAGGCCGAGCAACCGGCATGCAGCAGGCGGAGCACAACATCAGGCCAAAAGTAGGCAAGCAAGTTATCCCGACCGTCTGTCGCGCAGTCAGCAGCACACGGGAGCTGCTCGTGTAGTGAAGTAATGGCGGTGACCACCACCACGGGGGACTTCGACTCCTGGTTGAGCTCGAAGCTCCAGGAGTTGAAGACGGACGAGGGCGTCTTCGGCTCGTACATCAAGGGGATCCTGGAGGGCGATGAGACCGAGGACGAGAAGACGGAGGCGCTTGAGGGCATTCTCGCCGGCATAACGGTGAGGAACCGTTAGGATTGTGAGGTTAGAATGTAACACCGCGCTTTCAGACAGCAATGGGAATGTTAATGGGAGCTTTCTGTTTTCCATTTTCCTGGTTGTTAATGCATATTTCATTGGGTTAAAGAGGCGTTTGTAGGATGTATGTGATCGCGTGTCACTTTGTTGTTTTCTTTTTTTTTTTACAAATAAGAAGCATTTACACAATCACGATACATCTGTGTTCAGAACATGCAATATTTTCTTAGATTGCACAAACGGTACTGTGGCGATAAGTCACAATGGTTTAATAGTTAAGTTGAATTTCAGGAAGATAACATTGGAAAACATGTGACTGAAATTCTCGAGGCCTGGACCAAGTGGGCCAAGGCAGAAGAGAAGCCCGATGAGACTGTGCCCAAAGAAGATGTGGATGTCAGACTTGCCCGCATGCTGGAATCTCAGAATCTTGCAACTACTTCGCATAGAAGTAACTACACAGAGGAGGAGAAAAGAATACGCGAAGCTATATTGGCACAATATAGTCAGATGTCAGACGAGGAGGAGAGTGAAGGAGAAGGTGATGAAAATGGTGGTGGTGGTGGTGGTGGAGGAGGTGCTGACTCTGGACTAGAAAAAAATACAAATGCTGCTGTCATTGCGGAGGCTATGAGGGAGAAGCGAGAGAGAGCCAAATTGGAAAGTCAAAAGAAGAAAGAGAAGGATAAAGAGGACAGGTTTGTAGATAATGTTTGCATGAAGGAAATTAATTATTTGCTCCTGGATTGAAAGGTTACAATTTATTCTTATATAAAATGTATTTCTTATGTTAACAGAGAAAAACAGAAACAACTCAAAGAAGAGAAAAAGGAAAAGCGCAAGACTCAAAAAGGTGAAAGACGAAGGTAGCATCAATTAGGCACGAAAAGAACATTTATCTCAAAAGCTCTATCGAAGGAATGTTTTTACATTTCTGTTTGTATACCGAATCAAACCACTTTGCATTTACAAGTTGTGCTCCTCTGTTTATACTTGTCTAACAAAGTGGAAGCTGATCTCCGTGATAAAGTATCATATCTCGATGCCAATGATGTGTACAGTAATTTACCTTCATTAAAAGTGGGATGTCAAGCTGATGCCATTGAGATTGCCATGGGTATTATTCTGTAACTTTGTAACTGTAACAATCCCAAGTTCGTTTAGCTACCTAATTCTTGTCATTTTTTAAACTTGTGCTCACTGCAAGCATTGTTTCTGTCAATGCATAGGCCATGTATTTAATGCAATCATGTTGAATAAATTATTTAAATGATAATTTTCTGCACTAAATATATTTTTTATTCCAAATTTCTTCCTTAATTTTAATACATTTTTTAAAATATCTTGAAACCTTTTGCGCAATATTTTAAATTCATATTCATATACAACAAAATTATATGTTTATATACTCTCTAGAAAATGCAATTTCTACTGTACCGACGTAAAATTTCTAAAATTTAATGTATTTTTATATACCTATAAAGGAAGTTAAAAATTGTATTACAATTATTTTTAAGTCTGAAGTCAATAAAGTAAATTTCACTAATGTTTTATTTCTAATGCATAAAGTATAATATTTTTTAGGAAGGATTAAGGACGGAATATCAGTGTAAAGAATAAATACAACTCATTACTTCCAAAATACGTTTTATTATACGATTATACGATTCATTAACTTGTCGAATACGATTTATTAACTTGCCAAACTAACTCTGCAATGCACTCAGTCATACTTTTCTTTCCTTTAATCACAATCAAACTTTCACACGTCATATTTATATGTATAAAATCTAAAACTGTTACTATTTAGACACCGTAACTCCTAGTCGTGATAAAGTTTACAATATGCTAGTAATCGTTAATAGTACCAAGTCACTGTGATTGAAAGTTCGCAAATAATGAAAATTTTAAATCGAGTGTTGAACAGTGCCAATCAATGAAGTGTTGAGAATAATTATATATATGAAGTGGTCGACAAATTTGTATTTGTAGTGTAAAATGTAACTATTACCACGATATTCTGGAGTACGTAAATATTTTACAAGATTAAATTTGTTTTCTCATTTCTTTTTTTTACAAAGCATCAATAGTTATCTTTTATTAACATCAAACCTTAGTGGAATTTTCGCGTCTTTCTTTCGTTTATATCACTTAATCATGCACCTCACTGCAATTTTGCTATAAAATCGTTCAAAACCAAAGATTATAAAACCGTGCAACTATGATAATCCTTACGTATCAATTCGACGAGACGTTTCCCCATCTCTCGTCTATTCTCTGGTTATAATTAAAAAAACGCCTAGAGACGGTGGAACGCAATTCTAACATATGTTAAAAATGTGCTTTCCATATGTATCCGTACGAGGGAAACAATTCGTCAAATATGCATTTCTCACTATCTGCTAATGCACTCAATAAAGTACACCTAGACAACACGGTTATTATAATTTAATATAATTCTATCGTTTGCAATCACGTTTATTTAGTTGTACCGCACACGTGAAATTTTCTCTTCAACAATAAAAAAAACTTAATTATTTTCGATACAAATTAATATAGCGATTATCTGTTACGTGGATGATTTCTTTTTTCTTATGTGAAGAATTGACAAAATTAATAATGCACTTAATGCAAATTAATGCTTTGTACAAGAAAGGCTGAGGAATAGAGGAGAGGAAAAGCATGGAGAGTGGAAAATAATCACAAATGAAGCAATTACATTTTTTTTAAATGTTGAACAAAAAATAAATATATTATTACTGACATGTCAAGTCGTTTATCGTTTTCGTTTGAAACAAGAAAGAAAGAAAAAAAGACATTCTTTTCCCGGCTGACGATCGAACGCAACGAATAAAGCATCTTTCTCATATCGTGCTTTTTTATACTAATGCAGACACGCACACGTATACGTACAAATATAAGTGCCTAGACACAGCGCGCGCAGGATATGGCGCGGGGACATATCGTCGTTCATTGTAAATTTTATTTTACAAAAATAGCTATCGCAAAGTTACGTGGCTTGTTTCCTTTACCTTTCAAAGAAAAGACTTCGCTGTGTGAATTTTGCATACAGAGTTCAAAGACATATACACGCGTGTATGCACACGTTTCATCGTGGCCGGGGTAAGGTAATTTACAGGTTTGCAGTTTACATAACTCTTGCTAAGTGTTGCACTTTTGCCTAAAGTACCTTATAAATCGGTCAATATGCATTCAACGTGTGGTGTGACTCGCCAAGAAAGGTATTTTGTTTTTGTTTTTATTTATTTTTTTTTTTGATAGTCAATTATTATGAATTTGACACAAAAAATGCTTTGACATGTCACAGCACGACGTAAAAGAGCACCGAAGCGTCGACGAAAAAAAAATAAGAAAAAAACAAATAAAAATTAACACTTGATCAAAGATTGAAGGAAACAAAAATATGGACAACTTTAGTCATAATAATAACGACGACTACGGTGAGACCAGATTTCACACAACTAATTTTTAAGTAATTGTGACTGACGTATAAACTAATAGTTAAAGAGGCTAACATTAATCATAGTAATAATAATAAACGTAAATAAGCTAGTCACAGAACGAAAAAAATTATTATAATAGTCGTAACAGTAAGTGACTGCACTAACAAAATTTAATACAGGCTATTTTAAAGGAGAGATCGTACATACGGGTAGTACGAGAAAGTGTAGCGTCGCAAAAAAATCTTGATCGGTACATGTATTTTTGCCGAAAATATAAAAAAGTAAATTTTTCTATAAACATGGAAATAGTTAGCGTAGTATATCAGTATACCGCGCTTTTCAAATTAATTGTTTTCATTCGTTCGAATTTTACTTTTGGCATATCAACAAGATTTTTTGCGAGGCAACAATCAATCGCTATTCTTTTTCATAAGACTTACGAACTAAATCAAAATTAAGCAGAAAGCTTTCTTCATCTATGGCGGTATAACCGAAGGACCGCTAAAAATTAACGTACTTTACTTTGGTAAAACGTACATAAAGACGCATTAAACGTTTCATCACGAAATCTTAAATTCTGCTATCAATATATAGCTATGACTTTCTCGGTATGACCGAGAATACTCGACATAAGTACATATTTTCAATTTGCTTTTAGCTAGTTTACAACATTTGCGACTTTTTCACTCTTTAACCCGATTTTCAAACCTATGATGGTTTCGCAATTAAGTCTCCGTTGCTCAAGAAGATAAATCGGCCTAATTGATAAAATAATTTCTCGTTTGTCGCGTAAAAAGAAAAAAAAAATAAAACAATAAAATATCTTAGGAGAAAGGTATTACTTTCCTGAGCAACGGCCGTAAAATCAAAGTACGGAAAACTGAGGAATCGCAATAAACTATCGTTTCGCAATACCTAGCAAAGCAAATGTAATAACAATATAATAATAATCATATGACTAATAACAATAGTAACAGCAACGTGACACTCCGCACAGTCGACGATGATAATAACAATGTTCATTGGGTTACCACAATTCAAATAATGCAAATTTTCAAAAGTTGCAATGGTGAGTCACAAGGAAACTGTTCGATAAAGACGTGCGCACGTGTGATCACAATTAAGAGAGAGAAGTTATAAGGTAAATGATCTTACAGAAAAGAGATACAATTGTTACTTCAGAAATAACGATGACGAAAAATAAACATAGAATGCAGTATACGAATACGGTAGCTATTTGTGACTAGGCTAAGAATAGTGTGTGCTTACTTTTTCCTTTACTTGTGAATGAAACTCATAATAATGATTTTTTGTAAAGAGAATGTTTCTTAAATTAAGTAATAAAAATTTCTTTCTGCATAAGTACATCGATTAATTAAGACACGTCTTTGGTATTTTCCCTCGGAATATACATTTTGTACCGCACATAAGAACTGTTAATCTCGATCCGAAATTGCCCATTACTTTTAATTAAATAAGTTTACGTAGAAAAATGAATATACAAATGACAGTAAAAACAAAATTAATTTTAAGTACAGAAAATTTGTAAACGCTTACTGACGTAATCAAACAAGTATAACACTCCTATAACTTTTCTCTTGCTTAAAAAAACTTATACATACATGCTTTAATTTTAATTTACTTTTGAACACTGAGATACGGAAAGATAATTATAAAATTAAAAAAAAATTATAAAGCGTTTGAACAGCAAAAGACATTGTAAAAAAATTAATGTGAAAATAGTTGAAAACTCGATTGAATAAAACTGCGCTATACATATCATACTTATTGTGTTAACAAGGAAATATAAATGAGGTAAGATAAACGTCAGTGGTACTGAGGTTTCAAGAACATTCATGAATACCATTGTGCTTGTACATAATTAAAAATTATTAAAGCGAATGCCCAAAAAGTGCGAGAGACTTATTCCCGCCAATAATAACAAAGATTTGCTTAAACTGGTCTCCATCTTTCGTTATCTCTGGTAACTTACTTCGGGTATCTCTCTCTATCTTGCATGTTTTCACGTAAACGACGTTGCTGAATATCGCGGAAAAGAATTATCAAAATATTCACTGAACTTGCTGAATATTAATCCCAAGAAAGAAGAAGAAAAAGTTCTATATGATTACAAGCAAAGTATATATAGCTTATGTAAAACTAAAAAAAAAGAGCTACGCGAATTCATAAAAAGTGTCAGAAATATGTGTTATCTCTTTACTCTGATCCTGTAAGAACAATGATTCATCGCGATTAGCCAATCTAGGAATGCGCTTGCATCTATACATCTCTTTGTATAATTGTTTTTTTTTCTTGTTACATATCATATATAGTAAATACCGCGCGTGTAGATGCGAATTAGAGAGAAAATAAATGAACGTCACACGCTCGTTAAAACCACATTGTACATATGTTTCGCATCGCTAAATTTCTTCTCTTTTTTGTTACTTTATATTATATATATATATAAACACTTGCGCATTTTTCTGTTTTTTTTTCTTCTCCATCCACCCTAATCCGAGGCTGCACGCTATTATTTTACAATCTTATTACAAAGTCTTTTTTAAAAAAACTGTCTCTTTGCACCATCAGAGCGCGTCCAAAATCTTTCGGCGGATACTTTTTCATGCATACTCCTCACTTTTTTTTACTCCAACGTCTCTTAATCTTTTTCATATTTTTTACTAATCGTTTTGTAGCTTCGCCTTCGATTCGCTATGCGCAGATACAATACAGTTACCGAAGGAGTTGGTCGTCGCGTCGTGGATGGCGCGAGACGAGCGTGTATTCGCGCGCGCACGTGTGTATGTGAACTACACGTGCGGGTGGTTGGTTCCGAAAGGATGCAATACGTGAAACACGCACATACGTGCAGACACACAAACACACTGGCACGGCTCCAACAGTAATTTTTTTCATTTTATTATTTTCATCCAGTAAAAAATACTTCTGCCACCAGTCAATAATTCTTTTAGCTTTATTTCTTATCTCTGTTTTCCTCTTTCAACTCTTTAAAATCGTCCCCATAAAGTGTCCTTTGTCCGTGACGTGGTAATCGTATGCTCATCCCCTTCCCCTCCTCGTCACTGCATATAATATTTATATCGTATTTATAAGATGCACACTCGCAAGACAAACTCACGCCGTTATACATACGCACGTACAAACATATACATATACATTTATTATATGTACAGAGTTATATAAAAGTGCAACACGCACGCGCGTGTGTGAATATCTCTGGATATTTATCTCTCGATTTGTGTTTATATAGTTTTTATTTTTTTGTTTTTCATCATGTCTCGTTTTGGGCGTCTTCTTGTCTTCAGCAGGAAAAAAGAACGGTTCATCATCATCAATGTCATCATTGTCTCTTTCTCTTGATCACATCCCCCTTGAATGCACTACACAACGGATGAGCTTTACATACGTGCGTGTCTCTGTGTATAACACAGTTCACTGTTCTCTATACTTTTCGAGGCGATGCGCCTCCATATACTTGGTGTACAAAAAAGGGTCGTCGGTAACAAGTATAGCTATGAGTGTGAGTGCGCTGGTAGTACAGAGAGAAAAGAGAGGCGGGAAGTAGAGAGGAAAAAGAAAGTGAAAGTAAAGGGGGGTGGTGTGGATAGAAGAGTAATAATAAGTACAGTTTTGCGTGAGCTATGGTATATAGCGCAAATTCTCGCACACGCAATGTTCTCTTTGTTTTTTGCTTTTTCTAGCTGGAGTCCTTCTCTCTTTACATATAGCTGGAGCTGGTCCCCGGACGTGAAAAAGGCGCAATGGTTCTCGAGCGTCACAACGACAGCGAACGTTTTTTTTTGTTTCACGTGTGGTTGTTAAGCGGCGCACACACCGCTTGCTTGCTCATCGTGCGTCGTCCGGTGTGCGGGAGAGAGATGCGGATTTTTTTATTGGTTTATATAGCGTGTGAGGTCGCAGGTATACATATACACACACGTGTTGCTCTGTGTGTGTGTGTGTGTGTGTGTGTGTGTGTGTGCGCGCGTGTGTGTGCGCGCGCGCGCGCGTGTGTGTGTGTGTGTGTGTGTGTGTGTGTGTGTGTGTGTGTGTGTGTGTGTGTGTGTGTGTGTGTGTGTGTGTGTGTATATATATTCGGGCGGAGGGTGAGATGTAAGATAAGTGAGTGTGATATGAGATAGTAGGCAGAAAAGAAATACAAGAGAGAAAGAGTAGAAAAGAAGAGAGAGTGTGAGAGAAGTAGATAATAGACAGAAGGGATGTATAATAATGGATTTTCCAAGAGTGAAGAGATCAAGGATCGGATCGTGACTGACCGATCGATTGAGAGACAGACATGGCACGGCGACTCCGGTCGAGAGTGTACACGGTCACAACGTCACAGGCCACCTGCTGGCACACAAACAAACACACGGACAGGTTAGTCACCACCACACTGGATAAAAGAGAGAGAGATACATAACGGAGAGATCCTCGTTAAATTGACGCACAAGCGTTACTATTATTGTTTAAACATTTAATGTGTAATATATGCAACACTGTCCGCAACTCGCGCGTAAACACAAGTCACAAGTCTGGCAAAGAGGAGGCTATCGATGGGACGTACAGAGTAACCTTACCTTTAAGAGTTTTAGGAGTCTTTTATAGGAATGTTTGGAAAGAATTCAAATAGTAATATAGTAATGCATCCTCCTTTTCTGTAGGCTCATAAATTCCTCCTGCTCGAATTTTGATAAGGTAATTTTTTTTATATACAATTGATTATACGTGAAAAAAACACACAAAACATATAGAAAATTTTTAGCACATTGTTTCGTTCGAAGGTTTTTGCAAACAGAACGGAGAAACCCCCTTATTACAAATTAGAACAGGAAGAGCATAAGACAAATTGCGCAGAGAAGCGGACTGCGAGGAATTTTTAACGAGGATCCTTGAAGTTGCGTTTCTCTTTCGAGTACAGAATCTAGTGACATTGAGTCATACGTGTTCAGAGGGTCGTCTTTCTGTGTATATATAAATATCAAGTTAAAAACAACTTTGTTTTTTGGGGGCTAATATAATTATCAAATTTCGTACTTTAGTTATAATAAATAGAAAAATTTATGCATTCTTTTTGTAAGACAGGCCCCCAAAAAACTGGACAAATAAAGCATTTTGAGGCAACATGTTTGGCGCAAGATATATAATACATTGCTAAATATAAAGTATCAATGTTCTACTTCAAACCATCATTTTGCGACAAGACAATGTCAAAAATATAAAGAAGCGTGAAACAGTAATAATTAGTTTGCTCAGCTAGGTATTTGCAAATTATTTCAATGCCATACGTTTTTTATGTCTTTGTACAGGACTCGAAACCAACGATAATGTCAGCCAAATATATATAATGTGTTAAACAATTTGGCAAGATAAAAAAAAAGTAAAGATAGATAACTACAAAGAGAGATCACACTGAAAAAAGAAAAAAAAAATCAGTCTTTTGTGGGTATGTGAGGCACGATTATACATTGTTTATGTAACTTTTTAAAATATATAAAAAACCAAAAGCCTTCGCGAGATACGTTAAAGCCACATTTGTTTAATCAACGCGTTGTCAATAAAAAATAAAAAATAAAATAGAGACACTTTTGTCGGATACCAATTGTTAATATGAATAAAAAAAAAGAACTACTTTTGTGTAGCAAAAAAGTCCACGTTGTTAACTACAATAAAAAAGAGAGACAGAGAGATAGAGAGAAGAGAAGCGGCGTAAATGTATATGTATTTATATATTTCCTATTTCGTCTGCGAAATTCCGTCAACTTTTTGACGCATTCGCGGAGGACTGCAAACAGAAACGTGATTGATGATTTTCGAATTTGTCGCTATGAAAACGCGGCGGCCGTACGCGGGCAATTTAATCGGGATCAGCAATGTTTCAATTGGCCGAACGCAAAACACGAGACCGAGCAAGCCTGTGGGAGTGAGAAATCGATCGTTCGTCATATGTGTGTGTATGTGTATGTGTGTGTGTTTGTGTGTGTGTGTGTGTGTGTGTGTGTGTGTGTGTGTGTGTGTGTGTGTGTGTGTGTGTGTGTGTGTGTGTGTGTGTGTGTGTGTGTGTGTGTGTGTGTGTGTGTGTGTGTGTGTGGGTGTGCCCGCGCGCAGTGGGTCGTGGCCGATAGCGCGAGCGCGCGTGAGAGAGAAACAGAAAAAACAACGAGTGCGAGAGGATCACGGGCCACCTGTCATTGACAGGCGCGCGCGCGTGCGATATAGCCTTTGGGAGCTATATTTTTCTCTAGATCGGTTGTGGCAATCGGATTTATTAGCGTGTGCGCGCGGCGCGGGCCAAGTTATATTGCGCCCGGGATAGAGAAAGAGAGAGAAAGAGTGAACACAACACACATGGAGGGAGCGACGGAAAAACGAGAAAAGAAGAAAGTGTGTAAAAAGAGAAAGAGAAAAAGTGAGAGAGAGAGGGGGGAGGGGATGAAACGAACTCGAGATAAAACTTGGTCGCATGTATATAGCTCGAGTAGACGGATACACATTTTGGTTGCGCGCGGGCAGCGCGTGAAAGGATCTTTCTCGGTGAAAATATTCGCGCGAGACTGCTACGCGAAATATAAAGGAGCGATAAAACGAATTGTGTAGACAGATGAAATGGAGATTATTCCGTGGGTCCAATAACACGAGCGAGCGACGCGCGCGCGCGCACGCAACGGGGGTTGCGGTTAGGAAAAACAAAACGAGGAAACGCCCAAGTAATAGCGCTACTACGCGAAACAATGAAATCTTGCGATGTGGCCTCTCTGTGTGCATGTGTGTATATGTGTGTGGGTGACACGCTACAGTTTTTGTTGTCATCGTTACATATTGTAATGCTTTAACACTGTTTTTGTTCCCTATCCTCGTCTAATCTCTGGCGAATTTTTCCCCCTCGGTATACACGGGTAAATGCAATAATAAAACCTTCTAAAAAGTCGGTTCGTTCAAGAACAAAAACAAATAAAGAAAAGAGAAGTGTACCGAGAATCGTACAAGTTTTGCTTTCCTATAGCGAAGATTCGCGAGGTGTGCATGTATATAATAGCATTTTGAAAATATCACAGTTTTGCTTATCGTATATATATATATATATATATATATGTATGTATGTATATATTATAGTAATAATAACAATAATTGGCAGAGTTAACTGGCGGTTTCTTTTTGTCGAGAGGAACTACAAGAGGAGAGCAGCAGTGCCGCATACTCCGAAAGGTATTACTTTTTTTGTTCTTCTCGTCGGCACGACGTAAGTACTAGATAATCTGACTAGCTTTGAAAGAGAGATACAGGCAGCGAGAGAGAGAGAGCTTTGGTCGGCAACCACAAGGTAAAGAGAAAGAGAGTAGGAGAGAAAAAAAAAGTAAAAATACTGTTCTCTAGTAATACTTTTAACGCGCTTGGCTAAAGAACCGACCTCGAGATAGAACATCTCTACGCGCCTTGAACACATACTCTTGAAGACTAAGCGCGAGCGTCGAGAACGACGCGTTCAAGATTTCTGCCAAAGACTTGAACGGCTGCCTCGTTATCGAGTCACGAAAGTATCCAGTTGTTTTTTTTTTGTATTTTTTTTTTTTTGGTCGTTGTTGTTGGATTACTTGTTTTTGGTTTGGTATCTACCTACTAATGGGGGAATCGTCGACATCGGGCTAGTAAGGCTTGGACGCGTCCTTCGACTTCTTGAGTTGGACTTTCAGTCGCTTCGTGCCGATCTGGAAGCCGTGCATCATTTGTATAGCTTTCTGAGCGCACGACGCCTTGTCGTACGACACGAAACCTAAAAGAAATATATTAGAGTTAGAAAATAGTTAAACTAAAAAATGATAAAACATACTTTTATTTGTAGGTTCTGTAAAGCTTGGTGAGTCGTAATGATCTTATCGAAAGATAGATTTCGAAAATTTAAAAATCATAAATTAAAGAAGTTTTTATGTTTTTATTTCTAAACTTTATGAATTCTTACATATTAAATTACAGCCTCTGGGTCTTACAATAGCCGAATTAGATTGCTGCACAAGTCATAAGAATTAAAAATTTATCATTAAATGCTCTAGTACATAACTAGTCTAATGACAGCACGTGACTGGCGTCTCAGTAAATAAATGTCACATGTTATTGAATGACACGGTTATTCATTGAAACAATTAATATCACATTTTATACTGGTTTCGTATCGTTATACAGTTACCACATTTCAAGTAATTCAAGCGTATCATTACGATATCAAAGCTCTCAACCTATACATTGCCCATATCGGGGCCAAAACGACTCACCGAAGCACTTGCTCTTTTTCGTCTCCTTGTCGATGAAGACCTTGGCCGACAGGACATTGCCAAACGGCATGAACATGGTGATGAGATCCGTGTCGGAGTAGGTATGCGGCAGGTGATAAATGAAGAGGTTGCAACCTTCCGGGCCCTCGATCTGCTTCGACAACAGCCGGAAATCGTTGAACGTCGGCGTGGCCTGCATCGCCGGTGCGGCCGATGTCGTAAACGCGGGGAACCCTGCAATAAGAGAAAAAGGAAAAAAACATCGCGTAAGAATTTTGGTATGCGTATGTAGGTATCGCCAATTCTACAGGTGTGTGAGAGAGATAAGCGGAACAACGGCTACGCTTTCACTTCAATGCAAAGTCAGATTCAGAGACTATATATACACTGAGATAGAGAGGGTTGCAAGTATATCGAAGTTACACAGTTGAGTGATTCGAAGTACGGTGTATAAAATGAATAATTTATTTACAATATGATATCTACAACAGCACAGGTACGATTGGGAGGGGGGGGGGGGGGGGGTGATCGAGACAAATGCAATTCTCGTCGTTAACTTGCAAGAATCGCAGTCATGTTTACCGTTTGTTTTGTAAAAAGTTGTAGCATACTTTTTGGAACAAATATTTAAGATACACATAAAATAAATTATATTTCGTTAAAGCTGGAAAATATATACGACAATTTCTAACTAGAAAGAAAACCATTTTAAAACAATTAAACTATTATGGACCAGTTTGATCATGAATGCTGTATTTTTCAAACAAAAATCTGGCCATAAATAGTTTACAACTACTTCAGCAAAATCGTAACAAAATACTGCTTTCGAATTTCGTACACACCACATAACGTTAAATCTCTGCCCTCCTACATATTTATGTTTTTAAAAATTCGAAAACATAGAAAAACATTGTATCATACATTCTTCTATTTCTACACAATAAAACTTCTATTAAATAAAACCTGTCAACGTCAACAGGTGATATATAAACACAAAAACGAGATAGAGCTAGATAGATAAAGAAAAATGAAAACACGACAATTTTACGGGACACTTGCTTCACTCCGTGTAAGCTCATTCCGTTAATACGTTGTTACTTACTGTGCAGCTCTTTCTTTTCCACAGTGACTGTAGTCTTTCCGATGAGAGCTGCGCGCATCGCATACAGATATCATGAGGTTAGAATAAGTACGTGTCTTCTCGAAATATGTTATTGGTTTTTCATGCATTAGTAAGAATCGCTTGTATATTATCAACTAAATAAAAACAAATAAAATAACGTATATTCACCTGCGTACTGCTGCAAGCTCGAGTAGGCGTTGCTGAGCGACTCTTGGAGCCCGCTGAGAGGCGCCGCCGTCAGGGAATTCAGCGCCAGCGACGTGACGGGACTCAGGCTACCGCCCGTTGACCCTGAAACATCAGCACGCAAACGATCGTCAGTCCCTCTCTTTTCTTTTACTTTACGGAGCGCGCCTTCCCACCCACAGAGCAAGATAAGTATAATAACAAATTATTGCCAAGATAAGTGAAAAAAAGAGAGAGAGAGAGAGAGAGAGAGAGAGAGAGAGAGAGAGAGAGATAGAGAGAGAGAGTAAAAGAGCAAAATGTACAAAATTATTGCCACTGCGAGAAGGGTAAAATGTATCTACGTATACATATAGATATACAGTGTGACTCTCAGCCAACACTCTGCATGCGCCATACCATGTTGCGTGAACTCGGAAGCTGTATAAGTATGCATACGTATATATGTATAGGTACGTTTATGAATCGTAACGCTAATTAACCAGAGCTTGATGAGCAATAATCCTTTGTAATCGGAGAGCTCGTATATATGCAGCAGCGCAACAACGGGTTTATTGCCGAATGTAAAGGGTTGAGAGTTGCGGCGTCGGACGTGGAGGGGGAAAAGGATGTCAATGAGTATATGTAAAAAGTAGCTTTAAGCGCGCGGTTGGAGAATTAACAATAATAAAAATGATAATAGTAATTTTGTACTTAAAGAAAAGAGTAAGCGGATCAGTAGTCCGTGGAAAGTTTAATGGAAAATAAATCGCGTATGCGTCGAAGGAGCCAAACATGTCAAGTGGAACGACGCGTTTGCTGTGGCGTAGAACCGTTATACGCGTCGTAATGGATAGACTTATAATATTGGCAAAGTTCTCGGATATACATTACTTGCGAATGGTTGTCGAAAGAAAAACAATTCACGTTGGATAAAATTTTGTAATATTTCTGTACGTACGCTCACTGGGATCACCTTTTTACAGACGATAATATACGCATGGTATATGTATGATATCAAACAGCACGGAATGCCATCGTTACAAGCGTTTTATACAAATGTACACAATAATTAATAAAAAAGATAAAAGCTCAAGTATAATGTAACAACAAAAATTCGTTTGACAATCCATGCTCGTTAAACGATCGAATCAAGCGGCAGATGAAAATAATATACACACTCTTATATAGCGTATAAAATATCGCACCGTCGGCATACATGAATCGGCAGTGAGGACTCTCTCATACTATATGCCGACGAGCGAAATTCTAATCCGTCTTATACAATCAGAGGGTAATAGTATCAATGATTAGGAGAATAAGTGCAAGCGTCGTTATCGACGTTAATGGTTACATTGTCAATTAGTGCTGGGTTAAACTGTATACACGCAATATAGAAGTTGCAAGAGAGAATGAGAAAAAAAAGATTGTATATATATATAGGTTACTGAACGGAAAAACTTGACGGCTACAGAAGTTTCCAAGTAGTCTACACATCAGCAGTCGGAGCACGTGTTCGAAAAATGGTATAACGTTACGTAAGAAGCCTACTTTCAGTTGCGCATTAACACATTCACCATACAGTATAAATATGTACTACCAAACCAATTTTCGTCAATTGTTATTGCTATTATTATTATTATTGCAAATGCTTGTGATGAATATAGAGGAAGGAAAAAAAAACAATTATTGAAATATGCAGCTTGACGGATAATAATGAGAAAAAAAGATATTATACAGCAAAACTACACAATTCTTGCGACGTCGTTTTCACGAACTGTCTCACCTGTGCTTCCTGTCTTTCCGAGTAGGGCAGCTGTATCGACGTGCGTGTGTGTGTGCGAGAGAGAGTGCGACGGGCGACACAACAGAAAGAACAAACAATTTTTTCGTTAAAAATTTGTGTCACTCTCGTGAACCAACAACAATATGCTGAATATTGCGTGTAATATATATATATATATATATATATATATATATATATATATATTCATAGCCTCATTAAATTTTCCGAACGATCGCGCGTATTTTTAACTTCGATTATACGTGACTCGCTGATCATCCATCATTATATTACTTTGAAGTGTCTTTGAGGGGAAGGAAGAAGAAAAAAAAAGAAAATAAGAGCGGGAGACCCAATGATAATTCGGAAAAGTATTTTCCCCGTCAATGATTAATGACCATGAGAGAAAGAGGAAGGGAGAGGTAAAAGGGCGTTGGGAACATGTAGTAGTTGTAAGTCGAGTATTTGAAAGTGTCTAATTTAGTAATGGTTAATACTATACCAAGAAATACGACACGTACATAGCGACATACCTGCTGTCGAGTTGGCCAATCCGCTTAGCGCTAGAACACACATTTTTTTTGCTGTATTAGTGTACTCTCGCCCAATGAGGAGCAGATAAAAGAAAATAGCAGTATGTACGGTAAAACGTAAAATGATTTTTATCTCTTCCAGTAAGTTTGCGCTTTAAATTTTCCATGGAACGTCTCTCTACACGAGTAATTACTCTCGGCACGTCACTTGAATTATTCATTAAACGAGAAAAAACAGGTTCTTTTTCATTTGTTGGAAAAAAATTAGTTAGTCATGGTAAAACAGATAAATTATTTTAGTCGATATAACAAATGGTAAGATACAGTGTGTGTGTGTGAATCAAAAATACTTTACGGCCATAAAGTCATGCTCGAAATTACAAAATTTTTGATATATATGATTAGAATTGCACAATAAGTTATAAGTGTGTTAGTAGAGGCAGAAGATTTTCTTTTTACTTCGCTGTTATTTTTAGAATATTGCTAGTATACTTTTTGTACATAGCGGCGGGGAAAGAAAGAAATGGAAAGAGGTTAAAGATATTAATTCTTCTTTGCTGTACTCACTGTTTGGAGAGACTTGAAGATTGTTAGTCCCACCTGTCATGGCCGCGAGAGTGACGAGATTCTGCATACTAATCGGCGATACTCCGTTCGCTAAAATTTTACGGAATTATTTTAAATTGCAATTGCAATAAAAAATTTACGTGATGTACAGTTATAATACCGACTTTCAAAAAAACATAAATAAATATCTAGCGTGTAAAATAAAACACAATGTAAGAAAAAAAAATTAATCGCTTAAACTTTGATATACTCAATGAAAAAAGTGAATATCTTTAATCTTAATCGAATTATATATATCATTATTTTCATCTTATTTACAGTAATAAACAATGTATAACGAATTAAAACCGTTTACTGTAATACATGTTTCATAATAATTTTTTCTCGTGTTCTAAGACTCGTGTACAGAATTTATAGCGAGCCTTGACATTAATGAAAACAGTTAACAAAGCCATATAAAACACAAATACATGTTGCAACAAAGACGATTAAATCCACTTCCTACATACGTACAAATAAACTTACAATAAAAAAGCAATAAAAGAAAAAAAACAAGAACAAGACTACACAATGCACATTTTTATCATCGATACGAAGATAAACTTCAAAGATTCGAGCGAACTCGCCACGCTTAATAATATCCGCTCATCCGTGATTATCCCCGACCGATTCTATCAGTTATCGTAAAAACCAATTAAATAAAAGGCAAGATTGCCCGCCCGCCCGCGCTCGCGCTCTTGTAACATTTATCAGGAGTCGATATTGCGGTGCTATATATACCACGGATCGATGTGTGTGTGTGTGTTTGTTTATATATCTATATATAACGATCGCGCAGCGGGCGCCGGCCGCGATTTTCAATTTACGGGATAATTTTTCCCGTGACTTATTATTGTCCCGTTTATCAAGGTGGCAGTGCTAGTTGACCGATCGAACCTAATTACGGGCGTGATTGATCGGAATGATTTCTCTCGACCTACTTGAAAGAAAGGTGGTTTGAAATGTATAATATATGTGGTATATGAGGTTTGTTTGTAAAATCGTGCGGATTTATATTATACTGTAATTTTATATGATTATGGATTTGGTTTGGGTAAGGGTTTTTGCGTGTATTTTATTCCATAATGAATTATCGGACGATAATTAACCTAGTAATTAATAATTAAAGGGTAATGTGAGAGCGGTATGTTTGATATGCGTGCGGTATTATATACGAAGAAGAAAATAGCGCATTTATAAATAAAGAAAAACATATTAGGCTTTTTAATAATTCAATAAATGTTATAAAAGTATCGAGTAAATAAATTTAAAGTAGTATGAAATTCCTGACTAATAATGAGTTTAATAATGAATTTTACAATGCGTTGTTTATTACATAAATTTATTATCATTAATTCACTAATTAAATTATTTTATTATGAATAAAATAGCATATTATAAACTCGATGCAGTATAGAGTTTCTAAGTTATTAATATTCTAAAATATAAATTAAGTAAGGTAAAGTAGGTGATTAGCGAGCCAAATCATTGATCCCTCAGTAGAAAATTTCACTGTGGGATTTTTTAATTACTCACGTCGACTGTGGTTCGTGAAACTTTCGAGTATATGATGAGGTGTTTCGTCCTGGCTACTGGATTGGACTCATCAGTGATGATCCAGTAGCCGTCATCAGACAGAGGGATCAATGATTTGGCTCGCTAATCACCTACTTTACCTTACTTAATTTATAATTAGTGTTGCGAGTGCTTTTGCAGAATTTTCTTATTCTAAAATATTGTTATTATTGAGTCTATATGCTACCATTTATATTTATCAACGTTTCTATTGTTTTGCACGGTAGCAGTCAAATAATAATAATATTACGAATTATAGAGCTTAAGTGCAAAGAGAAAAAAAGTATTCGTGGCAATGAATGAACAAATAATCTGATTGTAAAATTTAATCTTATACAAATAAGTTGAACGAAAATTTGAAACTTTCTAAAAACAAAAAACTACTGAACAACACAGCAATAAGCAAATTATAATAATTAACTCAAATAATAATATTATAATTCCCCTTTCAAAAGGACGCTCAAGATACAGTGTTAGCCAAACAAAAGTTTTTCTTCCGGAAAATAACGATAAATCTTGTAAAAATATTACATGAATTTTTTATTTTTAATCAAAACACAATTATTTTTCATTGTAGCAGTTTACTGTCATTTTTAGATACTAGGGTAGATGTCGGTATTACTGCGGCATTTTTTCTAGATTAGTTTCAAACCAATAGATTTCATCTCCTTGCAAACAAAGTATGCTGATTCTTTTTAATAATGGAAATTAGGCATCATATCGATCGATTAGAGTACAATTTTACAACAAAAATTGATAGATAAATTTATAGAATGACTTTGACAAGAAACGTCTCTCTGCTGGTGTTACTGCGGAGCTGTTGCTATTCCTGTGTTGGTATTGCAGTGCCACGTTAAAGCATAGGCGAGACCGCTCGCGCATGCGGAGAACCCAAAAAACACGCTGCTGGTATTACTGTGGTTTTTCCATAAGATTCTACAGCAGTAATACAAACACAGCAATGCCCACGTTCGCAACAATACCCACATCTACCCTATAATAATAATAATTTTTATAAGACTGCGTACAATTTTTAATAAAACCGTTTTTTCAATATAACAAATACCTTTGCTGCAGCAGAAATAATTTTAACCTTTTAGGTTGAAAATTTTTTAAAGCTATCTCAAAATTACACTACAATCATAAATAACAAACGTTCCTACTAATATAAAAAAAAACCTTGCTTCAAAATTCCACTATATCAACTATACACTCAACCGAGCTTCAACATCCTTTTGCACAATACACTAACAAATGAAACAAAAGAAGCATTGTACGACACTGACCATACTCACCGGAGCTGCTCAACGATGCTAAGGTCGCAAGGCTCTGGAGGTTCGCCGGGTTGATCTCCTGTGCCGTGGGCACGGCAGCCGCAGCCGCCGCCGCCTGGGCAGCAGCCGCGGACGCTGAGGGCGACGGCCCAACGGCGGTGAGGCCGAGGTGCTGCTGCAGAAGCAGCTGGTGTTGGACATTCGTGAGACCGGTCGGTGCGGGATTGGCTGCGATCGGCGTTGCCGCGCCCGACGTCGCCTGCAGCTGCTGGAGGAGCTGCAGCGAGGTCGCCGCTGGGGCTATCGCCGCTGGTGTCTCGTTCTGTGGAGAGAGTGAGAGAGTGAGAAAGGTACTGGTTGATGGAGTAGTAAGTGAAGAGTTGTATGGTGGAAGGAGTATTGAAAGAGTACTATAATGGTGTACATAGTGTAAATGGTATTGGAAAAGGGTTGTAGTAATATTGAAAGAGTGTTATAATATTGAAATAAAGGTTTAGGTACTACTTGTATGTTTTTTGTAAGTATGTTTAGTTATGTATCGTTAATATATATCGTAAAAAATTAGTGCTGAATCTATCACTAGTCATTTGTCTATATTTTTTTTTTTCATAATTTGCTATCAATTATACAATTTTTATTATAAATGGTAAAGAACTACGTCCTTCAAGGTATAATTAAACAATTATTATTTAATTTTCAGTGCATAAAGTGAGTTAAAAACAAAAAAGGAAATAAACTTGCATGTTACAAATATACATCAGTCTTTTCTGTTGCAACTAAATAAAATATCGAATAGCAAGCAGTAAAAATAAAAAACCATATTTTAAAAATATATTTTATAAGGTACCTGTAGCAGATAAACTTGGCATTTAATTGAAATAGTAAAAGATTAAAATCAAAGATAAATTCTTGTTTTTTTTAGTTTTTACTAATGAAAACCGAAAATTCAATAAATCCAACAATATCCAATAAAATGCATACAATTTAAATTAAAACGAACAAAAAAAATACACCAATATTTCTAGAGTATTAAACTGCAATGTCTTTGATGTCGAATAGCCTGCAAATTGATGGACATTGCAGTGAGCGCTGCATATATTTCTTTAATCAATGACCCAAACTGCGAAACGCAGTGAAATGGGTGTTAAATAATTTCGATTAACCAAGTTACTAGAAATAATTAGCAAAGTCGACGAGTGAAAGAGGGTGATATTCGAAACTTGATTTGCTGACATTACGCGCTTCAATTCAATTTAATTAAGTATATAATTTAATTTTTAATTATAAATTTAATTAAACCGAGGAGTCTGCGCGCTCGCGCACCCCTACCTGCGATTAAATTTCTTGCAACAGTGCTAACAGAAACCATTTGATTTCACGTTTCCCTGGATTTTTTGTGCACGCATATAGTTTTCCTTTTTCCCTCTATACCAATATACTACGTATTTTCCTTGAAAATTCAATCAGGCACAAATTTAATCAATTCTCACTACTCGACCTCAAAACACTGATGTAAACGATCGTTATAGCGAGATAATAATTACCGCTGTGAGGTAATGGGGAGTGAGGCCGGCGTTGACACCGGCGATGTTCCAGAGGTTCGCCTGCATCTGCTGCAGCCTCTTCTGGTCCTTGTCCTTCTGCGTGTCCGCGAACTTAACAACCAACGGTGATGAGCATCCCTGCAACATATGCACACGCACACACGTCTATATTATATACATGCTCGAAAAAACTCTCGTGTAAAGTCTGAAAATTTCATACTCCGTGCAAATGTAAAACTTTTACGCTGCCCCTCCCCCACGTGTATACATCTATATCGGCAATTTATTTAAGCGCGATTTTTATTCACTGCGCCGGCGAAGCAGAACACTTACGTATAAGGAGAGTGTCATCCTTCTCGCACACACACACACACACACACACACACACACACACACACACACACACACACACACGGAAAAAATGAATCGGGATAAATATTAATCTCGTTTTCTCTCTCCGTTCTCCACTCGCGAGAACTCGCGCCATCAACTCGGCGCGGGCCGCTTGTAAATTCATGAGCGCTATTTATTCAAGAAGCCAGGCGACGGAGACTTTTCGGCCGGGCCATAGGCGAGAGCGCAGTCGATATTCCTCGGGCAAAATAGGCAGGAAACAACGAGAGAGAGAGAGAGAGAGAGAGAGAGAGAGAGAGAGAGAGAGAGAGAGAGAGAGAGAGAGAGAGAGAGAGAGAGAGAGAGAGAGAGAGAGAGAGAGAGAGAGAGAGAGAGAGAGAGAGAGAGAGAGAGAGAGAGAGAGAGAGAGAGAGAGAGAGAGAGAGAGAGAGAGAGAGAGAGAGAGAGAGAGAGAGAGAGAGAGAGAGAGAGAGAGAGAGAGAGAGAGAGAGAGAGAGAGAGAATGCGCGCGGGTAAGCGCGCAAGTTCAAGGAACTCGCGCCGGAAATATTCATGATATTAAAATGGAATTGCCGACGACGTCGCCTTGGCAATGCGTACGCGCAAGGGAGAGAGAGAGAGAGAGAGAGAAGCAGAGAAATATTCGTAAAGACGTCGTCGTCGTCGTCTAGCCGTGAACTTGCTTGCCCGCTCGCGCACGGCCCGATTAACGAGGCGGTCACGCGAGCTCGCGCTTTTTCGCTCTCTGTCTCTCCCTCTATGTCAAAGCGCCATTACACGGCGGCGCGCGCTGTGCTTTCATTGCGACTTCTGCGCGTGTATAAAATACTCCCTGTGCGGAACTGCCTTTCTTCGCGGAGATAGCGCTCCCCTACTCTCTCTCTCCCCCCTCTCTCATCACTATTGCACGCGATGAAATGGAATAGCGGAGTTGCCCTAGTCAACTTTAATCTTGCAGCCGCCCGGCGGCCGTTTCTACTTTTATGACGTTTCCGCTGCCGGCAGCGTATAGCGCGCCGTTCTGTACCTGCGTCCCTGATTGATGAAACTTTTTTTTTAATTGAAATCGAAACGCGATATTGGCCGCTGCTGCGCGGAGGCTGGGGATGACGTTCCTTTGTCGGAGGGGCAGAGAAGGATAGGCGCGAGCGGAAAAGTGTATTGTTTTGGTGCGGGAGTGCGGGAGAGCTTTTTTTTGTTCGGTCGTCGTTCGCCGGCGATGGAATTCTTTTGTTGTGTTTTTGCTTCGGGGAGGAGGGAGGGGTGTTTCGTCAAGGGTAATTGTGAGGTTTGATTTGTTATTGGCTTGTGTGGTTCAGGTTTAGGGTCAATGTCTAATAACAAATTAGAGGCAGTAGTTTATGGACAGTTGTCGTGTACTATATCTCGCGAAGAGATAGTACGTACGTCAGACTAAAAAAAAATAATATCTTGTGGGAAAATTTTACAAAGCGGTATGGTAATTTTTCAAACCCCGTTTATGCTGTGTGTGTGTGTGTGTGTATGTGCGTGGGTGGGTGGGTGGGCGTGTGCGCGCGTGTGTGGGTGGGTGGGCGTGTGCGCGCGTGCGTGCGTGCGTGTGTAAAAAAGGAAATCCAGAAAAAATTGCAACTTTTCGTGTCCCCAAAACCGGCCAAAATTTTTTTTGAAGGCACACCTTTCGGACGCGGTTTTTCTTTTTAGCGTCGCTACCCCAGCAGAGGCGATTTCTTCGGGTTTTACTAAAGAAATAATCAACAAACAAGAAAAAAATTGTCCTAAATGTCATTTAATTTGCTCATAATTGCTCAATATTTAAATAGTGCAAACATTGAAAACAATAAAAAAAAAAAGATTGAACGCGTTATTAGCGTTTTTTACCAAGACAAAATTTTGATATGTGCAAATGAATGAAGGGCTAAGCAAAATTGAGCAAATTGAAATATTAAAGACGCATATTTTATTATTTGATATGGATTATTTCTTTAGTATAGAAATAAAGAAAAGCTGAATAACACCACCGGCTGGGGTGGTTGCGCTTTTCTTCTTTCTTAAGCCCATTACACATAAAAGGAAAAAGTAAAAGGACAGGAACAGATATAAGAATAACATGGATATGTATATCTATATATATATGAAGAACAGGAACAGTAGGGCGCATATTCTCTATATCTGTTCGTGTTCTTCATATATATAGATATACATATATCCATGTTATTCTTATATCTGTTCCTGTTCTTTTACTTTTTCTTTTTCAGTGTAATGGGCTTTATGTCATAAAATATACAGGGGACATCGTGTACAATTAAAAACGTTTTTGTCTCACATTTTTTTCAAAGGTTGAAATTTTTTAAGAAAATGGCAAAAAAGCCCTTTTCTTTATACCTCAGCCATTTAGTTCAGAACCGATCCACTTAAAGTTTCAAAAAAGAAATTGAAACTAGAAAGAAAGAGCTTTCATTCCTTTTTTTTGAAAATTAAAAAATGTCGATTCCTTCAAAAATTATAAGGGTTTGAAGTTGAACATCGACAAGGTATAAAAATGCACAAATCGCAGGAATCGGCAGCACCGACTTTGAGAGTATTTTTATGCTTTTTCGACGTTCAACTTCAAACCCTTACAACTTTTGAAGGAATAGGCAATTTTTAATTTTCAAAAAAGGGAATGAAAGCTCTTTGTTTCTAGTTTCAATTTCTTTTTGTAAACTTTAAGAAGATCGGTTCTGGGTTAAATGGCTGAGGTTTAAAGATAAGGGCTTTTTTGCCATTTTTTTTGAAAAATTTCAACCTTTGAAAAAATGCGAGACAAAGATGTTTTTAATTATACACGATTTTCCCCGAACATTTTGTGACATAAGAAACAAGAAAAACTGCGTCCGTAAGGTGTGCCTTCCAAAAAAAATTTTGACCGGTTTTGGGGACACAAAAAGCAATTTTTTCTGGATTCCTCATATATGCGACAGCTATTTTCCCAGTTTAATGTTTTTCTGTTATATAGACAGTAATAAAGTTGTAATAAAACAACAAGACAAGACATAATACAATTTTCCGAAAAAAACTGACAAATGTCTAACACGACGCACCAGACAACTTACAAAATTATACCTCGCCCATTAAATTTCGTCTTTTCGGCCCAATGCAAACGCTTATAAACACATATGTACACTCACGCATATACACACGAGAGAGAGAGAGAGAGATAGAAAGAGAGAGAGAGATATTTACCAGCAGTGATACAGATCCTCGGGCATTAATCACGGCTTAATCCGCGACGAGGTGTACCGTGCCAATAAAGCATTAACCGCTTAATTGACCCTCTTCTACTCCTCCTCCCCACCTATTGCGCTCGATTATTTTTCCCTCTTTCGCACCTCGGCCAGTTCCAACAAAAAAAGAAAGAAAGAAAGCAAGCGATCGGGAAGAATAGAATCACACGAGTGAGGGGGGGGGGGGGGGGGGAGAGAGAGAGAGAGAGAGAGAGAGAGAGAGAGAGAGAGAGTTAAATCGGTATCGCCCTGAAACACGAGAGAGAGAAAGGGGGTGAGTGAGAGAGGTGACTGCCGTAAGCGACGACGGCGGGCAACGAGCCAACGAAAGAAATCAGCTGACACTCGTTCTTCTCTCAATCGCGCGTTACCCCCTTCAGCTCGTTCTCCTTTCGACACCCCGGAGACGTAATAGACCGACTATACCAGGACGACGACAACGACGACGACGATGGCAATTCTCGGGTAAATGGTCGATGTCTTTGTTTACCTATTTTCGGTCGCGTGTATATAAGCGCTTGGGAATTCCGAACGGTCGGGGAATGGAAATGAAAAAACTTGCGAGAAAAAAGAGGGGAGGAGGGCGAGAGACTAGAGCCTGCTTAGTGGGAAAAAAAAAGTTTGCCAAAAAGTTTTTTAACCTGCGAGAAAATCTCCGAATATGGAGCAATAAAACGCGATAACAGGCCGCGAGTTATTGTTTCGGGTTTCCGCGCGAGGCTCCCCGCGAGCGAGTTCGTGTACGGCGCAGGGGCCGGGCGTGCTTCCTTCCTCTATATATTTTTTCGCCAACTTCGCGGGAGCGGCAAAAAATTTATAAATTCGCTGGCGAGCGCGCAAGCAAGCGGGAAGAAACTTGAGACTTTCTGCATTTGAAATTTTCGGGACGGGCGAGTTCGGAAAGTAGGATAAAGTTGCGCGCTGTGTGCTGTGCTGGATGTTGCGGGGCGGTCTAATGTTCTTGGGCTAAAATTTTAATACGGATGGTTCGGTGGGCTGTGTGTGTGTGTGTGTGTGTGTGCGGGGAGAATAAAAATAGCAAGTTGTTGGGGGTTTCGTTGGTGATAAAATAAAGAGAACGGGGTAAGAAAGAGATTTAATGAAATTGTATTATTATTCATTCGGTTGCTCGATACAAATTTAGTTGTTTATGTTGGTTTTGTAAAACAGCGTGGCTTTGAGTTTGGGAAGAACTTTTTAGTTTCAGTTTTCTAGAGCTATACATCATGTCTGTTTTTAAGAGGTAAATCAATAGAAATGAAGCGGTTATGATGAGAAATTACTGTTAGAAAGTAACTTGAAATAACGATATATATTATCCGCATATGTATCGAACTATCTACGATTCAGAATGTTACTTCATAATAATAACACAAATTCTTTTTATTATTTAACGTCGACCTTTATGAACCACGTGAGCTTTAAGTTAATTTTAATTAAGTTAAGTTTATAATGTTTTGAGAATAATACGTATTCAGTTAAGCGTTCATTTTGTAGTTTTTAACATTCAACTGACATTAAAATCTTAAAGAACCATTCCTAACTTTGATTCCTATTTAATCTACCATTAACTTTATTACTGAAGAATGACTATTGCACCAGCATGTCTTCGTTATACTGTATTTTATTTTTATAGAATTACGAATTCATGTATCTATTTTCATTCAACGACACCGCGACAACCTACCAGTAAAACCAAAATCCCAAACACAGAACCCTTAATTTTCCCAAAGTCAACCCACGCAGGTAACCAACCCTTTTCTCCCCCCCCCTCTCTCTATCACATAAAATGCATAAAACGCACTGCCTACTCCCAGCGAATGAAAAGAACTCCCTCACTCCTCCAACAAATGGAATTACCCATAGCTCTCGCTCGCTCGCTCTACCAGCAGCTTCCGTAAGAATCTATCTCCTCGGTTTTTTCGATTAGGCATACATAGACCCAGGGGGGAAGGAGGGGAGGGAGAAGCGTTAAGAGCTTCCTGTCACCTCTTCTCTCGCCGTCGCCGATGAACAATAAATTTGCGCTCACTCGCTCTCTCGCTATATAGCTCCGGGGATCGTTTTTCGTATGCCGCTCAGCGCCAGCGCCGCCGCCGTCGTATAATATAAGCGGCACGGCGCGTATCCCTAGTCCTCCTTCCGGCGAACGCGAGCGGAGCCTTTAATGGACCCCCGGCGTATTATATACACGCGGGAGAGGGAATTTTCGCGCGAGATCCGATATATTATATATATACTACACGGGCGGCTGGGTCGTGAAAATTGTATGGCGTTTTATTTAATTAAATGGGATATGCGAGCGCGTTAACGGCCCCGATGAAGATCCACTCGATGAATACTTTATTGGCTGCCTGAACTGTGCGTGTACAGAGTAGAGTATATATAGAGTATAGAGCGATTTATTAGCTGTTTATTATGGAGAGGGGAGGGGAAAGGTAGCTTATAGCGTAGGTAAAAAGTGATCGCTAATTGATTGCCAATCGATTATCATACGTTAAGGTATGTATAGATATGTGTGTATGTCTGTTTAAAGAGGCTCTGCGGCCTACATGTGCGCGGATACACGCAGAGCGCGCACGCGCACGTGAGAAGTGGAACGTGTCTTGAGGTATGGATGGAAACGCGCGGCGGCGATTCGTTTAGCGCGCAAGTATTACACTTTGTGCTATAAGCCGCGTAATTATATCATCGGGTGCGATATTAATATGCCACGTAACGCGCGAACAATGTTGAGAGATAATAAAAAGGCTGCGCGTTTAGCGGTGCATTTTGTTATAAGGAACGAGAAGGAAAAGTCGCATGGGAGAACGATTATACAATGTAGTTTGGATGTGCAAAAATGTTTCTCTGTCTTGCAGTAAAGTGTGTGCAGTATTCTTTCTCTTTGTACGAATGCAACGATAATATCGTAAACTCTAAAAGTATTCTCCATATAGCAGTATATAACTGTATATAAGCGTATTTTTTCTCGATATAATTAGGGCGCAAGATAACCAATAGATGCAAACGATTTTCCGACCAATTATAAACGCAAGTAAATCCATACAATAATAAATAAATAATGAGCAAGGTGTATTTTTAAATATAAATAAGCAACTCGGATAGCGAAAAACCGAGTCCGGCCTACTTTAAATGCGCACTTCTAAACCAAACAATCACCATCACTATATCTCTACACTAATCATGAATAATAAACCGCGCTATACTCACCGCTTCAGCATCAAACCCACCCCCGTTCACTTATAATCCCCTTCAATTTTCCCCGCTAAAAAGAATAAGACGCGCACGCTTGCTCCGCTTATATTCCCTCCCGCCCTCCTCTCGCCAATAGTTTTCTCATCATGCTAATCGAGCGCAGCTCTTTCCTCTCCCCTCGAGATAGAAAAATTGTTATTCCCCGCTCTCGCCACGGACGCGCAATCGAATGCAAATGCGCGCGTTTCTATATGCAACACTTTACACTACTCACCTCCATCGTCTGCGAGTGGTGCAGAGCCTTGATGGCCATTAGCGCCGACTGCTTGCTCGCGTAGGTGACGAAGGCGCAGCCCTTGCTCTGGCCGTTCTCCCTGAGCACCGAGCACTCTTCGATCTCGCCATAGACGTCGAACATGTTTCGCACGTCGTTCTCCGTGAACTTCTTCGAGAGCATGCCGACGAACAGCTTGCGGTCTGCAACACATGCGAAGAAGAATAAAAGGGAAAGGTTAGTTAACTCGTCTATAAGTATTATTATACGTGTATGTGAATTTGCTTCGTTATATGTTATGTAGGTACAGATATGTATGTGCTCTTTGTTACGTAAGCCTAGCAGGGGGGATAGGTATCGCTAATACTTTGTCATTATTGCCGATCAGTTACGTAAGCGATGCTGCAGCTCCGACAAGAGCCGAGAGAGAGGGAAAGAGGAGACCTCTCCGCGACGACGACGACTATTGTGCAATTTGTTGTATGCGCCTTTTTTCTCTCTCTCTCGCGCTCTGGTGTAGAGTTGGAAAAGTCGGAGGCTAAGTGGGAATCTATCCTCGCGGAGGCGTAGGAGGAGGAGGTTTCCTTTGTGCGCTGTGTGGACTCGCGGAGGATTTATGGGAACGGTTTGGCGCGGGATTGAATAAAGACGATTGGGAAAACTTGATTGCACATTACTGTTTTATTGAGGTGGGTGGTGGTGGCTGTAGAGTTCTCTCGACAAGGAATATTGATTGTTGATGCGATGAATTTTTTATATATATATAAATATATGTAGGCGTGGATGGACGTAAGAAAGGTTGGTTTAAATATATACGCATGAGAAGAATACGAGCTGTCTGAATTTTTCAAAAGGTTATTCAATATCCAAAAGAAATAAACAATAATATATAACAATGCGATTGAAAATATTCCTTTAAAATATGCGCGCTTTCGAATATCGCGCCGACAAACTTCCTCCCGCGTCAATGCTCACACGCGTATATATTCTCAATATTCATATTTTAATAAAAATTGAATTTTTCTTCTCCGTACGCGAACCCGAACCCCCTCCCGCCAAAAAAGAGAAAAATTTCACCCAACCATCGCGTTGCATTCCGCCGCGTACATTACAAAAGAACCTCCCGCTCTCTCGCTCTCCGGAATTCCCAGTAAAAATACGCGCCTCTGCGAACCAACCAAAATTTCTCTCTACCCCCTTTCTTTCCCTTCCCTCTTCCCACCACTCCTCGGCCTCTTTAAGAAAGCATTTCCTGCGGTAATCGCATGCACGCCGCTCAGTGTACCTCTTTCTCTCTCTCTCTCTACCTACATCGGTTGCCAGAGATCGTTCCCGAAGAAACGCGCTACTCTCCCACTTTCCCTCCCCGAGAGAAGAGGTAAAGAACGACGACGTCGGCGAGGTCGGCCAATATTTGTTTAGGCCTCTCTCTCGCTCTCGACGACGTCGGCAGCGGCAAAAAAAAGGAAGTCCAAAGCGGCTTATGTAAATTCTCATCTCCCGCGCATAATGCCGCGCGAGAGAGAGACAGAGAGCAGAAAAAAGAGCACACGCGAAGAAGGCAGGCAGGCAGAGACGAAGGAAGAAAAATAAGAACGCAAAGGAGAGTTTATGCAGCGCGCTAATTTGATTAGACGCAGGCGCGCGCGGTCGCACAGAGAGAGGGAATGAAAAATCTAGAAAATAAAGGACCCCGACGTCCTCGTCCTCGTCGTGGCGAGAGAGAGAGAGAGAGAGAGAGAGAGAGCGAGAGAGAGCAAATTGTGGCGGGTCTCGTAAATTCGTTAGCCCGTTGATGAAAAATAAAAGATGGGAGAGAGAAAGGGAGAGATGTACATCTGCGGGGGAGAGAGACACAGAGCGGTTCAAAAGTGCTGGTACTGGTATCGTATCGTATAATAATGATAACGACGTGCTGCTGCAACAGAACGAGAGCGGAACGGACCCCTGATGATAAAAGGAGGGTAGGAAGCCCCTCTTCGCTTTTATATATATATATAGGTTTAATTAATTTCCTCCGCGCGCGCGTGCGCTCGCGAAGCCCCTGTCGAAGCGCGCGGAGCGATCGGATTTCTCCGAGTGAAAAAATTTTCCGACCGTCCGACAAGCCCTTCTATAGATATATAATCGAGGGATCCGGTGTTGATCATTGTATTGAGTGAATTTCTTCTCGGTAATTTAATTAAGGTTCTTCTTGTAAACGCAGAATTTTCCGAAAACGTATTTTGTTTCGAGCAACGTATTCGTTATAAACAGCATATATTAAACAAAACAAAAAATGCTATAACCCATCGCTTATACATACACACATTTCCCCTCCCCGAACAATAAAAAAGCCATTACCTATACGCCTCGTCCATTTAACTTTTGCATTTCTCTCTCTCTCTCTCTCTCTCTCTCTCTCTCTCTCTCTCTCTCTCTCTCTCTCTCTCTCTCTCTCTCTTTCCCTTTCTCTCAGTGCTTCTGCCTGCCGTATTACAAGTCACGATTCCACAGACCGACATTTTTCGACGCAATGTTTTCCCCACACTAATGTACCATATAGCCTCACCGTCTCCGTCTTTTCCTCCGTCGGGGCGAAATTGACGGATCGAATAAAATGAAGACAGCGAGATTTAAAATAAACGATTGGGAGGGGGAGAGAAAGAGAAGGAAAGACGAGCCACCACAAGTTCGATGCACTTTCCCAAGGCAAACAGTTCGATGAGCAATACTTTCTTAAGCCCTTCTCGAATTTCACCAACGACGACGACGTCGTCGTCGTCTACTGCCGCCCCCGCGACGACGACACTGATAACCGAAATCATCTCGGCGCGTTTTTCCTTGCCAAGATATTACGGAGTGTTCTGTCTCTCTTTTTCTCCACTGGCAGCGACTGGCCGGCGCATTATTTCGAGTCGGATGAAACGATAACAGCGTTCGTCGTAGAAGCGCCAAGTGCAACAGACACGAGAGAGAGGCGAAAATTAGTGCAGCGGCGGTAGCCGTAATTTGATTACCGCAGTCAGTCGGCGAGGTATACGTGGTAATTGGGAACGCTAAGTGGGCGAACGCGAGGTGCGATGGAAAAAATCATTTCTCGTGGGGGACTTGAGGTGCTAAGATGGTATGTAAGTGGTTGCGCTAAGCTGGAGATAATAAAGATAATAATGTAGATTTTTTACAGGGTATATGAATAGCGGTTGCAAAAGAGAAATGAATTTTCTCTAACGTTTCGTTCTGACGCGAAGAGATTGACAAAATTTTTATTTTTATAAAATAACTTCTTTGACAAACGATCAACGTGTCATTTCGATAACGTCACACGTACCGCATCACGCATCAATCAATGAAATATTTCCAAATTTCCAATCCCGCATCGTTGTGGACTTTTGACACTGAAACTCCCAAAGCACAATGACATTTCACGACAAACTATATAAATACCACAAAAAAAATATAATATCCCAAATAACACGCCCTGAAAAAAAAGGACTCTCTTTTTTTTCCTCTACGTCCAGATAACCATCGCATACACCGCTATACCTGCAATTAATCATCCTCCATTTTCTCAAGCGAAGCCACACATGAAAAGAAAAAAGAAAAAGAGAAACTGAGAGTATACACATATACCATTTTCGAACCATTCGCGTGCTCCTCACGTCCGTCCCTTCGGGACATTTCCCTCTCCTCTCCTCTCTCTTCTCACACACGAAATATCCAGCGCGTATGAAACACGCACGCGTGATGACGTAAGTAAAAATACTTAACCTACAAGTTTTGAGTTTCCAGATTCAAGGTTAACCGTTCGCGTACATACGCGCCGTTGGAATAACAAGGGGATGGATGCGTACGAGGTATATTTTTGGAGTTGTATATTAGGCGAAAAAAAACCTGACACGAATTCCCCGAGAGCGAGGCAGGAGAGCATTTACCGTGACAATTCCGTAATGACGGTGGTGCTGTTTCTCGTCTCGTGCCCGGCATGCATATATATACGTATATTTTGGGATCGTGTTTGTCGATCGAGACGATGATTTATTTGGCGTGCGGGGAAAAGCGCATTTCACGCCAGTCGCCGTATCGTCGCGTTGAGACGACGCGATATGTGATGCATGCGTTATATATATATTTCGAAGAAAGTGATCGGTGACGATGATTTGTGGCTCGCGGAGACGTGCGCCCATACCACACGTGTAATTACAAGATTACGACGGGTTAATTGCGATAGACTTAAACGTATGCACGTCTCGCGTCTTTTTCCCCAGAATTATGCAGGCGAAAACCGCGTCAGAGATATATATGTGATGCTTGCGTAAGCTTTCCCACTTCCTCGCTGCCGCCCGTCACTTGCTAAATTAACACCTCCGTCATGTTGGCAATATTTCACCTAGAAACTAAACAATAGATAAACACACACATACACACATACGTACCTCGAAAAATAATTTTTTATCAAAACAGGCCACGCGCCCGTACAAAGCCTCGAAGCTACGTCCTTATCAGCAGCGACGATTCTGAGGACCGTTGAAACGCGATTGTAACGCTTCAAAGGAGCGGGCGCGAGCTCACCCGTCTTTTTATCACGATAATATTCCGGGTAACCAAATCCGACGAGCAAGGAGAGAGCGAGAGAGCGAGAGAGAGAGAGAGAGAGAGGAGAGAGAGAAAGGAAACAAACACAATAAAGGCAGCGCTCCTTCCTTGGCAATTCAGCTACCGACACACAATGCGATAAAACTAAAGAAGAATCCTCCTCCTTCAAAGCGAAATTCAATTTCATTGTGTCCGAGCGGGTGAGAGAGAGAAAGCCACGCGGACAATTATGGAGGAAATAGCGCGTGCGCGCAAAGGAGGGGGAGGAGGAGACGAGGAGCGCGATTGTTCGATAGTAGCGCGTCATCGGTATGCACGGCGAGTAGACTCGCCACAGCGGCGGCGGCGGCGGCGGCCGGAAGGAACGGCGAGGCATCGAACCCCATACAAATGACCAATTACACGCGCAGGGTTCTTTCCTTTTTTTCCTTTTCTCCGACCGCCGCCGCCGCCGCCACCCGGCCGTTTACACAAGAATTAACTGATTTATTTTGCCGCCCTATCGGCGGGACCGGGAGCTTTTAGAGAGGTAGAAAAGGGTAGTAGTGGATGCTGTATATATAGTTTCGCTTCTCTCTCTCTCTCTCTCTCTCTCTATGTCTTTTTTTTAAACGAGGGAAAGTGAGAGAGAAAAATCGGCGACTTCTGTTACGTGTGAGCGCGTATATAGTGCGATAAGCCGAGGGGGGGTCATTAATTCAGCAAATAAATATTTATCGCCGCATAAATATTGATTCCGCGAGGTCAACCGAGCTTGCGCATATCTGTATGTGTGCGTTTTAGACGTGACTCCGCAGTGGTTCTTAAAATACACACACTTATACATACTCGGTAGACGGACGGATGGGCGAACAATGGGCTGCGAAATTATTACGAGAGAGAAAAAGAGAGAGAAATTGCGCGCAAGCGCCTACGAGAATGGAAAACAATTGATATTCGGATTATTGCCCGCGGAGGATTATTATTTCGCAGTCAGCGATTGTGAGGAACATAATATATGTTGCTGTCTAATGTGACGACACGTGATTGTGAATTTAATATTCTTAACCCTTAACGGTCATCGCATACAAGATGATGCATATAGGCGTGGAATGGGGAAAAAAGGAATTTTGCATTTCGACATGCGTGCGGAGTTGTTGTTACAATGGTTGTTGTTTCTGAACTTTTTAAATTATGCGCGCGTATGTTGTTGCGGCTCACACTAGCGATAAAAATAGAAGTGGACGTGTTGCGTAACGTGAAGTGTATTTGATCATGCATGCAATTAGAAATAACGAAAAAAAAGAAACTACAGCGCGTCGCGTCGAGGTATAGAAAAAAGAGCGAGAGCTAATTTTCCGGACCGCGTGAAACGCGTTTTTTCTCCCTCTCTCCCTTTCCATTATTTTTAAACCATCAAAAACGGGCGTAAAGAAATGGCTTGTGTGACCTCGAAACGTCGAGCGAGAGGGAGAAAAGAAATTTCAGCTTTTCCGGGTTAATTACTTAAGAGATTTAACGGGAAAAGACAATTAAGTAAAAGTAAACGAATTACATATACGTATATACGTGGAAAAAAGGCTGTCACGGCCGACGCGATTCGCCGGTCATTAACCTCGAAAAAAATTCAAATCCAGGGAAACTCTAGCACCACCGAGTATGATTCACATACACTTATATATGTAGTACGTATATTGCAATATATGAGTAATTCTCTAGAACTTATAACTTTTACAGTACTGTAACATATCTTATGGTTCTCAGATATTTAGCTATCTAAGTCAAGCAAATATTTATCAAATCCACTTCCAGTAACATGCTCCTTTACATAGAATTCACTTTTAAACAAGGACAAGCTCAATGGGCAATCGGAAAAGGCCTAAATTTAGAGGTTTTGCCTGCGTACCTTAGGTAAGAAATTTTAATTCTTATTACATCGTTAAAAAAAACTCTTTTATAAATGCTTTACCAACTTTTTTAGACTATTATCCTTTGTTTAGTATTCGAAAATATGTTGTCGGATTGAATGTGCTCACCTTTAAAAAAAATGTACAGCATTATCTCTGCGACGCTGTATTTTGGTAAAAATAAAAAATAAACTTTATTTGTCGATTAAAAAAAAAACTTTTGTGTTTTTTCAACTTTCTGGGGCTTAAATTACTCGTTTTGAAAACACGAACAAAACATAACTTTGGCTATAAGTGTGCCTCTTATGGAAAGTGAATTATGATCTACTAAACACACGGTGTCGATGCGCCCCTCACCTAAAAAATTGTCATTTTTTAGTGGCACACATAAACAACAGTAAATAGGCCTAATTTGAGTACTGCTCTCTTTTCTACATACATTTTCTTGAACTAATTCACGGGGTGTCTAACGAAATTCGGAATTATTTTTTAAAAAATCAAAAAAGAAAGTGATTGTAAGGCAGTTTTACATGCATTCACTCACGCTTATTCGTACGTGCATAAGCATACAATATTACAAAACTATGTTTAAAAATGAGGAGCACACTTTTTTTATTGTTATTTAGGGTACCTAGAACAGAAAAAAATCAGTTTTGTGAATGTGCCTCAACATTAAATTTTGAAATTTAAAAGTTCCAGAGAAATACTCATATACGAAAACTATAAGAAAAAAAAAATTAAACAATCGTTTAAGCAACAATGTCAAAGTATGAAAAAATTCTTCAGAGTGTGGGGGACTTTAGTGCCGGTAATATGGGATACCTTTTAATTATAACGCGTTGCTGCTTTCTTCTTGACGAGCGCACGCGCGCAAATGGATATTCGACTTAACACCTGCTATTTCGAGACATTTAACTATTGTGCGCTGTACGAACCGGTCATTACGACAAAGTTGTATAGGGTTATAGTTCTGTGCTCGAGAGACGTGTATAGTTACGACGGAAAGTGTGTTTCGGAAATACATTCATTTTCGTAAACGAAAAATCACTGTACTTTTCCTTTTCAAATGTCAGGTATTATACACTCGAACCTGGCGGCACTATTTTGTTGTTGAAATTGAGAAAGACACACACACACCTCGACAAACCAACCCTTTGCTTCAGCTCCGCTCTTACCAAACCCTCACCCGCACATGCGCACACACAGCATGAAATATTCGAATATAAACACGTAGGCACGTCGTGCGTGCTCGCAAGAATTAATGCCGAAGTCCTCCTTCCAACGCACGTGCGTGCGCGCGTATGTCGCGTCGTCACATCCTGCACACGCTAATGATAAATGCGACGCGCGCGTGCGCGCAGGTGGCGCACGCGCATTGTCACTGCTCTTATACCGACGACTTTTTAATTTCGAGGCCTGCTGTGTGTGTGTCGGTATACGTGATTGCGGAAAAACGAGGGAGGGGCGGGGGAGGTTGATATAAATCGCGGATTATCCGTACGAATATTCAGCCGTCGTCACTTTGTTAGCCGGCTTTTATTGGCTTTTTTCTGATTTATGCGGGCGCGCGGATATCGCTGATAGTGCACCGCTCTGCTGGTGATGCATGGTGGTGATTGGGAAGATTTTTTTTTTTTTAGGTCAGGGCGCGTCGGGATTTAAAAGTGATATTTTGAAGGGTCGTGGAGGGGGTGCGCGTGTTTGGGTAAGAGGACAATCGAATGATTGATGGGCGCGATATAGAAAGAATACAATAATAAAATGATCCGAGGTAGTGGCACGCTGAGAGAGCAAAAAAAAAACCATTTGACGAAAATATTGATAAGATATTATAGTGCACACTGATAGAAAGGAACATTTGAGCCAAAGCCCTACACGGAGAGAAATTTTAGAGTAAAAATTACCAAGGTGCCTTGGTAGCGCATGGACAGACTGTTAAAAGCCGTGTTATTCCCAGGTTTCTAATACAATTTATAAGTTTCCCGAGAAAAACTACCATAACCACTTAAAAAAAATACCAAATTATCTGAATAAAAATTACCAGAAACACTGGTAAAAATTGAGATCTAGTCATTTTTACAAGGTAACCTAAGAATTTTTACTAAGAAAACTGATAAATTTTACCAAATAACCTGGTATTTGTGTACTCGCGCATGCGCACTGCGCATTATTGTGTTTCAGAAGATTGATACCAGAGGCGTGCGCGACGTTAAAATGAAAACAATACACATATTTTCAGTAAGTAATAACGGCGATTCAAATGACTGTTGGTAACAGCTTCTGTGGCGCAGTTGGTAGAACGTCGGACTCTCAACCCAAAGATCGTCGGATCGAATCCCGCTTCCGTAAAAATTTTTTTCAGTTTAATGTTTTTTCATCATTGTTTCTGTTTCTATTTCTATATTAAAATACTATATATCCATCAATATGCATAAAAAAAGTTAATTTTTTAAATTTAAATTAACTAAAAAAAAATTTTACCAAGGCACTTTGGTAAAAACTTTGAAATTGTCAGTCTGTCCATCCATTACCATAGAAACTGGTAATTTTGTCTCGAATATTTGTAATTTTCACTACAAAATTTCTCTCCGTGTATGTGACTTAAAATTTAAGGCATGAAACTAAAATTATTAAAAATAGGATGATATTGATAATAAGCAAGTCAAATTTCATTAAGTATTAATATATCTACAACTTCTTATGAAGTTGTCATCGCTTGTCAACATTTTGATTAACGTCTAATTCATATATCTGACCAATAGTATAAGAAGAAACGTATAAAAAGTATTGCAAACACTATAAATTTTTGTAGAAATACTCTAACTTTTAATACTTAATGAAATTCGACTTACTTATTAACGATGTCATCCTATTTTTAATAATTTTAGTTTCATGCCTCAACTGTTAAGTCACAGGGCTTTGGCTCAAATATTCCTTTCTATCAGTGCACTTTTACCTATAACGATCTTCCAAACCCACCCACAACTAAATATACGTCGCAGCTATTTTACGTTACGTTTTCCATTTCAAAAGCCTCCCTCTTATACCGAATTTAAATTCTAACCTCGCTAACTAATATTCCATTCCGCGCGTCTCACGCTCTCCTCCGGCAGCATATATCCACACCACATTACGCTACGACCCGGCATTTTACATTAGACACCTGCACCTTCCCCGTCTGCAAAAATCATTAATACCCACCTGAAAATTAACACCGGCGTATGTAACAGCAACCCATGCGCCGCCGACAAATTAGATCCAGTGCGCGCGCGCGCGCGACAGCGTATGTCTGCGAGAGGGATAGAGAGAGAAAAGTTCGTCGCGACAGAGTGCGCATTGCGGCACATGGCGCAGAGAAATAAAAGGAATGAGAGAGAGATTAATTCAAAAGGCGCACGCAGTTAAGAGGCCGACGCGTGCGAGTCAGCAGTTCGCCTCGCGCGCAGATACGGAGCGCAGAAAAGGCGAGCACCCGCCGCCAAGTCCCGAGAGTGTATATACACGAAGAAAGAAAGAGAGAAAGAAAGAAAGAGGAGAAGACCACGGCGAGTCGCCCCCCGCGCCTTCTTATCTTATCGCGCGTTTACAAATCGTTGCTCCCGCAACCGCGCGCTCGCGATAACGTACACTGCTGCGCATGGCCTGCGCCTGCCTATAGCGCGCATGGCAGGTGTGACGCGCTGAAATTTCTGCCAGAAGAAAGAGAGAGAGAGAGAAATGTACAACCGTTGCACAAGTTTCCCTCCCGAAACTTACTCTTCTTTTTTTTTACACGCGAGTTATTGTTACGTTCGCCGTCGCGCGACGCTTCGCTCGGCCGTGTCGCTAATTATCATTCAACTGTGCGCTCGCTCGTGCGGCTATGGAATGTGTATATACCGAGAACACGGCGCGGCGATATTGCTGCAGCAGCAGCAGCAGCGCACAACTGCGCAAAAAGAAGAATAAGAAGACGTGCACGCGAGCATTCTATTTTCTCAACTCGCGCGCATCCTTCTTCACTGCCTTACTTGCAAATTAAAGACACGCGTACCGTTCGCGTATTCGCCGTCACCACCATCTCTTTTTTTCATTTCGCACCTACTCGCATTGCACATCACAAGGCTCATCGAGCTGACAATCTCGCGTGCATCGGGATTAGTCCAACAACGTGACTTTCAGCACCATACTATACCGAAAGAATGAAAAATTCCCCCTCTCAACATGGCCGGCTCATCTTTCTACCGTGTCGCGTGGAATTTCGCGGAGTCACGACACTATGCCGCCTATATATATACGGCCACATACTTGTACATACGTATATACGTACACGCGTATACGCGCGAGAACTCGCCGGGCCGATAAGTAGGTTACGACAGGTAGGCGCAGCAGCGCAGCGCGCGTAGGTAAGCAGATACGCCTGCGCGCACTTGCGCAACTGCCGTCGCCGCTGCGTGTGCAGTAAGAGAGAGAGAGAGCGAGAGAGAGACAGAGAGAGGATCCTAGAGGATTTATAATACGCATTAGTTCTCGTTATGCAGAGACTGAGAGAGGGACGGCTCTCCTTTTTTTGGACTTGCGCGAATTTCGAGCTTTATAAGCTGCCGACGATGCGGTGTAATATGCACGAGAGAGGACGGAAATAAACGGGGAGGGAGAGGCGCGCGCGCGCAGCGGTTGAATTAAGTCGCGATCGCGCGGAAAAGCCGCGGCTATTAGCGGGTTATAATGAATTATTAGAGCGTGCGTATGGGAGTGATGTATGGGGCGGGGATTTATTAGGCTTGAAATTATCGCGGATAATACTGTGTATGAGTCTATATGTTTATGTTAATTGCGGTGTAAGGAGAAGTGTCAGAAAGTTACTGATTAATTGAATTTTATCGTATGAAAAATGGGGTACTTGAAATTTCGAACTTTCATAGTGAACGAAAGATTTTTGCCATCTTTAGATTTAGCCGAATTTGGCTACTCAATGCGTTAAAAAATGATAATAAAAATGATAATGTTATCTCTTCATTCCTCACTCTTTTGCAATCACCACTAAAGCCTGCACTCCGACGAATTCTAACAAAAATTAGAAACTTTAAGTTAATATTTCGTTCATTATGAACATTCGAAATTTCAAATACGGGAAAAATGAATATATTGTTGTGGATTTTATGGTTAAGGGTGCCCCTTTCACTCCAAAACTCAACTTTTACCGTAATATTAAATTATAGGTTATATTAATATAGCCTACCTAAAATTTTTCATCAATATAATACATAAAATATCAAACAAAATGATAGGTTGACATAGATAACATTTTTAGATTGGTCCTAGTTAGCTTACAAATACTGTAAAAAAGTCTTAAAAAATAGAATTCCCTCAAATTCTTCCAGGCGATGAAAAATAAAAGTCTACGGTGAACCACTGCACATACTTTTTCTTTAATATAAAATAATGAAAATGTTGTTGTGATTTAATAATGAAGCTAAAATTAGAAAATTGGACGTGTTCTTATTTATGCACATACTGATTGTGCACATATTAATTGTGCACACTTTAACATTGGTATATATCTATATATATATAGATCTGTACCAATGCTATCTGTGCACAATAAATATGTGCACAATCCTTATGTGCACAAACAAGAACATGCCGAAATGTTCCATTTTTTAAATAAATAAAAAAAAGGCATTAATTTTCTAATTTTAGCTTCATTATTAAATCATAACAATATTTTCATTATTTTATATTAAAGAAAAAGTATGTGCAGTGGTTCATCGTAGACTTTTATTTTTCATCGCCTGGAAGAATTTGAGGGAATTCTATTTTTTAAGACTTTTGTACAGTATTTGCAAGCTAACTAGGAACTAATCTTAAAATTTTATTGATGTCAACCTATCATTTTGTTTGATATTTCATGTATTATATTGATAAGAGATTTTAGGTAGGCTATATGTTAATAGGTAAAAGTTGAGTTCTGGAGTAAAAATCGTCATTACGTTGAAATTAGTTCATTTTGGCGATTTAAAAAAAATAGTGCCAAGTTTACAATTTTGCTTTGATTACAATTGCATTAATACATTGATCGCGAGAACTAAATATTGATCAATTGTTTTACATAATTATTTATCGCAGTTTTAACGTGACAAAAATAACTTTTGAATGGGACGTTACGGCCAATACAACCTTAATTGGAGAACGAGTATGATATACAAGTGTATATGTATATTGACGCGATCACTATGCAGCGTCAAGCTAATGCTGCTCGTTAGAAACTTTTTCAAAAGCAAATCCATCATTATTCGTCCAACTTATATCTCGTTACATTCGCAGCGCGCCACGCGACTATACTTTTTCACGTATAACAAAAGCGCGTCGCACGCATATTATTGTTGTATAGATACATGCTCGTTTGCCGGAGTAATGATCGAAATTGCCGGAAACGATGTTCCTCGTTATTATCATACATATTGTCGAGCCACTCGCAAACATGTAACAACCGCAGTAGTAGGCAATAAAAAAAGAACAAATTAACGTACATAGCACGTGTGTGTATACATACATAAAAAATCGTCATCGCGGAGTGCTTCGCCGAAGGCAAAAACGAAAAGCCACGAAAATAAAGCGAGAGAGCAAACACAGACACACCTACAGTCAGTTGTCGCTCTCTCGAAGGGTGTTACAGCAAACGCAAAAAACTCGAGCGCGAGCGAGAAAAAAGCTGCCACCCCGAGGAAAAGTTACAACGCGCGCGCGAGCGAGCGAAAAAAGCTACGTATATATACAAATACATATAACAGCGAGAGTGACAGAAGGAGCGCACATATGAAGCTTTCGAAAAAAAAAGCGAGAATATGAGAGTGGGAGGGGAGGCGACACTTTCGCGGGCGGGACGAATGTGTAAAAACAAACACGAGCGAGAGCGGGCGAACGCGTCGACGTTGATGGCTGTATCCGCCGCGCCGCTGGTGTGTGTAGTGTCTCGCGCGCCCATTGGCAATTCGAAAATTCCATTGAGCATCGCGCGCGATATGTACTTCGCTTTCTCACCGTATACCTATTACACTGCTGTGACAGGTTACAACGGCCCTCTGTGCGCACTCGTGCAAAATTAATTGAAAATGCGCGATGTAAATAAATTTGACGTGTTTTAAGGGATTTTTGAGGCGTGCCTATATGTATACGTGCAGGGATTTTATTATTCGCGCGTTACATGTTGTTATGTTGAATGTGTTGATTTTTAGTATATCGGATCGCGGGAGTCGCTGTTGCTGGCTTGGAGGAGAATTTTGTAACTTCAAGGACCACACGAGAGGGAGACGGTAGGTATGTCGGAGGATGACATTTAACGTCACTGCGAAGAGGACAGAGGGGGGAGGCGCAATTGGAACTGCGTAACGCGCGGCCAATTGTAGCTATCAAGCTGGTAATTGCGAGCTGGTAGACGACGAGTTGTTGCCTAAAGCAGAAATCGTAGAGCTCGCTCGTTGCGTTTGTTCAAACGCTATACAATTTTTTTATGTTATGACGATGCGGTCGGTTGTTTGTGCGCACACCTCGTGATTTTGAATTTTTCGAGTTGATAATAGCATGTGTTTTTGTTACGCAAGAACATAATACAGGGGAAATACAGATTTAATTTGCCTGATTGTTGATTCTGCGGCTCTGTGCTAGTTTAAAAATAAGTAGGCAGAAAGCAGCTATTCGAATTGTGCGTTTGCATGTAGTATAATTAAATTTTCATTAATTAATAATATGTTCATTCATGTACAGAATATATCATAATAAGTAGAACATTGGCTATAAAATCAGCAATTCATTTTACTGATGTTCATTGGCGAACGACGTTCCAATTATTTATCTTTAGTGGGAATGGCAATCGTTTAATTTAACATGAAATATTATGAGAATAACCTTATTAATATATACGAAACGAAGATCGGAAAATAATTACGTAACACTATACACGTACGTATTAAAAGTTTATTACATTTTTCACTCAATGCTTATAGACCTACATTCATTTACAAAACTCCCACATATCATGACGGTGAAAAGCGAATGCAAGAACCATCTACCCTCGACATTTCCATTCCGAGCTCTCCTCGTTATATCCACACACATACACACATCGCGGAGTCCATCCAAAATTCATCCACCTCTATAGCCTGCGCACTACATTTCTCCTCTTTCTCCACGCACACATACAACCCATGATTTCTACCGGCGACGACGGCCGCCGACTAGATTAAAAGGCGCGATTAGCCTCCTTAGTATGTCGGTCCGCGCGCAGCCGCCCGACGACGACGACGACGACTACTGCAAAAGTTTAAAGCCCGACGTGATTTAGCCGCGGTCTAATGACGCGAAATCTCTCCCTCTCCCTCCCCCCTAAATCCCAAATAAAGAAGGAGGCGCGCACGTGGAATACACAGAGCCGGAAAAAGGGGAACTACTGCTGCGGCTACTGCTGTAGAGACTTACGATTCACCGCGCAATGCCGAGAGTCGGCTTAATGTATATGTATACATGTGTATGTGTGTTGTGTTTGTGTGTCTGTAGTCTGTCAGGGCCGCCGCAGTGCGTTTAGTGCCGCGCTATGCGCTGCACGGCGATTAATGCGCGAGTTGCGTAAGATGGCGAAAAGTCGCAGGATTTTTCCCGTCAACGCTGTGTATATCCTCGCGAGTTTTCAAGCCATTATTCCCCTTTCCATTCTTTTCGCTCCTTTCTATGCGTGTTGTATGTATGTGCGTTTCAAAACACCATAGACCCACAATATACTTAACAGCGTGCGTAAAATTATAATAGGTAGCGCGAGTAGTGAATCGCGGGCAGCGGCGAGGATTGCGAAACGACCGTGTCGGTTGCACTCCTCTCTAGTTTTTTTTTTTTTTTACGGCGCATAATGAACCGTAATTAGCGGTCGCAGCGGAAAAGTCGAACGGCGGCGGTGGCCGTGATCGCGAAAGAAAGTCGAAAGTCGAACGCGATCGAGAGCCGCGCGCTTATATAGCGAGCGCGCGCGCGAGTTAGTGGGTCAAGCGCGTGTAAAGAGATGATAGAGAAGAAACGCTGATGTCACTGATGCGAGAGAGAGAGAGAGAGAGAGAGAGAAAAAGAGACGAGATGTTTTTAATTATGTCATCGTGGTGGTATGTGACGAGTTTTTTTTTGCTTTTTTGGTGTTATGAAATGCTGCAGTGTTTGGGTGGCTGCGATGATGGTGACGGATATAGCATGCGAGGCAATTAGTCGGGTTATCTATACGAGCGCTTTTAGGAAGTAAAATAAAAATGAGGATTGTTACGCTTGCCGGATTTTCGAATAATTTTAAAGGTGAAGAATCTACAATGCGTTTGGAAAAATATAAATATAAATATTTAGAGAACAAGGGGATATTGGAGCCAATTACAGACTCCTACATCGAATTTTACATATTATTTAAATTCGAATTTTGATTTTATAAAATTATGGTCAAGTCATCCGGTATTTGAATTGGGTCGACGAACGCCGGATGACAAACATAATTAGTGAAAATCGACAATTGAATAAAAAACACGGAAAATACGAGAATGTTGATAAGTATGTAATTTCAGATGGTCTCCAATATCCCCTTAATATTGAACCATTGGAAAATCCAAGCAGAAAAATAAAATAAAAAAGAAATTGAACAGATGAACTAAAATCGTACGCTAATAAATATTTTTCATCTACATTTTCAAGTAGTCTACGTTGATTTATCACATGTACACTTGTTTTTCCATTTATTTAGAACACGTATACTTTTCGTATTATATTAATAACGCTCTCTTCCTCCTTTACAATATCACATTTCAGAACTCTCAATCGCTTTCATATTTCCGCAAAAAAAAGGAGAAAAAAAATTACATTTAAGAGCTAAGCCGTTCCAAAACACTGTCGCCGTCCCGACAACTTACTTTTATTTACGACGGTTATGACAACATCTTTCAACCTTAATCAAAACACAGACACTTGGCGCAATCCATCAAGAGTTCATCGTGTGCATCGATCTCCCGCATAACCAACTCAACTCACTCACTCGCTCTTTCTCTCTCTCTTTCTCTCGATCTTCCCGCGACCGCGCACATACATAAATAACTCACGCGCCCGCCACAGACTCCCTTTCATCTGTTTATTTACGCGCCCCCCCCCCCCAATAACCACACGACCTGCCTTACATCAGTAGTGTCGTTCCCGGAAAACTGTCAAAATCGAGTACTTTCGCCCCTCGATTAACGCCTCGTATAACTTGTATTATCTTTCGCGTAATATTACATGTACAACGTCGTTAATCTAAATACAAATTACGTAAACGTTTATTGGAAGCGCGTCAAGAGAGCAGCTGCGGATTCCGAATTCACAGCAGCAGCAGCAGCAGCAGCCGTCTGTTGTAAGTATTAACGCCCGCAACGATTGCGAACTTATTCTTTTTCTTATTCAAACTTTTGGGAATTACTCAAGCCCGACTTTTTCCCCGAAAATCGCAAGAGTCGAGCTTCCCCGCGAGCTTCGGGGAAGCTCGCGTCCGACTCACCGCAACGGGCCGCACCCTCGAACCGCAGAGAGGACAGCGAGCAGTCCGCAACGGCGCAACCCCAGCAGCAGGCTATCTGTCGATCATTTGTCGACGTTTTGCAGCAACCAATTAGCGACAGTGATGTGACCGGTCAGACAAATTTTCTGATTTGACGATCATTTTGACAAAAAGTTGACCGTGATTGACAGTCAGAACTTAAAATCCCTGAATGTAAAAATGACCGTCAGTGAGCTTTCAGATTGGTCATTGGTCAGAAAGTTTAAAAGAATAAAAAACCGATCAAAACTTTGATGAAACAGTTTATTCTATCATATGTTTTACAGAGCAGTCTTTTCGTACAAAACGACAAAACCACACTTTTCCCCCTTCGTCTATACTCGATATAGATGTAGGTTTGTCTGTTACGCAGAAGTGTGACTGGTCAGGGTCAATTGTCAGTCAAATTTTTTTTTGTCAGGTCAGGATCATGACGGTTAATTGACTAGTCAATTGAGCGGTCAATTGCCCAGCTCACATCACTGATTAGCGAGCGCGAACGCTCACCTCCAACCCTCACCGAGGTATTCTTTTGCGCTCCGAAATTTCAAATCAGCACACTCGCTCTCCGCGCTCCGACGGAGACGGACCTCCTAGCCTAGATGCCGTGCCAGGTTCTCCTTCGGAGAGGACCTTGCCTGACTCCCGTGGCTATTTGGCATATGGAGTCTCCGCTTCCTCGCTCATGGGGGACTAAGTCCGCCCATTGCAAAAAGGCTCTGAACACTTTCAGAGTCAAGGGGAAAGGGCGAGGAACCCTCAACAAGAGAATTTCGCTCGCGTTCTAATCGTGTAAAACCGCTCCTGACACTTTCACATTTTAATCGTCCGTTTAACTTCCGATAAACTCTTCGTTTTTGATCATTTTTTTGTTTAGCTCTACCGTGCCTTGAAATATTTATTTTAACTTTAATTCGTTTGTACATATCATTTCTATATTACCTTTACCTAACCTATTTTCCTCTCATGCTCTCCGACACCGAGCTCACATCTCAGTATACATGGCGTTTAGCACTATAACACGCGAAAGATAGCTGTAAGCGCGAAACGTCTGCGTGCGCGCGCGAGAGAGAGAGAGAGAGAGTTGGTTTACGAAGTGCAGATTCGCGTGTATACAAACATCTCCGCGGATACGTGCGAACGGCGAATAAATCCTGACATTAATTTCACGCGCGCGAGTTAAATTTCGAGATTTATACACTCGTCTTATCAATCTTTCTCGGCGTTTTTTTTCCTTCTCGGCACGTTTCTAATTATACAGGCTTCAAGTTTATGTAAATCATTTCTTTTTTCAACTTTTATCAAAGTATATTATTAAAATAATAAATCAGAGAAACCAAGCGCCCGATGTATTATTATCATTATTATTATTCACGTCATATTTTTCCAAACAAAGCCCAAACTATTTACATAAATTATCGTCAACAAAGCTAAACGCACAGCGACGACGACGAGGCAACACAAACAAAGCAGCAGCAGCGGGTTCCTATTTGAATACAATTCGAAAGCCGGGCGTCTCTTTCTCATTTGAAATTCCGCTCGCTCATAAACCGCCAAAACGAAAAGGTAAGACAAGACGAAAGAAAAAAACGGACTCGCTACGCACCTCTCGAGGAATGCAAAACAGAAAGAATTATCCCTTCCCCTCGTTCCCGCGAGGCAAAAACAATTTATTGTCACGTGCGACACGTAATCCCTCTTCCACCTTTATACACTATTCCTTTGGATTCGTCATCGCCGGAGAACGAAGAAAAAATAATACACAGGCATACGTACGATAGCTGGCTTGCATAGGGTTGTACCGATGGCGCATCGTGTGTGTAGGCGTGCGGAAGCGAGAAAGAGAGAGAGAGAGAGAGCAATGACCAGCGAGAACGTTTCCTGGGACTGGGTCAGATGTAAATCGAGAGAGGAGCGCACGCGGGCTATAGGTATAAGTATACTTGTGTGTATATACGCACGGTAGCGCGCACGCGGTGTTGTACAGAAAGAGAGAGAGAGCGAGCCGCGCCCCACCTCCGCGCAGGTTGAGAGCGGGACTTCGCAACATTGACCCTGTATTTGTGCGTGTGTCGCGCGAGCGACAGAGAGGGAGAAGAAACGTTCAGGCACGCGATAATATAGTGTGTTACGCAAGTGTGTGTGTGGAGGTTCTTTGAAGTGGCGATGAAGGTGTGTTCGAAAACCGAGTACGCCGTGATTTTTTGAAAATGGTTCTCATTTTCACGGTATCAAGGAATTATTGGTAACTCTTCCGATGTTTCGTAACGTTAAATAATATCGAGATAAAGTTAGAATTGTGTTTTTTTTATAGCTATTATATGTTTAATTGTGAGAAATTACTTGGTTGCGTTTCGACGATGCAAACTTCACACGTTACGTTATTATGTAACGTATAACAGGCTCGTTAGCTGCGTGAACTTATCTTGCGAATGTGAAATGAACATTTAGAAGGACTTTATCACTTATGTGTTCACGATAGTACGATTTGTGTCATAAATAATACCCAATAATTACGTGTAGCTATTACGCATGTATTTCAATAAATTTGTATAAAATTTAGTTACGCAGCACTTTGCAGTATTGCTCTTTACTACAAGATATGATGTTTTTTCCGTAGGTTTGAAGACGTCGTTCTCCGTGCATTATTTTACGGCTTTAAAGCAAGTTATTTAACGCGCCGATCTCGTACTCTGAAATTTATTATCTGGAATTATTTAATTGAACAGGCATATCGAGTGGTACTGTTCCTGCACGTTTTTCAATAATTAATATGAAATTCGCATGCTATAAAATTAGTAATAACACGTTTTTAATTAAGTCTATTTTCGGGATTATGAAAAATGATGGCTCTCGGATTGGCGTCGTATCGACTGTTCTGTCGATAATTTCGAGTATCACTCGTCAAAGCGTGTCGCATGTATATTCATGATAAATGAAACAAGTTGAACTAAATATCGGGATATTTTATATATAGTTATAAAGAGCGCGCGCGTATATATAATAATAACGTCGGAGTGGTTTAATCCATTATTATTTACTCGACGAAATTAAAAGTATTCCTCTTTTTACGATTTAATTGTCTACCGATATATAATGTACTGGGAGCTCGGTCAATTAGTTTATTAAAAGCGCGCAATGCATAATACACCGATGTCAAACGTCTATATCATCAATCAGTTAATTCAATCCAATACATATATAACACAACCGGAATGACAAACCAACTTTGCTCCTCTGACCCCAATTATAGAAAGTTTAATTTTTGTTTATAACAGAACCCCCAAGCCAACGGAAACACAGTCAATCTCCCCATTGAAATTTACAACCTCGCGTTTTCTCTGCCATCTGCGATTCTTCTTTACAGTTCGACAGTTCGACGAGCGCGCAGCTAAAAGGTAAAAGTAAATTGTTTGCCGCGCGCGCTTTCCGTTTACTTTTGGCGAAAGCCTGTTAGTGTGCACACTAGTCTCGCGGAAGTCATCGTCGTCGTCGTATAGCACTGCCACTTGCACAACCCACGGCGCCCCATTGTTTATATCCCGCGCGCGCACGGCGAGATCGCACTGACACACTCTCTGCAAGATGCGCTGCTGCACGCGAGAAGGAGCAAACTTTCTTCTGTGCGCCTACGGGCGAGAGAAAAGAGTTGAGCCGTGCAGCAGCAGCAGCAGAGTCGGTGCGCGATATAAAAAGTTTTTGAATTATCGCGGGGGAGGACGTTACGATTTTCATATAAGGTGTGTGTGTGTGGGTGGGACTATCTTGGAGATTGGTGGACGAAGTTTGTATGGGACTTATTCGCGCGACGATAAACTTGTGAATTCGTATATTATGTGCTGTGAGATTTTTGTATATATAGTGCGGAGTTTGCGTTGGAATAAGGTGTGATGATGAATAAATCGGGTAGATTGGTTGGTAACGCAAAAGAAAAAGTAAAACCGTATAGTAATCGTATTATAATATGGCGAAGAATATAATACTTGAAACGGCGCCCGATTACCAAGTGCTGTTTTGTCGACGTGTCTCGTTACTCTGGCGTTTCTTTCCAACAGCTCATCATGCGCGCGGCATGATAAAACATAATACTTACGTTACGTATTCAAAATAATAATTCCTGGAATGCGGGATTAGAGATTACAAGAAGTAAAAAGGATGAGGATAGCTCGCGGTAAAGATTGATCAGCTTCGCTTGAAATTCTTTCGGCGAATTTCAGGAGAAAGAAAATCATGTACGAAAATATATACATCGAGGCGTTATATTATAAACCTATATACACGCGCTTTGAGCCACCGAAGTCACCCTTTTTCGTTCGAACTCTCCATCGATAACAGCCGCATGCACCGAAAACGATAACAAACAAAAGCTGCCCCACTTCTCGTGAAACCAAAGAAAATTTTTTCAAAGGACTCTTTTTATCCGTTGGATATACATTCATAAAAAAAAAAAAAAATACAATACCCGAAAATTTCACGGGCTCGCGAACGACAATGCCAATGTTATCGCGGCCAAACAAAAAAAAACGCACCGATAAGCCGTATGTCCAGCATCAACGACACGCATACACACATATCTCTCTCCCGGTAAAAAAGGACCACGCACATATAGCGGTGCACGCGACCGTTAGATTGCACGCGCTTGGGCACGCGCAATCAATCGATGATGATGATGATGGGGACAGAATACACACGCACGCACAGTGCGCTAGAGGAATTTCTGCGAGACCGCGCACAGATATATATATATACATAAGTGCAGCCTGCGCGCGCACACTTTCAAACATCCTTGACTTCCTTATGCCTCTCTGCTGCAAGCGAGGAACGAGCGTTAGCGCGCGGGAAGTTACGCAACGCATCGCGCCAAGTTCGGATTCGCTAGAGAAGGCGACGACGGAAACGCGCGAGCGAGCTAGAAAAACGGGATTTGGTTTTTCTCACGATTTCCGCGATGTGAAAGAGAATTATTGCGGATCGAAACCGTTCGTTTTCCGCGTGAGTTGGAGAATTTGAAAACGTTCAGCCTATCACGTTTAAAACAGAAAGCAGGAACAATTATATATGTATATATAACTTTCTTCCCTATATGTGCGACGAGGAACGGGATTTTCCAGGCCATCAGACGTGTAGCGTTTTTCGGCTGCAGAAACGCTCTCGCGCGTATCTATATGACGCACGCGAATGCTTAATGTATACGAAGCGCGCACTAGCTCGCTGCGCTGCTGCATACGAAAACGCTAATGAATAATAGATAGTGTCTTTATCCGTTCCGTCTCTCTATCTTCTCTCCTTGCGCGACTTATACCCCCTTCTCCGCCCGTGTGTAATTCTCGGGAGACGCGGTAATTCAGAACGGAGAGAGAGAGAGAGTCAGATAATTCAGGGAGTGAGAGGGCTCCATTAGGATAATGAAATTATCGAGAACCCGTCGATCATGCAGCTGGAAATGACGCGACTAATACGGAGTAGTTCGTGCGCGTGTATGTCGGATTTGATTGGATTAGTTTTCTAAAATAGACGATCGCCCGGGACTGAGATTTGAGGTGCAGAATTATTAACAGAACCAGCGTGTAACGTCATTTTTGTTCGTGTGCGCGTGTAACTCTGGTTGCGTGGTGCGCGAACCGTGTCACCAAATGACAATGCCAACGTCTCTCGGTCTAAGAGACAGCAGCTCAAACTCACTAACGGTAAATAACTTGTCAATTATTGTCCGGGAATAGCGCGAAAAGATATACCTACATGGAAAACCCGTACTCGAGGATATTTTCGCGTGAAAGACAGTCAGGTGACTCGCGCGCGATAATGCGTTGCGCAAGCAACGGCGTATGATGCGCTCACCGAAGCGTCGTTGCGACTATCGCCGTGGAGGAGGTGGAGGAGGTTGTTTGACGCTCGCGAGGACTATACTCGCGCGCATGCGATAAGTAAATCGTCGGTGCGGGAAAGAGTCGAGCGAAGGAGCGAGAGATATATCGTTGGGTTTAGTTTTTATATGGAATTTAAAATTAGTGGCAAATTCTGAGGATGTAGTTCTGGAAATCGATCTTTTAGGAGAATTTTCAGTATTATGTTCCGAAGATACGACAAAAATATCAGCAGTTATTTTTACAAACGTGCGTTTTGTTAACCTATGTCCTCTTTACATATCTAACGAGTCCACGATTATCACCGTGGAGTAAAAAAAAAGAAAAAAAAAAACTTGACCTTCATCAACGCCAACCAACACACCGCACGCTATCAGTCCTCCCCGACAATTAGGAAAATAATCGATCATTACCCGTTTCAATTACACCGCTGCACACACACATATACACACCGGCGCGCTAAACCGCGCTTGCGTCTCCCCTGCAATCGAATTTACGAAACCGCAATCTTCTCTCCCTCCGCAGCGTGTGCACCCACGTACACCGGGTAAACCGCGCGATTGCAATAGAGCGCTATAGATACACAGACACACGCTCATCGTTCAAAGGATTTGCATCTCTCCTATATATATGCGCGGGCGTAGGAAGTCGTTTACCCACACGCGCAGACTCCTTCTTTCCTCACCTCTCCATTATATGCATTATTATACACGCAGAGAGCCGATCGGCGACGATGGACAATCGACGAGTAGGAGTACATATACACCGTGCGCGCCGGCTCCGCGCCAATACGCTGCGATTATATAGCGGAGAGGGAAGGACGAACGGAAGTGACTCTATCCGCTGCGCCGTGTGTATGATACGCGCGAGCTCCGCCGCGAGGACGACCCGCGACGATAAATAACAGGTATGCGGACGCGCGTACGCACGTAGCCTTTGGCCCGTTTCCGCGATCCTCCGCTGCTGCGTGTTATATTCTCCTTCCGCGTGATTGCTGAGCGCGTTTCTGGAGCTACTTTTGCGGATCGGCAGCAGCAACGGCGTTACGTAAAGTTTCCGGAAAAATGAGAATTCTCTGTAGGTTAGTTAGGCGGTTGCTAGGTAAGTAAGCGAGACTCGTTGCGAAAGTTAAGAGAGACTGGCGCGATGGGGGGACGGGACAACTGCTATAATATGGGTAACCGGTCGACTTTCGTTGAATTTCAAATCTCGGTGTGTATAGCACGAGCGAGAGAGAGATTCTTTTTTGCATCGTTTAATGAGCATTAACGAGCGCGCCCGCATGCGCGATCAATGTAATCTCGCCGACGATCTGTACCTACCTCCGAAACGATTATAATACGCCGATATCATCATCGTCAAACTCGCTGCTGCTGCTGCTTCTACCTACACCAGGAAGCGATTTTTCCTCCATCCCCGCCGTGCGGTTCTGCATAATATATATAGACGCTCGGCAGATCCGTTTAGCAACCTCCCCGCCTACCTATATCTACAGTCAACATCGGGCGCGCGAGTGTCAGTCGTAAACGAATCCGGCGAACGAACCTCCATACCTCAAATATTGACTGCCAGCAGAGAGGGAGGAAGAGTGAAGCTCAAGTCTATCTTATATACTGCTGCTGGGCGTGTGTGACGGATGCCATCGCCGCCGCCGTCTTCATTTATTAATAGCCGTACGCGTAGCGGTTTGAGCGCTGCATAACCCTCGTGTTTATTTATGTAGGCGTGCATGTATACGCGCATATAACGCGAGTACTTATTCATTCTCTCTTGCGCATAGATATATATACGCGTACACCTATCGAGTCACCTTGCGGTGCGATTACCACGAGCGAGCGGTTTTCCTCGCTGCTGCTGCCGCTGCTCGCCGAGGCAAATTCATTATTTTTCCTTTGTTTCACGCATGAGGTGCGATGTCGCCGTCGTCGTCACATATACGTGCACGAGAATGTGTATAGAGGCTGCTGCTGCTTTTTTTTTTGTACGCCGCTCGCGTGTGCATCGCGCTGCATGGCGATATGCAGTGACACGAATGTGTACAGCGCGCGGCCGCGGGGACGTCGTGTAGCGCATATATAGGTGTATATACGTGTAATTTAGCACTTGTGGATTTTATAATTCTTTGCGCGCTGTGGGTGAGAGTATATGCGCGGCTGTTGCATTCGTCTACGAAATATATACACGTGTGCGCGAGTGAGACGTGGGAGAAGAATGTTTTAACGAAAACACGTTCGCGTCGCGTTTTTCGACATTGTTTTGGAACGCGAACGCGGCCTCGCAGCTGAGGAAATAATTATACAAATGCAATCGGCGACTGCATCGAGTGAACCGACGAGTGTTGTATATTGCAGAGGTTGGTTGCTAGCTGCAGGCCCACACGTGGTAATGACCTTTTCCCGATCGATCGATCGATCTCGTGGTCGATACATTAAACGCGTGTTGCACTGCTGCAGCGCTCAAAGATAACAACCACAAGAGGCGTTATAATGCTCCTCCCGCGACCTCCGACTCCTTTACGACCTCTGTATTTTATATTTTATATACCTACGCGCACACACACTGACACGTGCGCGCGCGCGCATATATGCACACGCACACGGCACCGCCGCCAACAATCCATAAAATCGCGTCTCCTCGACTCATTCTCTCGGCTAACGAACGATAATAAAAGCCGCGTTACTACACAGCAGTACTATACTACACCCGTTGTGTGCGTCATCGCTCTTCACCGCAAAAACTACTACAAACGAACAAACATCATCATCAGGAGTAGCAGCATCGTCTGCTGTCGGAGTTGGGAGAGGGAGACCCAGAATTACTCCGGCGTGGCCGGCTTTTTGCGGAAAGCACAACAGAGCGGAGAGAGAGAGACGAATGAGCGAGAGAGCGCTCGCGGACCTTAAAATAGAGAGGAGTATGTCTGTGTATGTATATAAGTACCTGGAACGGAGTAGGGCGCAGTCTGGGGCTGGGGCGCCCAGTACGCCTGGCTTATCGCGGGGTAGTACTTGGGCGAGCTCGCGTGGTACGTGCCCACGTACTTGCGGCTCTTCATCGCCATCGTCGAGCCCTCCATTATTATTATTAGTACTACTATCACTATTTCCTCGTATATTCTTCTTCTTCTCCTGCTTTTTCTATCTGTCGTATACGCTTAGGTGTACGCTATAATATATGCGCACATAGACGTGTATATAAGAGAGTTCGACGAGGAGGAGGAGGAGGCGACACAACACTGCAGGCACAGCAGCGCCGGCGCGGCAAGGATGCGCGCTGCACACACACACTCACACGCGTGCGCGCGCGACGACGACGAGGCGGCTTACGTAAGCCGCGAAGCGTTGTGCAAGCTCGTGTTATTATTCGCGGACGAATGAGGCAGCATGACTTCGTCGCGTGGCAGCCGGCGACTGGACGCCGGCGTTCCTCCTCGATGCTCTCCTACACTCCATCTGATTCTTTAAACACACGCGAGAGCTTTTCTTCTTATTATTATTATTATTGATACCGCACTGAATATTTTTTTTCTTTTCTCACACGCTTTGGTATTCCCGCGTGTACGCGCGCACTGTAACGGAGAGAACACGTGACACGTGAGAGCTGAACGTATATACGTCGTACACGCGCGTGTGTCGTCGTCGTCGTCGTCGCTCGGCCGTCGACGCTCAACAAGTGAGCGCTCAACTGCTGTGCTGCTCTCGCACCGGCGCGCAGTCGATTCCTACTCCGCGCGCGAGCGCGCTCCTCTCTCGCCGCCTCCTACTCCTACTCTTCCGAGCGTTTAGAGAGAGAGGAGTGCAGCAACGTCGTATGTGTGCGAGTGCATAGAGGAGTATAGTGGATGCAGTCGCGGGGTCTTTTAAGTCGATTTGCGAGCGATGGGAAACAGATGATTGGGGTGGGGGAGGAGGGACGTTATGTGGGTGGTATGAGGGTTGCTTTTTTATTTTGGTTTTGAAACAGTAGGATATAGGTTTGTAAAGTGTAATCATTGACCGGTTGCGATGCGAACGTCATCGTATCTAAGAAAGTAGTAATTGCGCGTAAACCAGTTATTTTATGTAACCTTGCATCGTAGAGCTTCTGTAAGGAAAATTAACGTAGGTATAAACGTCAAAATGAAAATAGTTTTTTGTTTTTAATTTCGTTATACTTTTCAAGGATGTAAACTTCATACATGTATATGGAAGATTAAGAAGGTTTAGTTTTACCTTGAAAAGGTGTAGATGAATTTTTTCCTTTAGAATTTTATTTAGCTAACACTTACGTTCGACGTAATGAAATTATATTGACGATAAAATCGACGTTGGCATGACGCGCATCGGAGTCTCGATCTATACTCATCAATTATTCTAATAGCCAATGTAATTGGCACAATAACTCTAGTTCCGTCTATTTTTAAACTATACGCAGAAAAAAAAAAGTTTCGTAAAGGATTGCCGTACGAAAAAGAATTGATTAGGAAATATTACTTTTTGTTCTATAAGAGAGATGAGATCGGTAGCATGTTAATTTATTATTGAAAACTCATTCAGCATCGAGTACCACATTATATTCTTTTGTATTTACTAAAAAAAGACATAAATTTACGACTTTTCTCTAATAACTTTATTTTTTAAAGTACAAATTTAATTTACAAAATAAATTTCCGTAGGTACACGTGTACACGTAAAAAAAATAAAGCTAATTTAGCTTGTTAACAGCAATTACATCAGTTACATCAACAGGGTCAGGAAAAAGTAGCATTAGTATCAGGAAAAGTAAAATTAACTTTATTCATATAGTGAAAACAACATTATATTTATAATTAGAATGACGATTCCACTTTAATAAAAAGAAGATTCTACTTTTTTTTAATGCTATTTCTACCGATATCGTTGTAAACAAAATTAACCTGTCATTCCAAAGCTAAATCAATTGTATGAAAAGAAGAAGAAGAATAAACTATTTATTTTTACATTGCAACACACAAGCTAGCAGCATTTCAAAACTTTCAGTGCACTAGCACCGAACCTCAACTGAAAATTATCACGAACTTTCTGGACTCCATTGATCGTTCTTCTCCTCAACCTCAACGGTCACGAGCATCGCCATCATCATCGCTGGCATCTCTCGATTGACGTTCACGCTCACTCCCACTCTCTCTCTCTCTCTCTCTCTCTCTCTCTCTCAAGAAATAAAAAACCGCCTCGCGCATGAATTACAACGTGACTCACACGAATCGGGATTCGCCATTAAAAACGCAATCACTATTCCCCCGTTGTCCCCCGTGACTCAGTCTGAACTTCTATATCTCTCTGTCTCTCTGTCTCTCTCTCGTCGCCTCTTACTTCTTCTACACTCCAGGCGTGCAGTAGCAGCAGCAGCTTGCCAATACACAAGGTGCATTCTTTCCCAAGATACCTATCCTCTCTCGCGGCGAGTATAAGTAAAAGTCCGTCGCGCGCTTCGCGCATACCTAAACCGAACGTGTACAGTGTTCTTACATATATATATACCAACGTGTGCATTCACCACGGATTTTTCTACGGGCGCTTTTCATTTACAAAACGCGCATCATCCATTATTCAGCCCGGTGAAATGTATAATCCTCGCGCGGCGGCGCGAAGGAGTGTACAAGAACTTTTGTCGTTATTAATCTCTCTCTTTCGCTCCCTCGCGTGTCCGAAAAATCGTAAATATTTATGACAAACTCGCGTATAATACACCGGCGACGATTCAATTGTGAAGAAAAGACGCAGCAGCAGCAGCAGCAGAGGCGGCGGCTACAACAGCACGCCGCTAATTAGACATCTCTCGCGCGCCTGCCCAGTATATATACCCGCGCGCGCCCGCTCTATAAATATTTATGAGCGGCGGCGCGCGGCGATAGAGCAATTCCGTCGCGCGATTTGCACGCGCAATTAGAGAGCCGGCCCTTTGTCTCCTCGCGCCCGCGCCTCTGCCTCTTATAGGTATGTGTGTGCGTGTGTGTATATATACACGCGGAGGCGCGAGTGTTGTGTGCGGCGTCTGGGGTTCTTCTTCCTCGTCTCCTTCCTACCACACTCGCGCCATCACTTATCTCTCGGCTGCGTGATGTTTGGCCAGCCTCGACACGGCTATTCTTTGAACGCCCCGAACATGTGTGCGCGTTTATACGTGTATGTACGTGGTGTACGAACGGCTTTGTGCCGAGGAGGAGGATTTTTCGGCACAACGGCGAGCTTTGTTGTGCACGCGCGGTGTGTGTGTGTTAGATAAGAGCGCGAGCTACGCTGCTGGATTTTTGTTTATTGATTTTCGTGATTATATATTTAGCCTTGAGGTTTTCAAAGGATATATATATATGTAAGTGTGGTTGAGGAGAGTGAATGGCGATAGTCTTTTTCATCATGATGAATGAAAGGGTTATGTGCGGTTAGTGTAGTATTGAATTATGTGGTAAGGGATTTTTTTTGTGTGAATATAGTGTTGGAGGGTAAGAAAATTTGTTTAAGAAACATTATTTGTTTTTGTAGTTATAATACAGGAAACGGATGACTTTTCGCGGTATCAAGATAGGCGATTCGCGAGTTAAAGTCAGCGAGGAGCAAATATATTTACAGCGAGTGTACAGCGCAGCAGCAGTGCGTTTCATTTCATGCCTATTGAGATCGAGATTAACGGGACTCGGGTCAATAAAACGGATTGTTACGTCTGGAGAATCTTATTACCCTAGTCAAACAATTTGTTATGGCAGGGCAAACAGACGGAGCTTGTCAGAGTTGAATATCTGAATCTCGAATGAAAGAGAGTTAAAGGCTTCGAACGTCGTGATGTTTTCTTTCATTCTTTCCTTAACTGATGGATCGGTGCTCGTCGCAGGCGCGCGGTTCATTGAGTTTCAACTCGGCTGCGTGATTTTTCAAACGTTAATGGATTCAGTTGAAATGCTATACACACGAATGTATAAACATGATATCGTACGTATTATTCATTCATTCAATATATACTAATTTTGCAGAGCTTGAATATTTTACAAGTAGCATCGTAAAACTTTAAACTTTCTTATACTTATGTACAAACATACACGCGCGTAAGTATTTCGTCACCTGGTTATCCGAAATAAAAACTTTCCCGCTCGCGGGTGCCACAAAAAACATTTTAAAAGAAACTTTCCCGCCCATCACCTCGCCCCGCGCGTCACTTTACCACTCGGAATATAACTCCAGACACACACGCACACTCTTCTCGCGCGTGAAACATAACGCCGCGGAACAACAGCAGCAGTAGCACATCGCATCGATCTAACGCCGCTGTACACGCCGACTTTAACTGCATTTATACAGCGAGGGAATCGGTTATATTCCTCGTCACATTACCCGCCACCGCCGCCGCCGCCGTGTCTTACGCGCTGAATAATTTATCGGAGCGCGCGGTGACGAAGAAGATGCGCGCGCTTCAGCGAGCGACTAAACAATTTTTCAGCATGTAAAATTCAGCCGACGCGACATGGCCGCATGCATTATTGATCTCCTTCTCTGTTCTCTCGTCTCGGAAAATTCAGCCTCGTTGACACACTCCATTCTCCTAAGAAAACTGCCTCTATATACGTGTATATAGAGGGTTACGCGTTGTCGTCGTCGGGGTCATCGATGGCGCATCGGCGTTTAGCGGATATTTGCGTAGCGCATTATTTATACGCGGGCTGCCGCAGCGCGCGTTATTTATACCTGCCGCCGCCGGCCGAACGATAACACAGGCGCGCGCGCGCGGTCAGTCAGTCGCGCCGCGACGCCGCGCCGCTTCCTGCTTGGGATTCCGTGCGAGCGCTTGCGGACAGACGGGATAGAGCGAGTGGATTATTCGGCGCGGAGAAAACATGAGCAGAGAGAGAGGAGGAGGGAGAGGAGCTTTCTTTTGGCGGTGGTGTGTGCGCGTGTGACTGGCGTTACGTCACGAGGGATAATGGGTTTGCGGTAGATTGTAATATGTGAGGACTTTTTTTTAGAGATAGAGTTGGTTTTAAATAGATTGGAGAATAGGTTTGTGTTGTTGATTAGGGAAGCGTATTACGGGTATATTATAGCATTCAAGATTAATCTGGGCTTTTTTAAGAGCTTTACGGACTTGTATACCACGAGTTTAGGACAATGTAAATATAAATAAACGCATACAAACAAACATAATTAATTGAATTGATTAAGAATTAATTCTTATAATTAATGAATGGCGCAAGAATAAATCAATTGATTTAAAATTCTTTTGCCTGATTTGTAGCAGGGAAAAAGGTCTGCTCTGTACGGCTAAGTATAGTGAACTGTGATTAAGAATTAACCAATCCGCGCACATTCCTTTCTCAAGTTACACTTGAGTTTGAGGAACTTTTCCCTCAACGCCGATTCATTTTTTTGCTTGTACAGTACGTTCGTTCTATTATTTCTTCGAACAGTAATGCATAAACACATACGCTGAGTCATAACACTTATTTGAAAAATTAATCATCGGCGTCTCACCATATTCATCCTCTATCCGTGTATTATACACTCACAGTAAACTTCTCTTTCACATCTACACATCAAAATAAACTCCCCTCAACACATACCTTGCAAAAAAAAAAATAAATAAATAAATAAAAATAAAAATCAAGAGTCTCTTCCGCCCAAACAAAACCTCCAGCATATATGTATATGTACCTTATTACATATATATATATATGTGTGTGTGTGTGTGTGTGTGTGTGTGTGTGTGTGTGTGTGTGCGTGTGTGTGTGTGTGTGTGTGTGTGTGTGTGTGTGTGTGTGTGTGTACCTTATTTCCCAGATCAAAGTCCGCAGGAAGGACGCGAGCAACCTTACACTCTCGCGCAAAGAAGTCGAAAAATATCGTCCACCTCTAGAAAGAGGATTGCTCTGCTGCCATGGCTCTCTCGACATCACGGCCTCGCGCAGCGCATGCAGAAGCAGCACGCGGAGCATCCGGAAGTCCCTCTATTGTGCGCGGCATGCACTTGGCGCTAGTTTAGCGGCTCGACTTTCCGCATATCTCCCCCCAGCCGCCTCTCCCTACCCTTTGCTACACTCGAAAACGGCCACGAGAAAGGGAAAGCAGGAAGAGCAGAAGAAGAAGGCAGCAGCAGCTTGCGCACACATACTACACGTCAAAGGTCATTCGTCGGGATTCCAAGCCGGCGGGAATTCCGCGTTGCGTATGACGACGACGACGGCTGCGGCGGCGGGCGGGTTTTATTACGCGATTCCAGCGACGCAGTCCAGCAAGGTAATCCAAGTTCGTCTTGCGTTCGCTCACTTTCTCGACCCGCGTGCAAATATTTGGCGCCGAGCCAGTAAGAGCAGGCGCGCATCACAGAGAGTCTATCCTTCCGTCTTATTTGCCGACGAGAGAGAAAGCGAGAGCGAGTGTGTAGCGTGTATACGCCTGCATTATAACGATGTCAAAAGCGGAGCGACGGAGCAGAGGTTCTTTCATTTGCGCCTCTCTGTCGAGCTTTTTTCCCGGCTTTTTTTTTTCTTCTTTCGCTCTCGTTGTTGGCTGGCTGGTTGTTGCGTCGTCGGTATGCGTCGGTTGTTGCGCCCGCGCGTGTCTGCTTTCTTTTTCGGCGACGTGCTGCTGCCGCTGCAGACGACGAGTGCGTGTTGTACGTGTGTAGAGTGTACAGGTTGAGAGGTGGTGGTTTAAAGAGGATGGATGCGGGTTGCCAGTAGTCGTCGGGGGTTCGCGCATTCGTATATAGCTTTAGTTTTTTTTAAGTAGGGGAAAGGCGTTTGGGAAAAGTTTTGGTAGATTAAATTTGATGCGGAACAAATCATTGGTTGTAATTATGATCTTGATTGATTGGTTACAGTTGCTGATGAATTTGATGAAAATGTCTGCATGGTTAGATAAACTAATAGAGTAGGGATTCATGCTATTGTATTTATTACGATGCAAATAAATGGTGACATTTCTACTGAATTTCATTTGTAACCAGTCAGGTATGGGAACTGTATATTTATAGCCATTTTGTGTATAAATATTGAATTGATAAAATTATTATTTTGACAAATCGATGCATTTATTTTCATATTTCTAAACGAAGTCGATGAATAATTTAAATTGGATAAATATTGTTCCGCATGAACACACATTGTTCATTTTGAATGAACAATTTTATTGTTAAATAAAATATCCAAACAATCGTCCACTTGGAGACACAACTATAATAATACATTAAAATTACAGTATATCTCTTATTTACTTCCCTGGTAGAAAATTATTCATAGCTAACATGTTAATTAAATGGGAGGATTTTTAGCAAAAATCATAATGCAAAAATAATATAATTCATCCAAAAGTTCTACTATTGCTTAAAACACATATTTTATGAAGTGTAAATGCCATAATTTATTTCGTATTGGTACATAATTATGAAATACAAGTGATGTTCGTTTTTAGCCATAAAGTTAAGTGAAAAATAGCTAGCTTCTGGTTAACATTTCTACCAGGGCTATAATATATATATATATTTCTCGGCTTCACAAGCACCATCAACGATCTGAGATGAACCTACTCTCAACAAATTACCACGACCATTTTGAATTCGCAGAGTCTCCCCGCAGACAACAAAATGCCATCGCGCACGCGCTCTTAACGCTGTATTGGCAAAGCGACACATCGCGTTTCTTGATTTAAGGAACGCGTGCACGTCAGCGTGCTGCTTAATGAAGCTCGACGCGCTCTCGCGAGCGCTGTATTGGTTTTCAATTAACTTTCCATAAATCGCGGAAGAATTGATTTTTAATCAACCGCGCGTCGCTCCCCCGTCGCGCACGCGCGCCTCTGGCTATCAAATAATAAAATTTAATGATGAATTCGATAAAACGGGGCCGGCGGATAGGGGGTTGAAAAATTTTGTAATCGTCCCAACATTTTTAAAATCGATGGAAATACGTACGTAGTAGTGTAACTGAAGTTTGCGTTTGACGAGAGGACCGAAAAAAAGTATTGACTTCCATAGAAAATGCGACTCATTCAATATTCCAATTTCTTTTTTTTTTCTTTTTTTTGAAAGTAAAATCAACGCTGTAGTAATAGGAGTCGAGAATTAGCATATTTATTATGCAAAAATTTCGCATTAGCATGAAAAAAGCGCGGCGCTTAATTATCCCAATTAAAGTACGCGAGCTTCGCTAAATGCTCATTTTCAACTACGCGCGAGCGGTTCTTCTCTCTCTCCCTTCGTTCCGTGGCAAAAAGAAGCGCCCTCGTTCAGACGCTTAATTGATCGTTAAAAAAAAAAGAGTATAACGGAAAATGGGGCAAAAACCTAATCGTCCCTTTTTCACGCAAAAGCGTATAGCTACTCCAATCCAGCCGCGAGCAAAAATCGCTGCGCGACAACAACACCGCGTGTGCGCGTCATCCCGGCTGAAAATTGATTCGTTCCAGAACCCTGAAATTTTACGTACATACACACACACACACACACACACACACACATGTGCACACACGAACGTCAACGCTACCTGCCAGCTTATACAATACAACAGAGTGAGAGAGACAGGGAGGTCCTTTACACATCGAATTGCACATGCCTGTCTGCGTTCCTGCCCGCGGTAACTATTCGGCGCACGTTGCTGTGTTCACTCTCTCCCTCTCTCTCTCTCTCTCTCTCACTCGGCAATAGCCAATGGCTAATCATCCAAAGCGATTACTCGCACGGTCGAATCGCGAGGGAGGGGGAGAGGACCTTTAAGGCGCACAGGCCGAGCCGTTCAAAGCCCTTAGCGGGCAGGAGAATTATATTGAATTGCCGATGCACAAATTCCAGCGAAACTGGGTGTGTATGTATGTATGTGGGTTCGATAGGATATATCATTTTCGCGTCTCCGGGGTTGCTACACGGCAAAGGGATGGAAGCGAGGCCGGGCTTTTGTGAAGGGGAAATTCGGGAAAGAAGATTACCGCGCCCCGGCACGAAGTTTCTCTGTTTGAGAAATTTGGCAGTATCTTTTCTGTGGTTCGTCGCCTGAATTCAATTATGTTGAAGCAAGGAGAAAAATGTAAAAATTAGTGTATTTTATTGTAGATGAGGGACAGACTCACATTTGCATAAAAAATTACTACAATTTATGGTCAAAATTACTGTTAAGGTGATGTGAAACCCTAATTTAAATATTTTTTAAATCAATATTCAAACGGGTATATTTGTAAAAGACGGTTGTCAAGCGCTCCGTACACGTAAACACTATATTCAGAAATTTTTTTTTAGTGATTCTATTAGCATTTTCGTTAGCTATGCACGTTTGAAAAGTAGGTCAATTGCAGATTCCTACTTACCGACTGTACGGTTTTTATTTAATTAAATAAATTCTGATCATTTTTTTGGAAAAACACGTTTGTCAAGCCCTTCGTATATGTAAATACTATACTCAGATTTTTTTTGGATGATTCTATTGGTATTTTCGTGAGATGTACTCGTTTGAAAAATAACGTCGGTACTCACATCCCCTTAAATAGAAAAATTATCACAGTAAATAGCAGTAGTAATTTTCATAGGAGTACGAGTCGATCCCTCATGTATCATTAAATACAGTAATTTTTACTACAATTTTCTCCGTATGTAAAATATATACATAGAAAAAGATAAAGATTTACTATTGAATAAAAGGATTAACTGTAACGTGTAACGTGTTAAATAAAGTACTCTCGAAGTGGACATAAACATAAACGATCATTTTACCGATATAACAAGAGAAAAAAAACAATGAAAACTATCCATTAAGTAGCATAAAAGTGAAATATGAAATCACGGCTATAATTAACGATACTCGCCGCGCTCGTGCATCTGCTTCCAAGCTCTATAATTACATACTCTCTTTTATTTTCATTAACGAGCCAGCTGCAAAGTGCGGAAAAATGAACCGCGGTAAATAAATATTAGAAGTAGCGCGACCACGAGGACGAGGAGGAGAAATCGATAGGCAAACACGGATGATTTCAAACGTATGCACGTATGTGTGTGTGTGTGCTTACACGCGCGCGCGAGCCGCGTGTTTAGATTGTAAACACGGTTGACTTATGCATATTCATGCATTTAAATTTAATTTAGAATAAATGTTTTGGGGGGGAGCTACATATATCGGCCATGCGCGAATTTTCTGCAAAAGTTGCCGCGAGCCGGAGAGCCGCGTTTAATGCAATTTCATGCCGCGCAAGTATTATATAACGTAATTGCATAAATTATTTAAATAGCACACAGGCCTAGAGCCGCTCGCCGAATTAGTTTAATTTTAAAATTTTCAGGGTAAAAATAAATGTACGCGCAGTCAGTGCGAGTCGTTCCGCGAAAAATTTCGATTGTTTGGACGCGTGTATCGAATGAGACAAATGGCATATATTTAGACTTCATATACGCGAAAAGAAAATAAACTTAATAGTTCGGGGCGCCCCCGTCACTCAGCATCGATTCCTTACGCCTCGTTTCCACGGCCAAAGTAAACACTGCGGCTCCAAACTTAAATAAATCTCTCATCCCTCCTTTCTCTGTCTCTCTCTCTCTCTCTCTCTTTCTCTCCCTTTCCCCCTATACCCACGTGCTCTGACTGCACAGCGAAAATTGTCTCGTCTATTAACGCAAATGTATTTTAACAGCGGGGCTTGTGAATACAATTAATGGGAATAGAATAACAACTGCACTCGTCGAATGCTAAATTAATGTCACATGTACATTTTATTAGCGTTGTTTGTGACTTATTGGACGTTTATTCAGGAAGTTTGTTTTTATTACTTTTTTTTATTTTATGCGTTTACCTTCAATAATTATACTTACGAAATATCCTGCTTTTGTTTTAAACTTCCATGCTGTAATCTTTACGACGGCGGTTTTAAAATTTTATGTTGTAATTTACTTTTGCTGTCCTTCGTTTTGTTTAGTTATTCAATTTTCTTGCTTTTTTACCTTTTGTCATTCTACACTTTCATTGATTTTGTATTTTCATATCTTATCTGTAAGCTACACGGAGAGAAAATTTTCAGTAAAAATTACAAAAAGTTCCATAATTTTTACCGAACTTCACCGTACTACGGTAACAGACTGACATTTTTGTAAATTTTACAGAACAGTTCGGTAATTTTCTAATATGCACTGAAAAAAATGGACTCGGACTCCCCCTTTCGGGAGATCCGAATAACAACATTTATTTATATTTTAAACATTTATTAATTATTTAAAGTTGAATTTTATTAAGGAAATAATAATTTAAGACAAGAATAAATGAAATAAAGAAATTAAAAAATTTTCGGTGGCATCGAGATTTGAACCTGGGTCCTCAGCACAGCAGTCGGGCACGCTAACCATTTACCTACAGAGACATATGCATCATCAAATTCTGGAACTTGTATATTCAGTACCGTTACTTTTATACGAAAACTTCCAAACCTTCTCTTAAAAGTTACTGAACAGTTCGGTAATTTTTACTGAAAATTCTATAAAATGTATAGAAAGTCAAGTAAATCCGCTCATTTTGGTAGTCTGTTACCACAGTACCGAAAAGTTCAGTAAAAATTGCCGAACTTTTTGTAATTTTTACTGAAATTTTTCTCTCCGTGTATACGTAATAAAGTACGTATTTGACCAATAAATTTATTTTTATTTACTTGTTTACTAGTTTCAACGAGTATGAAACTCTCGTTACAAAATATATAACACTAGTAAAATCCAAACGTGCTGTGCACGTACTATTTTGTTTTTTAGGTTATGGTTAATTGGTTTAAATGATAGGATGAGCAGATCATTTTTCAAAGGATGACAAAATTAATCTTTTTATTCTAATTTGATTTAATTATTTAGTTTTAATTAGTTTTAAATATAGTTAAGAATAAAAATTCAATTTCAAAAATTCAAATGTAGCGGAAGTAGCGAATTATCGCTCCTATTCCTTACAGACCAATCAAAATCACTCTTTAAGTGCTTCACAACATCCGGCCATCGTATTTTAAAGAGAGGATTATAGTATCAGCTACTAGCAGTAATTGGTTTCAAATGCACGAACCTACATTTGAGCCTTCCAACACAAAATATAACCGATCTAACAAAAAATATATGAATTTTCTTCAATCCACTTATCGAAAAATACACTTTTCGAACATACGCTCCCATTCAGTACCAACCCTCGCTAATCCTCTACCAAAATGCGACGGGGAAAAAAACAGAATCACTCGCTTTCAGGATAAAACACCGCGCTTACAAACACACTCACTCAGAAAAAAGAGAGAGACAGAATGAGATAGAACTGAACACGACACTACGTCGGTGCAGCGACTCTCGATTCAGCGCGCGCGCGGGCTTTTAAGGCCGTCGCCTTGCCGGCGCTTTGTGTCTGTAATGTCCTCGAACGTTTATGTCCACCATGAATTTACGACGCGGCTCGATATGTGTGTGTGTGTTCGCGCCGCCTCCGGGATCCCGCGAGCGTCGCGTCGCGTGAATAATGCGCGTGGATCTGGGTCGCGACACCCCGATGGATTATTTTCAAAAAGCGCGCGAGCGAGCGCGGTTTTTCATCCTCCGACGCTTTCATCCGTCTGCAGTCTCTCTTTTTTTTATTCTTTATTTTTGAACATAACTGTATACGAGAGTTTGCAGTACGTTATTGAACAAAACAGATTATACAGTCGCGGGAATAATAACACGAGTGGATTTCAGCCCGTATACCGTAAAAGTGATTTATATTTTTAAGAGAGTGAGAGTTCGGGCAGGCAGAATGAGGTGGGGATATATTCGGTTTATACGCGTTTTATCGATTCTGTATGGCCGCCCCGGCTGCATGTGTATAGCGCAGTGGCGCGACGATTTTTTCAGAGGTGACTGAGCGATCGCGCGCGCCGATATTTACGCTCGATATAATATATCGGGAAATGGCGTGTAAATGTCAGCGGAGAGCGGTCTCGCGACCCGCCGCGTCCTCCGTAATTCGTTAAATATGTCGCATTATGAAATATTTATGCGACGAGGCGTAGTTGCGCGGGCCCGCGTGCCGGAGCTCGAAAAACATCGAAGATATAGGCGGCCGATGTTCATGTGTTCATCGATCGAAAATTGTTCGTTCGATGATGCGAGATTACGATCATGCACTCTACCGTCGCTTTTACGCAGAAAAGCAAGCGCATCGATTAAATTGCATTGTAATAAATTATTCGCCGAGAGTAATAAACACGAATTCCTCACGTCGACTTCGCTATGCGAAAAATGGTATTTGCCCTTCGAAGGCCCAGCTAATTGAAAAATTGATCGAATACCTACCTCTCTCTCTCTTCCTCATCGGGAAAGTATGCAGCCTCCGACGACGAGCGCAGAACACAAGTTGATCAAATTACAGACACGATTCAATTTCAGACCCTTTACGAAGCTTCCTCCCTTCGCGTTACTTTCGCATACCAGGGAAATTTCATATAACACCTCGCCGTGTAAGACGCGCGCGAGCGAGCGCGCAACCCTTTCGATCGAGTCAATTAGTTCGTATAGTAATAAACACGCGCGCTCGCGGGCTTTGAAGTGGCGACGCGTACGCGTGTACCTTATATATACCCGACAACTTTTGAGTCCTCTCTGACTCTCTCTAAAGGTGCGTATAGCAACGGAGGAATATAGACGACGTCCTCCCGCCTCCACGCGCGCGCATACATGGGTATTGATTTTCAATTTAGCCCCCCCCCCCCCCCCCCCCAATGGCCGGGGCGCCAGCTGAATAGTTTGTAATATTACGTGCGTCGGGCGTATTTCATGCAAATAGAACGATACGTGTAAGGCGAACTGGACGTTTAGGGGGCGGTAAGGTGGCTGGTGTGGGGGAGCTTTAATGTTTATCGCGTGAGTTTGCAGTAGTCGCGCGCTCGCGCATGGGTTTCTGATGATTTGTGTGTAAAAAATGACAAGTTCGATGTTTTGGACCCTAGTGCTGTTGTTGAATGGCTGTTTGTAGAGTGGAGAATGCCGGCGACATTGAATATCCATTAGGAATGTGGAGGATGCTTTGATAGTTCTGTGTTTTGGGCAGATTGTCATTTTGACGGGGGGGGGGGGGGGTGCGTAGTAGAAAATTAGTTAGAAAAATGTTTTTCGGCGAACTTAGCTATATAGAACTGTACGTTTTATAACGTTTTTTTTCAACCGTTGTACGTTTTTTCTGGATAAATTTAAAAATAACGTGAAACAATTTTTTAATATTGATTAAAATTTTCAACTGTTTAATATTAAAAAAAAAAAAAATGTCGATTTAAATGGACTCTAAAGACTGCAACCATTATCTGCTTTACAATCATTGACGATGCATTATTCACTGCCTATAGTGTATGCATTAATTAATTTAGCTCATTTCATTCGTATCAACTTTAGCCCTATTCAACGTACAAACTAGTACCTTCTACATCGAATTTACACGTAAATAATCCATCAAAAGAAATCTCTGACGCGAGCGGGCGCCAGAGTTCGCTAAATTTCAATTGTTACGGATACATCAATAAATTCCATTTGCGCAGCCGACTATTATTAATTCACTCGCGTTCAGCCCAAGTATCGAATAAATTTCAAAACAAATCAGGGGATTCCAGGATAAATTCGCACAATACCGTCCAACCCGCCATTCGAGCGATCAAAACAAGACGGACATAACAACAACAACAACAACAACAACAACAGCATTAACAGGATACTTACGACTTCGGTTCTCACTGTCGGCCGGCTTCATCTGGATGGGATGGAGTTTCTGAAATAAAAGAAAAAACACATCGTCATTATTCCTTGCCACGTACTCTCTTTCCCTCAACATACACTATCACCTCCATTACCCTAACCCTCATCCATAAAATTATCATCCCAGCGAGGCGACAGCGTCACGTCCTCCCTCGTCCGATGATACATCACACACCGCGGCTCATCTCCTCGTCCTCTCTCTCTTCTATAAATTCGCCATGCGCCCGCGCGAAACTGGGTTACACACGCGCGCGGGGCGGGTTATATTCCCACGGGTGTTCTCTCTCGTGTATAAGATTCGTATCGGCCCGCGCGCTCATTATGTCAGGTTAGAGCGATCGATGCATCGGGGGGAGAGGGCCATTATCGAGTCGAGATATCGCCGCGCGACGGATGGACGACGATGTCTAGCCGTTGGATAATTCATGTGGGAGGCGCCGTATATGGGCTTTATATAGAGGGCCCGGAAGTCCGGCGAGACCGCGAGACATTACAATGCACTGGCGGAGAGGTTTAATTTTATGGTTGTTTTGGAGGATTAGACGGTTCGTTGATTTTAATAATGGAATTTTGGTTTTTTTTTCAGTTTGTACCCGGTATTTCATTATTCCTTGTGACATGAGTACATGACGGATGTAGTGAGTAAATTCACGTCAAATAAAAGTTTCATAAATCGTAAATAATTTACTGAAGTACACTCTGAACGCACAGAATGGTTTCGATTTATTCGACAAGATGAAACTTGGGTCATATTTGTTTCATAAGCGTGTTGAATATTCCAAAAAGGTTGCGTGGAATTCGCGTTGTAAAATTCAAAAGCGTTCAAATTCAAAGCAGTTCCGAGTGATGCAGAGTATGAGAAGGTAACCAAATCAATCGCAACATGAGTAATAAATATAGATTGGGCACTGCTGACTGATACTTTTCAATGGAAAATATTTTTACGAATCAAAAAATTTACTATTATAGATTTAAAAAATTTGTTTCCACAGTAACTATACATAACAACGAGAATTCAAAAAATTCCTATTTTTCCATTATTTCGAAAAAAAAGACACGGAAGAACGTGAAACGCCGGCGAGAAGGCGATAAATCGATGAGAAATCAATAAAAGGCGAACGGAGAGGGGCTTTTGAAAATAGGAGGAGAGCACTCAGTCAGAGCTTGAGCCGGGAGGGATCTTTCATTTTCACGACGGCTGCTTTTCCAACTGAGCTGCCAATATCTCTGCATATTTCTCTCTCTCTCTCTTTCTCTCTCTCTCTCTCTCTCTCTCTCTCTGTCTCTCTCTCTCTCTTTCACTCTATCCCTTCCTTCGACTGTGCGCTGCAAGTCCCATATGGGTTTTCCTCCTCCCCCTACACGGAAAAATGTCCGCCGGGAAATTTCCACTTTATCACCCGCGAGGATATTCGACTATGGCAAAGTAGCGACATTAATTTCCAAGACGTGTGCACGTTAGCTACGTTCGTACTCGCGAACTAGAATTTCTATAGTTCCAAAGGGCAATTAAATTTCCCGCCCATATGCGGGCTTCTGGCCTAAAACCTAAAGAGCGCCTCTCCCTCCCCTAATCCAATGTTTAATCGACCCATCTCCGGGGCGGATTTCTCCCTCTCGTACTTCTCTATATTTGGATAGAATCAAGCGGACGTGCGGATCTTCCCGAACGGCCGAATTGATACACACACACACCCACACACACGCCTACCTTCACATTCGCATACACTATATATGTAGGAGAGAGAGAGAGAGAGGTGTTAAGCGAAGGATTTCCCAGGGTAAAAAAGTGCTTTACATGCGGCATGAAAATCAATACGGTGTCGGCGTCGTTCCTCTCTCCTTCTCGCGCACAATTCATCGCTGCGATGGCCCTGTCTCTCTCCCTCTCTCTTTCTCTCGGTATACGGATTCGTTTCACGTATATATGGCGCGCAAGCGAGGCACGTTGCCGGAATGAAGAAAAAGGAAGCGCGCTCGCGCCAGCGCGAATATATCGGTCGGCGCGCCGTAAAAATCTGCATGGATTTTTTCGGAGGGGGAGAGAGGGAGAAGAGGAGCCTATAGCAGCGGCGCGGCGGTCACGTACGCGACGAGCCGAACGGAAGTGCGAGGAAGAGAAGGAGGAGGGATTGGGTAAGACACGTCCTTGGGTGCCTCGTTGACGCACGAAACTTTATATAATGTGCAAATCGGTTTTCTTTCGGCAATAAAATTTCGCGGAGTCTTTTTATTTGTGAGTCGCGTAGTTTTTTTCGAATTATTGATTGATTGGTTTGATACAAATTTTTGTCATTGTAAAAAAGTGATAGCCGCAGAAACTATACGTGTTTAACCGGTGGTATCGAGATTTTAATTAATGCTTTTTTAAAAATTTTTTCCTAGTTTGATATTAAATTTTGCATGTTGAGGTATATTAATAAAAATTAATAAAAATTATGTAGGAAAAATTAGTATTTTTGATAGTAAATGAGGGACAGGACTCATTAGGCACGACCGCTGCTCGGGAGAGCCTTATAATTTCACCAGAGCGAAAATTGTCTGACTTCAAAAACTAATAATTTGATACAAGAAAAGTCTTTCCCAGTCAAAATGAGTGCGTTTTAAGCGTTTTCTGTGATGTATGTATGTCTGTACCCCCGTATGTACGCAAGTTCCTCGATTATCTCAATGAATTTTCAACCGATTCCATCGGGATCGCGGGACAATACTCCTCTAATTATACCTAAGTCCTGGTTCTCAATTGAGATCGATCGATGAAAAATTAAAAAAATGCGAGCACAAAGAAATATTTCAAAATATCGATTTTTAAGCTTAATGACTAGAAAAATTAATTTTAAGCTTGTATCTACAGGTGTATCTGCTAAAACTAATTTAAATACGCCTTTTATCTGTTGGACACTTTTTTCTACGAGCAATATTTGCCAAGATAACTGCGAAAAACGGCAAAAAAGGTCAAAAATGGACGATTTTCGGCTATCACTTGACAGAATTTGATTTTACACAAAAATGTTAAATACAAAAGTTGGAGATAATATTTAAACAAAACTTTTTCCTATTTATCACTTTTGTGTAAAATGAACTCCTGATAAGTTACACTTATAAAAAGATTTTAAACGCCAAAATATACATAAAATGGACGATTTTCGGCTATAACTTGACAGGATTTGATTTTACACAAACATGTTAAATGTAAAAGTTGTAGATAATATTTAAACAAAACTTTTTTCTATTTAACATTTTCGTGTAAAATCAACTCCTGACGAGTTAGACTTATAAAAACGATTTTAAACGTCAAAAAATACATAAAATGGACGATTTTCGGCTAAAACTTGACAGGATTTGATTTTACACAAGCATGTTCAATACAAAAGTTCTAGATAATATTTAAATAAAACTTTTTCCCATTTAACATTTTCATATAAAATGGATTCCTGACCGCTTAGACCTATAAAAACGATTTTTAATGCCTAAATACACCTGAAATAGTCGATTTTCGCTTATCATACAAGAATTTGTCTTTCAATAAAACTGTTAAATACAAAGCATATAGATATAGTTTAAACAAAACTTATTCCCAATTAACATTTTTATGTACAATAATTTCTGGATCATCAAACGTATAAACATGATTTTTATTACCCCAATACACGTATAGTGAATTTTCGCTTATTATTTAACAGAATTAGATTTGCACAGAAGTATTCGATACAATAGCTCTAAATAAGATGGAAAAAATCGACATAACATTCCAAAGATAATATAATTACAAAAACATAATAATAAGATACAAAATTACATTTGATTACAATATTCAATGGGATAAACACATATTACAAAAAGATTTTTAATAACAAATTTAAAAAATTTAATATAAGATTACCCAGCTTAACCTACTAACTATGTTCCCAGGACCTAAGCGAGTGAACTAAAAGAATCAAAATTGTGTAATATTATATAAGTACATGTTAAAGGAATATCATATATACAAAAAAAACTTTTGTGTAATGTATGAGCTATAAATGTTGTAATATGGTAAATTTCAATGCATAAAGAATGCAATGTTCTAGCTGACTCAGTCTTACAGCATGTAGAAAACTATTAAATAGTCAAGTCTCACTGGGTAGAAGTCTGCGAAATACATAATGATGTATTTTAATACAACAGATACCCTGAAGCGAGTTCTTACACCCTGACTAAACTTAGAAATTAAATAGACGAGTTAATATTACCAGGGACAACTACCTACCCTTATCGCATTTAACAACACACACAGCACTTATATAATATTTCCCAGTTCTTATTACCTATCCCCTCACACTTTAAAGCACTAACACTCGAAGATCACTTAGAGCTGTAGAAGTTGCAAAATAGGGCTGGACGGTCTAGGCTGGCACTACTCCATGGATGCCAGTCTGCTGAGAATCATCTAACAGCGATCCACTATGTCAGTAACCACACCACCGAGGAGGAAAGTACTGACAGAGACCGTCAATTGGGTTTCATGTCAGGGACTGCCTCAGCCTAGGGATCAGCAAAGCACATGAACAGCAGATCAGTCCCTATTCTTGGGGATAAGCGAGGAGAGTTGAGCACCTAAAAATCACATATGACTAATAAATAGAAGAATTAAAAAAAACATACCATACAAAAGAAAAGTCTGCAACAATGGCTGTTGTTCACTCACTGTACCAGCTTGCTGTAACAATTAGAGGGGAAGGACTGGTGGAGACCTTTAACCGCTGCTTCACTGCTGGAAACAGCAACAGCCTGAGAGTAGAGACACAAGCAGCAGCTTAACTGTAAAAATAATAGTCACTACTGTAAGAGCCAAACAAGGAAAGTTGAGCACCTAAAACCACATATAATTAATAAATAGATGACTCAGACAACATTTCCACACCCAAGAAACAGTCCAACAGTACCCGTCGTTTACACTACTCTCGCTGCCACAAATACCTGCAACAAGCGAAAGTACCATCAGCTCACCCATCAGAGAGGTTAGGAACGAGAAAATGCTTACTAAATCTGCTCTCTCCGCTGACACACTGCCTTCCCATCTCCGACGAATCATCGACAATCGGCGAACACGATGCAAGGGCGAACACGATTCACCAGGGCGGCATACTACAGCAGCCACAGTTATCGCTGGGGATGCCGGGAGCCAGACGATTCGATTGTTGACAACACACACCATGGACACATGTGCGCCACGGCACGCGGCACTACTCAGCATCATATATGTGTGTGTGTGTGTGTGTGTGTGTGTGTATGTGTGTGTGTGTGTGTGTGTGTGTGTGTGTGTGTGTGTGTGTGTGTGTGTGTGTGTGTGTATATGTGTGTGTGTGTGTGTGTGTGTGTGTGTGTGTGTGTGTGTGTGTGTGTATGTGTGTGTGTGTGTGTGTGTGTGTGTGTGTGTGTGTGTGTGTGTGTGTGTGTGTGTGTGTGTGTGTGTGTGTGTATATAAAATACATACAGGGAGCGCTCGCGGTTGCGTGAGTCGCATGTGTTTTCCGCTGTACTTGGTGTGCGAACGCAGCCTAGCCGAGGCAGTGAGGCACGGTCACATAGGTCCGGAAAGTGTGTACGACCGTGAGCCGAGGTACCTAGCGTAGCCGTTACGACTGCTGCAGTATAATTATATTCATGCACGCAGGTCGCAGGGCTAAGCCAGATTCCCGTTGCCGAATGCATCAGTATTGAGCATTCTCCTTCTGTTTTTCTCCTTTTCGCGGTATTAGTGTATATATGCATATGTGCGCAAGTATTTTTTGTAATTGAGATTGTATAGGTATATGCAGTTAGGAACACCCGTAAATCCATGAGCAGCTAGTTTCCACCTTATGGATAAGATTAAAACAAAATTTTGTTTTCATATTACATTTTCATAAATAAAAATAAAAAACCAATTATTATAATTATAATAGAAATTATGAAAACTATGTTTTTAATTTTAAATATAACTGCAATCATGGTATTTATATTCAATATTCCCATGCGCGCTTTAATCATATCAATTAATACTTAATAAATTTATATACATCATAGGCTATTTAAAAAGTTATCTAAATATTTTTATACATGTAGAATTAAAACGCAAACCTTCTACAAAAAAAGAAGAAATAAATGTGTAAAAGTAAATGGATAACTATTATTTAAATTCTACTGCAGATGTATTTATGTTTATTTTAAATGATAAAAACGATAAATAAAGTATTACAATTTTTGCAATAATAAAAGTATAAGGTTCTTCTGAGCATTGCGGTCGTGCCTATTATGTAAAACCGAAGTTTTTACATAGGGAGGGGAGGGGGGAGGGGCGACGAGCGAAGCGAGGAGCAGGTGTGTGTGGGGGCGGGGGGGATGGCGTGCCGAAGGCACGCTGGGGGGCGCAGCCCCCCTAGTTTTCTTATCAATATTACTACAATATATCGACCCCTCTTACGAAGACTTTAGCACGTTTCATGGCGTCCTCACGAAGACTAGCACATTTCCCAAAACTGCAACGAAAACGTCGAAAACTAGCATAAGTTACGACTTTGGATCGTCGGAAACTGGATCGTGCTATAATTTTCGTAAGGGGCGTCGATATATACTTAGTAAAAATTACAAAATAATAGTAATTTTTACTATAAATTGTAGTAATTTTCACGAAAATTTCAGTCAGTCCTACGGTTACTATAGAAAATAGTAATTTTTCCTACACAATTTTTCTATAAACAATAAATTGATAGATAACGTTTCGCACGAGAGTGAAAAGCGGATTTATATCGGAGACGCCGTATCCCATCGTAAAGTATTGCACCGCATTATATTTTTAACCATTCAAATCTCTTGCAATTGGCCCCAAGAACTCAGTGCACCACCTCCTCCCTTAGATTACAGCGTTATTTATTCCGCATCGACAAAGTAAATCCTCTGCACGTGTTTGCTCATTAGGCCCGACAATGCCCGCCTTTCACTCTACCGTACAGGGCGCATTTTCCAAGAAAGTATAGGCGATTGCTCGCACAATGCGTTCCCCTCATAGCCGGCCTTATTGTAGATCCATATATACCAAGGGGACTTTATCGGCCGCGCGATAAATTCAAACCGTTGTTATATTGGGTGGCCGGGATGAATGAGGTGTTGTTTGTTATTGGCTGTACTGGAATTTGGGGGAAAGAGGGTGAGAAGTTGATTTGTTTTGGTGATATTTAGATGGCATGGAAGTAGGAAGACTTATAATTTTCATTAAAAAGATATCGCTTGTCAGATCAAAAAGTAGCTTCACGTGTTACCCACTAATCTTATTGCAATGCGAACCTAATTTAATAAGCGATCTTTTTATTATTCAATGCAACGGCAGGATTATATTAATTCTTTTAAACAACTGCGATAGTACACTCACCCCAGAGTTATTTTACCACGGAAACTCTTCTCACTAGGTCTTTTATACAGTACTTAACACAACAATGGCTCGAAATCCATTCTTCCGAACTGCGCAACCCTCTTCAGTCGAAAAAACCCACCTATTTACACGATCCAACTAGGCACAAAGACACGTGATTAACGAGCAGCGGCAGCAGTCGAGCGATTCCACGAGTTGCGCCGGCCAATTTTCGGCGCCGCGCGTGCGCGAAGAATCGAAAAACGCGCGCTCGACGAAAAAACGCCGAGCTAGCTAGCTGGCGAGCGAAAAAAAAAGAAACAAGAAAACTGCACACCTCGCGTACACGAAAATTGGCGTAGAAAACAAGCCGTTTTCCAGTGTAAAACCCGCGGGGACGGGGGATAGGCGAGGAATGTATTCCGCGCTCGCGCGGGCACAATGAGTTGTGAATCAGAGCGGAAGTCGCGTTCCATCGCGCGCGATCCATTTCCCGTCGGGAGGCACCAGAGTTTCCCCCACGCAGGCGTTACTATATAGCTACTATACTAGTTCATCGAGAGAGTGAATTTCTCAGGGAAATGGGATCGAGTCGACGAGGAAACTAGAGGGAAAAAAATTGCACGCGCGTCCGGGTCGTCCCTGTTTTTCGGCGCTGCGCGGAGAGGAAATCCGACGATGTCTCTGAGCTATCGAACGTCAACTGCGCCATGAGGATGTATGAGGGTGGGCGGTTCGAGAGAGCAGCTTGGCTTTTTGTCGTACGGGAAGCTGCGAAGGGGAAAAATTGCTGGATCACCGTGGTTTATTTCGTCCTGGGGAAAGTATGTGTGCAGGTGGTGGTGATGGTATTGGTATGCTAACGCGTTACCTCGTGCGTTGAATGATTTGATATTAAAGGGATGGTCTTTTTGTAGAGCTTTTTTGGGTGGGTGGTGCAAGGGGAGATTTGCTTTGTGTGTATACGTAGAGCGATTTGTATGATGGTTTGATTGTTAACAATGGGGGCATCATGAAAGAAGCGGAAAAGTGACGTTGGTTTTAAGGTTCTATAGAAACACATTTCTAAATAATATCTTCTGTACGAGTGTACATAAGTTATCAGAATGTGATCTTGTTTGATTTTGTTTGACAGCGATGATTTGATGAGATGGGGCACGTTATATAGGTAGATGTAATGGTTCTGAAGTTTACATCGTTGGTACGCAACGAAATAATTTTTTGTAATTAATTAAAGCTACTTGAACAATGCAAATTATATTAAAATCCTTATTCGGAAATTTGTTTATGCTATAACCCATTAAATACACATGCAAAATTTTATAAAATTAATATAATTGTGAAGTAAAAACGAGTTTTTTAAATTTTCGTTGCACTCCAACATTGCAAACTTCAGACCCATTAGATGTATACATCAGATTCCCTGTGATATAAACAATTTATTGCATTTACATTTAACAATAGTATCCGCTTCCCGTTTATCCTGACTTAGGGGGTTATCGTGATTTATCGTGATAAATTATTAAAATATAATAATGTAAGTACACACGGATATGAAAGCCAAATACTTTCTGAACCGAAAAAAACTATTGGGATAAAAAATAGTTAATCGAACACGTAGATATTGTTCAATAAGTAAAAAAGTTACTTTCGCTATTTGCCAACTTTTTATTTTTCATTCGATTTTAACGTTTAACGTCTCATTTTGCTCCTTAAACATTTGTCTACGACCCATCCAGGCTTATATTATGAAATAATTAATAGATGCGAAGCAACATGTAATTGTTTACAGTAAAATACAGTATAAACTTGAAGATTATTGTGCTTAAACTGTAAACAATTACATGTTACTTCGTATATATTAATTATTTCATAATATAAGCTTGGATGGGTGGTAGATAAATATTTAAGGAGCAAAATGAGACATTAAACATTAAAATCGAATGAAAAATAAAAAGTTGGCAAATAGCGAAAGTAACTTTTTTAATTATTGAATAATATCTACGAGGTCGATTAGCAATTTTTTATCACAATATTTTTTTCGGTTCAGAAAGTATTTGCCTTTCATATCCGTGTGTACTTACATTATTAAATTTAAATAATTTATAGCATAAAAATTAAATAGTGAAACCATTTTAAAATCACGATAACCCCCCTAAAGAACAGCTCGAGCCAATTTACGAATCTTGGCAATCAAAATCGAATCACGAACAGCACAAAACAACCCCGCCAAGCCTGCACCATCATCCAGAGTCTAATATCTCCCTCCGGCAAACAAGAACACATATAGCCAATACATTTTACACTATACACATCACCTTTTTTTTTATAAAAATTACAGAAAATCCCGTCAGCCATTCCCACCCTTCTCCCATCAGCGCGCAAAACCGTCGACTCATCAAACTACACCCCGGAGAATCTCTCGCCCACCCGCCGTGCTTATCACATACCAGACGCGGAAAATCATCCCCTCTCCGTTACGCGCAAGAAATGTTTATACACGCGCTCTCTACTACCGCATAAATAATGGGGCTTTCTTAATTTCCCACGTCCCCCCTGTCGCGATTTGCTTTATTTCCCCGAAGAGGCGACCCGAAAACGAACCGGAACGATCCGTAAACACACAGGCTGTGTGTCTATAAAGCGCGTCGAATGAGATTTCCGTCCTCGCACACCCACGCGACGGAGAGAATAAGAATTACGGGGGATAAGAAGCTTTATCGTCCGAGCCGCGCGCTGCATTTTTCGCACCCGCGCTGTCTCTCGACAGCTACGCGCGGGACTGCGCGACGGCGGTGGCCCCGTAAATCCATGGGTTAGCGTAAATTTCGAGGGGGCGAAACGCGCGGAATAGATCGGAAAAGGAGATATAACTTGGCAGCGCGTCGCTCGTAAACAGTAATAGAAATCAAAACCTCCTTCGTTTCGGAGATACACTGCTATACTGTACTACGCGCTGTCGCGAGGTTTAATTGGAAGTTTTTGAAGTAGGTTTTTGGGTGAGATCGAAGTATACTGATATTATTATTATTATATGCATTCCGAGGAGGAATTATATCGGAGCATCATCGGTTTACTACTCCCGAATCAGCGCGCGCGACGTACGCGTGATCGTAACTCTCCATTGGCGCGCATAAATTGCACGGCTTCTCATATCATATATAAAATTCCAGCGGAGCTGGCTCTGAAATATTCATTTGTCGCACTGTGTATTATTATGCGCGTACGTGCGTGCGTCATATTATTAACCCGGTTCCATTGACCTCGCCCGTCGCGTCCTCCCGATTGATACCAACAGAATTAAATTTATAATTCATCGTACGTATATAACCAAACTTTATACACACACGTCAAAAAATACGAGTATAATTTCGCCGAGCATTCAGAAAAATGTTTAAAAATTTCGCGATCGGCTCGCGACGCGGCGGCGGTGGCGGCTGGTCAGACGAAACGTCACCGGCAGGTGCGCTGGCAATATATCCCGCAGTCGCACTCACCTCGCGCAAGCGGAGCGAAATGAGACTTCGTGAATGAAGTATACGCATTACGGTATAATATCTCTCTCCCTCGGTGTATACCGGGAAAAAAATAAAACGCGTAGCGGCGGCAGCGGAGGGTGATTTTGGACGGTGTAATTGTTGTTTATTACGGCGCGGAAATTTTTTTTTTATTGACTATATTTTTCGCGCGATTCGCGAGTGCGTGCGTGCGGCATGAATTTGCGTGAGTGGCGCGATAAAACCAGGGGGAATCCGAAAATTTATTAAAAATTTAACGGCCCGCAGCGGGGTTCATTGTCAATCCAATTTGCGACGAGAGAGTCCGCGCGGCGACCGGAAGAATTAAGCGCACCTGCGCGCATCGAGGTCATACCCTTTCACCTCTGAAAAGCCAAAGCCTCAAAGCGTTATATTTCACTTCTAAGAGTTTCGCGCACCGCTTACACCACACGCGCGTACATACACACAAGCTTCGAAAAAAGCGCAGCAGTCATCGTTAATACAAATTGCTGAACATTCACCTTCCCCCCGATGCCCGCGCACACTCGAGTCAGAGAGAGAGCTTTCCCGGCCATTATCTTCGCCCGTTAATGACGTCCACTGTTTTTTGCTTCCTCTCCTCTTCTCGCGGTGCTGCTAGTGGTGGCGAAGAAGTGTTCGTTAACGAGGGCATAAGGAAAAAAGCGAGATGAAAAGCCATTTTATATTCGGCGGTCCCTGTGTGTGTGTGTGTGTGTGTGTGTATACATGAGCGGGCCACGGAGCAATTGTTTGCCGTGCGGTGGATCGGCGATCGTTAGGGGAGGAGTTCGAGCGTTATTTAAAACGTCGGTGTAGCGAGAAAGAGAGAGAGAGAGAGAGAGAGAGTACGAGAGGTAGAAATGTGGGTTAGCGCAAGTTAGAGGAGAGTGAGTGAGTGAGTTCGTCGAATGATTTATTTTCGGTTCCGCGATCTTGGGAGGCCGAGCGCGTGAAGCGTGCGCCTCTCGGGTATGCGAGAGAGGCAGAGAGGGACACGGTCGACTTTATTAGCCGAAGACGAATTTCGAGTGGTTCTGGCGATTAGTGGGGATATGGCGGACGACGGTTGTTGTCGATCTGGGTAGCGTAAAATACAGAGAAGCAGTGGTAAACGTGCGCTTCTAGTAATTGAAAATAATTAACGATTTGTTGGAGTTTTTTCTCTCCTTTTTATGAGGATTTTCTTTTAATTGGCCTTTTGTTGAAAGATACTGTTAACAGTTACGTAAGGCTGTCTGAAAGGCATGTACGTGTACAAAAAGTAAACCCCCCCTTGCCGGTTTCTATTACTAAAAAAAATTAAAACAATGTAGAAAAAGTTTTACTGAATAAAAAAAGGTAAATCGATGCAAATACGCTTTTGTGAAACCTAAGAACATAATCCAATAGTAAGATGAAAAGCTGTTACATAACTTCAACGGATATTGATTCATAGTGAATCTTTGAATATTGAAAACTACCGTAGTAACGCTTTGCACGAGCGATTAAAGTATATCCTTCCGAGATTTATCCCGGAAATTTCGTTCGCGGCCCGTAAATATTTTACATTTTATGCATTTTTATATACATTTTTTCCCGCCGACTTTTTTATTCATAGATTTTGAAATGTAAATAACAATCGATTCCTCGTCTCCTCACCCCGCACCTCTCCTCTCCACGCGCACAGCCTTCACTGTAAAACTGTGTTATTGTGACGTACTGGGTTTTTACGCGCACGTGCACATAGAGACTATATATATATATGTATTTTCGACGACAAAAAAGAAAAATCGATCATAACTTATATTTCGAAATCTGTGACCGAAAAAATTTATATGCAAATCCGTGCCCAAAAAAAAAACGATCGCAGCGACGAATTTCATATTTACGTAAGAAGAAAAAGAAAAACAAAACAAGCACCTGTATATAACAATTTTATCCACAGTCTAATCGCTCTAATGGGGGAGGTAAATTTTTATAAAGACGCGAGAGGCACTAAATTTCCCTAGACGCGAATTTATGTCGATCTACGAATTTGCCAATATTACGGTGAGCAGCGTGCGCACGGGGGACGCGCGTTATGATATATTAGTGTGTCATCGCTAAATGCGAATATTTACGCGGTCCCGGCGGCTGCAGGTTAGACTGTCAAAGTCGCTGCTGTTGCTGCTGCCGTTACTGGAGAGCGAACGGAAAATTGATGAGGCTCGCCTCCGCAACGATCATCGGGGGGATTTTAACATGGTAAGAGGTTAACAATTTTGCGAGGAGTTGTTGTTTTTGTATTGGGCTCGGTGGTGGTGCATTTATCGAGGGGTGTTGTGATTACGAGTATTGGCTTTTATTTTGGTTGATTAAGCATGTATATGTGAGAAGATAGTAGGGGCAATTAAATAACAAGATGTACAAGTTCTTTTCTCTCGCACAGGGAGAATCATAATCATTTTAAGATATTTTTCTCGCCTGTCAATATTTCATTTTTAACTTTTTGGAAGACACCTGTCCGAGCTTGTGCAGAATTAAATTGCGCCCCTCGCAACATCATTTTTTTCATTTTCTTTCATTTCCTTTACACTCTCAATTATTATTCACTACTAAAATCTCCGATGCTCCAGTTTTAACGTGCAGCACACGATTGAGATCATTCCAATGAGAGACTGAGCGCGAAAATCCATTAATTAAATTTTACAGTTTCTCAGCAGATAAATTATTCAACTCTGATCCCTTTAAATACACAAGATCATTGTGCTTCTGTATATAAAAGCAAACATATACGTTATCGAAAATCGTTAATAAATTATTCTTGCAACCAACGACCCATAATTTCCATAGCTATATAATAACTTCAGCAACCCACATTACAACCCTCTCTAAAAAAAATCCCAAACTTCACACAATCCTCGTCTTTGCACACTCACACACACACATACACAGCCAGCCTCGACCGCATCACCTCGACCATCTCCTCATCTTCTTCGCGCCCCGTCGCGGCTATATCGGGCGGACACGCGCTCCGTAAGTATTTTAAGAGCGACGCTCATTGTAATGCGCCGCTCTCTCTCTCTCCCTCTTGTCTCCTTTATATAGGTCGTCCTCTCTTCTTTTTTCCCTCTCCTCTCTCTTCCGCGCACCCGAATAAAATTAACGCGGGCACTTGCGCTTATTATCTCAAACCCCCTTTCCTTTCTTTTTCTACACCGCCGTTTTCTCGGCAATAAAGCTTAGACTAACGCACATCTACGTGTATGTATGTCTGTATACATACGTGAGAAGGCATGGTGGTGCGATAATTATTGCCGGCGGAGGATCTAATGAGATTCCACGTGGTCGAGCGCTCGCGGCCAATGCATGCCTATCGGCCGCATACGCATACGGCCGTGTAATACGCGCGCGAGCGCTGCACAATCGGATACGGCCGGAAACTGGATCATCGCTTTCTGTCGGCCAAAGAGGGGAGGAGGCGGAGAACGCCCTTTGATTGTTCTCGGACTGTACGCGCGGGCCGAGCCGATGGTCAAAAGGATCGCGCGATTCGAATACGGTGGTATTACATGGTTCGGAAGTGAAGTTGGATATAGGGATGAAATTTGAAGTGTGATTTACTTTGGGAACGTTTTAAAGTGGCGATAAAAATAGTGTGGCAGGTGTAGAAGGTGGGTAAGGGTATTTGGAATTATTGTCTTTGTCTTGTGAAATCTGTAAAGTCTTTTGCTAAGTATAAGGTAATGCATGATTTGATATTTTCATTAATATTTGAACGTTCCAATACGACGGCTATTGTTTCAATAGCATATTCTGAAATTTATTTACAAAAAATACAGTGCGATGGAAGTAGACAAGTACGATATGGCGAGAAGTTTCAGCTACTTTATAATCTATCCACGCACAATAAAATGAGTCTCAACATTTTTTTCTACATTCTTAATGTATTCCCGATATCACAAACACCCTTCCATGTAAAATTACATACAAAAAATACGACCCCTTTATCTCTTAACCCGCTAAAGTAAAAAACATCGTTTTAAAGAAAACATGCGACAGCTTTTGAATATCTGAATAATGCCATTGTAAAGCTCCCAGTAAAGCTTTTTCGCGCGATATTAAAACAAATTTTTTGCAGCTTTTACGGAGAACTAGTCGTTTCAGCGAAAAGATTAGATTTCCCTCGTCTGCTGCACGCTCTGCTATCCGGTGATCTCGACAATACCGTGAAATTCCGATCCGGTACGCCGGATTTACTTTAATATCACGAGAAATCGTTATATCACTTGTTTCACTCTTTTTTTTATCCTTGTTTTACAAAGGCAGGAGAGTATGTGCTGTGAGTTCGGTGTAATATATGTGTATGGACAAGTTTAGCTGCTGTTATAATTAGCGGTATTAAATTACTGTTAGGTGTAGTGTTTCTTACGTTTCCTCGCGGATAGATAAAGAAAAGATACTCTTAATTCAAGGAAACACGTTATCCTCTTAATACTGTATACAATATAACGTTGCAGTTTTTTTTTCTTTTAATTTGTACTATTCCTTTATACAGTTTCATTTATTACACGTAATAAAATAAATAACAATATTAATGAAAAACCCATTCACCCTTACAATTTTTTTTTTAATTTAAACCTGGGCTATATAATCGCCAGGATCATTGACACCCGATCGTTATTTCCATCACGCGAAAAAAATGCACGCAAGATTACCGGATCGTCGATATTTTGCGCGCGTCCCAGCAGTGTCGCCTGCAATATACCATATCAATACGGCTTTGTTCGTTACACACTTTCCTGGGACTGGCCGATCGATGATTCCCTGAAACACACGAGCGCCACTCGTTCGCGGTACTTCAATAATATTACCACGCGCGCGCGCGCGCGACCATTGTGCCACGGTACACACAGGGACTTGGAACTTATAATTTCACGCAAACTGCAGGTAAACTGATTGTTTCGTATGCGCCGTTGTCCCTCACGCGTAACTCCTTTTTTTTAATGTTAACTTACGCGCGAGCAGTGCGCTTTTGTGTCGGTACAAAGGAGAAAGTATGATGTTAGTTTTTAAATTTGTCAGTGAGTATACAATAGTGTAGCTTTTCGACATTCAGTCGATACTCTCTGAAAACGATCTTCCTGTATCAACGAGAATCTGCCTGTCGGAAGAGGATTTCTGCTAAAAATAGGGTCAAGAGGATATCTTCCTATGGAAGGAGGAATTATCGTACAACAGGAAGTCAAGCTTCCTGTAGCGGGATGATGATTTTTCGCGCAGGAGGAATCCTTTTTTATCGCACGAAGATTTTCTGGGGAGAAATTTTATTTCAACACAGAAGGATTGTTTTTCTGAGTGTACACATCGAATGTTTGTGCACGTAGTGTACGCTTGCGGATAGAAGATGGTTGGGTTCGTTAAAATTGATGCGCGCGAGTGATCGTAAGGAGATAATTCGAAATGATTTACAAATCAATAGCTTCGAATTACCATTCGCGTCCTTTCGCTTTTTCCAATTCGAAGTACTCGCGAGGTTATGGTCCTTTCGCCGCACGCAAAGTGAAACTTTCTCTCTATATCCTCGTCGAAGTTAATTCGTCGTGAAGAACGTTATCTTTGCGATTTCTTTGCGCGTGAAATCGCTTTGTGAGCGAAATTGAAGGTAACATAACGCGAGGCGGTGGAAAAAAAAGAGGGACGGAACTAAAAGTTTTAGGTCAATTCCGAAAAATGGGACACGCGCGCTTCCGTATATCTACGTACCGTACGTACGTAGCCGGAAACAACACCGCACCGGCTGCATTGAACGGAAAGGCGGTCAATTCTTTTTTTTTTTTTTTTTATAATCCGACGCAAACAGAATTCTGGTTCAAAGGGTGTTATTGAGTTGCAGCGAACTTGCGCTGTGGCAAAAAATTTTAGAAAAACTAACGCGCTTATCTATGAGTTAATCAATTTATACTCCTTTGATGGTAAAAACACGATTGATCCCGTAAAGGGGTAATTCGGTTCCATGTGTGTTTTTCTGTTCAAAGAAAATTTTGAAGTACGGATATTCGATGAAAAACATAGGTATAAACAGGAGGTTCCAAGGTAAATAGAAATAACGCTATGAATTTGATGAAACTTTGAATATAACTAGATTAGTGTATAAAATAGCTTCAGTTACAATTTTAGAAAGCTACATGGTTAAAAACTTTGTGTAAAAATATGAAACCTGTGTAATTTAAATTTTGTGTAAAATATTTTGTGTAAAATTTACACAAATAATTGAGTAAAATAGGGAAATTCATATTTTACACACATTTTGTGTAAAATAAAGATACGATTTTTAAGAGTGTACACTCGTTTTAAAGTAAGAAATTCATATTTTCATTTTTTGCGGTTTAATACGGGCTCTTATGGGAAATCATACTTTTTTGCTCTTTGACTCATAATATTTCAGTAATTAACGCTAAGATTTCGACGAAAATTTTTGACTTAATAGTAGAATTTTCAACAATTATTTAACACCCTTGAAAATATGCATTCAGAGTCTGTGATACTGATAAATAAATTATTGAATACAAAAAAGGTATAATTAACCTCAAAAAATAAATCAAATCAGTTTCTTGGTGAGACTTTTTATTGATAATTAGGACGAATAGAATTCTTTAATTTGAACGTATGATTGTTTGGTGGAAGTTTATTTATGCAACCTGTTTAATGAAGTATACCTCGTAAATAAACAAAAATGGAGAAGTGTACTCATTTTGACTATAGTGTAGCTGGTAGAGAACCTCCTTAATAATGGATGCTGGTTTATTTTATCGTTTTAGGTCGACGTAAGAGGACGGACGTCTCGAATGTTCAGCGAGCGCTCGTTATTAATGATTCAATTGATTGAAGTTCAATGAGGTTCAATTGTAAAGTTTCATTTATTTTAATTGCTATTCTAACCATATAACTTTCTAAATAAAAAATATGATAATGATATTGAATAAGTTTGAAATATGAAAAAATGGATAAGGATATTTATAGATCATTTAAAAATTAAATCCAAAACGGTTATTCTATACTATTTTTATATTCTCTTGAAATCGCTACATTAGCACTCATCAGTCACAAAGTATTTTTTCCCTTATTTATTATATTAAACCGGTTTAAGCTCTTCACATAATTATTATACATAACATATTTAACATTAACGATTTGAGAAATGGTGGCAAGCACAAGATATTTTTATGAGAAATATGCAACTAGAACGAGTACAACAAACGTTTAATAGTATATTATGCAACATGGACGTAAAATGCGATTTTACACCCGCGTTGCATACGCTATTTATAACTTTATTATATTTGACGCGAACAAATTGTAATTGAATTATTGTTGAGTGAAACCCGAAATTAGTATTAAGAGTTTCTTCAAGTAAAACCCTATATTTTATCTTGACCTTTATATCGAAGGTTCTAGGTTAGATGTCCCTGTCTAAATGAGTCAAAAAGTATGTCTACAGCTGTCAACCTAATTATTCTTCGATCGAAAAATAAAAACTCAACAAGCCCCAATACTGCACCGAAACATGTACACTATATCCTTCATTAACAATCCTTCAACCCTTTCATCCAAAACTCCCCCTTTGCAACCATTCTCTCTGCTTCACACCACGTCCTAAAAGCGCGCGACACAAACGCCTCATCCCTCCATCTCTCTCTCTCTCTCTCGGACGACAAAGTGAAAGAGGCCGGCCGGATGAAAAATAGAGGCGGGTGATTTATGAAATACGCAAAAATCGAACGCTCGAGAGAGAGAGGATAAATTTCCTGTCGTGCAGAAGCTGTCGCGCACAAAAGAGCGAGCGTGTGTGTGTGCGCGCGCGCGCGAGCGCAGCGAGGTCTCTCCGCTTGCATTTCCCGCGAGCTGGAACAGGCCACTCGCGGAAACGAAATCCGATACGGCCGAGAGAGCTAAACTCCTTCGAATGCATGGATCTTGCTTCTCCATCTTTTAACCCCCCCCTACCCCCTTCCGTCTCCCTCCTTCTACTCTTTTCCAAACCATTATTCTTTCTCGCTCTCCTTTTGTCGGAGCTGCTGCCGCTGCCGTCCCTGCTCACCCCTCCACCTGCCCCGGAATCCTACATTTTCTCCTTTTTCTACTCTTTCCCTCGTGTATGTATCCGGTCGTTCGTTTTTCTCTCCTCACCCCGCAATTTGTTAAAGAAAAGCGTTCGCGAGGGAGAGAGAACAGCAGTGCGGTTTCGCACGTGAACATCAGCAGCGGGCTTCACGACACTGAAAGTCACTCAGCCAGCGATAAACACGCACAGTGGCGGCGACGAGCGGCCGAGGCTCGAAACTTGCCAGCGGCGAGCGCTATTGTGCACGTCGAATGCTCAACAGATATATCAGAGCGCGCGTGCACGCATGCGAGTTGAGCATCGCGCTTTGTAGGCGAGTTGTCGGTACTGACTGCGATGGGAGATCGAATTAGACGCTGTGACCGCTTTGAAGGGTTTGAAAGTTGTTGTGGAAGTGGGGTAAATTGGAGTAATGTTGTTATATAGGAAAGCGGTTTTGTGTATAGGGCAGCTGTTGTCTTGCTGACGAAGGTATGTACAGCTGCTTCTATACTTGGGGAAATGTTTTTCTTGAGAAATGATCGAAACAAAAATCATTACTCTTTGGCGAACAGAATGTTGTTCTATACTTTATTTGAAGTTTATTTGATATAATTTTATTTGAAATTGAAAAAAGCGTTCGATCGAATACTGCACGATTTAAAAAGAATAAAGAATACCATGGGTATATGAAGTTTTCGTCCATTGTTGCGACGACATGCGGGCGTCTTTTGTTAAAAATTAATCTAATAAAAAAGTTTCGGATATAGGAATGAAAGTAAAAACAAAACAATGTTTCTTTGGAAGAAATAACTTTGAATTTTATCGAAACCAAATATATGGGGTATTGACTTTCGTTGAGTGTATCTCGTCTTTCTTTGTACGAAATAGATTTTTATAAAATCTTTGTACATACGTTTAGTTCTTAATTTACTTATTAATTATTATTAATTATAATTAATAAAGTACCGACTATTGAAACGAAATTTGTAATATAATGGGGCCGACTTGATAGGATTATTTTTATGACAAACTAGTGCTAAAATTTGTAATCGGATCAATTATAAATGTTACCCTCAACGTATTAACTTGCAAAGTAGCACATTCAAAATGAGTTGGCACAGCTCGTAAATTTGATAGACTATATAAATAATACGTACTAAATTCTAAATTGAGAAATATATATATACTACTGAGAAAATGCGATTAAAGCATGTTTGAGTTTAATAAATTGAATTCCCAAGCGTGTACACTAATGAAACCTTGAATGTATATTATTATTGCTTGAAATATCCAATCTCCCTTGCCATAAGAACATATCAAAATTGTATTCTGGTCACGTAAATGCACGATACCATTTTGAACCAACAGGTAATGTAAAAATTTGCAATTCTAAACTTTTTATTTCAAATTTTATTTCAAACATTGCAACAGACATAAGCAATACGCTGTTGCGATTTTCTTTAAATCTTTTATTTCACCAGGGATTACACTTTAATATTAGGAATAAGACAATAAAATGAAAGTTTAATCCCTTTATTTATTTCAGGGTAGAGCGCAACTAAAACTAAAGAAAATTACACGAGCTTTCTGTTATTACTGAATATTTTTCTAAAGCCGTCGATTTATTCCTTTCTCGAAACTATTACGTGCGGAGACTTTCCGCACGTAGATTTTATTATACGTTCGAATCAGAATTCGAAGTTTCTGGAAACAGAAACTTCCGAGGGCGCTACGCTGCAAGATATATGCACGAGGCCGAGCAACGAAAACTGCAGGATTGCAGTTTGGCCCAGCGACAGTTTTCAATGCGATCTCCTCCTACCTTTAGATAATCAGGAGAGAGGGAACCATTTTAGAGGAGCATAAAAACCGAGGAAATCAGCGGTGCGCTCTCTCCCTCGCGCTCTCCCCGCTAGACGACACCCGAAGCGCTGGCCGAAAGACTCGGGACATAGGCCGACCGAGGAAGGAAGCCGCTACGAGGCCACGGAGAAGACTTCGAACACCGCGCGATCATCTGCGGCAATTTCTATAAAGCGCTCGCTCTTTCTCACTTTAATTAAGTATAATACTCAATAAATCACCAGTTAAAGTAGTAACAAAACACCATCTATATCATTTATACCCTATATTCACTCAAAGTTCAAAATTTATATCCGAATTCACGAGTGCACAGTAAATGTCAACCTCTACTTTCTAGCAAACGAACCATTCCCCCCCCCCCCTCATTCCATCCACCGACGCACCCTTAAAAAGACATTCCATTCCCACCTATCGATCGGCCATTCCCTACCCCTCCCAACTGCACATGCTAACGACGTAGTCGCGCTCGCGCGCAATTACATCGAAAGTTCGCGCGTAATTATCGCGATACAAGCGCGCGCCGCCTTCCAGCGATAGCCCCTCTATATGCGCGCAATCGACGAATACAGTGTAACGACGCGCCGGCAAAACCATCATCCGCACGGTAATTACGCGCCACGTGACTTTGACTGCGACTTGCAACATATATATGTATAATGATGGCAAAGCTGGTTGAAGCGGACTTACCCCGTGAAAAGTCTTGATGTTGTGGAGAGCGTTCTGGGCGGCGAGGGCGGCCTTCCGCGTGTAGAACGTAACGAAGCAGCAGCCTGAAACAGAAAAAAAAAACAACAGATAAGACGACTCGTTTATTTAAAGACCTCTCGAAGACTTTGCGAAGAAAGGATAGACAGAGAGAAGGAGGGGGAGATAGAGACTGTACACTGTACATATACCGCGAGGGTAGTTGATCGAGGAGCCTTCGACCCGATAGTTTACGAGTTGCCAAAACTTTCCCGAGACTCTCGCGCGCGGCGCTTCAGCCTCGGGCTTTTGGCTCCTTTTACGAATGGAGCTAACGTACAAGCTGCAAAAAGACAGAGCCTCCCCCAAGTTCTACAGCCGAATTTCGTTGCCTCGAGCGTGGATGCTGACCCCGCCAGAGGAGGAGGAGGAGGAGGCAGCTTGCGTATTTGCATTAAGCGTTTTAGCGCCGGGGAATTAGTTGCTTTTTAAGTGGATGAAGGAGTAGGAGGACGCGCGAGGAAGGTTTTTGCGCAAATGTTTTCTTTATGTAAATAAACATTAGGCCGGGGCGGGGGTTTGCATATCATTTTCCGAGGGGTGGAGGGGCGCTTTTTGCTGGTGCACGGTGGTGGTTGAAAAGCGTGCGGTGGTATTAAAAGATTGGAGGGGCAATGGGTTATAGTTGTGGAATAAGGTTAAAGTAATAATAACTGTCGGGAAAATGGGTGCGTGGAAATGTATGGTAATTGTTCTGATGCAGAAGTTTAGGCTTTTATTCTTCGTGCAGGTTAGAGATATTTTTTTTTAACACATTTATTATCTGAATGTTTCAAGTGTGCACGTGTGTGAAAAACTTTTATTCATATGGTCGAAGAGTATTTATGAAACGATTTTTAGAATAATCTAAAATATCTCTTCGTTGGTATTGAACTGTGTGTGTGTGTGTGTGTGTGTGTGTGTGTGTGTGTGCGTGCGTGCGTGTGTGTGCGTGCGTGCGTGCGTGCGTGCGTGCGTGCGTGTGTGTGTGTGTGTGTGTGTGTGTGTGTGTGTGTGTGTGTGTGTGTGTGTGTGTGTGTGTGTGTGTGTATAATTTTTTGGAAATTTTTGGAGTTTTTCTAGTACTAAATTTCTGCCTTTAACCTCTCCTCCGCATTACCTTCCAAATTAAATTATTCGAAAACCAAGGTTAAAAAGGCAGACGTCCAGCTTTGCCCATCCCTATCCCTCATCACCCCGACGACTTCATTAAATCACTGGCAATGAGCCGCCGATGCGTACCCACCTGCTCTCTCCCCCTCTTACACACTCTATATACTCGCGATCGAAAGGACAAATTATGACGATGGACGTGCAGCCCCGAGACGTCATCATCGTCATTCGGGCTGAATCACGAGTGAATCCCATCATCTCTACTCTCTCGCGCGCGCGACACCGCCGCTGCTGGCAACTGCGCGCGCGCTTGTAATAGTCATGTCTACAAATGGCCCCATTCGTTATCGTGCCAACACCCGGAGCCCTATATAGCGCAGCTGTGCGGCGTCTCTCTCTCTCCTCCATTTTTCAGCAGATTGACCTTAAGAGGCCAAGCGTGCGGGTGACGCTGCCGCCGTTGCGGCGACGCGAGATATGCTTTATGTGGCGGAAAAATCATTTGTTCGGGGACAAGTCCAGGGCGAGTGGTTTTTTCCACGGGGTCGCGGGTGCGTTCGTTAGCACGAGAACGGGCTTGGTGATTCATGAGGGGAGACGGGGAACGTATGGTGTGGCAGGAATGCAAGAGGGGAGAGAGAGGACTTTAGGGGATGTGTGAAATTGGGAGTTGAGAATTTTAATGCGGGCAGATGGGGTATTTTAATTGGGATTTATAGGCGTTTAGTTTTTTGTAGATTTTTAGTGTCGTTTTTTGTGTATATGTTAAGTTTAAATTAAGTTTAAATGTTAAGTAATAATTTCTTATTGTACAAGAAAATAGAATGCTTTAATGTATAAATTCGTAATCTGGTTAAAAAATTTACGAAGAATAGATTTTTAGAATACACTGAATTTTTAACGTATTTTAATAAACGATTTTTCATATTTTTATTTATTTTTCTGAACTATACAAAATCAATTTATACAAAATTGTACCGAGAACGTTTGCATTCAAGCTCTTCCACATTACCAAGAAACAAAGTCAACATTACATCGCCTTTAAATTCATTCGAAGTTAAACGCTCTACCACAAACACAGAGATTCAAATCACTTACAACGTAAACCGAATAATCCAACCATCAACTCCCAATTTTAGCCTTACCCCGCTAACCCAATAACACACCGCGTGTTTACTTCGAACAATCCACTTCTCTAATTCCGAAAAAAAGAAAAAACCACCGACAAAAGCAAGCTCAAAGTCAATTTTCGTTTCCACCAGCCTCTCTCAGCCTCTTTAATTTTATTTCCCGCGCGAAAAGTCGATAACGGCTTTCTATCTATCTCTCTCTCTATCTCCCGTACACGTCCGAGCTGCTTGCACGTATCCGGCGTTGCCGACGTTACCAGGTCGAAACTTCCTGATGCTCATAGACTCGCTGTTTCGCTGTATAGCGTTTATGTATGATTGTGTAACGTGGCACGCGATCGATGTCCTAAAATATGGATGCGCGTTAAAGTCCCTCGCGGAGGTAGAGGAGTTGGGAGGATGCGTCGCGGGCCCCTGGGTGTAATTGATGAGGGGTTGGCGAGGCTTTTGCGGTGTGCTGGCTGGGTGATTATTCATCGTTAATTGTTAGTGAGGCGCGGGAGTGAAGTGGGTGTCTGCGTGTTTTCTTTTTGGCGACGTGAAGTTTGGGATGATAATTTAGTTGGATTAGTAAGAGTGCTGGCTTTGTATTGTAGCTTATCTTATAATATTTTGAACCTAAATTATTCTTGGTATAAATCAACAATTTTTATGCGTGTTTAAGATAATTTTTCGATATTTCGCCAAGTTACTAGAAAATAGGTAGGAATAAAGGAAAAAAAAAATAAAAAAAATAAAAAAATAAAAAAAGGCTTGCAAAAACATGACAAAGACAGAAACATATTTATAATGCATACTTCTAATTTAGTTGTAACCCATGAATTTAACGTTATAAAATCTTCGCCACGAGTACATCTAGCATTAATAAAGATAATGTATCACATAGGTGATAAAATACAAAATGGACAATTAAACACTCTTCAAAATTTTATCCCTATTTTACACACAGAATGCGTCTAAAATATCAATTTTTCTATTTCACACAATTATTTGTGTAAATGAATTACACAAATATTTTGTAAAATCTGAGGTATAATCACTGTTTTAAAATTTGAAATTTTACACAAAATTTGTGTAAATTGAACGTTTTACACACGCTTGTGTAAATTTTACACAGATTTTAAGTGTTTGAAATTTCGAACGCTCACAGTGAACGAAAGATTTTTGCCATTTTCAAATTTAGCCGAATTTGGCTACTTAATACATTTAAAATCGGATAATAACTGTATTTCTTCACTTGCCACTCTTGCAGTCACCACTAAACCACACTACGGGGAATTCTAACCAGAATTAGAAACTTTAAGTTAATATTTCGTTCATTATGAACGTTCGGAATTTCAAACACGTCAGATTTTGTGTAAAAATTTACACAAAACATTTTACACAAAATTTAAATTACACAGGATTAATATTTTACAAAAAATTTTTAACTGTGAAATGTAACGAACTTTCTAAATACGAGAAATGAAAAATTACCACCCATTACCGTCCCAACAAAAATACACATTGCAACTCGCTCACATATCAGAAATTATCTCTCTCGCACACACACACACACATCATCCACTCCTAACCCACCGAATCGCGCCCGCGCGCACCGCATAGCCTCATTAACTCAATAAACGAAAATTAATTTAATTCTCACTCACCTACCCCACCCGAATTACTAGCGTCTGCAAAAATTGACGCGCGCTCCCGGCCATTAGGAATTCCCAATCCGCGTCGTGATTATCGTTAATTGGACCCTGAATTGTACCCGGCGTGAACGCGAGCGCGGTGTGCGTGAAACGCGGCCATTCGATTTATGCATCATGGCGAGAGGAGAGAGAGAGAGTGAGCATCGCCGGCGGCTCTGCCTCGTCTTGCATATGTATACGTTCAAGAGTGGGAGAGAAGCATAGGTTTACAAAAAATTCGTCAAGTTTATAGGAACGAACGTAAACACCGAGAACGAACAGCAGCGGAGCGTCCGTGATATTACATCGAGCGCGCGCAAGGTTTTGATAAAATCAAGTGGGTCGGTAGTAGATAGCAGTAGTAGTAAAAGTAGCGACTGCGAGGTTTAAGGACGCGTAATAAGTGTAAAGAGTCTCGGCCGATCGCGAGCGCTACTTCGCTTTACTACTCCGAGTGGAGGCGAGCTTGTCCCTTCTCCCGTTGTTGGTGGATACGCGGAGGGCATAAAAACTGGCGATGCTCCTGGCTTGCGCCGGATAAACTCCGATGTGACGTATAGCAAGGCTGTAAAACGATACACGAAGGGTGGCATCTACATGCAGGGACTTGCTTTTTTCTTCCTCTTCCTCTTTATATATATAAAGGCAGAGTTTTTATTTTGTTTAGATATGGGACGGGCGTGCGCGCGTGGTGGTCGTCTTACTCGAGCAGCGGTAACCTGGTTCGAGAGCAAGGACCTCCGGGGTCGTGGGTTAGCAGTGTCTTAAGGGGATGTGGTATGGTGATGTATTGTGTCTATATGTGTTTGTGCAATGCATTCTTTTTTATCGTTGCGCTTGAGGTTATTTATTTCTAAAGTATACTATGCATTGTGCAACAAGTAATATGCCAAACAGGTGATGCCAGCGTGCAAGACGAGTTTGTCTCGACTGTCCTCGCTTATTATATAGATACCTTGTCGGACGACTAAGAGCGAAAGCACGATGAAGCACCTATGCATATCACGAGTTGGGTGTAGTTCTTTTCCTTATACATGAGTGCGTAATATTCAATTTTACACATCTTCAAATGAGCGCGCAACATTTTGCAAATCTCAGTTATAGCAAAAAAGAAAACTATTCTTTGTCTTTTGATTATGAGTAGATATTACACGGTCTCGCGAATTGTATTCGAACGTCTGACTTTAAAAGGGTGTGGTACTTATGTACTCTATTTTACCGGCAGAACACGGTAAATTCTATATTATTAAAATAAATATATCGAATTACGTCTTATAAAGAGATAGTTGCCCTGTGCAATGTAATAATCTACCAGCCTACGCAGTTTTGAGCTCAAATGTCAACGGCACCCTACAAAATTTTGCGAACAAAAAAAACCGAAATTTCGTTCACAAAATTTTTTAGGGTGCCGTTGATATTTGGGCTCAAAACTGCGCAGGCTGGTAGATTATTACATTGCACAGGGCAACTTTCTCTTTATACGATGTAATTCGATATATTTATTTTAATAATATAGAATTTGCCGAGTTCTGCCGGTAAAACAGAGTGAATGAGTACCCACACCCCCTTAATGACATCAAACGAGATAACCAGTATAACAGTCTACTGCACAAATTTTCATCCCTCCATACATACGATCAACATCACCGCTTCCCAAAAAAGCCACCACCACAGAACTCCCTCTACACCCTACCTAATCAGAATCCACGCTCGCGACGTAAATTGCGCCTGGTAATCTCTCTCTCTTTTTCTCTTATACAGCTATACATAATATTTCAGCCGGTCAGCAGCAGTAGCAGTAGGAGCTCGGTCTTTGCTCAAAGGAATTGCCGCAGCGCGAGTCTCGTGCTGCAGCACACGCGAAAGTCTCCCTCCCTCTCTTGCGCGATATCATACGGTGGACAAGGGTTGCGGCGGGGGATGGTTCAGTTGGGACCGAGCGCTGTACACGAACGTTTCCGTGTCGAACACGCGATGGGGGAAGAGAGCAAGAGAGAGAGAGAGAGACATATCGCTACCGGCCGATCGTTCGCTACACACACGTACGTGGCAGTGGTGGTGGTGGTGGTTGCTGCCGCTGCTGCGCGTATCCCGCGGGTCTGCGGCTAATACCTGGCCGATGCGTGATTAGAGTCCGCAGGGAAATCTAGCCCGAACAAGCCCCCCAGGTAGCCTCTTTCTCTCTCTCTCTCGCGTGCGCGCTCGTTTCTCCAGATTCCCGATAAATTTCATCTCTCGCGATATACACACAACACGTGCGACGCTGACGTTGCAGCATCGGACGTGTATCCGTGTGTGTCTGAGTTTCGGAGTCGATCGGCTAAACACAGTGTCCTTCCGCTGCATCTCCCTCTCTCTTCCTCTCTCGATATTTTGACAGCGCGCCAAGACCCATCGGAATCGCATCAGTCTCTCTCTCAGTGGATGCGCCGGGAAAGCATTGTGCCTGTCTGTGTGTGTGTCTGCGCGTCGGTAGGTACTCGATCCGAGCGAATATCACAGAGATGGAGGAGAAAAAGCGCTGCGCGAGTAGGAGGATGGGGGAGCTGAGTCAGCGGCGACGACCGCGCGCGCGTATTGACAATATCGAGGGTACGACGCTGCCAGCAGCAGCAGCCGCAGGAAGGAACATACCGAAGCCTTTCGACATCGCCACTTGCTGCGCGCGCGCGCGCGCGCGTTCGTCTTTGTCTACGTCTCGCTCTTGTTCCGCTCAGATGAAAACGATCGACGACGACGGAGCTCTGTGCTGTTTGACGATGTCCGCAAGAGAGAGTTGCCGAGTCGATCGCCGAGTGTATTTTCTCCTCGCTGCCGCTGTGGCGACGCGATGCAGTATAGTGGAGTTCTTGAAGAGTTAATAAATGTGAAGAGCTGGCGCGTGTTTTTTCAGGTGGAAAAAGAAAGAGAAGGAGATTTTTGTTCAGAGGGCAAGGCGGGGGTAGGGTGGAGAGTGGAGACGCGAGGTAAGGTGAAAATTCTCGAACGTAGGTTTCGAACATTTTTAACGGGCGAGAGGGGTTGCATCGATTCTGCGAGATTCGAATTTCCCGCAGGTATACCGAGTAGTAGAGCTTTTACGATACATTCTGCGAATACTTTCATTATGAGAGCCTGTACATACTGGAAACCCCGCGAGGATTTGAATCTCGGGAATTCTTGGCAATCAATTGTGGCTGTTTAAATAGTTTTCAAAATATTCTATTATATACCTTAAACACGACCAGCCGATTGAACAATCATTCGGCAACGGCTCCAAGCTATTATCCTCAAACACCGTCAATTTCAAAGGCCCGCGCGTACACTACACACACACACGTCAGATCAACAACCGATTCATCGGCCGATTACTCTCGGCTGCTCACATTCTTGCGCTTGTGCACGTGCACAGAGAGACCAAACGCGCGCGCGTGCGTCTTTCTCGCCTGTCATCCCCACAATGACCATCGTCTTCAATCGGTGCATTAGAATTTCGAACCTCGCCTCACCCTCCACCGGATAGCAGTAGACACACTCGGCGAGTTGGCATAATACTCCACCGCGAGCGGTCTCGCGCGAGTACACACAAGGCGCGAGCGTCGTAAGTGCGCAGCAACAGAGGAGAGCTTTGATCGGCCGAGCAACGTAATTTCCGTGATTAAGCTAGAGGAGAAGGAGGAGGAGGAGAGGCGAACAAAGCGAACGCGTATGTGCAGGATCGATGATGCACGTGTGTGTGTGAGGTGGTAGACGTGAGAATGTGTGAGAGAGAGAGAGAGGAAGTTTTGCGCGAGCGACTTCTGGTTACTTTTGAGTCACCCTATCCGTGTTCACCGCGCGTGCTCTCTATGTAACTCTATCCCAAAGCGAAAAGCGACGGCAGTCGCCAGCGTGGCGGCGACGACAAGTTTGCTGCTGCGATGGTGAAACGGGGGTGGATATGGTTTTAGGTTTTTTGTTTTGTGCATGGTTACAGATGTTTTTTTGGGCGGATGGTCCGTCGGGTATTACGAGGTTTGGTTATATCGTAAATGTGGGAGGATGGGGGGTTTATAGGAAACCAGCAAAATTAAAGTGATGTACGATGATGTGATTCCAATGCTTACTTTAGTTATTTAATGTTTTGTATAATGATAATGGCGAAGCATGTATACATGCTTCGCTATTATCATTATTGGGGTTGTAGAACCCCATCTATACATGAGATTCTACACTGAGAAAAATGATGTATTTTGGGTTTTATTACTAATTTTATTTCGGTCATCCACCGTTTTCAACTTATTAAATATTTAAATACAAACTATCTAATGATCTCAAAATTCTAAAGTTTTCATGGGCGGAACACCCAGAACCGGTAATATTGGATTCAAACATATTCCATCCATGGGAACTTTTGATCAAATTTTATACAAAATTTCAAGAAAATTGACTGAAAGACATTTTTCATAAGAAGTGTGCGGAATCCTTTTCGAAATAAATGTTATAAAAAGTAAGTTAAAAAATTTCACTAGAAATGAATTGGCATAGATCGAAAAATGATTTATTTTGTTCTAGTTATTATATTTTGCTGTTTAGTTTATATTAGTTTATAGTTTTTAGGTAATAAGTTCATTTTGTAAGTTTTGTTAATCAGCCTATGTGCAGGTAACTTTTATTTACCTCTATAGGATTACTTTCATGTAAATTAACTGGTAATAAATATCAAAAATATCAAAATATTAACCCAAAACATAGCGTGCCATATTTAACACATATTTTATGAATCGAGTACGACATATCCCCTTTACCAGGCATAAGTGTAAGACATCGAGAACCTTAGCTTATTACAACACAGTTATTGCCATCTCGTACACGAAATCCGATTCCCCGCGTGTAAACCCACTATCATTTTCAAAGCGATCAATCTCGAGAAGCGAGAATCGAATCGAATCTCAAAGAAAACCGATCCCCCCGCACCCCTCCTTTTCCCCATAAAAAATCCAGCAGCGCAGAGAGCAGCGCTGAAAAATCCACCGGCGCTGCTACTCTCTCTCTCTCTTTCTCTCTCTCTGTCTCTCTCTCTGACGCGGCAGTAAATACATAATCCAGCGCGGCTAGAGAAAATAAAGCTCGCCTCCCCGCGCGCGGCCCGCGGCGAAAAATGAAGAGAACATCGCGAGCTTGAAAAATTGATCCGCGCGCATCTTGATATAACCAAACGCGCTGTGCGCTCTAGAGTAAACTCCCCCTCTCTCTCGCGGACGGACGAAAGAAAGAAAGAGCGAAGAAATACAGCGTAAATCCAATGCAACGAATTTATGTATACGGTTTATCGGTGCGCGCTCGAAAAATCTCACGCACACGCGCGGCCAGCGGCTCCTGCTGCTGCTGCTGCTGCTGCACGTGCGCACACTCCGTGATAAAACCGAGATTGCTATCGAGCTCAAATTCTCCGAGTACCTCGCGTGGAGAAGGAGTAACATCTCTCGATATCGAGTAGTCCGTGTGTTTTCGCGAGAGATGGAGGGATGGAGAACTCCAGGCAGTCGTACGTGAGAGTCTCTGGGTCGACGGAGCGTGGGTCTAAAGTGGAACAGAGAGAGAGAGAGAGAGAGAGAGAGAGAGAGAGAGAGAGAACACGTCGGTGCGGTCTTTACAACTTGATTATCGTATACGCATCCATTATACCCACGCGCGCGTGTGTAGGATGCTTATCTATGTGGCTCGGCGTGAAAAACAAGATAGGGATTAATAGCTTATACTGCGCGATGACAATGTTCTAGGTTGCCTGTATATAGCATACCAATCGCGGGCGAAATTTAATCTGCGAAAGAGTTCCGCATCGATGGGACAAAGGGAACTTTTTTCCTTCTTTTTCTTTTTCTCATCGCGAAACGCGCGCAATATTGCACACCGCTAATCCGCGTACCGATCGACTGTACCCCTTCCCGCGCAAAGAGAAATTATCGAGATGAGCGAACGAGTATGTACGAACCGATCGCGTATACATCACTAATCCCTCTCCTCAGTTCCGGGCGCATCCACGCGATACCGTCTCTCTTCCATAATCCCATTGCCTTCCGATGGAACATGCGTCCTCCTCTATATATACACACACAGAGGAAGAGGGAGAGCACTTTTATCCGTTCGCTTCGGCTCACCCGGCGTCATTGGTATTCCGCGCACGTAAAAGATGGCTTCCCCTCTCTCTCTTACTCTCCCGCGCCGCTGGATAATACGGGAGGAATGCTGCCATACGGACGAAGGCGCAAGCGCGCGTGGTTAAACCAACTTGTCGCCCTTAAGCTCGCCCGGCCGACGATGCAATTCACGATACAGATAACCCCCTATATGTATGGATATTTCGGCGGCCGGGGTGCTTATTAAAATGCCCGGCCGGTGGCTGTGTATAGGTATACACCGAGTAGAGAAGAGAAGAGAGAGAGGAGAGAAGTACATTACAATATTTATTGGCCGCGTATATCGGTATTTTTCGGCTTTATGAGTCACGTTTGATGCCGGCGTACGGAAAGATGCGGGGGGAAGTGGCGAAGTTCGATAACCTTTCTTCTTTCGTCTCGCCGCGGCGCGCGCGGGGATAAGCCGCGATGCCGGTGGTGTGCTGGATTAGCAATTCATGATGCCGTGGTGGCGCGTTTGAGAAAATAAAATATTTTTTAGAGGAGGGTGGTGTTATATCGTGGCGATTGTTTTGATCAGCGGTGTATGGGGCTTTTGAGGGGGGAAGATGAAAGATTCAGGAGAGGATGAATTTTAGTATTTTTTTTTTGGTGATTCGGTAAAGAGAAGGTATTGGCAAAGTGTATTTACGAGGTGTTTGGTGGAGCTGCGAAGAAAGGGATGAGAGGTGGCTGTGGGGTGAGGACTTTATAAAATTTTCCGAAATAAGTTTAACTTGTGCAGTGTACATGATATTGTCCTCTTTCACTAGATATACAGTAATTGAAATTAATTCTTATTATAATATAAGGACAGCCTGATAAAAAATTAAGCATATTTTATAGCTAACGTGTTAATTAAATGGAAGCATTTGAGCAAAAATCATAATGCAAAAATAATAATTCATCTAAAAGGTCCACTGTTACTTAAATTACTTAAAATACATATTTTATGAAGTGTAAATGCCATAATTTACTTCGGATTGGTACATAATTGAATCGGTGCATGCAAAAATGGACCTTAAGTGCATTGAATTTCCGTATATCTAAGGACCCTTTTTGCATGCACCGATTCAATTATGAAATACAAGCAACGTTCGTTTTTAGCCATAAAGTTAACTGAAAAATATCTAACTTCTGGTTAACATTTTCACCAGGGTAATAACATCTCATAATTATCCTATTTTAAGAAACCCTTATCGGCCGACTTTGTTACGAATCTATCCCTTTCAATCAACTTTTCTTTGCCCCAAAACACTCTTCTTCCCTCAATTAACCTCTTATCCTCACCGCCAACCCACGCCTCGCCACGAATCCCACAAAATTCTTCACCTCCTCCGCCTTAACGATAACGACCTCTCTCGCGCGTTATACCTCCTCCCGCCCAGAAGACGACGAGAGGACGACGACGACTTGCGCACCTGCCCAGCAGCAGCAGACCCCTTCTGCTCCGTATACCTTCACGCGTCGCGATAGGCCCTATACTCTCGCGCAATCCCCGCTGTAAATCCAAGTCAGGCTGTAGCCACGCGTGTGGCCGGCCTAATCCCGGTGTGTGCGTGTGTGCACTGCACACTAGAAACTGCCGGCCGATAACCTCACCCGTAAACGCAGCTGCAGTCGTCTCGAGTAATCCTCGCGCTAGCGCGAGAGGTGAGCTAAGCTAATCCTTGCCCATAATTCGAGGCCTTGCGCGTAACGTATGCCCCCCCATCCACCCCGCGTATAATATAATGAACGCCCGCGCGGGCGCAGTCAACGGCGTCAGTTGCAGAGGAACAGGTGGCGAGTGCACATGTGCGTCTAAGATGTAACGCGCTCTCGATCTTCCGCCAGTTTGCTCGTGTGTGCGTGTGTAGGTATATAGTATAGGTTTCGTGAGAGTGGAGAAGGGTTGCCGGCATATACGATCCACTTATTGGATTTAACGCAGAGGGAGGGTGAGTGGATGTATATAGATATACACTCCCATGGCGGGCCGCCGTCGCTTTTGAAGATTGTCTCGATGGCCCCGCGGTGGATAAGCCCGGGAATAGGAAAAGAGATAGAGATGTATCTATCCTTTTTCTGTATTATGCAGTGTATGTATACAGCGAGCGAGCGGGCGGTGTATCATCTTCGATAACGGGGAGAACGCGAGATTTCAATCTTTCCGGCTCTGTATTCTCCTCCGTATGCGGTTCTATCCTTCGCGACCTATACCTGCCCACCTACCTTTGCCTCTTTTCTAGAGTACATACATACACACGTGTATACGTACATTCGTGCCCACACGGCGGGCTGGAAAAGCAATCGCCTAATGAAACTAGTAGATTTTTCATCGCCCGAGCCATTTGCGATGGTTTATTGCGCGAGCGAACGGCCAGAGCGTATAATTCTATTCTCGTACTACAAAGGTTTTATTGTAGTTTGCGCCGCAGAGTGAACGAGCGCCGCCGTAGCCGCGGCTTAAATGGAAGTGCGGCGCTCGATATTTGTCGGGGGTTCCGGGAAGGCTGCGGATCGCCCGATGAATCTCTCGCGAGCGAGCGAGTATACGCGGCGTGGAGGTATAGGATTAGACGGACGGACGTGGAGGAGCGAATGGGGGGAGAGGAATTTCTTTGGTTGAAGGATGGATTTCCAGTGGGATGCGAATTGAAGGCTGTTGTAATGGAAAGAGTGGTGTAAGTTATTATACGAGGAATGTTGTTAGGGGGATTGAAAGTCGCGGTCTGGTTGGATTGATAAATTAAGGATTAAACGTTTTATAGCAAAGTATATAGTACGGTTTGATTTCATATATTATATGCATTTTATAGTAGAGAATGTGAATGGCAACAAAGATTTGTGCACTAGTTAGATTGGTTCAGTTTTACGCGGCGTTAATTAAGTTTTAATATATAATTAAGAGCAAGCTAAACTCGCGTAAAGCAATTCAAAACGTTTTCTTTTGCATGACGACTCAAAGTTCTTTCATTACAACTTTTTCAAAGCTCGTTTAAAGCACGTCAATTAAGTTAATTATACTCATTTTATAAAGTACAAAGATTATAAAAGTTACACATTCACGTTTTGACAAAATTTATTTCCGCGAAATTCTCCATTTGATCAAAGTGAAAAATTCCAGATATATACACACACAACGAAAGAGTCGAAAGAAAGCTCAAAAGAGCCAAAAAGAAAACGTCACCACTGGTCCCACCCTATTTTCCTCCCTCGAGCACCATCACGTGCACTCGCGTATCCTCTCAACCCATCGCAAAATAAAACAGATACACATATACACACGCTAAACTAAAAAAGACACATCTAGAGTCTTCTTTTTCAGCAACAGCAGCAGCAGCAGTCGAGAGACGACGACGTCGACGACGGATAAACGCGCCAATTATTAGAGTTACCGGGGGTGAGCTCTCGCGCGCGTGTATCTCTCTCTCTCTCTCTCTCTCTCTCTCTCTCTCTCTCTCTCTCTCTCTCTCTCTCTCTCTCTCCTTCCCTCTTTCTCGTCGGTCGATCGGCCGACTGAAAAGAAATCCGATGGGAGAGCCTCGATAGATCGAGAGAAAGAGCGCCGCGCGACTGCCGAGGAAAAGCCATTAATCGAATAAGAGGGTATCCGCGCGCGCGCGCCGTAGAAATAACGTTTCGCTCGCTCGCTTTTTTTAGTTTTTCTACTTTTTTTTTTCTATTCTGGGAAAAGAAGCTTCTGCGAGGGTATAGAGAAGAAAGAAGGATGCCTGACTAATTTATATACCTACCTGCCGGCTGAGACGGAAAAATATCCTTTTTTCGATAATCCACGAGACGTTGCTGTCGAGAGGTATGAGAGAGGTGGAAAATATTTGCATTAAAGTGGAAAGAATAACGGTGTCAATTTTTAGTCTGTTCGGTAGACGGCACATCTCGATCGTTGATCGGATTTACGATTGTTAAAATTGCAAGACAGTTTTGAGTTGATATTTCTGTACTTCATTCGCGTTTCCAGCAGGTAAAGAATTGATAGGCGTTCGTTATTTTTCAAATTAGATTTCCATTAGGGTTACAAACTAAATAAGCGCAGCAATCTGATTTTGATCGGGAAGTGGGACGACGGAGTTACGCGCATATAAAAATCAATTAATCGAATTAAACAACAAGATGAAAAAAAAAATAACTTCGTTATAAAAGAGATATTTTTCCGCGATAAGATGAAAATTGCATTGTCGATTGATTTTTCTTCGAATAATACATCCGTGCATTTTAAAATATTCACAGTACACCGAGTACACCGTCGATATCTGATAACCAAATTTCCTCGATTATTTTTAACAAACGCTGGCACGCGCGCGCTCTTAAAATATGTATACCAATATCAATGGAATCGACGTCCGTTCCCTTTTTGAAATTCGCTTGCTCTCAAACGGCACGGCGTCGCGTTTGTAACGTCGGATCTGATAATAATTACAATCGAGAAGAATGGCACCCTCTTTTTCTCCCTACATCCCAATTAAAGCCGAAATCACGCAGTTAACTAGAGCAGAAATTAAGTTCCCGTCAATTTCCCTCCTACCCGCCGCCGTCCTTTGTAATAATCGATTTTTCACGCGCGCACTTTGAAAACGCGCCGCGTTTGAGCTACGCTAAAACTCACTCACTCACACACACAGTGATAGTATGGAAGTCGTCGCTGACCCAGTTACGTCAATCCGAAGGAATTTCCCGCGCTCTCGCGCGCATGGCTTTCATTTTTAGCTTCGCGAGTGATTCGAAGCTTTCATTTGTAAACTGCGACGAGAGGAGAGCGAGAGAGTAACGGTATCGAGAGCGACGGCGCCGAGATAAAAACGTCGATTCGAAATAGCGGTGAGAGTGGAACCGAGAGGGTGAGAGAGAGAGAGGGGCCAGCTTGTTTTGATAATGGAATTGTTATATTGCGTCGAAGTCGGCGAGAGAGATGAGAGCAACAAAAAAAGAAAAAAGAAATAAGCGACGTGCAGTCAATTATTTTAAATTGGCTGTCATTTGGTTATTGAAACGAGGCGCGTGAGAATTTTTACGACTCTCTGTGAAAATCATCGTCGACCGACGGCTGGTTGATAAAAAAAAAAAAAAAAAAAAAAAAAAAAAAAAAAAAAGAGGAAATAATCGAATTGGATACGAGGCCAAAGTATCGTCGTTTGGCAAATTAATGTATATTTTTATGGGTCGAGCTGCAAATCAAGCCGGATCGGAAACTGTTTTACGAGATGAACATACCCACACGCACGCGTGTACAGGCCCTCTTTCAAACGTGTGCCCCAGCGCTAGCTCTCAATTGATCGATGATTTATTCAGCCACCATAGCGCTCGTTAATGTATACGCTGCTACCTCTATACGCTTCCTACGCTCTACTTATACCGTGCGCTTTTGCATTCAAAGAGCACGTCGTCGGCCACTCTTTTTCTCCAACGCTAATCGAATCCCTTTACCGGCATTTTAAACGCCGCCACATATATGCACGCACACACGCACACACTCCGCGCAATTTCCCCGGCGTGTGTGTATCATATACCACCAAGGTTCGAAAGAAAGAGAATTCGCGAAAGGTCCGGCGATGAATTCCCGTCCGTCGTCGTCGTAGACGCTTACATTTCAGCCTCTACTTTCTGCTTTTTCTTTGACTCTCTCTCTCTCTCTCTTAGTCTTTATACACACTATATACACCGACAGTCGACAAAAAAGGTTATGAATCCTAACTGCGCATGAATGCCTAAGGAGAACTTCTGCCGTCGCGGCGAAAGGGAGGTGGGAGGAGGGAAACACACCCCGAACCTCGCTGGCGGCCATAGATACACCTCGACGCAAGGGAGAGCGAGAGAGAGACACACTTTTCGAAAATGAACGTCGAGGAATATTTCAAACGCAGTTTAAACAAGGGGAAAATTGGAGTTGCCGCTTTGCATCACCCGAATAAATATTTATTTCCCAGACACGCGCTTGCTTTTGTAGAAACATTTCTCCCGGGTGTAGCGTTAGAAAGAGAGAGATAGAGGCATTGATGTAAATAGCGAAGAGAATCTTTTTTTGAGCAAGGGGGGATGTGTAATTGTCGGCAATGAATCTTTTAGAGTGCATATTACGGTGTTTCGCGTATAACTGCGCTGCGCTGAGAGGGATGTTTATTAATGGATTAGTTTCTGTATTCGCTGTATACATTTGCTTTTATCTACGAGGCTTTGACGGAACTATAGGTGAATATAGAAAAAGTTCTCGACGAAATTAGACAACATCTGTTACCGTATGTTAATTTAACGAGCATTACCATAACGCATGCCCTGGTAGAAATTTTAACCAGAAGCCGGCTATTTTTGAGTTAACTTTCAAGCTAAAAACGAACATTGCTTGTGTTTCGTAATTATATGTACCAATCCGAAATAAATTATGGCATTTACACTTCATAAGATATGTATTTTAAGTAATAGTTGAACTTTTGGATGAATATATTATTTTTGTATTATGATTTTTGCTAAAAATGCTTCCACTTAATTAACACGTTAGCTATAAAATGCTTTATTTTCTACCATGGAAATTTTATGAAATTTTATTCAAAAACACGCCGTCTAATTATTTTCCTTTTTATACATTTTAACGAAATCCATTAATCCGATACCCGTCGTTACGAACCGTGTGCGCGTCCCTTTTATTTTTAATTTCACTCTTAATTGTCATCCTCTTCGAGCTTTAATTAAAAAAACAACACGGTAACTTTAAAAAAAAAATTTCTCTCTCTCTGTTTATATATATCTTTTTACAACCCAAATTGGACGCCTGCCTCTAATTTACAACCATACGCACATACACATTCAACCCGAAAAAACAACAATTACTCACTCGCGCCCTAAAAACTTCGTCCGCATAAATCCCTCAAAATCGCGCGCGCGCTCGCGCTACACACTGACTAGCCCGATAAATTTATAAGTCCCGGCCCCGTGAGAGCGTGCGTATATACGTGTCCGACCATAACGGCATGACTCTACTTCATCAGAGCTCATCCAGCTCCGCGGGGAGTTCTTAGAGCAAAGTCATTTGCCGAGATCCACCGGCGACGTTACTCTCTTCTCCCCTCTTCTCTCCCATAAGTCACCCCTCTCTCACACACACACACACCCACACAGAGAAAAGTCCACGTCACCGCGGATAGTCATTGCGCGTCGCGGCCGCGTTTTAATTCGATTCCACAGAGAGAGAGAGAGAGAGAGAAAGAGAGCGCACGCGCGCGCATATATTCAAAATTTAAACGGCATTTCCGGCCGCAATTCGATCAGGCCGGCAAAATTGCGCGCGAATTCTCGCTCGCTACATCGATGATAATTGATGTTCGTTAGTTACTTTTGATGGTCCTCGGAATAATGGAGTTCGATCACGCGGTGAGCGAGCCATTATACATCGGAGGGGCGATGCCCCCTCCATATATATATATACCTGTTTTCAAGCCGAGTATGCGCGCATGAATTCTCGCGATTTAGCAGCAGCTGGGTTCTGTTTTCGGCGCGAAATTGCGACGTGTATATGGATTCTTATATCTTTCGGGAGGGGGGCTGTAAACAGGTCTCGGAAGAATTTTCGCTGCACGCGCGGGGGACAAAGGGGCAAAAAGAATGCGGATTCCCGGGATTCCGAGGCTCGTGACCTAATAGTTTACCTCGTTTACGCGCGCTCGCGTGTTTTCTGCTCGCTCGTTAATTATTCTACATGAAATGTTTTTTAAAGGACGCGCGGTGTTTTAGCGCGAATTGTTGCATCGTTGGGGGCACTCAGCGAAAGGGATTTTTTTTTGCTGTTTATACATGGAAATTCAACATTTGTAGTTTGTAAAGTATAACAAGCGCGAGTAAGAAAGTCGAACTTGTTCTTTGAGGTAATAGCGATCGTCTGGAGTTTCGAATAACATCTGCATTATCTTTATCTACTTGCCAGCGAGAGAGTATTTTGAATGCTGGAAAAGTTTATATTCCGAGTAAAGGAAATAAAGCAAGTGGATTGTTCGTTCTCCTAGTAAAATGATATCTCATCGAAATGAAAATACTCTTCGCGAGAGGAAAGAGAGGGCGTCCTATTCAACGAAAGTAGTTGATAATTTCGAACCAAACCCAGTCTATTCACAACAAATATATTTCCATAACCTTTTTCTCCGAATCATCTTTTTCTTCAATATTCCATTTCCCCCATATATATCCGACACCGAACGCCTCCTCATAATCTCAAAGATTCTCTTAGACCCGCGCTACGCATTTGGCTCCCTCTTTACACCCCTTCTCCGCTTACAAAGTCCGATTTCACCCTATAATAAAGCACCTCCACGGGGGGCGGCGCGAGAAAATTGCGCGAGACCGTATAAAACTCGGCTCACGAAACGACTCCATCAATAGGCTACCTGACCGATCGACGTATAGGGCATATATATAAGTGACTCTATATATACATATAACGGCGAAAAGCGTCCGGTCTCGGCGTCGGAACGATGAAATTTAACGGCGCCCATACTCCCTCTCTCTCTCTCGGATAATATAATCCGCTAGCGTAAAACCGGCCGACCGGTCCCGCTGTGTCTTAAAACGCGAGAGGGAGATTGCGAGAGTAACGAGCTGCTGCGCGAATAAAGGGCCCGTAATAGAAAAGCGCGCGTCTGTGTGTGTGCGTGCGTGTATGTGTATACAAATAGAGAAAGCTTGAGTATACGAGTGTGGGTGTGTGGTTGGAGAGACGTGAGAAAAAAAGAGTCGGGGCGGGATCTGCCTCGTTCGTTAAGCGACGTCGGAGGGAGAGAGAGAGAGAAAGGATAACGTCTGGTGCTCCGTCTCTCGTCGCGGTTTCTTTGGGTTCATTTGTTAGCGAAAAGAGGGGTAGAGAACGGTCGCAGGAAGCCTGACGGTTTTATCCGGAGGTGAAAGGTCAGGGATTTGGTGGTTATGAAGTCGTATGTATAAATTTGACTGTCGCGTTCCTGTTAGCGAATTCCGAGTTAAAAGGTTTTTTGAATTCCTTTTTTAAAGCAACGAGAGTCTCATTTTAAAAGAAGACGATATAAGCAATTCAGCGAAAAAGAAATCTAAGTATAATGAACAAGTAAAGAAAATTAATTCTTTCTTAAGGAGAGATGTAGAGGATTATTAAGATCAAGCGTGAAAACATCAATTACAGCTTTTTTACTCTATAACTACTATCGAATCGCATCTAATTAAAAAGCTCCAATAAATCTCCCATCTTTAGCGCAAAAAAGAAAAACGTTCGAATAACTGAGCGATTGATTTACTCGCACGAATTTCTCAACTCCCGGCAACTAGGCCGTTTTCTCTCCTCCTCCCATCGGAAGATCAAAAAGCACACCCGCTCGCTCTTCGCTTACTGTAATAATAGCCAAAGTTATCGGCGATTCAATATTCCCAAGTTTCTCTCTCTCACTCGCGCTCGCGCACTCATCGCCCCCGGGCTGCGCCTATGATACGTATTAAATTCCCTCTTTCTCTTCGCGAAGAACTCGCTCGCTGCGCGTCTTGCTTCATTTGCATCATTCCATATATATAGCCGCTACCGCTGCACCAGTGTATTATTATTATTATGCATTATAGATCTTGTTACAGCAGCAGTGTGGAACGGACGGAAATAGCCGCGCATGCAAAAAGTAGAAGAGAGAGAGAGAGAAAGAGAGGGAGAAAAAAGGCGAGATTAGCAGCGCGAGAAACGGTGAGAGGGACAGCTCTCGGGTACGCGCTAAACTTGATTAAACGCCCGGACGCGCGCAGCAGGCGAGGGACTCGCGTGGCCCCGGGTTATTTCTTCGTCCTTTCTGCTTTCTCGCTGGGCGAAGAGGGAGAGGGAAGGAAAAGAGCGTAAGAGCGGAAAGTACCGCAAGGTGTGTGTAGGTATAGCGGAGGCCCTTATCGCCGCCGCCGACCCGCTTTTTTTCCGTGACTTATATGTGTGTGATGTTTTTGCAGGAATGACTTTTGGAGAGTCGCTGGGTATTAATGTGGCGGACGGTGTTTTTGGAGATATGGATGAAGAAGGAGAAGGTAGAATTAGTGCTCGATGGCTGTACTTTTTCTTGTCATTTACTTAAAAGTTAATAAGTTTTTGGCGTACGTTTGTTCCTGTGTATTATAGCGTTACGAAGCTGTTACGACCATTTCTCATTCTCGCAAAAGTTAATTATATATTCTCGTATAAATATTTTTCTGTCTGTAGATTCTATTTTGCGACTTTTCCGATTCTACTTTTCATTCATCATAAAACACAATTAAGCTGCATGCGAATAATAAAATTGACGGCCGTCAATGAATGAATGAAAATCCAATAAAACAATACGAAAATAGCAATGCCATTGTCTGACTATATTACGCTTCTTTCTACTTCACAATCATCTCGCCTCTCACCGTGTAGATGTTATCCAATCAAATTCAACGCACACAGCCCACATTCTTTTTTATATACCGTCATAAATCAAATTCAATCAATCCTCACCCTATGCCACCCTCTATTAATTCCCACGCTCCTCTAAAATCACCTCCACCCTCTCTTCTCACTCTAAAAAAAACTCAATTTCCGGCATCACCCGCGTCTCTACATCACCAAAACCTCCCCCCTCCCGCCACTTTCTCTCTTACTAATGTTTGTCGATAAAGACGAGAATCACGTATAGCCGCTAGCTCGCTCGCCCGCTCGCTTGCCAAGAAAGCGAATGAGCCGTGCGGTGGAGCTCGGGCGGCTCGGCTTATAAAAGGCAATATTTTCGTTCTCAAGCGGAGAGAGAATTTTCCTGGCGCGCCCGGCCGCGCCGTCACAATTACACCGGATCAGGGAAGAATATTTCATCCCCAGGAGCGAGAGAGCGAGGAGGAAGGGAGGGAGAAGGCTAGATTCAGCGACCCGGACGGATTATTAACGGGCAATTTGCTGCGTCTGCTGCTGACTGTATTGTCTCTCTCTCTGTCTGCCTGTCTCCCTTGCCCTCTCTCTTCTCTCTCTCTCTCTCTCCGTGCGATCCTATTCCGTGTCTTCCGCGCCCGCCCCATTCTTCGGGCGCTCTCGACTGTCTCTTAGTTATTTCCGCCGTCGTTAATGTCCGATATCGGAAGAAAGCTCTGGGGTAGAAAGAGAGCGAGAGAGAGAGAGAGACGAAGCGAGAGACGGGAGAAGAAAAAATAATGGAAGGATTAAACTCGATTGCTCCGATCCGTAATGACCCGCGCGCGCGTTCCGCTTTTAGAACAGCTATACTGCAGACGACGAATTCAGACGGGTTTTTTTCCCTGCCGACGATCGGGCAAACACCGCCGCCGAGTGTAATCCGGACTAATTGCTTTCTTCGCGGCATCGATCGATTGCACGAGCACCGATTGATTGAATGACAATCGGTAGAAGACCGGCTGAATTTGTAAATAGCCCCGACGATATTTTCGCCGGGAGAGGGAATCCCCGAGAAAATATATAAGTAGAGGTTCGGTGTGGAATTGAAGAATCACCCCGGGAGAAGGAGGGCTTATAGGACGCGCGGTTATTTCGCAGTCGCAACCGTGCGGGACTTTTAATATAACTGTATATATAATTTGTTTTTGTTATTCGGAAACGTACTCGTGGGTGGGAAGAATTGTGATTTATCAATGAAAGATTTTGTTGCATAAATCTAATTATGTTTCAAGTGTATTTAATTAATTTGATTTATGAATATAGTTATTGAGTAGAAAGAAAAATATTCACGCGCAATATGAAGTACGAATTAAATCGTTAGTTTTTATAAAACGAAAATGTTTCTTCTATAAAGTCTATCAAATCAAGATTTATTCACTTATTTTATCAAATTGCATTCGAATTTTTCGGAAATCTCATGGCGTTCAACCAGATGAACTTCTTTCAATTTTCATATTTCCACAAACTTTGTAAGATATCGTTGGTTTGGCTTCCTCCATCCGAGTCTTTTTATTGAGAATGAATCTGCAAGCATTTTGCTCTCATGTTTATCCTTTAGAAGGCCAGCATTCGCAATTTCAAGAAATAGTTTTAAATCCGAAAGTAGTCGCATATATGTATTTCATATTGTATATCAATTTTATCTGTTACGAGTAATCTTATTGTTTCAAAGTTTCCGTCCGTCTAAAGATTTAAACAATTCATTTTCATAGTATCTTTTTAAAAAGTCTGCACTGTTCTCGGATCGAATAAGCTTCCGATAACGTTACTCGATATTACAGTTGCAATATTAATATCAGCAGAAATTAATTAGAAGCAGACTTACAAATGGCAGATGAACCCTCAACTATACCCAGGCTATCCATAACTCACCTGAAACAGAAAAAACAAAACACAATCATAAGAAAAAGAATTACCAAAAAATTCAATTAATTCTACACCAACGCGCGCACTCGACACAAATCATCATCATCGCCCGTAAGATTACAATTTCGCGTCACACTAAACTCTTCTAATTCGATTACACCCTCACTCCCTCCCGAATCATCAATCTCCCAGAGCACACAATGAACGTCCGCGTCGTCGTCGCAGAGACTCGGGTGACGGGCCATTTAGCCATTCTTTCATGGCCACTTGCACAATCGTGCGCGGGGGTTCTCCCTCCCTCTCTCTCTCTCTCCCACTACACAGTACTACACCGCCGCCGGTTAAGCCGCTAAAGGATCCATAAGCCAGTTAGTCGCGGCCATTTAGAGAGAGAGAGAGAGAGAGAGGCAGGAAATTCGAGGCGCGCGCTCGCGTACTCGCTCCCGAAGTTGTACATTATACATCGGCGCGAAATCCCCCGACTGTACGCGCTCGCGCCGGAATTCCGAAACGGGTAAATTTAATAAGTAGAAGTGAGCGTGTACGTATAGCCGATTCGAGGGTTGCGTTTATATATATGTATATATAACACGCTGCGTTCAGATCCGCGAATTAACGGACAGTAGTGGTATATAGTGTAAGAGGCCCTAAGGGTGCACGCGCACACAGGGACGGAAGGAAGGAAGGAAGGAAGGAAGGAAGCATTTTTTCTCTCTCTTTCTCTCTCTCCTCGGGGGAAACAATTTTTGCGAAACGGACGAGAAAGAGAGCGCAGAGTGGGGGAATAATAGGGAAATCCCGCGGACGTGGCAGGGCTGCTGGCGGCGCAAGACGCGAATGAAATTTGTACGTTTTAATTAAAATCTCGGTGTTTCTCCTCTCCGCGCAGAGGGCGAAAATGAGGGAACTCATCGCGCACGCCCGGCTATTACTCCCGCAACGAGGTTTTGTACAAAAATAAAAGAAGGAGGTGGAGGTGGAGATCTTTTGTGGAAAGTACGACGAGCGCTAAGTAAAGCATTATCGCGCGCGAGCGAGCGAGGCGAGGCGAGCGCATTTGAGATTTCGTCGAGTTTACATTCACTTTAGCGGGCCATTGTTGCTGAGGACCCTTGTACAAACAGGTGGGAGGAGAGAAGAGAGAGAGGGAGGGAGAAGGAAGCTCTTTGGCGATAATTGCGCAATAATTATTATTTGGTTCTCGGGATGATAGTTTAACGAAGTTTAAAGACCCAGAGGAGGCTGGGAGGAAGAGAGGTTCGATTGTTTCGAGTCAATTGGAAGTAATAATTCGGTCGATTGCCACGCAGATGCAAATAATAATAATTTATGGGTGTCGAGGGTGGAGGGGATTGTTGAGATTTGTTGAATGGATGTCACGGGTGATTACGGGAGGGGAGTGAATAATCGGCGGGTCGAGTGATTGGACAAAATTAATAATGGAAGAAGAATTAACGTAAGGTATAAAAGGAAAGTAATCTGACGAGTGTAATTTATTGATAATACACTCTATCATACTCAATATTGCGAAGATAATATTTCACAAGACTGTCAAAACTAGACAATATTTTATAAATATTGTATTGACAGAGACTTTAGACAGTATTTTACATTATCTCGAAGGTTTGATTTTTTCTTTTTAACCTTTATTATTGAGACCATATCGTTATAATATTGTTCCAACACTGTTACAATCTTACAATGCAACAATATTGTAACAATATTAAAACATCATTATAATACACAAATCAAACCTTAGAAATAATGAAAACAGAAAAAAATTTCTCTTTATATTAAGCAAATATTGCGTCTTATATGGGTAATAATTATATAAAGTGTAGTGACAAATTTGAATAGTTATAAAGATGATGAATTAAAATTTAATATGGTTTCCAGTGAATACGAGTAGATAAAAAACGAAGCTAACAATAGACTATTACATTTTTCTACATTTTACGTTATTTTATTTTCCAAAGAATAAGACACATTTCATCAGCTGAAATTGAAAAAAACCTTAAATTCATGCACCCTTTAGTCCTTAGTAATTGAATTCCTCACAACCATCTCAGCTCTTCTAAGAAAAATTATAAATTCATTTCATCAAGCAAACGCACACCATTTCACCTCAAACCTTCCCCAAAACTACAATCGACCAGCCTCAATAAACCACCTCTAACCTTTATTACCTCACTCCATAATCGTCTCTTTCTGTCCCCCTCCCATCACTTCTCCCGGAAGCGACGAAAAATCAAAGCCCGAAAAAGATTCTCGACTGAACACACAACCACCTACAAGTTTTATTGCCTCACCTCACTCTCACCGGGCGCAACAAAGGCGACGACGCGCTGCGAGATCGACCTGGACACAGATCGCTCCGGGCGAATTGAATCTCCGCGCTCGAAAGAGAGAATAAATACCCCAGTCGGTGGGAGAAGCGCAAGGCTTCTTCGAAAATTGCCTCCCTCGGTAGAGCTTATTACGCGCGTGCGCTTCTTCACTCTCGTGTAGGCAGGCATAAGGAGAGATTCTTCTGCGGCTGCATCGAGCGCCGAGCATATTTTTCGCGACCCGAGGAATTTATCAAGCCCCGCCAGTAGTGAGGAATGATTAAAGTCCGACCGCGCGACGCTAGTATAAGACGAAGGGAAAAAGGAAGGGACGAGCGACGAGAAGTAAAGAAAAAAAAATTATCTCAACGAGAGAAAGAGAGAGAGAAAGGCTTAATTAGAGAGCGGAAGGAGCTTTTTCAGGGATTATCCAATGCCACCGTTCGTACGGCCGCTCTGCGGTTCGAGCAATTATAACGCGAAAGCTCTACTCTCTCTCTCTCTCTCTCTCTCTCTCTCTCTCTCTCTCCCGCTCTCTGTCTCTCCCGCTCTCTGTCTCTCCCGCTCTCTCTCTCTCCTTCCTACAGCGACGTAATTTCGTCTACTGTCGACGTTAAATCGAGCGCCCTCTCCCGCTCTTTCTGGATTCAGTTAGCGGGCGCAGTCGCGAGTTAAACAAGTATACGTACGTCGCGCAGAGCGGCTGGCAGCGTGAAATGAGCTGCCAGCCGCTCTTGCGAGTATTGCTCTTGACTCTTGCTCTCTCTCCGTGTGCGTGCAGAGAAAAGGGAGAGAGAAATGGAGAAAAACGTGGCTTCTTATACTTGACATTGCTTCGACCGCATTACGAGAAGGGCTTACGAGTCCGAGGAGGACGACGGCTGTCGAGTCTGTATTTGCCTCTGTCGCAGCAGAGGTTTTAAGGTTCCTTCTTTTTTTGTTGTCAAGAGGATTCTAGGGTATTTTCGTTCTCTCCGGTGCACGCTCTCTCTCTCTCTCTCTCTCTCTCTCTCTCTCTCTCTCTCTCTCTCTCTCTCTCTCTCTCTCTCTCACGGTTTGCAATAGAAATAATAATGCGGGTCCTGATCGGTGCCCGATTCTTTGTGCTTTAAATGGTTTTCTGTGTGTGTGTGCGTGTAAATAAAGAGTTAGGTTTTAACATTGAAACTGTGATTAATAACTCCGTAAAAAAGTTTATCAGTTTGTAGTATAGATTGTCTGTGCGAAAATGTAATTCGAATATTCTATGCTTTGAAAATAAAGTATTACAGAAAAAAGACGGAGCTTTGCCATTGTTTTTAAATGCACTGAAAAACGTAATGTGACGTTTTTTTCACAATTTTAATAAAAATAATGTATCAGAATATCTACAAAGGCTTGCAAATTAAACATTAACTTTTTGTTGCATACATTACAGCCATAATGGCAACCTTAAGGTATATTTCTCGATAATTAACGGGCATTGTTCATACTGCAAAACTCAAAGAGTTATTTACAAGGCTATTAATTTACGTTGCAAGTTTCCAAGATACTTTTATTCGGATAAAATTCATCTCGATAACAGAGCAATTATTATTCGATAAAACGGCGTGTGATCCACGAATAAAATACGCAACGAATGCAGTATCGATAAAGTGCGAATTTGTATCAGCGCGTGCGACCTCTTTATTATTAAAATGAAGCCGCTTTATTCCGAGGCTCAAGGTAAATATGGAACTCGAGCTTCAATTTAAGTTGTACGATTCTACATAATATAGTTACTGAATATTCATGGGAAAATCAGAAACTAAAATTACTTCGCCAAGATTAATTATATCTTTACTCTGTAGTTGGAATATCATTGAACTGCAGAGCGGCTACCGCGAATCAATTCGTACCACCGTGAATAATCTTTTACCGAATCACTTGGAAATACCGTGATAACAGGGGCAAGGAATCGATGGTATCGGAGCGCAACCTTTACCCGGAAATACGTTCGAGATGTAAGAAGTTTCCTGCACAACTTACGTTTAATCAAACAAAATTTGCGGAACAGTCGTTTTTTTACCAAAGTAATTTTTATTACAAAACTTTGGTTAGGCTGACCAAGCAGAATTCGTTTAACCCACTTTGATAAAATTTAATAAAGTGCCTATAGATAAATGATACTCAACAATGGACTATCGGTATTTATACACTCGAATTTAAAATAAATTCAGTGCTGCTTTAGATTTGCAATAAATATGATCTCTATGGTCACATAAATAGTATTGATTAAAAATAACATTCGAATGGGTAACTATAGAAGTATACTCAACAAATAAATTTTAATATATTGTTGAAGCTTAATTGGATTTTAAAAATAAAACAATTTTTGTTCAGAGTCGTAAACTAAAAAATGCTCAAACACTTCCGCAATTTTACACGAGTTTTATTTCAGTATACACTTCACCACAGTCATTCAGTAAATCGTACCAATGATTTTTCCCCAAACCACTCCGTATACCCGTGCACTAAAAAAAATAAAAAATAAAACAGAAATCCCTAGTCTCAAAACCATTTCCACATCCCTCCAAAAAACAAAGAAGAAAAGAAAATAACTCTACATGTGCAATGAACCTTGCGCATTAAAACCAAACCCTCTCTCTCTCTCTCTCTCTCTCTCTCTCTCTCTCTCTCTCTCTCTCGCGCGAAAGCGCTGCCACTTGCTCCTCCTGCAATTTTCATCGACGTCGCTCCTCTACGCTTTCATATCAGCAAAGATCGCTCACTACCACTACCACTACCGCAGCGGCGGCGGCGGCGTCGCTTTCCTCGTAAATAAACCGCGAGTAGCCACTCGACGACGACGACGTCGACGAGGAGTAGGAGTAGTAGGAGTTGGGGGACCTGCCCACGAGGGCTGTTAAGTTCAGCTTTTCTCCGCTGACAGAAAGAGGAACGCGGCGACGGCGGTGGCAGCGTTAAGCAGGGGAGAGAGGTAGAGAGAAAGGGCGAAGCGAAGAATGGCTTCGAGTACGAGAGAGAGAGAGAGAGAGAGAGAGAGAGAGAGAGAGAGAGAGAGAGAGAGAGAGAGAGAGAGAGAGAGAGAGAGAAGAAAGTTCGTACACGAGTGGCACTCGAGTCGCTCGCTCGCTTACTTCCGCCGGATTAATCCTTTGAAATAATGTTTTTTCATGTCTCGCTGAGCGAGCGAGCGAGCGCGTACGTATACGTATGTGAGTGTATTAATCGGCATTCATACACGTCAACCGCGACGGGGGCTCCGAGGTGGCTGGGATTTTTCTCGTAACGAACATTATTAGTACGAATAAAGGAACTGAAGAGAGTGAGTGAGTGGGTGAGTGAGCGAAGGAGCAGCTGTAAGCATCGATCTTTAGGAGGGGAGACAAGAGACGTCTCTTTTTCAAATTACGCGCCACCATAGGGGCAGAAGAGTCGAGGCTGCTGAATTTATGGAGCCATTCGCCATGGACTCGAGACCCGAGCCTACTCCCTTCCTCCCTCAAGCCACGTGGATATGTGTATGTATATATATATTGGACCAGGGACTTTCTTCGTGTTCTGTGTGACACAATTATGGCGATGATCGTGCGCGCTACCCGTACGAAATTACGCGCGAGGAGAGAGGGAGAGAGGGAGAGAGAGAGAGAGAGAGAGAGAGAGAGAGAGAGAGAGAGAGAGAGAGAGAGAGAGAGAGAGAGTCGGTAATTTATTCATCGTCCGGATTGAATCGCGCGATGGTGAGTTATGAGCGCGAATATTAATAGTAATGGCTTCTCGTGAGGAATGGTAATGGGGTGTTTATGCAGAGAGATAGACATAGAAATAGAGAGAGGGAGGAAATACGTTTGTTTGAGAACTTTTATACGAGAGTCTAACGGCGTCGCAAGTGTCATTTTACCGATATTGTCTCTGTTAGAAAAATGATGGCTTTTTCGAGCTGTATATATATATATATGTAGTTGTTACTCCTGTTTTTTTTTCAGTTGGTTCGTAAAAACTTTTCTAATAAGAACTTTTTAAATTGACGTCGAAGATGATTATTATAGATTGCCGCATAAAATATTTCGTAGTATTGATTTGCGTTTAAGCAGTCGTTGTTTGTAATGAGTTCAAGAGCAGTAAATGATTAGTTGAAATAAAACATTAGAGTAAGACGGTAGGTATACATACGAAATTGTTATTATAAGTATGTTATAAATAAAGCAGATTGAAAATCCAACAAAATCCTTGCCAAACTTGTCTTCAAACACCGCAACATTAATCGATCCTTCGCACTTTATACACTTATCGACCACTTCTCTCTCCAATCGTCTACACACACACTCGCACACACACCATTAGCACTGCACTCAATATACTTCCCAAATATTTATACCCCATCTCTGCAACGACAATCAAAAACTCCCATCACCCCAGAACATCTTGCCCTGCCCGTTTCGCGCGCGTTCGACTACCACGAACACTAGTATACCACTCCACACATACATACACCCACACTATCGACCACCGCTCGATAGGCTAAACCGTAAAAGAGGTAAAGAGAGTCGATATCGGGGTCAACCCTCCTCTACCCGACGCCGATAAAAAGAGAGACCTCGGCGGCGAGTAGAGGGGGGGAGAGAGAGACAGAGAGAGAGAGAGAGAGAGAGAGAGAGAGAGAGAGAGAGAGAGAGAGAGAGAGAGAGAGAGAGAGAGAGAGAGAGAGAGAGAGAGAGAGAGAGAGAGAGAGAGAGAGAGAGAGAGAGAGAGAGAGAGAGAGAGAGAGAGAGAGAGAGAGAGAGAGAGAGAGAGAGAGAGAGAGAGAGAGAGAACGTCAAAGATTTACGGGACGCGCGCGAATCACGCGGAGCGCGGAAGAGACGGAGGAGGGGGAGCAGGAGGAGGAGCAGGACACAAAGGACCTCAATCAAATCCTCGACCGCGTAACGAATTCTTTTTCGCCGGCGGAGAGAGAAAGAGAGAAGCTGTGTGGCGCCCGAACGACGGGTTGCCTGATGCTCGGCGGAAGTATGAATAAACGTGAGCACGAGAGAGAGAGAGAGAGAGAGAGAGAGAGAGAGAGAGAGAGAGAGAGAGAGAGAGAGAGAGAGAGAGAGAGAGAGAGAGAGAGAGAGAGAGACTGACAGATGGTAAGTCAGCAAGTCGAGATGGGATGATAGTGCTTCGCGCGTTTTTTCGGGAAGAAGGAAATGAGGTTTCCGTGTCTAGCTTGACCACCGCGTCCCTCTGCCTCTCTCTCTCTCTCTCTCTCTCTCTCTCTAGATCGTTTGTATCGTCAGATTGTAGAAAAGTTTAACTACGATGAAATCGAAATTTTCTTGCATATTCGTAAGTTTTTCCTTGCTCTTGCACTACTAAATAATATACTACTCTCAACGAATCTAGGTACAGTTCGTATACGATACGAGAATAACTCGACTCCGCACGCAAATGCGCGCATATAAATAGTTCGTTAATATCGGCACTGCCACGAATATAGCATCGATGCGTTCAACGGTATCGATTCTCGACCCTCCTCGTGCGTCGTGTGTGTCACACGTGTACGGCGCCATTTTGTTTACGTCGATCCGCAGGAATTCATAAAACGACGATTGAAACGGGCACGAATGGGGGGGGGGGGAGTCGGTTATCATCCAGAAGCAACTGCGTCGTTAAAATTCAAGCACGAGAAGAACGAAGGAGAAGACACGCACATATTTCCCGGATTACGCACAAACCTTTATATATATACGCGCCCGAATATATATACGAAAGTACGTAAGCGCGCGCACGTATCTCGGATTTTACGTACCGTTTACCGCACTTTAATTCCATTAAAGGGACGTATAATAACGGACGCGAGTGGTGGGGGCGTCCTGTAATTCCTTCTGAAGGGAGAGAGAATGACTCTCTCGTCTTGCGTGTACACGAGTACGCGCGGTTAAGGTGCTTGCGTAGTACTAGTGCTATACGTATATATGTATATATAAGTACGCAAGGCGGAATCGATCTTACGAATGAGGGCTGTTACGACGACAAGGAGGAAGCGAGGGTTCGTGGATTTCGTCACGGCAATGAAGTCGATTAATGGCGTAAGGGTCCTTTGATTATTATTTATGTGCGGAGACAGCGATGAAGACGTCTGGTTGACTGGCGCAATTACAAGCGATGGATGTGAGCGAGGTTTAGGGAGCCCTTTTTATTGGTCTGACAGCGGATGTATATATGCATGTGTGTGTATGTGTGTGTGCATTGTAGAGTTGATTAACGACGTTTTAGTGAAATTAATTCGTGGAATATCTTTGATTGCTTTTTTATGGCTTTTATGTGGCATGATGGAGATTAAGGGTTGTATTCGAGTGCTGACTTGGCACGATCTTTTGTATAGTTTGAAGTTTACGTTCAATTTTGCGCGACTGTATTTTGGTTTGTAAAATTTACACGCATTAGAATATAACCGATTTTAAACAGGTATAAGCGCCAATAAGAAAAACTATAATAATCCACGAGTAATAGGTCAACGAACCTTAATTTAATAAAAGAAATAAATTTATTACATACAAAATTTCTACACTTCTATTTGTACAAACGCAAACGCAGAAAATAACGATTCACGGATATTTTAAAATTCGTGAAAGGAGATAGAAGCGCGCGCGAGGATAAGGAGAGCAACCACATCCTACAACCGAGAACTTCCTATAAAATTACCACAGAACACGATATAGGTCACTATAAAACGATGAATTTGAAATATTTAACCACCACACCGCTACAATGTTCAATATATTTCTTATATAAAACGACCAACATTGAAACTTCTCTCCTTCATTCTCCTTTATTACAAGATTATTGCTGTCTCTCCAACACGACGTACCATTTCCGAAACGAGGCTAAGCAACGAATATTAAACGGAATTCATATTAGACCATCTAGAAAATGAAACTCCGCGAGTATTGAATAATAAATAAACGCTCCTCTCCCAGCCGTCTTCGGTTACACTTTTCCAACTCTCACACAGACACACACTTAGACATGTATAATTTACGCGCCGATATCAATTTTAATATCACCGGAAGTCCGAATCAATTCCTCTCCGATTCATACTATCCCCCGCGAGCGTCCCTTGGCCGACTGCCAAATAGTTTCCAGATTCGGCGAATCTCAAACTTATTCGGCCAATATCAAAGCTCGCCGAAAAAATTTTTCATCCCCATAAACTTCCCCCTCCCCGGTCTACGCGAGAAACGAAAAAAAAAAGAACTTTCGCATTTGACGTACACCGCGCGTATTATATGTACTCTGCCATAGCGTTTCCATTTCGGACACTCGACGCGCCGACGGACGTGAGAGATAATCTCGAAAGACTAGCCATTTGCCGATAACGCGCTTCATTATCGCTTCATTTAATCTCTCGCGCGCGTATATACTCATACACACATACACATCATATACGAGGCGTTAATCCACCCCCACTGTCATTGCGAATGACATGACGGCTCGTCGCTGCAATTTTCGGGACAATTAATATACGAAATTTTTTCGCGCTCACCCGCCGTCAAGTCGAATTACAATTTCGGCGTATGAGCATTTGCCGGACAATTTGCATCGTTTATCAGCCGAGGGACGACGCGACTCCAGCCGACGCGACGCGGTGCTCACACACGCGTTATTAATAAATCAATTGGGATTTCGCATATATACGATTTTTTCAGCTCATTGCTATCGCGTCGCCCCATTACTACTTCCACCCTCGTCTCCTGTTCTCTCTCTCTCTCTCTCTCTCTCTCTCTCTCTCTCTCTCTCTCTCTCTCTCTCTCTCTCTCTCTCTCTCTCTCTCTCTCTCTCTCTCTCTCTCTCTCTCTCTCTCTCTCTCTCTCTCTCTCTCTCTCTCTCTCTCTCTCTCTCTCTCTGTTTCGTTTTGTCATCGAGCGACTTTAGTACTACAGGGGTCGTCGGGATTATCGTTTATTAACACGCGCCTGGACTTCACTCGATTACAACAGGGGCGTGTGAGACGCGAATATTTCGCAATTAACTCGCGAAATTGATTACGAGGCGTTATTAAAAGCGTCGCACGTGCGCGGGTCCCTTTTTTTCGCAATGCGTGTATGTCCCGACGGATAATAGAAAAAAAAGGCTAATGCAATGTAAATATACGAGGGACGGGCGTGCGCATATGCGCGAGAGAGGAAGAAAAACAATCTCTGTCGTTAAAAGTTTTAACGATTCGTTAGAGGTAAGTATAGGAAAAGGAAGAGGCGCGCGCGTTGTTTGTTTACAATGGGGCCGATATACACGGGCGCTCTACCGTGCAAAGGAAACGAGAGAGAGACAGAGAGAGAGAGAGAGGGAGAGAAAGGGAGAGAGGGAGAAAGAGAGAGGGAGAGAGAGAGAGGAAGAGAGAGAAATCGATGCTCCATCGAGTTCGTTATAAATTTCTCTCATCCGCGAAGGAAGGAGACGGAGAGAATCTCTGAAGAAACCGCTCCCCCTCTCTCTCTCTTTCTCCCTCTCTTCCGTACTGCTGTGCAGTCGACCTTCTGACCCGTTTCATTACCTGTTTCGCAGTATATGTTGAGAGAGGACGGATGAGAGAGAAATAACGCTCGGAAGTCGGGCCGTCATTACCGTGGAGAAAAATGGCACGTCGACAGGGTATTATTCCCGGGATTCGCGCACGGGATAAACAGGTAAGGGAGGGGGGGACGATAACTCTTTTTGGTCTTGCCACGCACGTCTCGTCGTTTTGTTGGAGACAAAGGGCTGCGCTACTGCTGCTGCTGCTTCTGCTGCTTGATTTGTTCATCACGTTTCTTTGGGCTTTCGTGAGGAGTAATGGTATAGGTCGAATGGTATTTTTATTATCGACAGGGTATTTCGAGATATTTCTGACGTTCTGAAGATTTCTTCGGATTTTCTAAGTTATATTGTGGGGCATAGATTTCGATGCAGAATTAAAAGTATATCAATTTGTGAAATTGTTCCATTTCAAATATAAATTTTTTTTTTTATTAAAAAGAAAAAATAACATTTTCTCAATACGACAGGAATACTATTTAAAAAAAAAAAATTTATTTCAATCTATTAAACTTTATTTCTACACTACACCTCTATCAGTGACGCCACATAATTTGAGTTTACCTCAGATCAATGCTTTTACTGCCTGCACCTTTTTCAATTCAGCGACTTTTACTGCACACATATCTAAACAACAAGCCCCCCAGCAGCAGCAGCAGCAGCAGCAGCACTCCACGCGAAATAATATACAATAAAAGGAGCGCGCAATGTTGATGACCCCGTTGATAGCGGTAGAGCGAGGGGGAGGGGGCGTATAAAGACCCACGTACATGGTACTACGTAACACCACTATAAACGCGCGTCGGGAGGGAAGAATCCACTTAAAATAATCTTTTAATATTTTCCAGTAAAGAGAGCGAATAAGATCAAGGAGTACATACATACACGTACACACGGCGTGTGTTTGCGCATTTTCTTCTTCTTCTTCTTCTTCCTCTTCTTCTTCTTCTTCACTCGCTGGCTGGCTAGCTGGTTTCGAAACTCCTCCTCCCTATTGACTTTACAGACTGTACTTTTAAATTATGCACTAGTAAAAACCCTTACTCGAAACTTTACTCCCACCCATGGGTAGAGGTAGTAGGCAGAAGGGAGAGAGAGATAAAGTTTTTAATTATAACGGCCGAGCGGTACACAGTACTGGCGCGCTGCAATTTTTAGGCGAGCGCACCGCCGCTATCGACTCGCCGGGGTGTTATCCACAAAAGATGACTGTGAGAGAAAGAGTGAAGCACTAGTTTCGTTTTCCTTTGTAATTTTGTAAATTGAAAGTTGGATTGTGCCACTTTTTTCCTCTCTCAAATATTTGCTTTTGAATATCTCCTTAGGTGGAAGAGCGCGATCCGAGTCTCGTTATGCACACAAGGCGCTGCTGCTGCTGCTGTTACTGAACAAGTGATGGGCTGAACGAGAGTTTTAAAGTGAAACGCAAAGATCCCTTTGTAATTTAAATGAAAAACGCATGAAAACTTCATTCTTCTCGGAGTTATTGAAAAATTAAAGTTACGGTCTGGCTTTAGGACTGTCTTTAAGTTATGTTATTCTAGGCGTAAACATTACTTCCGCACCTTGTTCTACTTTGTTGTTATATGTTTATTTTTTATCTCGTCTATACAGTACTCGGATACATGTACAAAGTATTACGAAAACATTATTATAATATTTTTCGCGTAAAGGAACTGTGCGTATATGGTACTCAGCAATGCTAAATAGAAGTCTCATAAACACGAGAGAAAATTATCAGTATTTACCGGAACTACTGCAATAATATTCTCGGCATTCGAGCTACAGCGGAATTCGCAAAAGTGCGTGGTACAATTCTTACTATATGCCATTCTGAATAAAATAAAAATACTTATTTCTTAGCCAGTTCGTTAAATTTTAACGAAGAGAGTTCAGTTTAACTGCATTGAAATTTTTACAAATTATTTTTCATTTCAGAAGCTAACCCCACAAAAATCTATGAAAAACCACTTGACTCCTCGAAAACCACACGCTGAGCGAGCCATCAAATCACCGCACCGCCCTAATAAACAATCACGCGCCCCCCACACCCCAGCTACAAAATTTCTCAACGCACAGCGTGTATATCCCGGCCGAGGCCACGCGGCGGCAGCCGCAACCACCACACTGAGAGGGAACCTTCCGCTTTAACCCCCGACGCCACTTCCGACGTACACGCAGCGGCGGCGGAGGAAGAGCCACGACGCGGCATCATCCCCTATATATACGCCGCTTCCTCTCTCACTCTGTACCTATACGCACACAGCTCATTTGCAGAGATGGCGAGGGATACTATAGCAGCAGTAGCAGGAGGAGGAGGAGGGAAGGGCAAACAGGAGAAACGCGCGCCGTGGTGGCCGGCCGGCCGCCCTGATAAATAGCTACACGTGCAATTACGGACGGGCAGGCCGGACGAACGGACGGCGTCGATGCAAAATTCATCGGGCACGATGATCGAGGCGGATGAGTATAGCAGTACGTGGAGCCGTGTATATGGAGAGGAAGGGGGGCAGGATCGATGGATGCGGCGGCGATTTATTTAATTAAGTGCGCTATGCCGCTGATCGATGAGTGCTGGCGTGTACGTGTACATGTGTGTGTGTGTGGGTGTCTGTGTTTATGTATGGGGAGATTAGGGGATGGATAGAATGTTTGGATTGTAATAGGTAATAGGAGCGGTGGAGAGAGTGGGGAGGTTTGTAAAATTAATTTTCTTATCGGGAGGGAATAAAACTTCCGTGTATGTGTGAGTGCGTATAAGGGGGAAAAGTTTTCACGTAAGTGAAACGAATATCTCAGATGTCGTAATTCAGAGGGCGCGTGCGGGGCAGGTAGGAAATAAAAAGCGGAAGAATTAAGATAATCGCGACGAGATATATATGTATATGTAAGTCTGAGAGATGAATCTAAAGCGCGTGTATGTGGGGGGGTATGTGTATAATGCTCGACAAAATGAATTCAACGCGATACGATCGCTCCTTATACACACACTTTTTTCCAGCACACAGTATGTATAACCGATTATCACCCTACGACTTTTTCTTCCTCAACTCGCCCATACGAAACCTACACCTCCTCCACTGCCGATCATTATACAATTCCTTCGCTCTCTCCCCCCCCCCCCCTCCCAGTTCGCGATTTGCATTTAATATTCCACCCGCTCGGGAAATTCCAGCAACTTTCTCTCCTCCTCCTCCCCCTCCTCACCGAAATTAAGTATACGCTCGAATTTACATGCGCGAGCAGTTGCCGTAAAGATCCTGTAAAAGCGCGCCAGCTGTTGCCTCGCGTATAAAGATTCTTTGTTTAAGCTAAAGCGAAGGAAGAGAAGAAAACGTTCCATGTCTCTGCTGCTGCTGCTGCTGTACGTACTCTCCTTTTTGCCCCACGGGAGAGGAGGCGCATTAGCGTCACATAATTTTACGGCTCGAGCGGCACGATGATGATCGCGGCATGTCGTCGTCCGCTCGGGGCTTTGATAAAAAAGCCGAACGTACGGTATGTGTACGGAAGAGTGAGCTGCGGTTGTTGCTTTGGCGGAGCTACTGCTGCTTTGCGTGAGAGACAGAGAGAGATTGCCTTTGAGTGGATGAGAGGAAGCTTGCATGATGATTTTTTATTTTGCCTCATTTTGTTGTAGCCTGGTGAGCGGAATGGGGGGATTTAAAATAATAAAAGGTAGTTGGTTGATGGCGGTTATCGTTAAACAATTAATATGTGGTGTCAGATCGTAGAATCGTATAGTTTTATATTAGCCTTTTATGTGGTTTTAAAACATGAATGTTGATGTTGTTATTGATAGATCGATATTCCGGGGATCTAGAGTGCTTGCAATTAATATCTTGAAAGTCGGACATTTAAATTATGGTTTCATGAAAATGTATTCATACTTATATCTTCTAAAACATTCGTTGGCAAACGTGTTCAACGGTACGGTAGATTTAATTACACTAGAAACTGAAATATCTTGATGCTTACATCTTTAACCTTCCGGATTGTATCAAAATAATTTTGATTGTACGATTTTACGTATAATTATTTTACGACTAAAACCACCCACACTTAAGCTTCACGATGCTTCAGTCTCTGTATACCAGTAATTAGAACTTCGCACGAAAAAAAAAGCAAAATTCAACTAGACCGCCAAAAACGTCTCAATTAATTCTCCCCCCATCCAAAATTATTGCCCCTTATTTCATTAAACCACCGACGCTCTGGCGCAATCAAGTGCAGCCCCGCGATTACCGCAACGCACGGAATTTAATGTAAGTAGCATAACTTATAACTCGCGCCTGCGCCAAAGTCACAAATCCTCGAAACTCCCTTCAACTATACGACGACAGGATTAATCTGCACTTTCTCTCTCTCTCCCTCTCTCTTTCCTCTCTCGACTCTTGAGAGAGATAATCCGAGGCGTCGCGCCGCGCCGCCGAAATGAAAAGTTCTCCCCAGCCCGACCGTGAAAAAAAAATCGATAACTTTTCCTATTTCCCGCGGGCGAAGAGGGTATTATATCGACAGTGGATTTAAGAAGTTTCGCATCGTTCTCTTGGCTTATGTCTGTGTGTGTGTGTGTGTTTAAAGCCCAAAGTCAAACAGCAAACAGCTAGCTAACACGACTTGTCCGGTAAATATTTACGCTCTCGTCAATTATGCACGCGGCCTTGAGCGGTCGAGCCCGGTAACTTTTTAATGAATTTCGAAAAAGTTCTCCTCCTCCACCTCTACTAGTCGCAAAGCCGCGGCGTTATAATATAATTTTGAAAAATTGCATCCGTTAATCTCGCCCTTAATTATTCATCCCTCATTCGTACAGCCGAGCGTGTCCTGCAGTAGCATGCACCTCGCATCTTGCGCGCATAATAGTCCAAATTAATCAAAACAAGCCCATCGCCCGCGTAAGCAAACTTTCTCATATAATATACGTATACACACATGCTGCTGTTTTGCTTTATACTCTCGACCCCCGCTCTTCGGTTTCTTGTTTTTCCAAGCTTGCATATCGAGATTCGCTGCCTTTACGACCCGCCTAAAGTGCAATCTTTGCGGATTGCTCCGATATTGCTCTATCTCATACTCGCGCTCTCGCTCGCCGCACACATCCTTCACTCTCGGCAGAGCACCTTTGTTTCCCTCCCTCTCTTTCCGCGCTTAATCTCATCGCACGGCCCGAAATAGTTACAACCTCCCGCTGTAAACAACAACAAGAACATCCGGAGAACACGCCGGCATAAATTCTAATAAAGTCCGTCGCGCGCTGTGTGATGCGATGCCTGCCTGCTCTTACCCCCTTCCGTCCGTGCGAAATTTAAACTTTGCCGCTCGCTCGCGCGCGCGTCTTTATCCGCGGCCAAATTGCCTAGTCTAGTGCACTTTGGCTTAGCGCAGCAGCAGCAGCAGCTCTCTCATTTCTCCGGGCCCTTATAGCAACCTCGGAGGAAATTGAGTTATCTCGCGAGTAAACCGTGAAAATGATCTACGAGGGGCATTTACACGAGAAAGGGCCGCCGCGCGCTCTCTCTCTCTCTCTCTCTCTCTCTCTCTCTCTCTCTCTCTCTCTCTCTCTTTCTCTTGTCCTGGCATACAAAACAGTGAACTCGCTTTCGCTCTTTCTCTCACACTCTTCCTCTCTCGGCCTAAGCAAGATAAAAGACCGGGAGGGGCGGGACAGAGCCGAGAGCAAAAAAAAATACTCTGTCTTCCGCGGCGGCGGAGGGTCTTAAACCGGCCAAACGAATGTTCCTCATTAATTTTATAATTTCGCTCGAGAGCCTCCGTATAACACCGCCAAGCCCTCTGTCTCTTCCGAGATGTAACTGTATACAGAAGGGAGTTTTTAACCGAGCGAGAGATGCGACATCCTGATTCAGATTTGGAGCTAGGCCCCTCATCAAAGCTAAGGGGGCGGCCGTTTGTTCGCTGATTTCAGGATTAGGACTAATCGGCGAAATGCCAGCGGACGCGCGTTTGTAACCGTTAATAGTGCGTGGTGACCCGCGCGCGCGTTAGCAGCTCGAGCGGAAGGGTCGCTGCTATGGCAGGTAGCAGCGCGTTACTGCCGTTTCGATAAGTTACTTTAACACGCGCGGGGATACGCGCGAAAGTGACCGTTGATGTTTGGTTTGCGGAAGGTGGAGAATGATGGGATGAGCTGTTTGTAAAGTGATTGTTCCGAACAAATCGGAAATACGGCAGGAGAGAGAAATCACAACACAATTGAATTCAACTAATAAACTTTATTCAAAGAATCCACAAATCGGGTTATCTTCCCGTGACGTATTATTGAATCGAAAGCTCAACAAAAACTCACTCTTTCTGTCCGCCACTAACAACTATAACTATAAGCGACGCGCACCAATTGTTTTTGATGGTAGAAATCAATAGATTTTAGAATCTCGTTTGTAACAAATATCTATTTCTTCCTATGAAATTCGGGAATTACATAATTATATCTATTCGCTACTTTAGTTGTTTTTTCTGATTGACATTCAGATAAATGTTACTATTTCATTCCGTAACTCCGTACTGTTCCGTAACAGTGATTGTTGTGTATCTTTTCGAGGCGAGAAAGAATATTGGTAATAAAGTACAATGGTATAAGATATGGGTATTCTTATAACAATTATATAACAATTGGAATATTTTTATAATAAAAATTATCCTGGTACACTGAGAGAAATGTTTAGGAAAATTTACTATAAATGTAAGAAAAATTACTATGTTCGATAGGAACTTTGGGACAGACTCGAATTATCATAAAATTTACTACAATTTATAGTAAAAATTGCTATGTACATAGTAAAAATTACTCAAAACATAGGAATTTTTATTATAAATTGTAGTAAATTTTATGATAATTTAAGTCTGTCCCACGGTTACTATAAATATAGTAATTTTTCCTACACCATTTTTCTCCGTGTAGAAAATTAGCCACATTTTATAGCTAACGTGTTAATTAAATGGAAGCATTTTTAGCAAACATAATATGATTTATCCAAAAGTTCTACTACATAACTTAAAATACATATTTTATGAAGTGTAAATGCCATAATTTATTTCGAATTGGTACATAATTATGAAATACAAGCTATGTTTGTTTTTAACCATAAACTTAACTCAAAAATAGCTAGCTTCTGGTTAAGAGGGTGTGGTACTCATGTACCCTGTTTTACCGGCAGAACACGGTAAATTCTATATTATTAAAATAAATATATCGAATTACGTCTTATAAAGAGATAGTTGCCCTGCGCAATGTAATAATCTGCCAGCCCACGCAGTTTTGAGCTCAAATATCAACGGCATTCTAAAAAATTTTGCGAACAAAAATAACCGAAATTTCGTTCGCAAAATTTTTTAGGGTGCCGTTGATATTTGGGCTCAAAACTGCGCAAGCTGGTAGATTATTATATTGCACAGGGCAACTATCTCTTTATAAGACGTAATTCGATATACTTATTTTAATAATATAGAATTTACCGAGTTCTGTCGGTAAAACAGAGTGCATGAGTACCACACCCGCTTAACATTTCTACCAGGGCATAGAAGTCGATATTCATTGCTAGCAAAGGTACAGAACTAACAATATTGGTTTCGCGTGTTTTTTCCGCAACTACTCGCTATACCAGTCAATCAATTAGATTATATACACAAATTTCACTTTGATTTCCAGCTCGCATCAATTTTCCAAAGCGACGAGTGTGGCTATGATTGACGAATGAACTCAACGAACCGCTTTCAGACTAAAAACAAAAAGCCTATTACTTCTACCGGCCACCTCACAATAAAAAATTCCAAACCATGACGTCAGAAGTCATTAGAAAAATCAAACCACGTGCCCTTATATAAAAAAAAAAACCACCCCACATCAAAGATTAGTGGCCCGTGCTCCTTGGCTCAGAAGTGTACGCGTACAGGTGGGTATAGAGCGCTAATGTCGCGGGATATACTCTTACAAATTGTTCGTCGTCGCCCCGTCGTCCTCGTCGTCGTCGCGCGCGAAGGGGAGTCTCTCTCTCACGCGCGCGCAAGAGGGATTTGTCTCCATTAAAGGGATTGAGGTTTTGTCGCGTGCACGCGCGCGCCGAGTTCTACTTTCTTTCCCCCTCTCTCTCTTTTCTGTGTTACCGGGGTGGATTTCGGATTTAAAAAGCGGCAAAAAAACAACGCCGTCAACGGTCAAAGGGATTCCCTCCAGCGCGCTGCAGCGTTGGCTCTGACGCAAATGGCGTCGAAAATCGGGTTAAAGGTTTCTCTCTCGACTCTTTCTTCATGCGCGCGTGAAATCGCGAAATTCGAGTAATGCAGATGCGTAGAGCTGGAGGTCGGTTTTTTAATTTTGGTGAGAGAGGCTTGTTTCGTGTTCGGAAATTTCTGTATTTTAAGGGTTGGCGTTGCGGTTTAGTACGTAATTGTTAAGGGAATTTCGGGTGAAGAATTTTAAAAATAAAGGGTAAAGGAATTCTCTGGTTCGACTGGTGCTGTTAGCTTTGTTTCGTTACTTTGTTTATCCTCTTTTGGGATCGACCTTGTAGATTGGACGCCCTATTTTTCTTTTTCAAATGTTCTAATAAAAGTATCAAATTACGAATTGACAGATTTTTGTTTTAATTTCAAATTTACAATGCTCCAACTTCATTAAATTAAATCGATATTTATTTATAACGTATCTATTCAGGTACCGCACGATTCAAGCGTAGTTTTCTTTTTTCAGTCGTACGAGAGCCGCTTCGAACTTCTCCAGTCCCACGAGACTTCGCACACGCAATATCGAAATCGAATAAGAGCTTGATTGCGAGAAAAGGCGATTAGCTGAAAGAATTCGCTGACCGGATGCGTCGGCCGCTCACAGACGCATCACATCAGAGCACCAGCAATCGATTTGCTCTACATTCCCTCTCGGAAAGACAACCAGCAGCAGCAGTCGACCAACGCGGCAATTGAATAAATATGTTTACTTACCCCGCTTGACTCTCCGGCTCTGCTCCCTGTAATTATACTTTACAACCAACCGATCGGCTCTCTCTCTCTCTCTCTCTCTCTCTCTCTCTCTCTCTCTCTCTCTCTCTCTCTCTCTGCGCGTTCCCTCTTTTCTCGAACCGATCAGCCAACGAATTCCGCGCGCTTCAAATATTTGTCCGAGTAATCTCTTCTCTCTCTCCCTCTTTTTCTTCCTCTCTTCCGATTCCATCTCAGTTAACCCCCGATGAGGAAGAAATTTCCAGCCCGAGGCGCGAATGAGAAAAGACGGAGAAAAGAAGTCCCACGGGATATGGCGCGCTCTGGTATATAACAGCGCGCGAGGATTTGAGAAATTAAACTTCGGCGAGAGAGAGAGAGCGTAATCCTGGCTGAAAGCCAGAAGTTCCGTCGAGTTTGCTTTGATTGCAAAAAGCGGGCGTCGGCTGTTATAAGCGGGCGAGAGTGAGAGAGAGAGCGCCGGACGATTGTCGGTGCAAATCATCCGGTTGATGATTTACCGCCTGATAATAATCTGATTTTCAAGTGCCGCGGGGGGGGGGGTACAGAAGCGCGAGGAGCTTTTGTGGGCTGAGGTGGGATAGGGTGGGGGAAGGATGAAGACTTTACGCGTTTTGATTTGCATTTTTATACACAGGAGTTGGGGGTGAGAGTGGTGTTGTTAAGATTTTAGTGGGGAATTTTTCCCGGAAATTTTTAAGCGTTTTGTGTAGGACTGAGGTTGAGAGAGACTTTTATTTGTAACAAAGTTATACAAATTAGAGTTTTTAATAAGTAGAGGTTTTTCATATGAAATATTAATAAAAATAAATCAATCACTGGTAGAAATTCATCTATACGAAATGGCCAACAAGTTAGAAAATAGACAGTAAAACTGGCTAATAAATCGCTATTATGAAACGATTTTTCAACCATTATTTGCTTATTTCTTAGATTGACGTAACAACAAAATATTCGTATTTGATTTATCTACTAATTTTATCTTTGATGAAAGAGTATTAAAATGCATTGGATGGCTTACCAAAATATAAATAAATAACATTAACTAATAAATTACTTGGTGTACTCATTCTATGAATAATTCAGCAAAACTTTTATTTCTCCATCTGATTCTGTCTCTCTTACTCCTCGTTATAACAGCAAGCCTTTTGCTATAGCCACTTCCACACTAAAAACTGCCCAGTTTTAAAACCTTTAAAATACTCAAGAATAAACGTGCGCTTGTCTCCGAAAAAGTCATTCTATTTTTGAATCTATTAAATGGCCAAATAATAGGAAAAAAAGCGTTTCATCGGGAGCTGGCAACTGCACAAGAGAAATTCCTATTTTAAAGCAAGTTTCTAATATAAATTGTCAATTATTAGTTATACAATGTTTTGGATTTCCACCAGGGATTACACAGTATTATAACTGTATAAATAAGTATATGAAATATCTATATGTACAATGTAAATTTCATTTCCGCTCCAAAGCTTTTCAATAATAGACGCGCCAACGATAACAAACTCATCCCCAGAGAATAACATTCTACAAACAACCACTCAAAACACACACACACTGACGAAAAACAGTTTACTCGCCACGCTTTTCATTATTAATTTTCGGAATTACTGCCTCTCTCTCGCTCGAAACATCAATCACCGAAAGGGCCAGCTTCAATAGTTTTTTTCCGGTTCGGTTTCTTTTACGCACGGCTAATTAAAACGCGCGTTCGCTCGCTCGTTCGCTCGCTTGGGCGTTTTTCACCCGACAAATGAACTTTCATTAAAGCCCACCCCCACACCCCGTAATTCGCAATTAAACGACAGGAAGCGCGGGCAGCGCGCTTTAAAAATTTCATTGCGCTCGATTCGTCAGCATAAAACCGTCGTTTTTTTATCTCCCTCTCTCGCTCTCCAAAGATATTTATCACCGCTCGCGTACAGAGTCAAACGCCGGGGATTCCAGCTCGCGAAACAATGGAAAAATTCTAATTACCCGACGCGCCTCTCGAATGCAGCCTGCTATTCTAGCAGGAAGAGAAAAAAAATATATTGCATTCAATTAATCGCGCTCGCGTGAGTTCCTCTTCCCCCGACGCCCCTCACACCCTTCGACGCGCTGAAAGCGAAAGTAAAAAAGCACGAGGGTAGAGGGAGGGGGTGAAAACGCTCGCCGAATTCCGCGCGCAAGTTTAAATTAAAGCAGTTGGCTTCCCTCATTGCGCACGGTACTTTCCCCACTTAGCATTCCCTGCGGGCCCTCGAGGGGGGCGGTAGAGGACGAGAGAATGGGTAGCTTATTGTGGGGGAGATATAAGCGCCTCGCGCACGAGTGCGCCGATGAAAAATGCTCGCGTTGCCGCGTTTTTTTTTCTTTCCTCGTTGCGCCCGCGATCTGCGCGAGGGGAAGCGAGAGAACTGCCGTTGTATAATTTACAACTAATCTCGCCTTGCAGCGAGAGAGAGAGGCAGACGCAGTGTGATATGCGAGAGGAGAATTGCAGTCGAAATTTTTCTGGAATTCGTGAGAGGCGGATGGTTGGAGAGGTGTAAAAAGTTTTTCATCTTTTGGTTAATTTCCGGTGAGGATGGGGCGAGTGGTCGCTCGCCGCTTTGTTGTGATTAATGCAAGAAAGTATTGCAACGGAGAGCCGGTATGAGTTGAAGGGAAATAGACGAAGGATGCATGAATCAAGGAAAAAATGATGATGAAAATCATGCAATTTTTAATGTTAATATAGAAACTCTTCATTTTGCTTGAAAAAATTATTTCATGAAAAAATTTTAACGTTTCTCGGCCGTCAGACATATACGGTAAGAGTCCCTATCAGTGTGCCTGTCCCTATTTGTGTGCTTTTTTTAGTTAAATAATTCACACAAAAAAGTATATGGAAATAATTAAATGAAATCATTTTTATAGTAAAATTAAAGTATTTCTTCATATTGAAAAAAAATTGTATTTCAAGACTTTTAAAGCATAGTTTATACATTTTTAAAAAATCATCTTCTGATTTCACGAAATTTATCGTGTCTCTTATGAAAAACTCTTATAGAAATCATGACTTTTTATAAGTGAATAAATAGCTTATTAGAATTATTTACTTCAAATAAAGTGTATATTATGCAATAAAAATAGTTTATTTAGCAATACATCAGTAATAAAATAAATATATTTAAAACTTTTTCTTTATTTTATAAGTGAATCCACCAATAGGGTCAAATTTTAAGACTTGTCCGCATGTGTGTGCCGTCATGCGCCCCTTTACGATCGTGAACCTAACCTTCTTTTAGCCTGAACGTGATGACTACATCTTTGATTAAAATTGATCACGAACCCTAATTGTTGTTGAAAATTTTTAAATTAATCATAAGATAAATTTCTACTACTCCACCTCTTTCAAAATTTAGAAGAAGCCTAACCTATAATTAATTAATTCTCTTAATAATTTCAAAAGGCACATTAATGCGGGGCTTACACATATAGGGACAGGCACACAAATCGGGGACACACAAATACATTCAGTGAAAGCTGTCAGGGCATACAAATAGGAACAAAATCATGATTTTTTATTTTAACGTATATTTATATGAAATATGTTTTTATTCATATAATCAATAAAAATACCACGAGCAAAAGAAAGAGTCTAACTATTTACTAAATTTCCAGTTAAGGAAATAAAAATTACATCGGTGTATATTTCGTGTATAACTAAATGTTTTCTCTTCATGGTGCACTAATAGGGACTCTTACATTATCCAAAAGGATCCTTTATAATTATTTATAGAATTAGCTAAATTTACAAGTAAACGCGATTTCTCCGAGAATGTAACTACCTACGCTGAAATAGCCGTCAAGTTAATACATCCCGCAGTAAAATTCCAGTAACGAGCTACGCAATACTTGTTTTTACAACAATAACAATCGCGTATTTTTTTCTCCGATCAAAACACAGACCCCCAAAAATGACACCCAGCACGGCCCGCGCCATACGCGTTCTCCTCTTACACCGACGCATCACGCGGGCCTGACCCGTAAATTCGCCCGACGAGCATCCGTTAACTCTGCATGCGCCGCCGCTGCTGATGCTCTCCTTTCGCGCGTCGGTTACGAATGTAACCCTCTCCTTCTCTCTCTCTCTCTCTCTCTCTCTCTCTCTCTCTCTCTCTCTCTCTCTCTCTCTCTCTCTCACACACACACACACACACACACACACACACACGCTTACCCGAGAGAGATAGAGAATATATATGGAATTTGCGGTTTGCGGGAATGCGAAATTTACGAGCTAATGAAATCGATTATATGCGCGAGAGGCGTTATAGTCCCTCCCTTCCCTCCAACTGGCCTTAAAATAGATACGCTTACGAGGCTTACCGCCGCCGCAGCCGCCGACGTGTGCAGCAGCGGCGACGGCGGCTAACTCGTTATGGACGTAGAAGGGGGGGGGGGGGGGGATAAATCCCGAGGAATGAGCACTTTCGACAGGTGATATTGATTTTAATGACGCCTCCTGCGGTGTTTTTTTTTAGAGCGAGTTGGAGGGAGGGTTGGGGAATTTCCGGGGTTTTACAGAGGTAAAAAAGAAAAAGCTAGATTGGTTGCGTTATTTCTAAATTTTTTTTTTCTAGAGTATAATGGCGGTTTATGTATTGAAAAATTGAGAAGAGTTAAGTCTTTCTGGGTAAGTAAGAGTACTTGAGGGAAAAAAGTCTCGTCTCCATTTAACTATACGTACTTACAGATCTTGCACTGAACCGCTTATACCTTTACGGAATCAACGACCGGTTTGATACACCGAACCCCCACAATGCAGCCTCATTAACATCGCCGTGGCGCAAAACAGCAGTTGCGGCAGCCTCAATCCCCCCGGAACCTCGAGAGCGCTCGCTAAAAATGCGTATTCATTCATGCAAATCCCCGCAAGTTCTATCTCTGTCTCGTCACTCATCCACGCCCGTCCCCAATCCTCGCGGTCCGCAAATATTCATTCTCTCACACCCTGATCCCTCTTCCTCTCTCGCCGAGATTTATATCGTCGTCGACATCTCCCTCCCTCTCTCTCAAATTCTCGCATTAATCGTACAATTTCGCGGCAGGCTGATCAAAGATCGAACCTGCAGGGAGAGAGGGAGAGATTCGCATCGCTTATTCAAGGATCGTAGTAGACGGCGCGACTAAGAGGAGGGGGAAGTATAGAGACTGGCCATCCCTCGGGCACGGTTACCGACAGCCAATAAAACTTTGCGCAGGGACGTGACCGAGGGCCTTGCTTTTCGGACGCCGCACCGTCTGCGCTAATGTCCAGCGGGGGTTAGGAGAGAGAATGGGTGTAGGTTGTTGTACACGCACGTTGGTACGTACGTATGTGTGTCTCGGAGAAACTTTCTGGACGATTATTTTGCGAGAGAGAGAGAGAGAGAGAGAGCCACTGCCGTATAGGCGTAGAGCTCGTTCCTTTTTCTCGGAGAAGGCGAGAGGATGCCAAATGTTTTAGGTGGAGAGGACGTTGAGGGAATTTTCGTTGGAGGTATTGTGAGGTGGTTTAAGGTGGTTCACTTTTTCGTAGAACGAGGGATGGAGGAGTGATTTTAGTGTTACTGATTATAGTTTCCAAATGTAAAGGAGCGTTATTGACCATATACTTCAGTAATGTAATATCTTAATGGTAGAATTTTTGCTAAACATTACTAACGAAAATATTACGAAAAAATTTAAGTTTTTAAAATACTTATGATGCCGTAAAAGATATCGAGAATTTGGAAATTCGAAAAATGTTTTTTGTACCGCAAGCACGATTTTCGCGTTTTTTGAACCTATTAATAGAGCCGAAAGCGATCGCTTGTCGACCAGCGGGCGGGAATAGTATATTGTGTGCCAAGGGCGTAAAGTAGGTTTTTTTAGACCGAGTGTGGGGTTGCAGTACGAGTCGAAGGTGAGCTAGCACGAGCCGAAGGCGAGTTTGCGAACTCGCTTCGCTTCGCTCGCTCGGGCAGTGAACCCACCCGCGGGAATCATCGACTTTTCTCCCGAGTTACATATAGTACTTTATTCCCATCTCAACTGTGGCCACTTTTTTATTTGGAAAGTGGGACAGACGGAAATATGGGGAGTAAAGAAAAGAGGGAAATATCGTCATATTTCCCGCAAACGTTAAATTTGTTGACAGAGGGAAACAAATCTAATTTTTATCCCGCTTTTCAGGGAAAAATTGGCGATATTTGTTGAGACGGGAATAAAATATTTAATACAATCTTGGTTCATGAGTTAAAAGCAATTCACGTTAGCCACAGTTTAGTAAATTGAAAAAAACGCAAAAATCTATAATTGCGGTACAAAAAATATGGTGTGTATCAAGGGCTAAGTGGGTTTTTTGACCTCGTGTGGTTGCAGTACTCGTCTTCGGTTCGCAAACGCAATCGCCTTCGGCTCGTGCTAGCTCACCTTCGACTCGTACTGCAACCCCACACTCGGTCTAAAAAACCCCACTTTACGCCCTTGGCACACAATATACTATTAAACTTCTTTGAGAATGATTTCCGACTAAAATAGCGGCAGAAAATTCGATTTTGGGACTTACTCTTACATAGAAGTTATTAGCTATAAAACATTTTTCACAATTGAATATTAAAAATTATTGACTGATCAAATTGCATATTATTCAAAACCTAAAAAACAATAATGTGTAACATCGCAAAGAAACTAAATTCCATTCCGAATTCTAATAATTGTCGTCGGAAGCACCAACAACCTCCATTTCAAAGACTCACACATTTATACGAAAAACTCAATTAACATTACTGCGCGTCCTCTAATCCTCGAAAACAATAACCAGACGCTCTCACTCGCGCCCTCCCTCGAAAAAAGCACTTCAACTACCGTATCCTCCTCCTCCTCCTCCTCTACTACCTCCGTACGTATAATCGCACTCTCCCAAGCGTCTCCTCTCGCGCACGCTTTCAGGGAGGGCAATTAGTGGCTTTCGGAGAGAGCGAGAGAGAGAGGAGACCCGGCGCCCTCTCAAGGCGAACACGACTCTGCACTCGCTTTAATTGAGAACTCCCGATTTCCGCGCTCGCTCGCTAGCGCATCCTCCAAATCGGAATGTCATCGCAACGCATTGTATGTATATACACCGGCGGCAGCGTCGTCGTCGTCGTCGTCCGGTGCCCGTCCATTAAGTCTCTTTCGGGATCCCCGCTGTGTATGTGTATGTGTGTCGGTGGGATCGACGACGGGATTATCTCCTGGCAGACGTCCCGCGCGTTTATAAAGAGATATCGAGCGTGAGAGATGAAGACAGGGCGGGGAGAAAGGAAAAAATCCCTATAGTGTGTGAGAGAGGAGGTGGGAACGCCTCTGCGTTTTCTCAGCAGCGGTTAATGTTGCAAGGTGATACTGGATGGGCCGTGAAGAGGGGGAGAGAGGGAGATTTGGAATGATGGTGTGTCGATGAAAATAAATGCGCTTAGAAATATTAGCAGTCGCAATTTCGGGGTCGATACGGTCTGTTAGATTATATTTGTAGTGTTGTTTTATTTTTTATTAAGGCGTTGTTGTGATGAAAAGATAAAATTTTTCTCAACATTTTTCTTCGGACTATTATCAGAAACATTGTCACAAGAGCATTGTACTGTAAATTAATCTGTCCAAAGAGAAGAAGAAAACTATACGTTATGTGTACCGTCGAAACGCATTCCTTATCACCTCAATTTAACTCTCTCGCCACGCAGCGAATTCTCGCCGGCAACAAAAAGCTCAGCAAAACTATCTCTCTCTCACGTGCAAAAACAGACGGCATTCGCCTCGCGCACTGCCACGGCATATAAACGTCGTCAATCGTCCATGCCCGACAGAAACCATTTATTTCTAGCAGACCGTCGCGCGGAGATAAGATTGAAATATCAAGGAAGACGCAGCAGCAACACATACATAGAGCGGTTCGAGGAACCTCAAGCGAGCGAGCGAGCGATGATGCATAACCAGCCGTCGTCGTCGCCGTCGTCACCCTGTTGCTCCGGCCGCCAGCCGAGAAGCCACGAGCTTCGTCACGAGGAATCGGAGAGAGGTCCGCGCGCGAGGGAGTTTGCTCCGAGTCAATGTTTGCCCCGCGCTTTCTGATCCGTCGCCTTCGTCCCTTCACTTAATGCAAGGAGAAGGTGGAGGACGAGGAGAGTGAGAGGGAGAAGTTGGTGATCGATTCGGACGGCGCATGGTTTCATATAGAGAGGAAGTCTGTGCGTGTGTGCGAGGAGAGGCAAATATATGCCTTTAAGCGCGAACAATCCCTAATGATGGGAGCGACGCGATTAGCTGGACTAACGCGCGTACGAGCTGGGCGTTGTTATCGCTGCGAACGCTGGTTATAGCGAGTGTGCCGTCAGGTGTGCGTGGTGTGGTGAACTGTGTTTATGGGGACGGGGTTGGAGGATGAGTTTTATAAGAGTTAGTGGTGTCGTTGAGGTGGAGAGAGAAATTGTTGGAAAAATGCGATTTGAAATGCGCGCTCACGCGGAGAAGTTATGTTGTTTCAGCTTTTGATGGAAAATTTTGAGTGCCAGCAGTTTTTTATCGTTTATTTCTGTGTAATAAAAGAACAGAGTGGGTTGATATTTGAAACAGAATTATTGAGAAGAATTATGGAGTACGTCAATGTCAAAAAAGTTTATTTTAACGTCGAAATTAGGATGGTATGGTAATAAATATTGCCATACTTCACAATACACATTTATCAAATTTCGTGAGTTTTTTTTTTATTATTCATTCTATCGACAGTAATATTTCAATTTATGATAAAATTGTTTTGACTGCTACGTCTCTCTCAGACTACCTCAAGCATACATTACCGGCGAAGTAGAAAAAGACGAGTATAGTCAGACAAGCACTTAAATACGAAATCGCGTACTACTCTCTCCTCCCTCTCTCTCTCTCTCTCTCGCTCTCTTCCGGAATATATTCGCGAAGAAAGCTAGTGTATTTATAAATTATGACTTTTTAAATCACTTCGTAAGTTTTTCAATCAAGAGACAAAAAGTTTACGAGGCTGTGCTCGAGTTTTATACGACTTTTCGTGTTTCAAAGTGAAACTGTAAAAGGTCCTGTAGATCCCAAAAAACTTTACCGGCCAAATTTCGTCCCTTGACATCATTTTACATTATTATTCTTCTTTGCATAAAAATATCCCCACGATAATTATCAAATCTGAGAATCTTCCGTACTCCTCTCTGTATGTCGTAGTACCACGGACATTCACCTTCCGCGAATTATCTTATTATTGTTAAGTGCTCCAATAAGCGGAAGGGAAATTTCTCTATCGGACTTTTCCAACTTTTAAATTGATAATTCTGATAGAAAGAGAGAACGGGGAAGAAAGAAGAACGGAGGATCTCATTGTCGATACTGACGGGATTACCTCGCAGATGTTAGCTTCGCAAAGAATCTCTCTTCCCCTCGGCCGTTAATCGGATTAAAACGGATTCGAGCTGAGCGATCGGTTCTGCTCGGCCTTCTCCCCGGGCGAGACTTCTTCTTTCAGTTTTCAACTTTTCCCTTTTTTGATTTTTGCCGATAAATCAGAAGGGGCGGAGTAGTGGAACGCGGCGCGCCACGTCGAAGGGAAAAATATTCATTTTTTCACTCGACGTTGTCAGTTTTTTTTTTTCTGTCGTCCTAAATCGTACGAAACGCTGCGATTGTAATATTATAATTGTGCTTGTGATTTCTTTTTCGAGGAAGAGAGAGAGAGAGATGGAGAGAGAAATTATCGCCGTAATTGAGTTACCGATTGTGCTTCGTTCGTGTAAATTCAGCTGATGAAAAAATGAGATTGCAAATTATGAGTTTGCCGCGTGAGCCCGCACGCGCGCGATATTATTAATGCATCCTTTTTTCTCCAGCCGTAAATCAGAAAAAGTGTATTTTTGATGGCTCAATAAAATTTTTACCCCGGGCGTTTATCTGGAACTGCATCGACCTAAATTCGTTACTCGATAATGCTCATTACTTTTCTGAAAAAAAGTGGAGTAATGAAGATTTTTGACGTCCTTTTTTTTCCTTCGTGTCGTTATGACAGCTATTTAAAACTATACACTTTATCATATACTTACAAGAAAATAATTATTTTTTTTAGTAAACAGAAAATTTCAAAAAATAAGTTTCTAAGGTATACACATTTGATTCAAGGTAAGGTAAAAGTACCAATGAGTAACTAGTACCCAATACGTAACTATTTCTCGACATAATATTTTATATTAAGCAATACACAATAGTAACTGGGCTGGTTTTTTTTAAGTATAATTTTGAACAATGCAGTCATTCAAAAATAAAATTATTTTATAAAAAAATGTAACTTTTCATAATTAAAAAAATGTTCAAAATATCGTTGTTTCGGAAGTTAGAAAACCTTGGTCGCCTCTAAAGACTTCGCTAAGAAAAAGACATTCATTCATAAGACAATCGTTTCAAAATATATCTTTGTTTTCCATGTGAAAAGGTTTTTTAGAATCATAAATACTTTTAAAATGAATAAAAATTATGTGTTAATAATTAAAACTATTTTTTATTTTAAAACATTCGTAGTTAGGTATTGGGATGTGACAATTACGTCTTACCCAATAAGTAACTAACCATCTACTTATTGGGCATTACGGCCACGGTCACGTGTACCAGTACGTAACTGTACTCTTTTTGCGTGAATTAAAGTACAATAAACCAAGTATCCTACTATAAATTGTAGATATAATCCTTCTAATGAATTTGATTTCATTCTTATTTATGTCTTTTTCAAATTTATTGAACCTTTTTACAGTTGCAATGATTAGCAAACCTAACCTCACTTATAATTTCAGGATCATTTAAAATTTATAGTTAATGTACTAATTGAAATGAATTTATAATTAAAGACACAAACAATGATGATTTGTTAAATATAGCCTTATAGAGGGAACATGGACATATTCAGAACATTCACATCAGTCTGAATTAGCAAAGAGTTCAGTTACGTAAACCACTCAGAGTCTCCTTTCGTATTTCTGTGCTTTTGAATTCAACCGAACATGATGTTTTCATAGAAATGGGTATTGCTTACATAAATATCACTTCATTGATCAAAAATATTCATTGTAATTACACTTTATTATTAAAAATGTTTTCCGCCCTTTAACCTCAAAATGCCATCTTAAATGTCATTTTGCGGCCTCGGACGGAAAAATACGTTACTGAAACGTGGACGTAAGAGAATTTTTACCTCATGCGACTTTTCGACCTCGCTTCGCTCGGCCAAAAAACGTCGCATGAGGTAAATAATCCTCTTCCGCCCGCGTTAGTAATATACTATTTATTTCTTACAGAAAAGCATAATGGTGCTAACTTACATTAAGCCTTACAAAAGCAGAGACAAATTGAAAAAATTCAATCTAAGAATCACCGGTCACTGATAAAGTTAATGTGGTAAAAAAAGTGATTCATATAATGGTAGTGCAAATAGTCCAGAGCTCCCTCATGTTCAAGACTACATTAAAATCTTTAACTGCGCTGTCTCGCGGATTGCAGATGTTGTACTACACGCTACAAATCACGCTTCGCAACATTAAACATTTTCTCGTTCCATAGATCGTTTCATCATTTTTTCACGTACCCGAATTTTCATTATCAATAATTCACTATAATCTTTTATCTCGGTTCACCTTTTTCGTTAAGCATATAAAAAAAAGCCATTTCCACGAAAAAACATCGCCCTGTCACAGAACCACCTCAGCCCTCCCTCCTCTCTCTCTCTCTCTCTCTCTCTCTCTCTCTCGAAAACAATACAACTCCATTCTCTCCTCTCTCCCCATCTGCCGTCATTTCAAAAAGCCTCACGAAGCCGAGAGATAAGACACAATTCTCACGACCGTGTCGCGCTCGCGCTTGCTGCCGCGTGAAATCGATGCCGCGTCTCTCTTCCTCCACTTCTCTTCCTCTCCCTCTCTTCCTACGAGCCAGCCGAGCTCTGAAGCTGGCATAATTGCGATCGGGCGTCTCGCGCGCGCGCCGAGAGAGTGCCAATTACGCGAGTGCGCCTGACGTCGACTTTCTCCCCCCTCGCCCCCTCCCCGCGAGTGCTGGCGCTTATCGCGCGTTTTGTCGGCAGGATGTAAGGGAGCGGAGGAGGATACTTGCGCGCAGAGACGTGTGCGTTTGTATGTGTGTGGATCGGTCGATAGACACGGCGTGTATAAGAGGGCCTTTGGTCATCGATTTTCCATTCTTCAGTGTGACTTTTCCCATACGGTTGCGTGTGTAAGGGTAGTATAGTATAGCGCGCACGCGCTTGCTCTCACTCTTACTTTCCGCTTCTCTCGCTCTCCCTTCGGCCCTTCGGTGTGCGTCGTTAAAGTTTTTTTTCTCCTCCTCTTGTTTGCTCGCGGCCGGTTGCTCGACCCGCGGTTGTTTAATGTCTAATTAAGTGGTTCCGTTGCGCGAAACTCTCTCTCTCTCTCTCTCTCTCTCTCTCTCTCTCTCTCTCTCTCTCTCTCTCTCTCTCTCGTTGCTCCTCCCGCGCACTTCAAGAGTTCTCCCTAATTAATGGCTTCTTAAAGAACCAATTACGTTTATTGAAACGTTCCCTTTCCAAGGAGCGCGTTTTAAAATGCCTTGCCCTCTCTCTCTCTCTCTCTCTCTCTCTCTCTCTCTCTCTCTCTCTCTCTCTCTCTCTCTCTCTCTCTCTCTCTCTCTCTATCTCTCTCTCTCTCTCTCTCTCTCTCTCTCTCTCTCTTTCCAATTACTCACGCTAAACATTCCACACGATTTATCGCACGCCTCTTATACAGAACACAACATAACCGTCGAACTAAATCCCCCCTGAATTCGTTAGACCGGCAACTCTGGCGCTGCTTATACGACAAGCACGCCTCATTTTCTCTCTCTCTCTCTTTTCCTCTCTTCCTTCTTACGTCGCAGCAGCAGCTGTTGCTGCCGGGGAAGATACCGTAACGCGGCTTTATACGCGGCTGGGCACGGGTTGTATAACCAACGGTTGACCCCCCTTCTTCGTCTCCTTATTTGTACAAAGTGACGGCCATTTTCTCGGGGCGCAGCGACGACGACGACGACGCCTTGTTATCCGAGTCAATTTGGACGCGCAAGCGACAATGTTCGCGAAGAAAAGCTTGTGTGCGTGTGTGTGTGTATAGTGGAGCGAGGACGATGAAAAATCAATGTGCGAGATGTTTATGAAGTGGCGCGTGGTATAAGGGAAGCGAGGATAAGGATGATAAGGGTTGCTGTTGGTACCGTGGGTGGTGGAGCGATTGGGAGATGGGTTGGTAGATTTGGAATGATTGGGGGCGTGATGGTAATTGCGCGGTGAAAGAAGTGATGGAACTTTGGAATTGATATTGTTTTTTTATAGTGGAGGAGGAAAATTGCAGCTTTTTGGAGTTTATTATTTTTTGAGATATCGTAAAAGGGGGCTTGAAAATGATAAACTTACATTATTTCGTCGCGAAAAAAAATTTATTGAAAATTCTTAAGCTTTGAATTACTTTAGTATTTATTGCTTATTAATTTTAACAATATTTGATACACTTTGCTTTTTTTGGTTTTCGTCATAATCGTATAAGAATAGCTTGTCAACATTTTTTCAAAAACAACAATAAAATAACGTTAAAGTCAAGCTACCACAAAGGACCTTTTTGAAAGTATTTTGAATTCGGATTAAAACATTGATAATGAAAACATCCATTTTAGTTCAACGCGTCTCCTCATGCAGCGATGCGAACGTAACACTTCTACAATAAGTGTTTATACTGTAATCCGCGAATATTTCACATCGCAAAGCCACGCTCTCCACAGTTTCTTTTTGAAATTTCGTATTTTAAAACGTTTTCTAAAGTCTAAATCAAACCTACGACCAAAGGCCAGATTAAAAAAAAAAAACACGGTCCAGCGATTCCAAATTGTTTTTTCTCCCATTCACCCGATTTTTATTGTTTTAGACTTAGCAGTCATTCCCACGGCCGCTGAACCCATTCTTTGTTCTTCACGTAAGCGTTCACACAATCTTCTCTCCGAACCGATCCTATTTTTTCCCCTGCAAATACCATTACAACACCACCGCCAATGAAAAAAAAAATCCCACCCGCCCGGGTACTTTGATACTTTAACCTGTCGAAATATGAAACAGTGTGGAATCCCCGACTTGGCAGAGATTAAATTCGTTCTTGTGTGCGGTGCGAGCGTGAAACAACTGCCGCGCGCGCGCGGGCGCACTGTTGACGATTTTCGGAGTGGCTTCCGGTCGCGCACAATTGGAAAAACATCACGCGCGTTTTAAACGCACCTATCCACGGTGCGGCTGGAGCCGCGCGTAATCATTCGTTAATCGGCTTATCTACGCTGCGAATTAAGCGGTCGTGCGTGCGGATGTTCTCGCGAACAATAACACGCCCACGCGCGCAGGCACCGGCTTAATCAGATTCGGCGGAAAAAATTAGTTTGCAAGTGGTTCGCGCGAGAGGTTTATTTGCGTGTAGCTTTAGGCCGTATTCAAGTGGTATAGGTTGCACGGGCGGATGTACGAGGGATATTTTTTTTTATGGGTAGAGATGTAGTAGCAGACGCTCGTAGATATGACGTGAAAGTCGAAGCTGAAGGAGTCGAAGAAATTATTTCAGAACTCGTAGCGGAATACAACTTTTCGCTGCGCATCTTATCCAGTCGGATGGGGGTTTAATATATGTTTGACGTAGTACGAGTAAGAAGACGCAAAGTGGAGTTAAACCAATTTCACTTAAGCTTAGAGTTTGTTGAAATATTTTTTTCCGCATATATGCTATTTCGTATTTTGAAACTTAACACGTTCACCAGCATCCTATGTTTTGATAACGCTATATCTACGAATTTTAGTTTGTAGGATGTGAAAAACATCAAATTTAAATAAACATATTTTTTATGTTTTCACGTAGTTTTTTTTAGGTAAAATACGTGCAGTAAATATTTAAAATATTATTCCATAGCTTTTTATCAAAAATATTCGATTTATCAATTGTTCTTATTTATATTTGAGTGACTGAAGTGAGCCTCACCTTTACTGCTGCCGGTATACTTGTCGCGTAGCACGTTGATTTGATGGACTCGGCCGAACTCCTCGAAGATAGTTCGCAGATCGTTCTCGTCCAAGTCTTTGGGCACCTGGCCGACGAACATCTTGATGTTGTCGGGATCGGGCTTCTCGACGCTCGTGTTGTTGTTCATTATGCTGCGAGCACAAGAGAAAGTGATTGATTGAAATGACGGTTCTCGAGGAAGAGAAGTTTAGAGCTTGCCGCGCGCGCGGGCGAGCGATATATGAGTGCCGAAACTAATTAGAGGGATAGTTCGACTAAGTTGCTTAGTTGTTTAGATAGGGGGAAGTTGAAAATTATTTGATTCGCGCGCGTGTATTTCTGGGAAACGCTTCGTTTGCGGGCCGTATCTTCTTAATGGCACTTTGTGGAGCCAAAAGACTTGCATAAATTTACTTTATGTACGCGTGTGTAAATCATATAAATACGAGAGCTGCTCGTTCTGCAGTCGTATGAATAAAATTGAACAATGAGTTTTGAAGTTTGCAGGAAACGTCTTATTTTATGCGAAGAGCGAGATTATTAATGATTATTTGCAACAGATTTGTAATGAATGACAGCGTCATAGTTGGCGTAACGAGATACGCTGATGAAAACAGGTGCCATACTTTTAATAATAAAGAAATGATCGTGGTAAATATTTCATCAGTTGATGAACTATTTCTTATAGTGGGAATACCTCAATAAATACTTTAAATCAATTTGTTTTGACGTCTCACTAATAACGTAAAAAATGTGTGCATGAAGATTCATATTGTATACATGTGCTGGAAGAAAAAGTAGGGGCTTGAAAAAAAATTCATTCTACATGTCATATTTGTTTGTCCAGTAATTTACTGTTTGTTATAGCTACAGTTATATTTAATTCACTTAAAAGTGTATTAAATTTAATGAACTTTTTAACAGTATATAGTCATACTACATATCACAATCGCGCTCAATTATCCCAAAAACTGCTCTAATTAATACAAAACCTCTTAATCATCCCGGCCGCACCTTATACCTCATCGAACACAAACGCGATCCAATACTAATACCGCCATTGTCCCATTATATTATACCGCAATTAATCACTCTCCTCCCCTCTCCGCCTGTCTCCTCTCCTCCGATAGCTCCGGCCTTTCACCTCCACAGACGCAGCAACAACGTTACACGCCACTCTCCCCTCCCAAATAAGCAACGCAAAGCTCGAGTCAACCCTGCAGGTGCACGAGTTACAACACAACCCAACGTACGAGGGCCAACGTCGCGGCGGTTATACGAGCGGAAGGCATTACCGTTTCACGCTCTCGCCGCCGCGCGACAGTTTGTCGCGCCGTAAAATCGCCCCCCGTGCGCGAGAGCGGGGCAGCGTAAATCTCGCGCGTTTTAATTTCGGCGGCGGATAGCGAGGGAGAACGAAAAAGAAAAAAAAACCAACGCGGAGGCTGAAAATTTGGGGCTTAATAAAGGACGAGAGAGTGAGAGGTATGTTTGGGGTTGGTGAAGGAGGAAGAGTTTTATTGTGCGGAGGAGGAGGAGACGGTGGTGGTGGTGGTGGCGGTGCTCGTGAGTTTTATGGTTGGGTATATTTACGTACGATACAGGAAGGCGAAATGGAGGGTTTATGATTTGCGAGCACGTTAAGGGAATTTATTCGAGACAAGGCATACAAACTAACGTCAAGATGCTCGTTTTGTACGGTGAACGTGTCGTCCGAAAGCAACAGATTACGTTGCGTTCTCGGTGTTGGAGTTGAATTTTGGCACCGGTTTGGGAAATCAGAAGGCGCGCGTGCGATGTGTGTTTGCGCTGCACTGAAATTGGCACCAGAACTCAATTATGTCTTTTATCGAGCGAATATTTTCTTTGTGTACGAATTTAGCTCGCCGAGAGACTCGGTTGAATTATGAGCGAGAGGTTGTGCCGCGTACTCAGTTATCGCATTCAAGCGAGAATTATTCGGCTGCCTATTTTTTACCGGCTAAAAATGTGTCGTTTCTTGACACAAAAATGCACAGGCCGAGATGGATTGGGGATATCTTTTTTTAATTTATATGAGCTTACTGTAAGTGGGGAAGAATAGATAAACTTTTAGAGAAGAGGGTCTATAACAAGGGTACTGTGTAGACAACTATAATTAGATAGAGAAATTAACGTTTTAGATGGTAGCTACTTAACGAGTACTACTAAAGTATTACTAAAGTACCGCTAAAGTACTAGTACAGTACTAGTAAAGTACTACGTAAGTATTAATTAAGTACTACTACAGTATTACTAAACTACTACCTAAGTGTTACTATCACACTACTAAAGTACTGGCAATTTATTCTTTATGTTGAAGTTTAGTAAAATCTCCCCCAAACCGCGTCTACATTCAATTTCCCCCAAAAAAGCGTCAACACTACTAATTAAATTTTTAATCGAAACTAACGCTCCAATGGTAGCAGCGCGGGAGCATCCAGGCTTTGTAACACTCTCCAGTCGACTGCAACAGAGATCTCTCGCAAGAAAAATAGAACACGATTACACAAACGGGTACAGCGGACGCCCGCACGCAGAGCTTTGCGGAGACGAGGAGGAGGAGAAGGAGGAGGATGCGCGCAAGTTGTGCTCGCGCGCACGAGAGAGAGAGACGATTAATTTGCACAGAGCTCGGGGAATCGGAGTGCAATATCGGCTTGGCCGGAGCCAATGGAGTACACATCAAAGGATGTGAGAGAGGGGAGGGGGAGGGAACATTATGTAGGTCTCTCTCTCTCTCTAGTCGCGGCTACTTCATTTCCTACGCGTGCCAGTACCGTACATCGCGAGCGAGCAATCCTGAATTAAGAATTATGGCATTAGCATAATACCATTCTATAGAGAGCTGTGAAGACGGCGTGTGGTGGTATCCCCCCGAAAAGTATCGAGAAAAATGGCCCCTCTTAAAGCACCCGAAAGAGCGAGAGAGAGAGAGAGAGAGTGAGTTTAAATTCACTTGAAATGTTGCTGCTAGAGGGCGGTGTGTCCCCTTTGTCGTTGCGGCGACGGCGGCGGCGTCCGACGACGATTCGTTTAAATAAAGTTTGGTTTTCGCGAATAAAAAAGTTAAAAGCCGGGAAGAGGATAAGCGAAGCGCGCAGCCCCGGCACGAGACAGAGAGAGGGGGGAATCTGAAAAATGGGCCGCGCGCGCGAGCGCAAAGTTAAGGATAACCGGGGGTGGCGTCGTCGTTCGCCACTCTCTCGGGCGTAATGTATGTGGCGACTCGCCCCCGGGAAGTTGCGCTAGCTTGTGCCTTCGACGAACAATGCCTTCTTCCTCGCGGGTAGAGAGGGACACGCACACAACGGAGTTTCGTTTGCTCCGCGACCGAAACTTCGCCAATATTTTAGAGGTCGCCTCTTATATACGAAGCGGATTTAGAGAAGAGAGAGGGCAGGGGGGAGAGGGACGATCTTGTATAACACCTCTCGGGGGACCGTTAAATAGTCCCCGACGCTCGCGTACGCGTCGCAGCGCAGCGCGAATTTCGCACTTCCGCGTCCGGAGATTTAAAGGAAGGAAGCGCGCGATAGAGAAGGAAGGAATCGCTATAGTCTATTTTCTGTGCACACGCGCGAGGAAAATTCAATTTCGCAGCCGGATAATCCGCGAGTGTAAATTTTCGGCTCTCCTTGCGTAATTTTGTTTATCCTAGTTCCTCTGGATTAGAAGAACGAACGAACGAAAAAAAGGGAACACGCGGAACCCTTGACCCGCGCGCACGCGGAAAATTGGCTTACCCCCGCGAGCTAGCTCGCGTTAATTGAGTAGAGTTGCGACGGGAAGAGTGCAAGCAATCGAGTTTATCGGACAGACTAATTAGTCGCTGAGAATGCGGGGAAATAGAGAATCCGGCGTGCACGCGCGCAGTTCAAGAGGGCCGTGGTGGTGGTGGTGGTGGTGGTGGTGGTGGTATTGCCCAGAAGTCGCTGCCGCCTTGTAATTGCTCGGAGGTTATATCGATTTTTGGGCGTACGTTAAATATGTTGCGGTGAGTAAAATTACAAAGGGGTGGGGGGGGGGGTGTCGATAGAGAAAGTGGGTTGTAATTAGGTGTAGAGTATTCTCGAGGAAGTAAAGGAGGTGCGGGTTGAGTTTCAGCATTCTTTCGTCGGTTGAATTTCGGTATTTTGGAGTGGAGTGTTGCGCGGAAAGTTTTAAGGGGAGAAAAAAAAAAAGAAGTGAAATTCAATGATAGAATGCAAATAAATTGAAAATTTGGGTGAAACGATGTTTGTACAATGGAATTTCAAAAGGATTTCGGTATGTTATATTCTCTGATATACTGTTTTTGAATAATTTACAATGCATATTTCATTTTGACGTTTAATGCTAAATTTATTATTATCAAAATAAGGCAATTTTCAGCTGTAAATGCATTTCAATAATCCTTTAAATTAAACGTTACGTTATTCATGAAGGCTACTTAATTATATAATTTTACTTTAACAGCGTTAAATGTGAATCGAATCAAAAATGTATAATGCCTGTTCGGGCATTTTCACGCTGCTGTACCCTTCAACAAAAAAAAAAAAAAAAAAAAAAAAAAAATATAAAAAAAAAAAAAAAAAAAAAAAAATTCACACAAATTTCGTAACATTCTTGCCTCGAAAATTCGGCGATAATGAACGAACCACGCGCCCAATTCTGCGCGTGCAGTCCTTGACGAATTAAAACCGAAAATTTTTACCTCGTAATAATTTTCGCTCCGCAGCACAACGGTTTTACGCGATTGTTACGCACTCTCCGCCACTGCATAAGGTTAATGCAATGTACAGCGTACTTACGCGCGCGGCACAATAACACCACGCGCAGCGTATAACTATAGATTTTTAGTACGTACACACGCACGCGCAGACACACACACACAGAGATACATAATTACGAGCGCCATTACGCTCGCTCATCCGGGCGTGAGGGCAGATTGGTTCTATTTCCACTTTTCACAAAACGGAACGAGCGAGCGAGCGAGATAGAGGCGTACCATATTTCACTAACATTCTATATACGCCCCATAATAAAGTCAAATTACCAGCAAATAAGCGATGCGCGAATAAAAGCTCACCGGCGCTTGCGTGCATTGATCCCCTACATAAAGGGTTACCTCCCCCTCTATCTCTCTCTCTCAAAGTGCGCTTGCTCTCACAGAAGAGTATAATTATCCGCATTCGCATAAATTAATGGATTAGAGCAGAAGAATGACGCGAGCACGCGCGCGCGTGCTTCGTTATCCACTATACTGTATACGTGCATACGTACGCGTATAACGCGCACTCATATAGATTTGGGAGCGCGAGCATTGTTCGGCTGTTTCCCGCGGTTTTGCAGCGTTGAAAACCGGCGCTATGCGCCCGCGGGGGAGCTACGGCAGCGGTAGTCTCGTATATTTCCAGGCCGATTATTCGTAATGTTAAAAAATAATTGAAACGCGCGAGAGCACATTGTGGAGTACGAAAGCTTTTGAATCGAGTGGGTCAAAAAGGAGCCAGAGAGGGGGGAATGTAATGCGCGGAATGCGAGCGTGGAAATGGGTTTGTTTCTAACGTGAATTTGAAGAATTCCTGCAGGGTTTAGGTTGTTTTTTTAACCTTTTTTTGTTGTGTAAAAGGCGGAGTATGTATTTTAAATTATATGTCTTTTTGGTGGAGGAGGAATGAGGAGTAATTGATTATTCGCTTTTATATACGCGCGACGAGCGTATGTATTATTATACTCTGCGAATGACACACATTTTTCAAAAGTAATTAACGTCCATACACGAGCGCGTGACCGCGATCGGGGGTAATCATTCTAAAATCAAAAATTACGGTCGCTGAGTGCCAATTAATAATATAAGAATTCAATAGATTTTAATCATATTTTTTTTCATCTCGCTCTCTCTCCCCTTTCGCGCGTCATTAAAGGTTGAATGTCTATGCGTCTGACCTCGATTCCTAATGAAATTTAACGTTATGGGCGCGCGTGCGCCTGCGAAATGACTTTTAAAATTATTTTAGCGCGGAAACCATTAGAGTAAAAAATGAAGTAAAGAACGTAATTATATATCGCATAAAATACGTAAAACCTTCGCATCGAACGACCCTTTCAGAATATCCTACTCTAGCAGAAAAAAGTGAACCCTGTGTATATATATATATAAAATCGATTTTCGACCGACAAAACTCTGTCAGCGCAACTCGCAATTCACCGACCGAATTACATTTCGTACTCGAGATTTTACATAATGAACCCCTACCTCCTTCCCCACCCAAAAAAGCCCGCGAGGGTGGCTACAAACAAGCGCGATTACACACACAGCTCCGCTCAAATTGAATCCCACGCCGGCGCGCGTCCTGACTTATCGACTCTCTCCGCTCTTTCTCTCTCTCCCCTCTCCCATTACCATCAAAACAATCCCCGGGCCGTTTGATATTTAAATCGGCGCTGATTCGATCGGGTCGACCCCACCGTCCGCGTGCCCGCGCAGAAGAAAATATCGCCTTTGGTTGGAGGGAGGGAGAAAAGTTAACGAAGGACAAAGATATCTGCTCGTCGTCTAGGGCACTCGAGGCTCGTCGATTTCGCTCGCTCGTTCGTTAGGGGTATTTATTCTTCTTTGGTATATACGCGAAAGTGCGCGTACTCGAGAGAGAATGAGAAAGAGAGAGAGCATTAATTTTAATTATGCGTCTTCGCAGACTGCCTGTCTTTTTGTAGTAGTCTCTTTATGGGTGGACAGAGTAGGGCGGCAGAAGACGCGACTTGGTTATGGGAAGTTAATTATTTCGAATGCAAGCTTTAGGCTTTTTTGAAGCGTGCTAGTTGTATTTATTAGTGAAAGTTGATACGTAATTTCTTTATTAGATTGAAGAAATTGTGTAATGTATAGGAGTTTATACAGTTTACTTTTTTATGATTAACGCTGCGACAAATATAATTCATGTATAGAAAAAAAAGATGATCAATTTTTGCTGCGTGCAATCAGAAACATGATATTCGGTATTATAAAGAAGATACATTAGAAAAGTATTTTTGTCTTTTATAACTACTGACAACAGCACAATCCAGTGTGTGTGTATACGTAGATATCGAATTAAAATCTGATAATTTCGAAATATCTCGTAATGCAACTTTGTAAAAGCAAAAATTCTGGATTCAAACTTTCAATCGAATTTCTATATGAAATGTCATTCTCGACACCATTCCTTTCACGGACAGCTACGCAAAATCAAACTTCCAAAATCGACGAGCTGTGCACATTAACGGGATTCCATAGTCCTACCATTACCGACCGAGCAATTCACACAGTTTCAAGCTGATTAAAAATAAAATACGTCGAATCACAAAAAATCAAGAGAACACTCTTCTGTATTTTTTAACGTTCTATCATCCAGTCAAAGTTTGGAGTTGAAATATCAAGCCGTTTTTTCAAAAACTTTGAACGAAATTAAATTTCGCTTTGTTCAAAGTTTTTGCAAAAATGACTTGATATTTCGACTCCAAACTTTGACTGAATGATAGAACGTTAAAAAATACAGAAGAGTTTTCTCTTGATTTTTTGTGATTCGACGTATTTTATTTTTAATCAGCTTGAAACTGTGTGAATTGCTCGGTCGGTAATGGTACGAGTATGGCACCCCCTTAACGAGTGGACTGATTTTCGGTAGAGATAGATTTTCATCGAAACCGAAAACTCGTGAAAGGGAAGCCGAGGTAACGAGAATTTGCCGAGAGATAGAGGCTTCCGTGATTAATAAAGTCTCGGTAGAAAGAGATAGATAGAGTGTGATATGTAGATAGAAAGAGGATAGTCCGGTGTTGTCGGCGTTGAAAAGCAAAGAAGCCGGCGCGCTGGTACAAACGAATGTTTACCTCCGAAACGGCTCTCTCCATACCCGCCTCCCCGCGCGATTCGTTAGCTCGCATTTCCAGGACTCTAACTGTGGAAAAAGGAGGAACAAGGATAAGGGGAATGGAATTTTGATTAGAGTTTCGACGTTCGAATTTTTCAGTTGGGAGATGTGTCGTTGGAGTTTTGGAAATTTATTAGGATAGATGCAATTAATCGCGTGTACGTGCGTTCTTTTACTGCTCTTCACAAAATCAAATTGAATCATTTCTTTTTTATTCTCGTCAACTAGGCGTTTCTTATTACTTTCATTATTATCCTCAACTGTAAGATTTTGTCAGATCACTGGAAACTTTCACCTGCGCAAAAAGTTCTTTTATTTTGCCAATTAAGACATTCTCCGATTTTTCCCATCTATTCTTACACTTCTAAATTAACGCTTCTCTCGACACTAATTTTTTGCTCTCGCACACCTTCGCTCACTTCACCCACATTTTCCTCTCTTCCCCTGCCTCGCCTTAAATTCCGCTCGACCGATTAATTCGACTTTTCGCGCCAGCTCCGCGCTGCCCGGCAATTACTTCATAAAGGCTTTTTCTCTCATTAAATAAATTGAATCCGAGCGCGCGTGCACTGCCCTTTATCGGCTCCGTCGAAGATGTAACTTTTTCGAAGCGAAAGAAGAAGAAGACCACTACGGCGACGACGAAGGAAAAAGAACAGAAGGAGGTGAAGGAAAGTTTTTCTGCCCCTTCCCCCCGGTCAACAGATACGTTAAAAGCCCGTCGAGCGAAAGAAAAGACACGAGGGGATATATGACACCGTAGTATAGCTCCAGATGACGGCCGTCGTCCACTTCTAATTGTTTACTCGCTTCTCTCTCTCCCTCTTTTCGTATGGGGAGATTTTTACCTCTCGCTGTTTGCCGAGTTTCTCGTCTCTCTCCTTCACCTCGCCATATTTTCCTCCGCCGCTCGTATATACACACGGACGCACACACGTGTACCTGCGGATGATTTTACGTGCGGTTCGGTGGCTGTCGTCTTCTTGCCCGTAATTTTCCACCTCCTCTAATCTCCGTTTTCTCGTATTCTCCTCGAGTTTCCCGCGCGGTCTGCCGATTCGGTCCAGAGACGCAGAGACGTTTTTGTTTTACGCGCCCCCGCCCGCGCGCTAACGAGCGACTTTTAACGAATCGCCGGAGCAGGAGGAGGAGGAGGACGACGACGATCGAGAACGGTCCTCTCGACGGCCGACGAAGCGAATTAAAAGTGTGTACACGCGGGGCTGCTGCCCCGTCGGTTCTTAATGACTCGCGAATTATAGGAGAAACAATTTTATAACGATTGCTGTGGGGGTGAGGGAAAAGAGGAGTGGATGAGGATAATGGGGCTGAGGGAGAATGATCGAAGTTGTTTGAGATTGAAAAAGTGGTAAACGAGGTTGGAAGAAAGGCGGAGTTTCCGAAGTTTTTAATTGTTTTGATTTGATTTAACGGTGGCTAAATATGGTTATTTTTATGTCGTTGGCTGATCAGGAATCTCGTGGAAAAGTTAAAGTTACATCTTGGTACTTAAGTAATGAAAATGTCAAATTATTTCTGTAAAATTAATACAGGTGTTTTGGAAACCTCAATTTAACAAACTACTTAATTGCAATAACACTTTGTAACTGTAACATAGAAGATAGTGTTTATACATAGGAAATAAATAATAAAGTGTGAAAAAATAAGCGAACTGATGGACCCACGGTTGACAGTGTCGCACTCACCTATGGAACTAACATCGTGATGCCATGACGAGTGCATCGCGAGCTAGTTGTTCTTTTGCTGAGTCGACGGTCTCTCGTCTTCTACGTTGTCTAAATGTCGACGAAAACCTTCGTGACAATAAAGAAAGAGATAGATAGAACAGACTTTATTTGTATTTGTATACAAAAAGAGAGAATAAACTAGGTAATATTGCTTAAGGTTTTCTCTGCACAATGGAGTAAAGAATACAGCAAAACGTATATAATGATAAAATACCACAATAATTTATCATCAATATGTATATTCTTAAGAATAATAAAAATAAAATCCTGCAAGTATCGACCAAATTCTTCCATTTCACATACTAAAATAAAATCCTGGAAAGGCGCTTCTCCCTTAATATAAATTACATCTCGCTCGAATCCTAATCAAGACCAACGTTCCACTCGGAGTCCCAAAACACACATCTCGCGAAACTCAAGAATTTACCGACCCTTTTACCTCCATCCCCCATCGACTGTTTACAAACTCGCAAAACTCTCTCTGCCCGAAAAATATGTCCAAAGCAACCGCTACAATACACATAACCCACTCGACCTTACACTCGCTCGCTCGCTTTGAGGGTGAGGAAGCAGCGATTCTCGGTGAGAGTGAGGAAGAGAGAGGGAGAGAGAAAGTTAATTTTCGGGATCATTGAGCGAGGGCATCAATCACGCACGCGCGAGCAGCAGAAGCAGCAGCAGCAGCGGCGGCAGTTCCTCCTCCACCTCCATACTCGAGCAAACAGCATTCATAAGAACGTTCGCTCGCTCTCTCATGCGCGCCAGAGCGCGACTCCTAAGCTGGCTTTTTGATTTGTTTATTTGGCTGCGGGGAACGGAATGGAAGTACAGAGAGGGAGAACGTACCACAGCTCGCGGCCGCCCATGAATCAAAGAACTCGAAACTTCGTTCCCCGAGTAGTCCGCGAGTGAGAGAGAGAGAACGAGGCGACGTAGCAGCATGCGGGGCGGAAAGTATAAGACGATGGAATACATAATCAGATTTGGGAGGAGAGAGAGGCAAAGGCGCGCGCGCACACAGAGCGAGTTGGCACACGGCCGCGACCGTTAATTTCATTGCGCGCGCGCACACGACAATGTTAGCTCCGGAGTGCGCGTACAGGCCCAGAGGAGCAGGATGGAGGGAGGAGGCGAAGGAGAGCAGAGAAGAGCTAAGAACTCAATTTCATAAGGCGGCTAATGCCATTAACGTAATGCTCTTTCCGTAAATGCGGCTTAATAACGACGCCGAATGCAATTATCCTGCGCGCGCGCGAGAGAGAGAGAGAGAGAGAGAGGAGCGCTATACAGACGTAAAAAAGGGAGAGAGAGATGACTCTAGTCTTTTAGCTTAGTGAGATTGTGAGTGAGAGAAAGAGAAAGTGTTAGTCTTCGTGAGAGGACCTTTATGGGGGACGGTGGGAGGGAGAAAGGCAGGTGGAGGTATTTGAAAATCGGATGGGGTGTTATGTATGGCTTGCTGTTATGTAGGTGAAACCTTTAGGAGATGAAAGTATTTTTGTTGAATTTTCTGTCATCTTTTGTTGCAAGGTATAGTAAATAATTAATATCGTATGCAACAATAGATATATGAAACTAACTCCGTCGTTTACCGAAAGCAAAATTGAGGACGCTCTATAAGTAATATTGACTTCACACGAAGCCAAAATATACATAAAAAAGCCTTTCGGATTATGCTTCGCCATGTGTGCAGTCAAATAGCCAATTTGATAACAAAATATGCTTTAATCCGTTTTAGAGCAAACTCGCCAAGAATTTATAAACGTACATTAAAATACAATCTATCTTTTACTAAAAGAGTATTCCAAATACTCAAAAAATGAAATTACCTTTGGTAAAAGCTAAATAAGTAGAGCCTAGAAAATGTGTGTGGGCTAATTAGGTTACAGTCGAATTAGCTAAAGTTACTTTATACATCTTTTAACTGCGAATGATTGTGTAGTTTTTTTGAGAACCTGCTGTTTTTTGATTCAGACAATATTTTTTCGATAACAATTTGTTCTTTTTTTCAATATTTAGAGGCAGAAAATATCATTGGTGATTTTTAAATCCTGTAAACAGATTAATTTCAGATTATTAAAACTTCTTCTTGCACCGTAACGACGCGAACTTAAATCTCATGAATAATTGACACCATTATCCCAAGTTTGAATTTTAAAATAATGAAGAATCCGATGTGGATTTAAGTTCAGTAATTCCAATCTGATATCCTCTTACAAAGGCATCATTATCATTACGTCATTATTATTCGACATCCCACTTATTCGATTTTTTCGAATCATTTAAACGAGCGCATAAATAAATGAAAAGTTCAATTGAAACGAGAGAGTCTTTAACGCAGAAATGCGTAATTATAACAAGCATCCCTTTGAGCGACAATATTCAATTTCAGCATCATTTTTCGAAACACTCAACAACAATTGCCCATTCCACATTAATCATCTAATCCGCGTAATTTTCATTTGGAAAACATTCCCTCCCCCTCCCTCTTGCAGCAACATCTGCAGCGACAACGCGATTCATCGCGAATCGTTTCATTCAATTTCGCCAATTTATTCCTCATTTCGTGAGAATAAAGAGATTAGCAATTAAAACGAAATAGCAATCGTGAAAGCGCCTCGCGTCATTCGAACACGACTATTATAGTTGTTAAATATTCGAAACGTCGATATATTATTCCGAGAATTAATGCATGCGCGTGTCCTCGAGTCGCTAAAATTAATTGGTACTCATGCGCGCGCCAGTGCGACGTTGCAGAATATTTGCGGGACTTCCGAATTACAGGCGCGTTCGTTTTCAAAATTCAGAACTACCTACGTTATGTGTCTATGTGTATGTGTGTGCGAGAGAGAAAGATGGAGAGATGGGATGGGGTTCGTTGGTTAGCGGCGGACAGGAAGAGCAATTTTCAAAGAGCCTAATTCCGGAGAAATAGTAATCGGAGGTTTTCGAGCTCGCTGATTACGAATAGCGACGGGTGGTTGGGGAGGGGGATGCACTAGGCGCATTGTAAAATTAGTCGAGCGGTCTAATTTGGGGCGCTCTCGGGATCGGGGAAAAAAATAGACTGAAAATGAAGTATCGGAATCCGGTGCAAAATAAAGACTTTATGGTTTACCTGAAAATTAATAAAAAAGAAAGGATGTTTTTGTACTGGTAAGAATAATGATTTCGATGGAGAATTCTTGCAATCAATTTTAAAAATTGCCAGGAACCTATAATTGCCTACGAGCCGATGTACTTTTAAAAGTTTTAGAGGTTTTTCAATACTTTCTGTGCTATACCGATGGAAATTAATTTTTTGTTTGATTTTCTTTTGGTTACAATAAAAATGTTCCACAAACATACTTTTCCTCTTTTTTGTGCCATGACTGTAATTGTATTGAAAAATAATTCATCATTACTTTTGTCATAAAATGATCGAAGTTTTAAAACATTGTTTTTTGAATGAACTTGGAAATACGAATATTGATTTTCGTCCTACTAAAATAAAATAAAAGCGCGTTATGAAATGAGCGAGCTAGTGATTGACGATTATTATTTTAAATTATCAATTGAAATCACGTCATGGATATCTGCTTTTCAGTCAAAATCCCCTTTTCCCAACTAAAGCGACACTGAATTTCCATTGTATCTCACATTTCTGATAATTTCGAACAATAACGTAAGCAAACTACTCTCCAACGACTGGCTATTCAGGTCGCGACAACAAGCTAAACATTAACAACTAACAATAAAGCTCAGCTGAACATTATCTCCATTCAGCAACTATTCCTCTCGCATCCCTCTCTCTCGCTCTTTGTCCACGCTACACGATCACCACTTTCACGTTACATTTCTAAACTCAGCACACGTCACATTCCCTTCTGCTCGTCCCCTTCCACAATCCCAGCAGCGACGACGACAACAAGAGCCCGATTACGTAAGCGGCGCACGCATTCTCTTAAAAACGCGCTGCTGCTGTCGCTGTCCTCGCCCGCCTAAAACACACCCGTCAAGAAAATCCCTCCCTTTCGTACGCGCAGCCGCGTCAAATTCGGTTAAAAGGCCATTCAAGCCTCTCTTCGCATTCGAAAGCGCGCGCATGAAAGTGACGTGAATGCTCGCCCGTTCCGCGAAACAAGGGAAAGACCTTTTAATAATGCGCGGAAATCGGTCTGTTGACGATGGCAGTGGCGGCCGCTGGCATTAGCGACAAAGGAAGTATTGTCGATAATCAGGTTCGCCTCAAAGGACCTAGAAATAACGCCGGCTGCGTCTCGCTTGCGCGAGCTTACAGAGAGAAAGAGAACGGGGTGGGAGGGGGAGAGGTTATTACCGGAGCTTTTAAAGCGCGAAACTGTATAAAAGCCAATGGCAGGGCGATGAATTTCCCGCGAGCCATTGAAATTCAAACGAGGTCACGAGCCGGTGAGTGGAACGCGCTCGCGCGCCGCGCGACAGCGCCAGCGGGGTCCCATCGAGATTGTAAAATACCTTTAGGATTTTATCGCCTCGATCGCTGTTATATATACATACGTATACATATATACGTCTTTATTTCGGCATTTTCGCGTTATGTAGCGAAATTTCGCGCGTGGATCTTCTTCGATTTTTTCGTTATTTTTTTTCGAGTGTAGCACGCCGCGGCTGTTGCTGCTGCTGCTTTACGGGGGGTAATCGAGAGAGCCGAGCCGTCGAATTTATTACAATGGTCGCGAGTGCTGGTGGTCGCACCGACTATATACGCCGCCGCGTGCGTTGTATTATATAGCTGCAGCGGCGGCGGTGGTACTGCTGCTGCTGCTGCTGGGCAACGCAGTTCATCGATGCGCGAGTGTAACATATGTGCGCGCGCGTGCGAGAGTGTAATACGCTTCGACGACTGAATCTTTTTATACGATGTAATTGGCAATGTTAATTCGCCATTTGACGTGCGTTTGAGTTATATGTCCCGCGTAGGCGGAATCGCGATTGATAAGCGTCCTGTACCGTTATTAATGTCCCGCGCGTCGATATTATAGAACAAATGATTTTTACGGCGCTACGCGTTTTATGGTAAATAATAAACCGGATTATTGATTTACTGCGCGAAAAAAGGTGGAGCGAGCGCGCGTATAACCCGTTGCACTGAGAGAAACTCTTTCGCTCGCCCGGGCTTGTATATAGATAGCGCGCGAGCGAGCTGCGCGGAATTTTTAGATATATATACGCCTTCAATTTTCCCCGCATCTGTGGGTCACTTTTAACATCGGCGCCACGTGATATGGGTTATTTTGAGAGAAAAAAGAGAGAGAGAGAGAGAAAGAGGGAGAATGACTTTTTATCAACATGCGCACGCGCGACAAAAACGCTCCGGAGCAATGTCGCGCCAGAGATTTTTCGTTTATTTTCCGGCGAAAAAACACGGGGGGTTGTGTGTGTATATGTGTGTATATATATACACACACACACACACACACATATATATAGAAATTGTGTATCGATAGTATTTCAGTTTCGTCGTACGGCTTACGGTGACTGATTGGCACGATGACTCGCGCATATATAGAATTGCAAGGGAAACGAGGTACGGTTCGTTGCGTTCGGTTGTCCTTCCACTCCGAGGCGCATACATGCGCCCTACAACAGGGGGTTGAAAAAAATAAAAATCTACCATTATTATTTACATATTGGTTTTAGAAAAGAGTAAAGCCAAACTGTGCCATACAGCAGCGTCTACTACAAAATTTTCTTGGCACTACCACCACTTTTACTACTCATCATCATTACCCAGCGCAAACCTTCCAAGCTCCACCCCCCAAAAATCCATCCCAATCATCAACCACTAACCAAAATTTACCACGTTCGAGCAATCTCCCCCCAAAAATCCTCCGCATCCCTTCAAACCGAACCAATCTTCCTCCCCAAAAGACAAAACAAATAGGATAAAACCCCCTGGCGACATCTGCACCACCGCCACCCACCGACGAGGCAAAAAAAGATATCTACACAACCCGAGCAACGTTCCGCACGACGCGCGCCGCCCTTCGTCCCACTGCATACATGATACATGAAGGCTGTGCTCTGCGCGTGGAGGGGATATTCCGCGGCATGACACTCAACCGACCACCGTGCCGTGAAATCATGCTCCTTCTCTCTCTCTCTCCTCCTCGCGACGCTGCGTCCCCAAATTCGAACGACATCGAACTCTCGAGGCGCACCGCAAAACCCTCCCCCCGCGCAGCTCGATCCCGCCAACCCTCGTGAGTCGGTGGATCTGTGTATGTGGGAGTGACAGAGACATTGTTCGGTATGAGGTGTGTGTGTGGGCGGTGGGGGTAAGGTTTTTTGAAAGGGTGCAAGGTAAAAGTTTAAGGGTTAGGAAATGCGAGTGTCTTCCTTTTATGAGAAATTCTTTTGCTTTGAATTTCCAGTGGGTTTCAGTTGAATGATTGAACGTTTCTGATTTTTAAGCAATATTGCGTTTCCAAGAGGCTAGAACTTAAGAAAAAGAAAAGTTTATTTCTGGATTGAAATATGTGACAGTAATTCTATACAAAGATTTCCGGATGAAAAAGCATTCAAGTTAAAGTGGAAGATGTTTTAATGAGCAATTTATTGATCTAGTTTGTAGCTTAAATGCAATTTGGCAGTAGCGTCAATTTTCGTATCGATATGCTGGACATTTCTTTAATTTGAACTCTGATTAATAAACGTAATAAAAATTAAATTATGACTCAATTACCCTATATCTCTTTTTATAAAGCTCCTGTATGTTGATGTTATATTAAAGGAAAATCAAAGTCAATAATGGAAAATCAATTGTTCATTCTCCAATTAGCGGTCGGGACGCGACTGATCATAATTCACAAAATGGAGATGTAATTCGAAGCGCACAAATTTGATTAATTCATTACAAAATCAATTTGCAGGATTTACATCAAATAATGCAGTAATGAAGATGTTTCTTCACCGTATTAATTCGATCCCATGTTGCTAGAGATACAATCCTCGCATTATTTACATTACCGCTCAATTCTTCCAAAGTACAAACATTGAACGCAAGCCCGGATTCGCGGAACGGAAATGCAATTATATATTTTTAAACGTCAGCGGCAGTCACAGTTCTCAAAATAACATTAGTTCCTGCTAAATATTTTGCAAGATCGTACTTACACGGGCAAACTAAAACTGAATTACGACTGAATTATAACTGAGCTACAACTCCCTCGTGAATTAGAAATGGGGCAGTGAACCCGTTCTCTCTCTCTCTCTCTTTCTCTCGCTCGCTCGCTTGCGCGGCACTTCAGCGCAAAGCCACAAATTTCGGACCCTGTGAATTTATCAATTAATAATCTGCATGTTCAAGTTTTAAAGATGTACCGCTCGAATTCATCTCTCGCCATGCGCGGGTCGCATTTTGCGTTCGTTCACCCCCGAACTAAATTTGTTTGAAGCTAAGTTTTTGAAGGGTTGGTTATTAAAGGACACAAGTATATGTTTTCAGCGAGTAATGAATACGTTTTATGTAGCCATGAGACAGATTTCCTGCGAAATTAAGTTACATAAAATGTGAGTATCGTGCATTTGATGTGGTTTTATCTAAAACACAACATGTAAGAGTAATTCTATAGATACCATTTGATACATGAAGATGACGGATCACAGCTAAAAAATGTCAGATTTATTGACTCGTCATTTAATTTGCAAAAAAAAACCATAAACTAGAAGTTCGATTAAAACTATACAAATCTTTTATAAGACATATTTTTGTAACGATAAAAATGATTGAACCCTATTTCGCGACGATTAATTTTAACTTTGCAGTGCTACCAGAAAGTCTTCCAAACAACCAAATAAAATAATACAAACCGTCACATAACAACCTACCCGTTAAGAAAACTCCAAGACAAATCACCTTATAATCTCTCCGCCGAGATCAGAAACCAGCGTCCCGCACGCGCTCGGGAAAATTTAGACCGCAGAGTACGAAATATAATAAAAATATAGTTCTCTCCTCTCCCCCTTCGCACTGGCAGGGGAGTTTCGCAAAGTGGCGGCGCCGCACAAGAATCGCGCGGCGTGCTGAAAGAACTGGGTCGAACTAACAAAGTCCCACACCCCCTCGCACTTGCGCGCTCGCGCTTTGTCTTTGAACCCTGGCCCGTGAAATTCGGGATGACGTTTTTAGCGCGTGCGCGGGTGGGTGGGTGTCTGTGCGTTTGAGGCTGATAGATGAATGGTGCAAGGGGTATGGGGGTTTGTAAACAAGGAGAAAGTTTTCGCAATTTTATCGGTGCTGGTGGTTGGTCGCGAGAGGGGGTAAGTGTACACGGCTATTCTTCAGTTTTAATGTAAGTGTCGGAGATCGAAGTGAAAGTGGAGGATTGACTTAGTCGCGTGATCGCTGTTTTTTTTTTTTGTTTTTTTTTTGCATGGTTTTGTATATGTAATTACCAACGTGTGGGACTGTTTTGACTGAAGAAAACTTTAATGTTCATTTAAAGTTGACTGTAAAATGTGTGTTCGTTATGCTTCTTAGAAACAATATAAAATTATTTTACAAAAGAAGCAAAGTTTGGCGAGGTATGAATAAAATAGAACCGTGCATAATTAAATAATCTACTTAATCTTACTTTTTATCTTAAGCTATCATTTCAACTTAAGCTTAAATAAATAATACATAAATGTATATCTGTCTTTCAATTAATTATTAAATACATTTGACCGTTTTACACTAGAATTACACATGTATAGCCCTTAGAACTAAACCTACCCAAGATTACATATACCAGCCCACAAAGCGGATTTAAATTTAGCTATAGCTATGTGGAAAAAGTCTATGAAACGACATTCTGGCTCTCAACCTTACACTAACTTTCAAACGCCAGCATTACTATTACAACGCACCACCGGCACGCTGTTAAAATCTCCCATTCCACCGTACACTTTCGCCTCCGTCAGCATTATTAAACGAAACTCGGAACGATCATGAATACACGGAGGCCAGAGATGGGCGATTATCTCGAATTAAGCTGCGCGCGTGCGTCCAACTTTTGCAGCCAGCCGGCCGGCGCGGCCAGAAAACAAACGAACGAAGCCCACAGCAGCAGCTTTCCGGCAGTAAAAGTAAATGAATCGAATAAAATTCGCCGCGCGGCGAATAATAATCTGCAGGCGATAAAATCTCGAATAATAATTGCGGCTTGCCGCGTGTTGTTCGCTAAGTTTTGCCGTCGCGAAACTCACTTGCGGAAATCTCTCTCTCTCTCTCTCTCTCTCTCTCTCTCTCTCTCTCTCTCTCTCTCTCTCTCTCTCTCTCTCTCTCTCTCTCTCCTTCCTCCCAGAGGATGACTAATCGCTGCACAAGAGAAACTCGCGGCTAACAAGTGCGCAAAGTCGCGCGCGTGAGACTTCGAGTTTGCGAGGACGAGAGAGTGAGAGAGAAAAAAAAGGCGTGAAAGAAACTCGCGAGCGCGAGAGTGGACGAGTCGTCGTGGAATTTTCCCTCTCTCTTCCACCAACTTTTAGTCATCCGCGAGCGAGCGCGCGTTTTCAATTCGATTCAATGAGGTTTCCTCCTGGCCGCCTGCCCTCTCGTAACTTCCTCGACGCTCCGCCGCTCTATCTTATCTGGCGGCGCGTAGGTATTTTCATAAGGTCGCCGCAGCGCGGAGACTTTTTTTATTTGTAAATTTCATAAGCGCGAGGTTCCGTATTTTTCTGCCGAATGGACTTTTCGAATCGACGCTTTTTCGCGTCGTGGGGAAGAGAGAACACGCGAGAGAGAAAGTTTTGGAAGAGGGGGGGGGATAGACTCGCCGGGGGAGCTCTTTGCGCTTATGAAGTGGGCGAGAGCGAGTATATAGAAGTGCACTGCGAGAACTAATCCGTACGATGACCTTAAAGTGTGGAGGGGAGGGTGGGAGGGGTAGAGTTGTCGTTAAAGTAGTATAATTTATTCTGGAGATATTTTTCGTACGGTAAGTATGTTTTTAAATATACCAGATGCATACAAATTTGAGAGAAATATTTTTAATGTGGTTTATTTTATGCTTTAGAATTTTGAAAATTTTTTAAAATTTTATTCAGAATGAAATTTGCTAATTATGTGATAGTTCAATTCTATGGATTTCACGTCTTTTACCGACAACAATTCGTTACATATTTAACTATTTTTTATATTAGCTATTTTTTTTTGTATTATATACGTGACTATTATACACTAATGTTGTTACACCATTTGTAAATTAATAATACTTACAATAACTATTACTATTACTATTACCATATATTAGAATATTATTCAAATAATATTATAATAGAATTGTTATAACATTATAACAATATTGTTGCAATATTATAATAACGTTGTTACAGTTTATAAATTAAACCATAATTGCTTTTATGCGTAACTGTTGAATATGATAAAAAGACAGCGAAAAAAATAAAATATATTTTTCTTAACTCCTTCGCAATTGTATGAGTTCTTTTATTACATTTTGACTATAATAGAACTATTTTTAGTAAACTATAAGATAATGCTGTTACGAAAAGTCTAAACCAGATAAAAATCCCACTGACTAATTTAAAAAAAAAAGACTTATCTACTTAAGCCAATACTTCTTAAATCACGCAGATTATTCACAATATCGTCCCACCATCCTCTCTAATTCCAACTCAATCTCAACTCCTAACTTATTTACATTCCATTACAGCCACTTCATCCTGATCATAATTTACCACACGCGCCGTCTTCCTAAATTTTCCCCTCTTACACTTCGTCACCATCCAATAAATAACCAACAGCAGAGCTATACAGAACAAATCTCCCGTCTCTCTCCCAGCGCTATAAGCAAATCTTCAGCAACTGAATTAAAACCCCCAACAAATCTCATCTACCGTTGTTTCTCTTCCTCCCACTGTCCACTCAGAGGAATTAAAGAAACTTTCGCAGCCTACCTACTACTCCAGCTACTCTCTCTCTGCCCTCGCGCCTCCCTCTCGCTCTCTCTTACTTTCGCGAGAGTTAGGCGCGCAAATTTACAACAAGCTCTCGGTACGCGAACTAATCCTAGTGTTCGCGCGCGCACGTGGAAATCTGCCAGGGCGCGCGCAAGATTTGTCGGGCGGCGCGGCCGGATTTATCGACTTTCCGTAAATTCGTAAATTGACTTTGAAACCACGCGCCGCCAAAGTAGCAGCAGCTGCTGCTACAGCAGAGCGCGCGCGAGAGAGGAAGAGAGATAGGGAACGATTCGTTCGTCCTTATCACTTAGGTAAAAGATGCTATTTGTGATAATTAGAAACTTTACTAATTTAAGTATTCTCCAACTCTCGTTACCTTCGTTGTAAACATTTTCATTGTGTTTTCTCGAGACCGTCTGAGCCGAGCTGAGCTGTGCGCGCCGGTGCAAGCAGCAGTCGGTGCCGTCCCCTTTAACTTTAACTCGAAAACGTCGCGCGCGCGCACCGGGCAAAACTTTTTAATTATATAATAGAAGACCGTCTGACACTAAGGCAGCGTAAGCTTTTAATCTAAAGATGCTTTAAAGTGTCTTTGCCTTTTTCTCCCCCACCCCCTTCTCCTGCTCTCAGCGCGCATTTTTTTATCGCTCTCCTCTCCCCTTTCTCGGCTTTATTTTCATTCTTCCTCGTTTGTCGACTATCAGACGACGTCTGCGCCCCGTCTCTCTGTTTCTATTCCCCCGTGCCGCCGCGGTGAAAGTTCATACCGACGAACTTCTCGCCGGCTCAATGAGCGTCTTAATTTAATGGGCCGACTCGTCGACTAGACATTTTTCCTCCTATTTTGTGTACCGAATATTGCGCTGGGCACGAGGTTTCGGAGCTGCGATCTCGCGCGAATTTCTCATAAAGTCGGTGATTTTCGGGGTGAAACGAATGTGTGCATGTCGTTGTATTATAGAAATGAATGTTTGTACCTGCAGTAAACACGGTAGCGTCTCCTGTACTATTTATTCGCATGTTAATAATATATTTTAATATTTTACGTAACAACGAAATAAAGGCAATTTGTTACTCGCAGTAATGGAAATGCATTAATAAAGCGGCGGGATATAAACGTAAAATGTTTCGTAATTTGCTTTGCGCTTTAAAATAAAAGATTAAAATGGAATATAATTAAAGGACTATAAAGGTTTCTATTTATGTTTAATCCTAATACTCTTGCGCGTATTTAATGTTAAAGAGTCATATTTATTAACGGCAAAGCTGCACTTTGCGCCGTGCCAAATATTTATTTTTGAACAGTTGATGAACGCGGCGCTCGAATGTCGTCGTTAAACAACTTAGATCTGCATATTGCCAACAGTTAAGCTTTGAAATTACAACGAGCCATACGTGGAAAAATACTAATAAATAATTTATAACAGAGAAAAAAATACGGTAACAACGATATAAACTTTAAAAAAAAAAGTGCAATTCACTCGACCGTATTTAAAGTCAAACCCATCACCATCTAACCCGCAAAATCCACGACAAATAACGCCTCTCTGCCTCTCTCACTCGTACACGTCAAACCCACCTACTGTAAAACCCACATTTCGGCGCGAGCAGCAGTAGCAGCGGTAGCGGCAGCATCCGGCTTTAATCACACCCCCGAAAACGACACATCCATACATACACACATACATACATACGTCCATGATGCAAACACAAACGTCAATTCGCTCTTCCTCTCTCTCTCTCTCTCTCTCTCTCTCTCTCTCTCTCTCTCTTTCTCTCTCTCTCTCTCTCTCTCTCTCTCTCTCTCTCTCTCTCTCTCTCTCTCTCTCTCTCTCTCTCTCTCTCTCTCTCTCTCTGTTGCAATGCAAACAAGAGCGAGTCGCAGGTGCAGACTTGCCGCGCGCGCGCTTGGTCCGGTGACTTTCATTTTCGCCGGAGAAGAGAGAGAGAGAAAGAGGGAGAGAGCCCGTCCACCCGTCCGGTGATTACGCATCGGCGTCCGCGACTTGAATAGACCCCCGAGAGCGAGCGAGAGAGAGATCCTTTGACGTTGGTTGTTGGTCGCCGGAAGACTTCAAAAGCGCCGAGTTCGCTCGAAGATGCGCCACACGCTTCGTGGTACGTTTATGATCAAAGATGTCGCATTATATATAGGTATATGTATACGAGAGAGAGAAAGAAGAAGGGATGGAGAGACACTCGAGAGAAAGAGAAATAGAGAAGCGACGAAATAATTATGGTCCTCGCGGCGCTGACGCTGATATCTCTCTCTTTCTCTCGCTCCCTTCGTTTGGCATTGTGCGTGAGTGCGTCGATGAGCGCGAGATAAAAGTCATCCGGGCCGTAAGGGGGGGGGGGGGTTGCAAGCGCTTTTTTTTCTCTCTCGCTCGCTCGCGTCCCGGCAAATGAGATCCTTTCCCCGAGAGCCAGGGCGACGTAAACGACGCTGCTGCTACTGCGGCTTTTTTCTCTTGCTTCGGGCGCGGGGAAAGAGACGAGGGCTGCTGCTGCGGCTGGCGTGGATTTATAAAGCATTCAATAGAGGATAATATTTGAGTCATTGAGAGATAGAGGGTAGAGAGAGAGAGAGAGAAAGGAAAAGAGAGGGAGAGAGAGGGGATAAGCAGTTATTCTTTGTGAATGCGTTCTTTCTTTTTTTCTTTCTATCTCTCGCTCGCTGCGGCGGAACATTTATATCGGCGCTGCTTTTGTGGTGCGCGCAGAGCGACTGCCGCGCGCCACCGCCAAAGCAAAGCCGGTTGGGGGCGGAGAAAAAAGGGGAACCACGTGTTGCTCGTTGTATATTTCGAGACGATACTTTGTTTGTTTATGCAGTATCGATCGCCTTTCTTAAAAGGAATAGGAGATAAGATAGTTTTGAATGAAGTATATGAGAAATCTAACACGATTGTAATGGAGAAGGTAAATATTCTCAGAATAAAGGAGATGCACCTTTCTTCGGAGGTGCGATATGGCTTTTCATGAACATTCAAATCCTTTTTTTCTTGGTCAGAATTTACAAATAAGGCGAAAACCTACATTTATATGCTATTTAAATAAAAAAAGCATGTTATTTAGTTTTGAGTGCATGCATAATATTATATCCATTATTCACACCAGATTAATCAAGCCCTACACTCCACCATTTCGCTTTCGCCACCGCAGAACACCATTACGCAAAACTGAAAAAGTCATTTATCAAACGCTCGTTATTATTAAACTAACAACCTTTATATATACACACACACACGCTCGATAAAGTGCCATATTCCCGGCCGCGAAAGAAACCGCTCGCGTGCCGGTAATGAAGCTTCCAAGCGGCTATGAAGCACATACACACTAAAAAAGAAAACGAGGGAAAAAGAAGGAATCGCGGGAAATCTCAACCCGCACAGGAGGGGCGGCTAAATCGGGAGAGACTCCGGCAGAGCGAGCGCGTCAGCTTTTTTTGCACGCGCGCGCGCGCGTGTGTGTGTACATGTATCTGTGGGAGAAAAAGGGATGTCTGCTCCTCGGGCGGACGCGCACGCGCGTGCTTTATTTCCCTGTCGGGCCGTACGTTTCGAATCATCCCCGTACGCACGAGAGTCGTAGTCCCCCTCGGGGAGCTGCATCCATTAACGCGCGGCTGCGTGTGGAATTCGTATATGAATGGAGAGAGGAGAAAAGACGCAGAAGGAGAGACTTGCGCGAATTTGAATTGATGAATAGCCGCACGCGAACGGGGAGAGAAGAATCAATTGTACGTAAGGGTGCATCGCGCGGCGGTAATTAGGTTCGCAGTGTACACGTTTGATTGGAGACGGTGAATGGGAAGGAGGCGGTTAAACAATGGTGAGTGCGCGGGGCAAGGGGGTGAATATATTTTCTGACTTTGATGATGATGCGATTCACCGGGTACTTGTGGAGCTGAATGGAGGCCGCTGATGGCGAATGGGAAGAGACAGTTTCTTTGTCCTCGCGCGTCTGTATAATAATCAGACTTTCGTGGCCATTTTTGTTGTATTACGTGGTTGTCGTACGCACGGGTTATTATTTAGATTCTTGTGTTTTTCAAAAATAGGTTGGTTTTATTCAATTGTATGATGCAAAGATTTACAAAAGCGCGACTATACAAGGACGCAAAACGTGTAAACAAGAAACGCCGCGTATAATAACCCATAACAGTTTATCTCCCCCTCTCGTCAACTACTACCCATCGCGAAAGAAATCACCCACTCTCAGCGTCCGCTAAATCACAATCCCACCTCCCTTCTGCAACTAAACGAAAGACGACGACAGGACGACTCGCCATCAGCCGCGCAGCGCTGACGACTCGCCACTCTCGAGCGCCGGCGTATAACGACGCGCGGTCTAAACCCTCACTCTCAGCGCCGCGCTGCGTCCGGTAAATTCTAATTCCAGATTAAGGTTTACGCGAGGCCGGGGGCATCGTTACCGAAGCGTTTCCGGATTAAGCGCGCAATTGCGCGGAGTGATTGACACACTCGAGCTATCCCCGCGCTAAACGTTAATTCGTTTTGATTGCCCGTGGTGGAGAGATAGAGAGAGAGTCGCTTCTTTTACGGGCAGCGGCACGCAACGGTATCATGAGGAGGAGGAGGAGTTGTTCGAGAGTTAAAGACCGATGGAAGGAGGTCGCGGGGTTACCGAGAGGCTGTTTGCCCGGCGCACGGAGATTCGCGAAAAAAAGGAGACGTGAGTGGCTGGATGAGCGGAGCGTGCAGGTAGTCGTTTCAGCGTTTAAGGATTGAGGGAAGAGGGAAGAGAGAGAGGTAAAGATTGGAGAACTGGATTTAGATGTGAGGGATTTGGAGGATGGGAAGGTAAGATGTAGGTGCGGTGGTACGTGGTGGGTTGGATTTTGTTGAAATGAGGTGTGGGAATTGTTGTAGTTTTTAAATTGATGCAGTCGAATCTAGGGGTATACGTGTAACTAGTTATATGTCGCGATAAATCTAAAGTGCGGTTGACCATTATCAATCAGAAAAACTTCTGAAATAGAAAATAAAGTTTCACGATAAAATAAAAATTGAGTTAACCAAAAATCGCAGTACACTTTTATAATTTAATGCAATATAAATTTTTTAAATTTACAAAAATTCTACAAAATCTATACATAAGGACACCTAATCGCTCCCTCAGCACAACAAATTCTCCGCCTCCTCCCCGACACATAGCAATCGAAAATTACTTCCTCCCGTGGTACACACACACAGAGCTCTCTCGGTATGCGAAGACGGGCGCGACTTTACACGCCCTGTTTTGAAACTTTCGAGCGAGCCGAGTCCGGCTTGAATTATGCACGACGACGCGCGCCTCCCGTCGAAATTTCGCAATACGTGACGGGCTTGATTGACACGCGCGTAGAGGGAGAGAGAGCAGCGTTTCTTTTTTTTTACATCGGCAGTTGGCGAAAAACGAGGGGTTAGGAAAATTACCGTGAAAATTCGAGGAGAATGCGGAAGAGGATTTTAATGTCAGAGGGAGAGAACGAACGATCGGTCGTGATTTTACATTGTGCTCGGTGGATCGTGAAGCTTTTCGAAAAAGAATCACACGGATAGCGATTGTTTATTTCTTTTTCTCTTTTTCATTGGCAGAGGGTGGGTTTAGTTGAACGTGAATAATAGCTCGGACATAGAAAAAAATATTTTTTCGAAACCTGTATATTTTTGGAGAAAAAAAGGTGTGTCGACAGAGGGCTTTCAGTTGCGCACGTATTAAACGAAATTTGTAAGCTTTTAAATTAGCTTTTTGGTAGCGCGCGTGTAGCGTCATGACCTAAATTTAAAATTATGAATAGGTTTATTAAACTTCCGCGAAATGCAAATTTCAGCAACTTATTCTACATAACCCTCCGCCAAGCTTTTATTTACACACGCGAGGGCTTTGTCAATGTTTCGCCGCGTCGCACGATGCGCAGCTATATCTACACGCTTTTTTCGTCGAATTTCACATCGCACAAATATACCTCCACAGCTTTTACTACTCAACCTCTCCCTCTCTTTGCATCATTTTCCGAAAAATATTAATTCCCCATAACCGTAAAAACATGTAGGTCAGCGCTATAATAATCAAACCCCTCTGAACCTCCGCACGAATATAATCGTAAAATCGGGTCTCCACGCGCCGAAAAACTATAGCTACACCCCCCCCCCCCCCCTCGGTAATTCCGTAATTCATTTGCTTATACGGCGCGGTAATTGCTTCGGAATGTGTTTTACGGCGCGCAATTTTCCGCATGTGACTCGCGACCGCATCGTACGTTGCGCGCGTGGCCGCCAACGCTGCCGACGTCAGTTGATTACCTTTATGCATTCCGAAACAGCGCGCAGGGGGCTTCATAAGGCCAGGACATATACGCGCGCGTGTCAGTTTTAGCGACAGTGATAAAAATGAGCTTTTTAATCCGCGGATGAGCGAGTGGCCGCGCGGCAGATTTTGTCGCAGTGTGTGTATAGATAGTAGGTTGTAGCGGAACGAGGTTTATGAGGGTCTTTTTTTTGGCTTTTTAATTGTGTGGAGGTAGGTTTATGAGAGTGGAATTTGATTTAATGACAAATACGCGTTTTTGTGATTGTGTTTACGTTAAAGTTAAATTGAAGGGTTTTGATGATCAATGTTTTATTATCTATTTATAGTTATTTGCATTTTTTTATAAAACTAAAACAGATATGTCATTTATTGAGTTCATTTAAAGGCGTGTGGAATACCGACCTCTATTATGCGAGCTACCGTACCGGCCGGACAGAAGTAATTCGTTACAACGCGATTGTTTCTACAATTAACGACTTATGTAAACTCGCTTGGCCTCCATAATGTAATTATCTATCATTCTGCAAAGTTTTGAGTCAAAATTTAAAGCTGTCCTTGAAAACTTTGCAGAATGATAGATAATTACATTACGGAGGGCAAGCGAATTTGGATAAGTAGTTAATTGTAGAAACAATCGAGTTATAACGAATTACTTCGTTTGTTACTACGATTAACGACTTCTTCAAATTCACTTGCCCTCCGTAATGTAATTGGATATAAAATGTACACGAGAACCACATTTAATTTAAATTCTTTAAAACACGAACCAGCATCACTCTCGATAAACAAACCACCGCGCTATTACAAAAGTTCGATAATCCGTAGAATTAAAATGTTCACACACAACATTTCGTACCTCCGAACACCACCGTAAAAGAGGAATAAAACACGTACTCCCCTTCCCCTAGCAACCTTATCAACACGGTCTGCCACACCGCCGCCTATCTTCGCCTCCGCAACGCCGAGCAAGCACAAAAAAACTCCCTTGCCATGGTAATCCTCTCTACGTGCGTTCCCCAAAACCTGCGCGTTCACGTCCCACTCCATTGTCTCCTCCCCCGATATACCACCACCACTACTACCACACATGTGGAGACTTCGATTCCTCTCGGCGCCAAAAGATCGCGAACCCCTTTATCCCGCTGGCGAATTCAATATGCATTGTCGTCGAAGACGACGCGGCGACCATTGTCCGGGAGGATTAGCTGAGTCGCTACATAATTAATTGCCAAGGGTCGTGTGCGGTAGAGGTTTTTCGGACGGGCCCTTGGTTTAGCTGATTTTCTATGTATTAGGCCTTTGAATGTTAATAAGACGTATCTGGGAGCGTAAAGGCGTGATTTATTCAAATCCAAGGTGGAACCGGGTTTTTGTTTTTCATCCGGTGCAGTATGAATTGTTCAGAAGGTGGTGTTTTTAGTTATTAAAAGCGTTGTTAACGACAGTGATTCGAGTATATCGTCAATGTTTTATCATTTTTGTGATACGGCTTGTAAATAATTTTAGAGCTCTTACGCGGGCTGACCTGGTTATGAATCGTTAAAGAGTTTTCAACGTATCGCGGCGTAGTTTTAATTCACCTCGTATACCTGTGTATGCGTACACTAGAATATGCAGGCGCCGCTCTTAAATAATCCTATATATATAATCACATTAAACATGCACGGCGACATTTTTTGAGCTGTAAACAGCTGAAAAAACCGACGACTATCATTTGGCCACGTTATTTACTGTACAATGAATAGGAGCTTTGTATACTTTCCATAGAGATATTATCGTTTTGTTTTCACGTTTCTGTGCTTCGATAAATTCGGTCGATTCCGGTTCTTTAAATACAGCGCAAAGTATGAAGGATCATGAAACAACCGTTTGCATATATTACGCGAAGAACGTGCTGCCAAACTTACGTATCCAGCGCCGCGCCTATTGCGCCGATAAAGTCTGTGCTGACTTACCTGAAACAAAAAAAGAGAAACGTACAATTAGTCAGTGAATAAACAAAGTCGTCAATCATATAATAAGTCTAACAAATCACTGACCAACTTCATTACCATCATTTATCCGCTAAACGTTATTTTCACATTCTCTCTTATACATACATATATACACGCCTTATCTCTATCCCGAAGGGGACGAAAAGAAACGACGCTTATGTACGTATACATACACACATTCAAGGCGCGCGGGTAATGAGAGAGAGAGGAACGGACGAGAGGAGATAATGCTGCCCCGGCGTCCAAAGGTTTTCGGGGAGGAAGGACAGTCGCGATTTCAATGCTCTTTGTTCCGTGCGCTCCGTTCCATTGTCCCGGAATTAGTTACGTCACGAGGACATTAATTGTCTCTGCGTGCGCGCGTGTGTGTCTCTCGGACTCGGGCAAAGAGAACTGACGGCGGGAGATTTTTCTCTAATAGTAATGAGCGCTCCCCCACTTTTTATCCATCGAGAATGTAATTTCGAATAATGGTTATATCATTGTGATTGTTACGATGGCGGTGCGTTAGGTGGACTTGGTTTCACGACAGTAACACGATAGTTACCGACAGTGGCGGGTATAAAATACGTAAATTTGGCTCAATTATACATATGTATAATACGTATATTATACATGTACTATTAAAAAAAATAATAATGTCGATTTTCAGCGCGCAAAACACAAGTAAATATAAAAAATAAGGTAACATTCGTATTAGAATAAGAGTGTGTACCACTTACTTTGCTTTTACCAATTTTAAATTATTTTTTAATTATTGTTTTAAACAAACTTTTAGAAATGTGGATAAATTTTAGGTGAACAATTATCTGAAATTTGTAAAATTATTATATTAGAAAGAAGACTTAACCATTATTTTCTTGCAAATAACTTAATTATGCCAAGAAATCACGCCTTATAGCTTCTTATATTCTTCGCCATAAACTGAAAACCGAATTCTAATTTGACGACGGAACATACAGTATAATTGGAGCTTTCGTATAATACTTGTATAATACATACATATACACACCCACATCCACACCCACCACACACACACACACACGTATAATGCGCACACACACACACACACACACACACACATGTATAATGCGAGCGCAAATATACGCACCCACCACTGGTTACCGAGTGCTAGGGAGTGGATATAATATGCGGCTGATTATTTTTTGACTTGTTCTACTGGACGAGACGTGTCTTGCACAGTATTATCGGTTTTTTAAACCGTGTTATAATGGAAATTAATACTATTATTATTCACTACGAAGACATTATGTGATTACAGAAGCAAACATGTCTTCCACTTTACCATCGGGGTTGATGTTTAATATTTAATTATAGCTATATTTCGCGAAACATGAACCGGAAACGACTCGTCACGAACTCTCTCTCCTGAATTTCGCTCAGCGAAAGAGAAAATAGACGCTACTTCAAAATACACGCGCGTAAATAATTCAGAAGCCAGCCTTAATTGCCAGTTACGTATTTAATTCACAGCGTCGCCGAAAATGAGGAAAACGCGCGATCGCGTCAGAGAGACGTCAACTTCAGCTATAGACGGAATTAACGCGGATATAGAGTTCACACGCGCAAGTGGCAACTTCATTGAATGCGCCTAGATTTCCTCGGGGAGCGGAAATAACGGTTAGGCTCGCGTGCGTCATTGGATAGTCGAACGTTTTTATACCCGAGAGCGCGCGCGCGCGCAATTTATCTTGACTTGGATTTGCATGAAATTCATTTGGATAGTCGGCACTGTTAGCTCGGTAATTGATGGGGTAATCGGAAAATTTACATTGTTTCGCGCGAATGAGAGCACTATGTAATTATGTAGTATAGACGATATATAGGGTAAAACAATATATGTATATTTGCTCGTGAACGGCAATTAACAGGTTCAACGTGTGGTTTCACTATTCGGTTACCATAGACGGTTCTCTATTATCATGATAATAGAAAACGTCTCGGATTCCAATTATAGTTCACATTATTTCGAAATATTCTGTTACACATCGTCTTAATTATCATTCATATCAATTCTATGGGTCTGAAGTTTGCATCGTTGGAATGCAACGAAATAATTTCTTACAATCAATTAAAGTTATTAAACAATCGAAATTTGATCTAAACCTTTGTTATAAAGTTATGTTATTCTATAAAACACTAAATCTACATACAAAATTAATATTAATTAATTAAACCATGAAGCAAAATAATTTTTTTTGTTTATTTCGTTGCACTCCAACGTTGCAAACTTCAGACCCATTCAATTCTATCCCTGGCTTTTAATTAACATTATCAACCTACGTAAAAAATAACATTTATATCAATTGGTTCCTAAACCTTTTACTTCATCCCCAAAGAGCAAACAACTCCCACACCCAAAATTTCATCCCCCCTCAGCCATATATATACGCGACCGATTATCTCGTCGACTCTCCTCATTGATATTCAGCGCCGGAACTTCACTACTTCTCCCCCTCTCCTCACGCGCGCACTTGCCAAAACCGTGACTTATCTCTCTCGTGCATCTTTCGGGAGCGACGACGACGACTCTCCCTCCCCTTCACGCTGTCCTCGAGGCGATTGTCCGTCGCCAGATTTATTTCCCCGGGGCGGCTGATGGCGTTTTCGACGTCGTGCAAAACTTCTTCTCCTCCACACGGAGATTTGTATCGCAAGAGAGCGTACAGCTCGCGAACAATGGTAATAGTTTCGATGGTACACGGGCGTGTATACGGATGGATGTAAGGTATAATCAGGCGGAAGAAATTGAAAATGTAGAGAGGTATAGGAAAGCTATATGTTTATTCAGGAGCAGATATTATGCGAATGCTAGCGACGGTATTGGGATTTCGTAATTGAATCGAATGGTTTTTCTTTTTCGCTCGAGTGGTTCTGTTTGTTCGAGGGAGAGAGCGGAGGCCGAAAGGCAGTGCCATTTTTTATATTTAAAGTTGAAATTGCGCGCGTCTATGTGCTGCTTGAACTTTGCCATCATCCAGTAATTTGCTTTCGATTTTTTTAATGCGCATAGAAAGAATTTAATAAATCAACATATTGAAAGAAGTAGTTGACAAAACCATATTTTTTTTTTAAATTACTACCTCGGGTCCTTTTTATATATGAATTGGTGCATGCAAAAAGGGTCCTTAGATATACGGAAGTTCCATACACTTGAGGTCACTTTTTACATGCACCAATTCATATTATTTAAGCGTAGAGAATATACGTGACTTAAATATATAAGCTAAAAAAGAATCTTAAGAATCTATCATTTACATTTATACAAAAATAAAAGTTTCCATTTGGTTAATGTTCAGCGCGATTTCCAAAAAGGATCTTACTCTAATAGTATTTTGCGCTCTATATTCTCTATTATCTCCCTAACCACTACAAACTCCACCACAATCTCAACAACACCCACCCTATCAGGCCGCATTATTTCGCGATCTCTCCGCGTGCAAAAATCGCGAAAGCTTAAACTCTCCTCTCCACTTCTCTCTCTCTCTTATCGATACACGCGCGTCGCCATACCACCGTGCAAATTCCGCTGGAACCAGTGTCCTCTCTCTCTCTCCAGCTCCGCGCAAAAAGACGCGCACACGCTCCTCATCCCTCCCTCTCTCGTAGAGATAAAGCACGCTACTAGGAGCAGTTTCCCCACTTTTATACTTGGCGGCGAACGGGCGCGTGGAATCACACTTCCCGTACTTTTTCTATTACAACATCCCAGCCGTGTTGTGCCGCGCTATATATGCGCGCGCTTTTTTCGTAAAAGCATCGGGCATTATTCTCCTTTTATTATCGCGCGGCGAAATGGAAGGAAAAAATCCTCTCTCTGTGTCGCTGCTAGGGTAAAAACAACGCGTGCATGTACGTGTACGTTCCTGTATCTTTGCGGTTCGCATTCTCTCTCACTCACTCCCTCTAGCGCACGCCCTCGGTGGTGCATCGGGGGTTCGGGCGTGACCAAATTTATATATCTATACGCTCGCTCGCGCCATCGGCTCGCTCTCGCCGTTTATTCTACGACGAGGCTGTTTTACGACGTCGGCTGCGCTAGCGCGCGCGTTCGTTGTACAGGGAGAGTGAGAGAGCTCTGCTCTGCGGGCGCTGCAAAAACCATAAACGCGCGTGTACGTGTGAGTGTGTGTGTGTGTATACGCCGCTGCTGTGTGTAAATATCTGCCGCCCCGGGGAATGCCGAATCCGATGGCATTTCGCGCCCGTGCGAGCGCGCGCGCGGCAGAGGCGAAAACACGCGTGACTGAAGGGTGTGCACGATGCGCGGCTATAAAGGGACATGTAAGATAGCTGTGCGACCAGCCCCGCTGTACATGTGTGTATACACGTGCGAGTGTGGTGCAGGTATGCTGTTTTCGAAGTCAGTGACGGGGGATTTATGGGAGCCGAGGTAGTGAGAGAGAGCCGCGTGGAATTTTTCGCGAGGGGTACGTGTGTAAGGTGCGGAAAAGGTAATGAGGGGCAGGGGAGCGTTGAATGTCGAGTGGGCGGAATAATGTCTGCCTTCGTGATTATTTTACTAAAGTGGAGGAGGCTGTGACTAAATTAATTATGGAGGTAGTCGCCTAACGATAAATTCGCTGTAAATTAAATAATATATGTATATTGGAGTCTACATTGTATTCGTAATAATTACTTTTTATTCTTTGTAGTATATTAATAAAAACTTCGTCAGATATTTACTTTAATCTTATATTGAGTTATATCTGCCAATGCCTATTCTAACGGATGCTTTCACGCGTTCGAGAATAAAAATATTACAATAGCAATGTAGTCATAATGTTATAATACTGTAATAACGTTATAATGCTATAAGAATAGAAAGAACCCGGCACACTTCTTATGAAAAATGACTTTCAGTCGATTTTCTTGAAATTTTGTTTAATAGTTCCCTCTACGTATGCTGATCAAAGTTCTTTTGGACGGAACACCCAGAACCGGTGATAATGGGTCCAAGTGTATTCCGCCCATGGCCATGGGGACTTTTGATTAGCCTACGTAGACGAACCTTTGTACAAAGTTTCAAGCAAATCGACTGAAAGGCATTTTTCATAAGAAGTGTGCGTGGTGTCCTTTGAAGTGGACAAGTTAAAATCATAAATTCTTAAAACGAAAACAAATAACATTTTTATTATGTTCAACATTTCAATGAATTCTTGTAATAAATAAATTATCAATTTTTTTTACAAAACTTCAACAGCAAAAAACCAACTAAAAATGTACAAAAAAAAGACAAAAAGAAACGAATATACAATAACACTTTACCCCCCCCTCCGCCCCACCTCTATCGATCACCGTACAAATGCACTCCTATAGTTACTTAACAGCCATCGGTGCACAAGTGGCCACACGCTATCTCTCTCACCCGCGTGTACGAATTTCTCTCCCACACACAGACAAGAAGGCGAACATAAACGTCTCCCCGATTCGATGGGTCAGTCGGGATTTCTGTCCTCGTATCCTCCTCCTCAGCTGGGTGTTCTCTCTGGCTCTCTCCTTCTCGCGAGAGCGCACGTGAAACCGTAACGAGAGACGCGAGCGAAGAGGCCTCACGTATATAAGGGGCCGAGTGAGAGAGCGCCTTTAAGCTCGCCCCGAGTGCTTTCCCCTCTTCCGGCAAGACACTACACACTCACACACACACACACACATACACACAGCGGTTCTCTCGAAAGAACTGCATTAGGTGATTGCGCGGGAGACAAGTATAAGGCGTCCGAATTTCCCGGGGCTTTTCTCTCTTTCTCCCCCTCCCTCTCTTTCTCCTTTCAAGATCGCCTTTTACCTTTTTTCCCCGTTCACCTCTCTTTCTCTGATTTTCCGGGCACGTGTGTGTGTGTGTGTGTGCGTGTGTGTGTCGGTGGGTATGTAGGGGTAAAGCGGCAATCTCGAAATATTCTGAAAAAATAATGCGGAATTTTTCTCCGTCTAGTAATGCGTTTTCGTCTTCGAGAGAGAAAGAGAGAGAGAGAGAGAGAGACGACGAGTTTCGCGCACGTGTGCACGCGTTTGTTCTGCCAATCGAGTGATGGCCTTTCGCCGACACGCACGCATCGTGTGTGTGTGTGTGTGTGTGTGTGTGTGTGTGTGTGTGTGTATAGTTTAAAAGTTAAACGCGGATTGGAAATTGCAGTTTCTTTCGAGCCGAACCCGCGTTGCAGCAGCAGCAGCAAAGTTAACTCAAGAGAGAGAGAGAGAGAGAGAGAGAGAGAGAGAGAGAGAGAGAGCCAAAGTTTTACAATTCACTCGCGCGGATGCCTCGCGGCTCTTTATACTTTTCTACGCACACACACCTATACATGTATACACTCACGCGCGAGAAGATATTCTAAGCCTCGCGCATCTCGATTTACCATACGCGCACTACCGCCGCGCGCAACTTTCCTCGTATAATTAAAAACGACGCGAGGAAGGAACGCCGGAATATAATACACGCGGAAAGGCTGCCTCTCTCAAACACCGCACGCGCGAACTTTTATTATTACCCGCGCGCTCTGCTCCGAGGATTAAGATTAAAACAACTGGCCAAAGTTAACTTTGACGCAGGGGCGCAAGTTTTTTTCAATCTCCTCCGTGATGTATCGGCTCTCGTCGGCGAAGATTCGCGTTTTAATTAGTTGATTTAATAGAGCGAGCGAGGGGATTGATGAGCGACAAATTGGATAAGGAGCCGCCGCCGGCGACGAGAGGCTGTTATTTCGAGAACAAGGGAGTTTGTCTTCTCTCCGACGGTGACTAGAGTCTCTTGCTCGCCGTTGTGTCAAGCGGGATGGGATTAATCAGAGGTACGCCGGAGCGCTTGATTATGAAATATTCGTTTGGATTGGTTGGATGTGAAGGAGTGACTGACCTAAGGTTTTGTAATCGATTCTTTTTTTTGTAAGTGGTGTAATGCTTGAAGAGTGATTAAATTTAGAAAAATATTTGGTAAGAAGAAAATAATTGATTCTAAAGTGATTGCAAAAAATTGATTATTATTTAAATAAATTATGAAATCTAATTTGAAATGACGTTTTTGAAACGTATTGACTCCAGAATTTCCCAAGCCAATTGTAAAATATGAATTTGAATTTATAAACTGAAAAGAAGGAAATCCTTATTTAACATTTATATTGCATTCCTTCTGATAATACGGACAGTACGGATTGTTATTTGTATAAGATTGAGGAATTAAATTTGAAAAATGGGATTATACGATTAAACAATGCAACCATATAGACCATTTGTAATTTCATTATTTAATTGAAAATAATTACATGAACAAATCACCCGCATAATCCTGTAGTTATCGTGCCACAAATGCCACTATTCACCATTCGTCGCGCAAGCTTTAAAAGACCAATTGAAAAGCCAACATCCCGAAACGATCGCCAGAAAAAAGTCGAGCAGCGGCAGTGGTTAAGACGGATCGAAGCCAGAAAGAAAGCGAGCGAGAGGAACTTAATGAAAGTACAGAGCCCGCGCGCGGCCGCCGAGATAAAGAAAACCGTCGACTACTCGCCCTTCACCCCCTCCCTCTCCGCCGCCGTCCTCTTCCTCTTCATCTTATACAATTTCCCGGGCGTCCCCCAAAGCCTCTCACCTGATTTAATACGAGCGGCGCGCGCGGGGCGATCAAACGAGCAGCTCCGGCAGCGAAAAAGAGAGAGAGAGAGAGAGAGAGAGAGCCCTCCAGCTCTTTTCCGCCTCTAGGGCTTTTCTCCCCCCCTTTTCTTTTTCAAGCCGGCACACCTCATTTCCATACGTCGTTGCGCCGCGGAAAATTGATAGCGCTACTCGGCAACAGCAGCAGCAGCAACGAGCTCAACAAGTAAACCCCGTAAATCAAAATCAGTCGTTTACGCGCCGCGTAAATTACTCGTCTTTACGGCGCGCGAAGGACAATGTCTCTCTCTCTCTCTCTTGCGCGCGCGCGCGTAGGACGAGTTTTATTATATATAAAGGGGTGAGAGGAAGAGAGAAGCGGAAATTTCCGCGTTTATGGGGGCCCATTCCATTTCGCGGATTTTCTAGGTCGAACTAATAAATTCGCAAGCGTAAACCGTAAACATTCATGAAAAACGTCGATGGCCAGGCTATGTGCGTCTGTATACGTATATATATGTATACGTGAGAGTACATCTGTGATTACTGCCATAGCCGTAATACTTTGTGGATGTGCTACTACTGTCGCAGTAGTGCGCTTTTATGGATTTTGTGCATTTTCTTCGCCGTCGCTGTCTCTCTCGCTTTTTTTGCTCTACCTCGTTTTTTGTTCTGCCGCTGTTCTTTTTATGTAAAGTTTTATAGTGGGCTGAGTAAAAAGTTGTAAAGGTGTTAAAGAGTATATGTTTTGAGGGTTTTTAAAGATGATATGTGATGCTCGTTTTCTCGCTTGAGGTCTTAAATTTTACATTCTTATGTAATAGAAATTAATATAGGTATATGTATGTTCGGTCCATACAAAATAAGTTATTATTTTAATTCGATGAATTCAGTTTCTTTTATTACGTTAAATCAACGAATTTAGTAAAACGGGAGGTTGTAACCATGAATTTTTTAATTCAATTTATGCAAATTATCATGATTATGTTTGCTGTCAATTAGTGGAACTCGAAAATTCCCGAAAAATGACGAAAACATTCACTCAAACATAATCTGAGAAAAAAAAGTGAATTAAACATAGAAAAAAACCTTAAATTACTGCAAAAAATTTATTAATTATATATTTGCTCGTAATTAGTACAACTCGAAAATTTTCGAAAAATAACGGAAAATACGAAAACATTCAAACATTTAAACTCAAATATAATCAGAGAAAAAACGTGAATTAAAAATACAAAAAAACCTTAAATTACTCGAAAAAATTCATTAATTGCTTCACCTTAATAATTAAAACAACAACCTCCCGCAACTCCCCCCTCCCTATCGCGTTCATCAACTTTCCGCCGTAAAATTCCGCCTCGCCGGCGAATAAAGTCTCTCTCGCGCGGAGGCGAGCGAAGGTGTACAGGTGCGGCGTGTTTGGCTCAACTTTTTCCGCTAATAAATTTGAGCCCCGATCCGCTTTGACGGGGCCGCCCGCCCAATTAATAGCGGTCGATCGAGCGCCGCCGCGGGCGAAAATTAGAAAATTCGCCGACCCAAGCCTATCACTTTCTCGCACACGGTTTTGATTTTTCCTCATTTACTCTTTTCAATAAAGTGTACACGTATACCTAGCGGTGCTCGAGTGTGCGCGTCGAATGTAAGCGGTAAGGTAATATATCTATATATACGAGCGTGTGCTACACGAGTGGACGTAATAATAGGGAGAGAGTCTCTCGAAAAGTTCGCACATAAAAATGCCCCGGGAATTTACGGTCAAAGTTCGCGAAATTTCTCCGTAATTGTCCGAGATGTAGCCTCTTCCCTTCCTTCCTTCCTTCCTTGTGTGTGTGTGCGCGCGTTTTCGATCTGTGCTCTCTTTCTCTACTTTTTACTGCAACCTTACAGACGCGCTCGCGCGCATACGTGAATGAAATAATGTATGGGGTGATTCAGCGCGAGCGATATATATACATTTTTTTCTTTCGACAGCGGGTAGGCGGAGCAGACAGCTTTCGCGCGGGCGCGCGCGGGAAATATTCTGAGGGCAATATTTTTCGGCGCCATGCATATCGTATATATATAGGAAGATGTTGGTTTATTTGGCCGATGAAAGTACAGTCTTTCTGCGCTTCTTCTTTTATGGGCCTGTAATTTTTCATTTCTTTCAAAGAAGGAGCCTGAGTAAGCGGGATTCTTTGAAGTGCGTATGAGTGGAAGTGGAGGATTAATTAATGAAATACATGCGTTTTTTGCAGGAGGTATAATTAATGTGGTTATGTGGTGCAGAAACAAGTGTTTGTAACAAGTCTGCCGATTTATTACGAGGATTTTCGATAGTTAAGAGGCTAACAGGGGATAAAAAAACACTCGATAAGCTTTAAATTACAAAGCGATGAAAACGCATATAGCATTCATTTTATATTTACTATACCTAACTTAAATAAAATTTTACTAAAATAACTCAAGACAAGTATCTCCGTTACTTCTACATTTAATCCTAGCCTCTGTCTACGATTAATTTCCTTCCAAACCGCTACACAACCTCGCCACTACCACTATACCTTTATACATCCACAAACCGGCCTCTAATCGACGAAATAAATCATTCACACGTCAGCCCGGCATTTTTTTCACTCGCTCACTCACTCTCAGCCATCGCGGCAGAAAACAATTCTCCCTCTCGCGGCACAGAAAAAAGCCCATCATCCTTTGCTCAATCGAAATTGATGAACGCTGCGACTGCCGCCGCCACATCACCTGCATATATATACGCACGCACTCGACGAGAGAGAGAGAGGGAGTTACGCCACTACCGCCGCCACGTAAGAGGGCGGTTTTTTCGTGCCGCGCGCACGCACGTTGGCTGCAATAAATGAATGGCACATCGCGCAAGAGGCTCGAATAACGCGCCTGCCTGTCTGCGCTAGTATTTTCGTAAAATTTCATCCTCGACTATATCGCGTATATACGCGGGTACGCGCCTCGACTTCATATACGCGCGCGCGGCCCCCGAACAATGCGCGCTGGTATTCCATCCGGTCTCTCGTGCTTTTTCACCCGCCACCACTGCTGCAGCCGCCTCTTTTTTTTCGACGCGCGAAATTTCGCTTCCTCTCTACTACTCGTCCCCCTCTCGCCCCCCGTACGCGTAACGCGAGATAAATTACAGTCAACGCGCGTGTGTGTGAGCGTAACATTCCAGAAATATTGTTTCAATTCGCCGGGAATATATATCATGCGCTCTTTCATGTACTCGCGCGCTTAATTTCAAGTGTTCTCTCTCGACGGTGACGACGACGCGTCTGCGCTTGCGTGTATTATACGTGTGTGAGAGAAGCGGTAATCCTTTTTTTGGAGGAGGAGGAGAAGGGGCGGGGGTGCAGTGGGCGATTTTTTAGCGCGCCGGAAAATTCGTAATAAACAGGGGGCGAGAGGGCCAGAGGAAATCCAGTTTGAGATATGTGAGTGGGTGAGAGAGAGAATTGTCTAATAAGCTGGAATGCTCGGGGCAGGGTTTTAATTATTGTGTAATATTTTTCGGTGAAATTTTAATAAATACAAGGGCGTCGTGTTCTAGAAATGCAGTATTATGCGCCGAAATACTGTGCTTTATTAAATATTCGCGATAAGCCGCGTCGTACGGGATGGAGAGTGAGGGATGAAGCGTAATAAATTGCTCTTTCTCTCTCTCTCATTTATTGCGGGACTGGATTTGTGTACATACGAAAGCGAATATCGCAGCACTTGAATTAGTTATGAATTAAGCACTATTGTATATGTGAAATATTCGGATTTCCTTTTTTCCTCCACTTTAATGTATCTGAAATTTAGCAAACGCGTAATTGCTAATCCTTCAGCATTTCAAATAATTAGACTATACTCGTACACCCCTCAATCATCCAAGTCAACGATCGCCGCCAATACGTATCAAAATGAATCCCTAAAGGAAAAAAAAAGAAACTCGACAGCCCTTAATAAATACTCGTTATTCGCAATGCCTATCCCCTGATGGAAATCGATTCCATTATTTGGCTAATAAATAACTAGTTTCACCAATAATCGTCAAAAACTAGACGCTTTTCTTGGTCATTTCTATCCATTGATGAAACGATTTTGGAGTATTTAAAAGATATTAAAGTTGTCCAGTTTTTATAGGTAGGAAATGACTAATAAGAGGCTCGCTATTATGGCGAGGAGTGACAGAGACAGAATCAAACGGAAAAATCATAGCTTTCGTTTATATCCCTTGAAACAGCACTATAAACGAATTAAATATCAATAATTCGTATTTACATTTTCATTAGTATTTTAATATTTGTTTTTAAATATATCATCAAATTACGAAGAAAATTTAGTAAAAACATTTTAAGGTTATGTTATCTCTAATAGAGAATATGACCGGACAAATCGTTTCATCACTATCCAGAAAAAGGTAATTGAAATTTCAAACGCTCATACCCTGGTAGGAATGTTAACCAGAAGCTAGCCATGTTTAGTTAATATTATGGCTAAAAACGAACATCGCTTGTATTTCATAATTATGTACCAATCCGAAATAAATTATGGCATTTACACTTCATAAAATATGTATTTTAAGTAATAGAAGAACTTTTAGATGAATTATCTTATTTTTGCATTATGATTTTTGCTAAAAATGTTTCCATTTAATTAACACGGTAGCTATAAAATATGCGGTTAATTTTCTACCAGGGTCCCTGGTAAAAATTAGTCCATTAGAAATTGGCAGAGAAACAGAAACTGGCCATTGTAAATGACTAATTATTAGACACAAGGGTAACGCTTTTTTCTATATCAACTTCTCCCATTTTATGGAATAGCCCCAACCTTAAAATTTTCGCATTAAAATTTCATAAAAATTTAATCATATATTATAAAACTTATACTCTTAAGAGATAGTTATCGGGATATAAACAAAATTTAGTTGTCTTTGTACTATTTACAGCTTTATTCTATAAACTATAAACCAAAATCGTTATTTTGCCACGTGACTCTATCTCTCTCACGCATTGCCATAACAAATCGCTTGTTACTAGATTTTTAATCGCTTCGTCGGTTAGCTATTTTAACTAACATTAAAATGCCAAAGTAATAGATAGTACAAAATGTTGACCATTTTTACAGCCGATAAATGTGAAAAATAGGTTGAAAAAAGCATTACACTTATGGTAGAAAACTACCATTTTTTTGCTATCTTGGTTCAAACTTGCCGTTTACTACCCAAAAACTGATTTCGATTTCTACCAGGAGTAGTGAACGAAAGATTTTTACCATTTTCAGATTTAGACGAATTCGGCTGCTTAAGGTGGTTCCCTCAAGATAAGAGTTGATTCAACACATACTTGGAATTACACATATAGGTCAATAAAGACATAACGAATGTCATATCCAAATTTCAGAGCATTTTATCGTTTGGCTTCTGAGTAATTGCTGTACAAAGTTCCACGGATTTCACGGGAGATATATCTATATATATCAAAACTGTCGCGTTTTGTATCTGTTTACAACAATATCTATATCTATCTTTTTCCCTGAAAATAAAAGTCATTTTTTAATATATAAATATCCACTAAAAGATTTTCCACTAAAAGAGGGTATATTTACCTTACTTTAGCACTTTATCTGGGCCTTTCTATCAGCTAGAACCATAGTTATCGATAGAACAAGTTTTACCACTGTCCGCATGATTTAAAATGATCCTATCGATAAAATGACTCTAAATTTGAAGAGGGTACTCCTAAAAAGTATAATTCTCGTATGAATGTAGGATTTTTTGATTCAACGTCAGGAAAAATGTTTACATAAGAAAAATATCAATAGAAAGGCCCAGATAAAGTGCTGAAGTAAGGTAAATATACCCTTTTTAGGGGAAAAAATTGTAGAATAATCAATGGAAATTTAAATATTAAAAAAAGACTTTTTTTTATTTTTAGGGAAAAAAGTGTCTAGCCCCCTTAATATATTTAAAAAATGATAATAACTGGTATCTCTTCACTTCTCATTCTTGCAGTCACGTCTAAAATCTGCACTCCGACGAATTCTAACCAAAATTAGAAACTTTAAGTTAATATTTCGTTCATTATGAACGTTCGAAATTTCAAATACATCCAGAAATTAGCTGGTTTAGTAGCCATTTATGAAGTTCCAGGCCATTTTCGATAAAGAAATTGCTACCAGGATCGAATCCAACGTATTTCCCCTTCGATATACGTGACGCGCGCCCATTACCTCCTTCGCTTATTAATTTCCGCACTAAGCATACACATACACCGCTCTTTCGCATGCGCACGATAGATAATTTTTTGCCCTCCCCGTAACCCCATCCCGCCTCGTTTATAATTTCACGCTAATTAGATCCGACCCCTCTTTTTCCACCCGCATCTCCCTTCGATACATCTCCTCCTATACCCTACACACACATGCGCACGCGCACGCTAATCGCGAATCCCCAGTCTAAAAATTATACGCGAACCCTCGTTGTCGCAAAAAGGGTATATAATACCTATACTACCACGCGCTCGCGACAGATTATACACGCAGGGTATAGGGCAAAAAGCCGGCTCTCTCGCATTCTCTTCGAAGAGAACTTCACAAGGTGTAGCGCATCGGCTCTCTCTTTACAATATTAAGCCCTTTTATTAATGGCTGGCAGGCAGGCAGGCACGGCTGCTGCCGCCGCGTAATGGCCGACGAATCGATTAATCGAAATTCGATACTCCTGTCCGGCACGAAGAGTGCGCGCGCTCCACGCACACGCGCGCGCGGACGGGGGTCTTAGTCCTCCCTTTCCCCCCGTGCTCGCCATAATAAAGTTAATAGTATCATAAACGTCGCTCGTTCCCATCGCCACAGTAGCCCGCGCTCACTCCTCTCTCTCTCTCTCTCTCTCTCTCTCTCTCTCTCTCTCTCTCTCTCTCTCTCTCTCTCTCTCTCTCTCTCTCTCTCTCTCTCTATGGCCACTTTTGTCGTTCGCGTAATGGGTTTAATGGGCGACTCGTGCGGAGCCACGTATCTGTGTGTCGATGTATTTTGTAATGCGCGCAAGAGAGGCCCGCCAAAGCAGCAGCAGCCGACATTGAGCCGCGTAAACAAGGGAAGAGGGAGTCTTAATGGACCGCAAGAGCGAGAGAGGAGGATATATATATATATCACACATACATCCACACACGTGCGAGCAGCCGTCTTCTTTGCCCACGAGCGAATATACTTGCGTGCCAGAAAGTCGCGGAACGAAGTGTGTGTAGTGTGCGCCGTTGCGAGAGTTAACGATTAGCAGAATAGAGAGTAGACGAGGAGAGCTGTAAAACTTCCTCACGCGCGAAGAGATCGGTTTTCGGTATAATACATACGTGGCTGATGTGTTTTGCCAAACGACGCGGGTGTAAAAGCTGTGTGCCGGAAATAGAGCTGCTGGACCTAGTTTCTCACCAATGTCTGTGTTGTGTGTGTGTGTGTGTGTGTGTGTGTGTGTGTGTGTGTGTGTGTGTGTGTGTGTGTGTGTGTGTGTGTGTGTGTGTGTGTGTGTGTGTGTGTGTGTGTGTGTGTGTGTGTGTGTGTGTGTGTGTGTGTGTGTGTGTGTGTGTGGGTGTGTTAATTTTTGAAGGATATAATCAACGGCGTTAAACTTGGTTGCGGCACACGTGCGTCATGTAGTAGTAGTAGTAGTAGTAGTAGTAGCAGTAGGCTCGCTAATGGAGGGCTTAACTTTTTTACATCCAGAGCATCCGCAATCTCTCCCCTAAGCTGTAAATTTAAAAATTGATTGCGAAATATTAAACTCTCGCGCAGTCCGCCCCATCGTTTTTCATCTCTCCCTCACCCTCTCTCTTTCGCTCTCTTTCCACGCGCGCGCGCGCACTACACATTTTAAAGTGGATTATTTCATTTTTGCCCCGAAAGCGAGAGAGAGAGCGAGCGGGAAAAAAAGAAAGAAGAACCTGCGCGAAAAAACGTAGCTAAAGGGCACGACGCGAGTTTTCCTTCGCTACAGGGCTTTATGACGTGAAATTGCTTTTAATCCCCGCGCACGCGCATTCCTTCATAAAATAGCCATTAGGATTGTACGTCGGCGGATGTTAACATGAAATACAAATCATTCTCGGGCGCACGGAAAAGCAGAGAGCGAGAGGTGGGGCGAAAGTTTTTACGCGCCGGAAGAGTGGAAAGAGAGAGAGTGAGAGCTTTACGCGCTAATCCAAAAAGCTTTTCCGGCATCGTCAAACCTCTCTCTCTCGTGCGCGCGCGCTTGTCCTCTTTACGGCGCGCAAGCTTCGCGCTGTTTAACTTTACCTCCGCGACCCCGGAAATTCTCCGGGAATTCAAATTATGTTTTGCAGGCGCGCGCGTGCGAGAAAAAATTCCCCGCCTGCATACAATCGACTGCACACGCTCGTTCCTCTTTCTCCTCTTCCCAAGCCCTGCCCCTCCTAGCGTTTGTTAAATTGCAAATTTAACCCGGGGCTTGATTAACGCGCCGCACTGAAATATTGAAGAGCGGCGGCGGCGGCGTCGACGAGCTGCGGAGAAAAACCAGGGGAATGGGCGCTCTCCTCTAATCCTCTTAGAGGGAGAGAGAGTGCGACGTAGGCAGTAGCGGCGGCAACGGTGGTGTATTACGGACTTACGGCGTTAAATTGACGACCACGAGAGAGCGAACTGTCGGTGCGGCCGCGAGTGATAGTATATATCGGTCCGTGTGTTCGGAATTTACGGGCGCCAGAGCAGCGGCGTTGTCGCCGGATTTGCGGAGTGCGCGAGCGCGGAAGTGGCGAGGGAAAATTTTGACGGGATGTGTACGGAGTGTAAAAGGGTTTTTTGTAGGGAAGCACTATTACCGATGCTTTCCTGGTAGAAATTTGGCTATTACGAAATGATCAGAAAGTCAGTAAATAGCTAGAATAAATGGCTAGTTAATGGTCATGATGAAACCCTTTTTCCCCTATATTCGACCATTTAATAGATTGGAAATAGAATGGCATAACCTCAAAATATTCAATTTAAATTTAGACTTGGCGTTACATTTAAGGGCATTCAATTGTAATAGATAGCTTACAAAAATGTAAACAATAAACACAGGCTAAAAAAACATTTACAGCACTTCTTTCTTAGATATTAACTGAAACCCATATTTCTCTATTGGATTCTGTCTCACTCCTCGTCATAAGAACAAACCTTCCACTAGCTATTTTCTAACTAAAAAACTAACCAACAGTTTCTTTTTCTCTCCAATTTTAATACGTTTGAAATAGTTAAGAACAAGCTTGTGTAAATCTTTAAAAAAAGTCTCTCTATTTTCAATCTATTAAATGGTTGAATAATGTTGGAAAAATCGTTTCATCGATAGATAGAAATATCCAAGAAAAGTGGCTAGTTTTTGGCTACACTTCACTAAAATTAGCTATTTATTAAGCAAATAATGAAGTCAGTTTCCACCACGGTTGATAAGGTTGATTAAATCGTATGACAGTATATTTTGGTTTTGACTAGCAGAAATGAACGTTTTGCGAAATTTGGAGGCGTTTTGCACTTTTGCACTTGGGTAGTCAACATTTGTTGTTAAAAAAAGCGAAGCATTCTTATCTATTTATTTTAGAAAAATAAACGAGCATTTGTAGTTTAAAACAAACCTGAAAAATTCATAGTTAGAACAAATGTAAAAATTTCATAATTGAAAAAACTATTTTTAAGGTCTTGTACATTTAACGTCAAAATACATCATTTTTTAGCAACATTACTATAAACAATTGCTATTAAAATAAATGAGGAAAAGATGGCATACCATAACAAGAATACATTATCTCTAATCAAGTGACAAGTACACATACTCATACACACCCACACACACATTAAACACGATCAATCAGTTTCTCAAGATTTGCATGAAGACATCAGCGCAGAGAGAGAAGCGCAACACTTAGACGGCGCAATTGATTCGTCACCGCGAAAGTCAACGACGACATTAGGCAGGCATCGAGTGCCGGCACGTAAACTCGATTTTGCGGCTGCACGTACCTACTATCCCTCGTTCCTCGCGCGCTGCAATTCGTCTGCGACTCGATGGGGTGAACGAACGCGCCTCCACCCCCCCCCCTCCCCACCCCTTACTCGGCTGAACTTGAATTGTTCCGCGCGACTCGTCTTACGTAGTTTGCGTACGCAGCCGCGGCTACGCGCGTGGAGGCGGTGAGCTTTTACTTTTCGTGTTATGCCCGCCGAACTGCGAGAAGAGGTAAGTAGGTTTGATTTGTTTGTTGTGTGTTAATGCGTTGGTTTAAAGTGCGTAAAGAATTGTCTAATTTTATTTGATAATTATTCTTAGTTCTTTAAAGTTGTCTTTAAATGATAACAGGAACCTTTTTTTCATTTTCATCGGTCAGAGGAAAAAATTAGGTAAAAGTCAAAACATAGTTTCCAGAATATGATTGCCCCAAACAAGGACGTACAATTTACATTTAAGTATATAATAGATTTAAAAATAAATATAAAATAAGTAACATGAAATTATTTGAGCTCCGGTAACACTATCTCTGCCCAACAAAGGAACAGAAACGCATCGGGATCAACGAATGTCACCAATATTCACCCTTGGACCCGGACACTTGGCCGTCATTTCCATCGGTTCAAAGTTTCGCTCTTGTCTCGCTCGACCCCCCTCCCACCCTCTATATATGCACATATATCTTTCACCCGGTTTCCGGGCGGGGCATAAAAAAATTTGATAGCTTTAAGCCCGAAAAATATTCAAAGAGACTTCCTCTCTCCCTCTCTATCTATTTCTCTCTCTCTCCCGGCCCCGTGTCTCAAAGCGATTTCTGATTCCGCGTACGCCGTCAATCAAATTTTTTGTCCACGCTCCGCCGGTGCCGGAGAGGAAAAGAGACTATTCCTCTCCCTCTCCCTCACCCATATACACACACACACACACACACACACACACACACACACACACACACACACACACACACACACACACACACACACACACACACACACACACACACACACATACATACACACATACATACACGTACACATAAAGACGGACAGTCGTTTCCTTTGACAAGGGAGACGCGTCCGGCGTGCATATACGCAAAGGCGAGCGAGAGAGAGGCAAGCATTCGGAGCTCGTACGCCCGCTCGAGTGCTCGAGTGAGCTACTTACCACCTCGACACGGTGCTACTGCCACGGCTTAAAGTGAACCTACGACCAAGAGCGCATGCACACACACATGCGATAGCGGGGAGAGATCCTTTCAACTTCTTTTTTTTTCTTCTAAAGTCCTCGTCTGGAAAATGTCAGAGTTCCTTTCTTTGTTTTTCGCCGAAAGCGCGTGTTGAGGATGGTAGTAGTGCTGGTAGTAGTAGTACGGGCAGTAAGAGGCTTCTCTATGTGTTTGAGCGTGGAATTAGAGGTTCCGTGCTCGCTTTCCCTCGAATGTTTTACCGGGGTGTAATAGAACGTGTGTAGCTTATTAGGAGAGCCATATGGGAGAGAAGTACCGTGGCGCGAGCGCACACGCATGTTTGATGTTGAGTGTGTGCGAGGAAAATTTCGCTGTGACATGTTCGTGGAAAAGGTAGGGAAAATAGTACACGGATAGAATTTTTCAGGAAAAATTACCGTGAAAATCACGGCAATCAGGGAACTCCGAATTCTCTGGGAATTTTTACTGTTGTCACGGTAATTTTTACTAACCTTCCCTACAAATTTTCTCTGAGTGTAAAGGAAAATTTGTAGAGGTTAGTAAAAATTACCCTGAAAACGGTAAAAATTCCCAGAGACTTCGATTGTTCTCTGATTGCCGTGAATTTCACGGTAATTTTTCCTGAAAAATTCTATTCGTGTATGGTGGTGATATTTTGGTTAAATGATTTCGTCATATATTCCTTGATTTTAATACTTTAAAGCGCATCGAACAACTAAAATGTCAATAAACAATTAACTTTTTAACAAAATTGGCACGATAAGCTCTCGAAAAAAATCCAAAATTCCTACTACAAAAAAAGCCTTCCCTGCTCAACGGCCTGATGTAGCTTCGAAACTAGCCACTTGCACTCTCATCTCTCTTTCACATAATATCTCTCCCAAAGAACAACGCGACGGCCTCGACGGCGGCAAGCTTTTGTTCAAAATCGGCGATTAACGCGCGTGCGCCCCGCAGCAAGTTCCCCTCTCGCGACAAAAGGCCTCTCTCTCTCCCACCTCCTGCACATATATACAGCACATCACGTACCGAGCCGATATTCGGGCGCTCGGCCCCCGGGGCGACAGCGCACCGTCTTCTCTCTTTTCATTAGCCGCAGGAAATGAAGCGACAGGCGCGAATCCGGGAATCTCGGAATTGGATTCTCTCTTTCTCTCTCGCGGCGCGGTGGATTACGTATTGATAAGTGTGTTTGCGTGTATGTATGTGTGGGTGGAAAGTGATGTGTTATGGGTGGCCTTGGCGCCTAAAGCAGTTTTATTCTCGATGGAAGATTGATAGATTGATAAGGCCAAAAAAGTGTATATAAATCGAAATGTGCTCCGTTTCAGAGAGGAAGAGATTGCGCGTCGATTTTTGAATTTAGGATAAATATAGAGTGTGTGCGTGTGTGCGCAGCGATGAATATATCCTCTCAAAGCCGTTTGAAATTTGAACATATTTTCGGGAATAAATACATTTTTTCGTTAGTATGGCGTTTGTGTGTTGGTATTAGAAAATAAAACCCAAGCGCGGATTTTTTGCGGAAAATTTAACTCTGTGCGCGCGCAAAATTGAAATGTTTGCGAACAGCGACGGAGGAAAAAATATCCTTTTTTTATAATTCGAATTGGAAATAAATACAGTATACTGTGGCAAAAGCAAACTCTAACATTTTCGTTTTTAATTCGGTCCCGTCGATAAACTGTTTTTTCCAGAACTCAGCGCATGTAATAAACTTCGACATCGACGTTTCACGTGCTCCATTACTTTTCGAATTATAAAAGCGAGCAAGAGAGATATTCATTAGAATTAAATCGGATTTCAAGCGTGGCCGTATTACGCGTGTATATGTATATATACACGGAGAAAAATGGTGTAACAAAAATTACTATATTTATAGTAATCGTGGGACAGACTTAAATTATCATAAAATTTACTACAATTTATAATAAAAATTCCTATGTTTTGAGTAATTTTTACTATGTACATAGCAATTTTTACTATAAATTGTAGTAAATTTTATGATAATTCGAGTCTGTCCCAAAGTTCCTATCGAACATAGTAATTTTTCTTACATTTATAGTAAATTTTCCTAAACATTTCTCTCAGTGTACATGGAGAAAAATGTTATAATAAATTTTATTATAAGTATAATAAAAATTACTATATAATATAGGAAAAGTGTGACATTTCCACTGTATGCTGCATTTTTGTTATAACTATATGAATAATTACAACATTTTTAGTAATTTTTATTACAGTGTTGTTATAAAAGAAAAATTGCTATACAACATAGCAATAACTGTGAAATAGTAAAATTTGAAATAATTGAGGTTATGTACTCCATCGCAATTTCACTTGGCCTTGCTTTTAGGTAAGCAAAACTTTGAAAATCTCGATTCAATCATTTTATTTTTTATTATGTATATTGATGATGAGTATTTTTTGTGCAATTGAAGTTATTCAATATTATCATTTAAGGGAGTTCTATGGTAACTACACTAGTCAAAACAAGTACACATTTTATCTCTTGTTGATTTACTTTATTACAGATGTTGTTATTAATAAACTTACACTAAATACCAATAATATTTTCATTTTAGATAATTATATCTATGTTAATAGTCTTAAATATCGATATAAAGTTCCATTGAGAAGTTGATTTGACTCATATTTTGAGGTTAAATGTATGTTTTTCGCTTTTAAACTTTTTTTCCGTAAATTAGAGGCATCCAATGATACTTTTGCAAGAAAATAAATCTTCATAAGATATTTGTCTTTCTATTACATAAATCTTCATAAGATATTTGTCTTTCTATTACATAAATTTTCAAAAATATCTTAGCGTTAATTTCTTTCTTATACGCAAATGAACACAACGAAATCGTGATTTCCCATAAGAGCCCATGTTAAAAAGTGAAAAATTAAAACATTTATTCCTTGACTTCTAGGTAGCCTAGCTTTCTAAAAATTTATATGAGAGCTTTTCATGTAAAAGTTAACCAATGTGCGAAATTTCAGAATTATCTTAGCGTTATTTCTGTTTACCATAGAACTCCCTTAAGAGATGTCGTAACCAGGGGTTTGACATATGTCAGTTCCACAATTTTGTACTCAAGAATCCTACTTGCGTAAGTGGTTAGCACGTCCGATTACTATGCTGAGGGTCCCAGGATCGATCCCAACCATCGTAAAAAAAAAAAAAATTATTTCTAATTTTAAATTTATTTTCACATTAAGTATTCTATTAAAATGCAAAAATAGTTCAAAAAATTAATTTTTTGAAATTTAGTCAGCCACAAAAATTACTATGTTGTGTAGCAAAAATTATTATAATTTCGATATGTCACACCGTTCCTATATTATAAAATTTTTCTCCGTGTAGCGTGCATCGTGTAACGTACCGTCGCCCTGACGTCACACACGCACGACATCCTTTTCAGTAACCTAAGTGATCTGGTAGTCACGCGTATGCGTTTGCTCGTATATATACGTGCGAAAGGCTGTTTCAAAGTCACCGTAATACGATACGCGCGCGCACGCATTCGAAATTTCATTCAATTCGCCTGAAAACAACTTTCGCTGAATATTGCTTGCACATAACGCAATAACCGCGCTGATTGGATATATTATTTTCGTTTTTGTCCCACCGAGGGGCCGAAAGTTCGAAACGAAATTTATAAGCGTTTTCCACGCGCGTCGTCGTCGTTATCAAGTTATATACACATCGTCTAATATTTAACGCTATTATATACACATATATGTATGCGTAAAAAATACAGGAGAACGAGAGAGAGGGATAAACTGTGCGCGAGCCATTTGTTATTCAGCTGTGCACGGCCGGAGGAAACGAACGAACAGCTGTCGTTCGAATCGAAATGAACCGAGAGAATACGAGGGGGTGGCAAAAAAGGAGGAAGAAACAGTCCTCCTCCTCCTCCTACTGCCAGTGTCCGTCTATCTCTCGGGTGCTATTTGCGCTTCTCCTTCCTTCCTTCTACCTCCGCTTCTATCCTACACACACGGAGGTGGCGGCGGCGGTAGTGGCGTGGATTTGCATAATTGTTTTCAGTTTACCCGCCGCTAATGAAGAAAAATACGCCGGGGCGATATCCGGTAACTGCCGATCTCTCACGCCCACGGGGGGCGGCGCGACCGGGGAAAGTTGGATTCTTCTCGCGCGCGGGAGAGGAAAACACTTTAATTTGGCGAGAATTGCCGGGGAGTGATAATTTCGAAGCGGAGGAGGACGAGAAGGTGGCCAAAAAGTCGATATGCTAATGCTGCGAAGCTGCTGCTGGCAAGCGAATTTGTTTATTTTCGTTCTTGATGGAATAAAAATTTTTTAGCACGGTGTGAGGATGATTTTTCTCTCTTTTTTTTTCTTTTAGTCGTTGGGGTTTATATAGTGAAGGTTTTTTATGGAGGTTCAGAAAATTTCTTAACGAAGGTTTCATTTTTTACGCCGAGATTGCCGAACTTTTTCCTTTAAAAAGCTCGCGAAAATTTGTTGATATTAAATTTTTTCGAGTTTATATTGCCGTTTAAAGCAAATTTTTTAATTACTCGCTGCATTTAAGCGCGCACCTTATTACGAAGTCTTAAAAGAAATTCAAAACGTCGTCAATTCGAAGTTAAATTTTCTTCATCCCTCCCGCGACTAACCACACCGCCGCGGCATTAAAAATTCCTTCCACGTTCGAATTACTACACTATATACCGTAGAGCTCGGCTGGCCCCGAAAACAAAATTAACCGATAAGAAGTCGCTCAGCCGTGTGTTAACCTTCCACTCCCACCCCCTCTGACCGCCATTTTATGACTCAATCAACGCGCCTCGCGCGCTTTACAATCGATTCGCTCGCTCGCCGCCTACCAAACATCCGAATCCCATGAGTCGCTCTACTGCTTATACGCTATACACCGCCGTTGCCTTGTTGTTGCTGTTGTTGTTGTAGGTCAGTAATAGAGATTTCAAGCCTCGACAGTTCCTCCCCCCTCCCTTTTTGATTCTCATTCTGGAAAAGTAGACTTCGTCCCCGTTGCCGACTAATACTACTACCAGTCGGTACATCACTCCCCCCTCTCTCTCTTTTGCTCGCTAGAGAGCGAGGGAGGGAGAAATCAGTAGGGAGCGAGGTGCAGGCGGCAGAGCATTTTAAACTCGGCGCGTGCTAGGCCGGTCACGTGTAGTGTCCGCCGGTACGAGAGCCGCATACCAAAACTTTTCTCTCTCTCTCTCTCTCTCTCTCTCTCTCTCTCTCTCTCTCTCTCTCTCTCTCTCTCTCTCTCTCTCTCTCTCGTAGTCCCCTAATCCCTTTCCGAGCGCGCGCGCGCGTCCAACTCGGCGCTTCCGTCGTCGCCTCTCTCTTTCGGCCCCGCCGCTGTGCCGGCGTTACGTGCCTTCGCGCGTCGCTCTCTCTCTCGACCGTGTCCTGGACGAGGGAGAGGGGAGAGGGGGCGCGAGAGGCCTTTATGTGTTTTTGATTGTTCCTCTAATATGTATGAACTTTGGAGGGATGGAAGAGAGAGAGGGACTCGGACGGCCCATTACCCGCGTTACTTATTCAGAGGGCCGATAGTTTTTTAATTCGCGGTGAGGGGATGGGGGATTGGCTCGACGAGAGAGGGGCTTGTGTTTTGATTTTTGGAGGTTTATAGGGTCGGAATTCATTAATGTTGAAGGGGTACGAGGTTTTGGTGGGGATTCGGTGTGATTTTTGGGGATGATGGACTTTTACGTTGAAAAAGATGAATTGGGATCATGCGTTGTTGCACAGCTTTCTAATGGGTCTGAAGTTTACATCGTCGGAATGCAATGAAATAATTTTTTACGATTGATTAAAATTATTAAACAATGGAAATTTTATCTAATCCTTTGTTATAAAGTTGTTTTATACTATAAAACACTAAATTTACACGGAAAATTAATATAATTTAGTATGAACTTGAAGTAAAATGAATTATGTTTTTTTATTTCGTTACACTGCAACGTTGCAAACTTCAGACCCATTCAATTCTAACCCTGGCTTTTAATTAACATTTTTAGCCTACACATGCTTTCTAGATGTTGTGGGAGTGCACAGTCTATTAGTTATAAAAATAAAACAGAAACTTGTTAAATGCTAAATTTACAGAAATTAAAAAGGTACACTATTCTTCTTAAATTTTCTAAATAGTCCCCCTTTAAGATAGACTCTGTTGGAGTGGGGGGTTTGAAATGTAAAAATTCATATAATATTCTGTTCATGAATTATTGTGTATAAAGCAATATGATATATGAAAAGAGTAAAAGTGACGAAAAAAAATTGTTTCAAGAAAATATCGATGTTGCAAAGTAGAGAGAAAGATGTGACAAGAAAACCTCGAGTGCTTTGTTATATTTTCTCTAGCTGACCATAATCTACTTTGCAATATCGGTATTTGATTGAAACATTTTTTTTTTTCATCATTTAAAGTACTCATTTTTCATATTAAATTGCTTCTTACACAATAATTCGTGAACAGATTATTATTATATAAATTTCGACGATGCGTACCCCCACTCCAACAGAAACCACCTTAAATGCCATTTTGCAAAAGGATTAATATTAAAAATGTCGACCACTCTTAGACCACTGTTTCATTCACGAAAACAAAAAGAAAACAATAAAACGGTCGTTACGCGCGAATACGTTCCGGAGACGTATGTCTGACCGAACATAGTCATTATCCACTTCGAAACACTTATACCCACATTTCTCGCCCGTAAATTCACCAAGCGCACAGCAGTAACTACTTTTTCGTGCTCTCCACATCACTTACAATAATTACTATAGCTATTCTGTTCCGAATAACTGCCCCGCATAAAACATAATACTCCCACCGACTGTTAATTTAAACCTTCGCCACAACAACAACAATTTTCACGAGTTACCAACCAACCATACCATCCTTGCTTCTGCTTATCCTGCGGATTTTCCGAAACGACGATGATTACATCCCTGCAAATACCACTATACAGTCGCCACGTGCACGCAGCCCGAAATCCTCCTCTTCCAGAGTCGCCATTCCCATTCTACTTACACCTATAATAAGACCCGAAACAATAACGTCAACTTTACGAGCAGCGCGAGCAAGCAAAAATCTACGCGCGGACAATGCAAAACGCCCCCTCGCTATTTCTAGTGGCGCGTACGTGCCAGTATGTGCGTTCGACAGTTGCTGCCGTCGTTACACGCGCGAGCGATGGAAATTTTGGCACGCGGGACAAAGGAAACGCGCGCCGCGCGGCTCATTTACTGCGCTACATGAGACGTATAAATATATCTAGAGTGTGTCGTACGCGCGCGCGTGTGTGTATGAAAGAGAATTTGAAAAGTTTTTTTTTTTATGTTTTTTTTCTTTGTAAGCTCGGTGAGAGGTGGCTCTGGCGTTTTTTTCTGACTTATATATACTAATTTTTTACAATACTTACTTCACATATTATATGTTTTGAAAAATGATATAATATGAAAAATGGGTTCTTGAAGTAGCAAACAAAATTTTTTCAAAGAAATTTCACTATTGTTAAAGAAGATATCGCTAATTTAAAAAAAAAAAACAACATTCATCCGATTTTAGTTTTAAAGGACTCACGTGGTTTTTTGTACAATTTCATGTGATGTTACCGATATGAAAATTGAAAAATTATCAAAACCTGCAAAGTTACATCCAATTGTTTGTAAATTTGTCCATGAATTTTATAAACAATTGGATATAACTTTGCAAGTTTTAAATAATTTTTCAATTTTCATATCGGTAACACCACATGAAATTGTACAAGGAACAACGTGAGTCCTTTAAAACTAAAATCGGATGAAAAATGAAAAAAATTTATGTGTTTCGTTGATTTTTTTTTTCAATTAGCGATATCTTCTTTAACAATAGTGAAATTTCTTTGAAAAAAATTTGTTTGTTACTTCAAGAACCCATTTTTCATATTATATCGTTTTTCAACTTATAATATGTGAAGTAAGCATTGTAAAAAAACACCGGAGCCACCTTTAAAGGATGTTAACGACGCGAGGCGGGGTACATGTGCGCTTTTTCCCCCGCTCCTGTACCGTCTAGCGACGGGTTTACGAGAGATGAGAGGAGACACTCGAAGCAAATTGCGCGTGATCAACGGCCGCGTGTATATATACTTTTTATGCAGGCATCTCTCTCCCGACGTTTAATTAATCGCCGACGATTTAGAAACCCGAGAGTTTTTCCACTCTCGCGTCGCATGTATATATCGAAAAACGAGCCCCCTTTCAGCGGTTTATTAAAAACGCGAGCAGCGACAACAGTACGCGCGGGAGTATTTTGTTTCAAGATCCCCGCCCCGCGTGTACACGGCGCGCGCCGGTTATTAATGCCGCGCGTTCTCTCTCTCTCGAAAACGGCACATTCAGCAGAGTCTAGGACGAGAACGGAAGAGACAGAAAAAAAGAAACGAGAGCGTCGCGAAATTACACAGCGCTCAATCCGCCGGCGTCTCCTTCGCATTATGCGCGCGCGTCTACTCCTTTGTCCTCCTTCGCAGCGTGGAAATCAAGCGCCGGCAAACGATCCTCTCTCTAATTGCGCGCGAAAAACGCCGTCGCCGTCGGTGTTCCTTATCATGCGCGAGAATCGAAGATTCGTTGATCGAGAGGGAGAGGCAGACTGCACGTCCGTTGCGCGCGACACGCTTCGCGGCATCCAATTACCGCGGGAGGAGGAGGCGTGTGTAATTGGGCCGGAATTTCTGCTGACTCTCTCGCGCTCTCTGCTGGCTGTACAGGGCGTCCGATCGCCTGCAGCGCCACACGCGCTTTTCGTTAATTAAACCGATTAAGCCCGGATTTTCGGACAAGCGCGCGCGGCACTGCTAGGGCGGGGAGAGAGCATCTTTTCCTTTCCCCTACAAAGGGTTTAGGTTAGAATGGATAAAAGGGGTTGGAAGTAGCCCGAGGCGCGTGATTTTGCAAAGTGTGGGTGTACAGAGGGTGGACACGCGGCAGTCGCGGGCGTGACGGTTGGCAGCTGGGGAGAGCGAATGATGATGATTGTTAGCGCAGCAAAGTTGACGGCGGGGGTGATTTTCGAACCCTTTGCGTTGTTGGCGCATTTTTCGTTAAAGATTGACGATGACACGTGCTGTGGGTGACTTGCAGACGGAGTAATTTTTTAAATGGCTGGTATTTAGAGCTGGCAGGAATTTTATAGTGTGTCTGGAAGATATTTTAATGATCGGGCGAGAATTCGGTTTCGCAGAAGGGTTGATTAAATTGTGTCTAAATATGGTTACTGGCGGTGATATTTTCACAGGGCACACAATGTTGACCATTCAATAAAGAATTGAAGATATTTGAAATTTTGAACGAACGAAATATCAACTTGGAGTTTCTAATTTTACTTAAAATTCGTCGGAACAGTTTTAGCTGACGCTATGAGAAAGATCTGAGGGGATATAGTTTCTGTCAAGTTTTGGAAGTAGCTAAATTCGGCTCTACACCTAAAAATTGACAACATTTTTTTTTTATCATTATGAACTTTGAAAATTCCAAGAACATAGAACTAGAAGAATTTTCTCCGACCTGAGTTAGTGAGGGACTATTCACTGCTTCATTATTGTTTAAATTTGATAAGGGACTAATTCATTTGTATTGATTGTAATATTAAATACGTAGTCAAATCAGTATTGAGTTCATTTCGATCTTAGAATTATTACAAAATCAATTAGAAGTTTATTGAGGTTATGTTTCAGAAGAAGGTATAGGCAAATTTTTGCCCGACTTAACATTCCACTCAATTCGCATAACGCAGTAGTTGGACACATTTAAAAATATATGTCCGAGTACTGCGTCAAGCCGATGTCCGAGTATTGCATCCAACTCGACATAGGGCGTCCGACTACTGCGGTCTTGTTAACATTTTTTTGAACTTACTTTTTTAATAAAAAAAAAAAAATTAGAGTTTTTTTTGCATAAATTAGTAAAATGAACCCTAAATTAATGGTAAGAACTTGAAGCTTTGAATAATTTGCCTTATTGGCTCTAAAATCATCGTTCGTTTAAGAATGAGCTCCAAAAGTGTCCGGTATTGGGTATTTTACCTTATTTCACCCTAAAACATGAAAACAGATCTTGAAAACTTTATAAAAACGAAATGAATATTTTATTCCATCAGAACTGAAATTAATTCTTTGGATGCAATGCATTCTGTAATTATTTTTATCGCCTGTACGCAGTGAAAAATATTCTGGTAAAAATAACCATTCTCTTTGTCAATAGTGGGACAAACTTGAATTATGCAAAAAGATTAATACAAAAATATTAAACTTATAGTACATTTTCACTAAACATTATTAGTAAAAGCTTTAGCCATTTTTCTGCATAATCTGCGTTTATCTCCACATTAATAACCGAAATAGTAAGTTGTAATAGAACCTTTTTCGTCGTGTAAAATAAACTTGAAAATGTCAAATAACGTATAATCAATAATCCCACAGAATAATAATCACAAAAATCATTCAAATCCAGAGATTTTTCACTTCCAAACCCTTTCAACGACAACACGCACCCATACGTACAAACATATATCAGTATCTATATACTGTGCGCCGCGCAACGCTCGTCGATTCAACGGAATCCACGCTACATACATATCCGCACAGCGCTCGCGCACACGCCTGCGCATTTCCACGAGTGTAATATTAGGAATTCAATGAAACTATGTGCAGCGCGCGTAAGAGAGAGATGAGTCTCTCTCTCTCTCTCTCTCTCTCTCTCTCTCTCTCTCTCTCTCTCTCTCTCTCTCTCTCTCTCTCTCTCTCTCTCTCTCTCTCTCTCTCTCTCTCTCTCTCTCTCTCTCTCTCTCTCTCTCTCTCTCTCTCTCTCTCTCTCTCTCTCTCTCCCCGTCCAATATTTTTATGCGCTCAATATTTGACTTTCATTCGATTTTTAATTATAAAAAAAGTGCCGAGCGGGGAGGCTACACGCGCCATACCCCACGAGAGCGGCTGGGTAGAAAATTCAATCTGAACTTACGGCGCTCGCGGATCGCTGCTGACGCTGTAGAGCCTGCTGGCATCGATGGGTAGAGGATAATATTTTAATATATACTGGAACTTACCTGAAAAAGAAAATGGAAAATGGTTGGTTAACAATGGCTATTGTATTATATTTCATTTTACAATATGGATAATAGTATGAAAAAGATTTTAGGTTGATAATTGTGAGACCTTTTTTATTTTTTTTTTATATCATTTTTTCGAAATTTGTACTGCTTATCAAAACCAGGCTATCTAAAAAGAAAGAAATCTGCGTGTGTCGCAGGGAAAATAAATAGCTTTCATCCGGGGCAAAAATTTTTACACACATAAAATTTTCATGAAAGTGCAGGAGGAGCGCGGCGCGGGCTAAACAAATCTGTAGTAAAAACTTTTTATTTACCCGACGTACAAATAACACGAATAAATAAAACATTTTGCAAAAATGCGCCAGAAAAAGCGAAAAAATTCCGCCTCCGACGACGACGAAATTTCACCGCACACCCCTTGAAAAGAGGAACGCATTCTTCCGACCCACGAATTTTCGCGAGCCTCATCTTAAAGGTGAAGAAGAAGAAGAAGAAGAAGAAGAATCCTCAACCGGAACACAAAGCCGTTCGCCGCTTAATATTTTCCGCGCCCGAGCGCGAGAAAAAGCTTTGTCATCGTCATTAAGCGCTCGCTTAATCGCTCTCTCTCTCTCTCTCTCTCTGTCTCTCTCTTTCTCTCGCACGACCCGCGAGAGAATCTCGGTCACTTGGTTTAAATATAGGTATATATACAGTGCATTCTTTCGCTTGCACGCCTCAATATTTTTGCGACTGAGGCAGAGAGCTTCATGAATCCGCGATGTGACGAATGAATAATCGAGAGAGTGAGTTTTTTCGCGCGCTCTCGTGTGTGTGTGTGTGTGTGTGTGTGTGGAAGGCAAAACGAGCGAAATTTATGCGAACTCTCAATTCGTCTGAGGAGAGAGAGAGAGAGTGTATTTGTGTGGCGCCACCGTGTGGAGGTCTTTTATATTTTCCCAACGAGACGACGGCGACGGTGTATAGGAGAGGAAGTGGAGATTTATTCGGCATGGTAATGAAGTAATCGCGCGTGTAATGTCGAATGAGGGAGATGGAGCAGGGGAGGGGGAGGTTGTAAAATGAGACGGATATGTAAATAGAGAAGGAGGGAGCGGGTTTATGATGAGGTGGGTTTTAAAAAGTATTGATTTAAGGGCGGCTTCATATAAGAGTTGGCAGAGAGAAAATTAAAATGTATATTGCGGAGTGTCGTCGTTATAAGGACGGTGGCGCAACATGTTTTTTTAAGGATGTACTGGCTATAAGGTCCCTGCCAAATATCTGTGAATTCGATAAACTGCAATAATTAATTGTATGCGATGGTTGACCAAATTTAAGTTCTTGTGGGTGATTCAGAAGTATAATACGAATATATTAAGCTTTAAAAATTGCAAATCGAATAAAAATTAACAAAGTTCTGTTATTTTTTATAGTTACAAAAATCGAGTCATTGAGTAAATTTAGTAAGTAAAGTGCCAAACTTTTAATTTTGATTCAATTTTTAATTTCTAAAGCTTATAATATTCCTGTCATGATTTGTAATCGGTTAGGAGCATTGAAAATCGCCTATTTATCCGGCATTATTTATTATTGCAGTTTATTTCCCGTACAGTCCCTGCCAAAAGTTAAGTGACTAATATTAAAACAACAATAACAAAATAATGTAGGGTAAATAGATAATTTTCAATGCTCCTAACCGATTACAAATCATGGCAGGAATATTACAAGCTTTAGAAATTAAAAATCGAATCAAAATTAAAAGTTTGGCACTTTGTTGATTTCAGTATTAAAAATTTACTTAATGACTCAGTTTTTGTAACTATAAAAAATAGCAGAACTTTGTCAATTTTTATTCGATTTTCAATTTTCAAAGCTTATTATATCCGTATTATACGCCTGAATCACCCACAAGAATTTAAATTTGATCAATTATCGCATACAATTATTTATTGCAGTTTATCGAATTTACAAACTTTTGGCAGCGACCTTATGGCCAATACAACCTTAAAAAGGTTGGAGCTAATGGATGGTAAAAAAAAAATTATTTAATATAGTTTCTTCTTATACACATTGCTAATGATAATGTTGCAGCAATTATAGGTATAAAATTATTTTTATAATTTCAGGAACAAAAGTTTGGTACAATTATTCTAAAATAAAGTTGAACTTTAATTTCTGAAGTTCATAAATCCGTAAAATAAGTCAATTTATTTCATGTACAACATTTTAAACAACTACCTTATAAGAAAAAAACCTGTTATGATCCCAAAAGACACTCCCAACATTTATACACTGCGAAACTAACTTTTTTCAATCAAAAATCTAATTTGTAAAAGCAAACCTACTTCCAAAATCATACCTCCCTCCTCGATCAACCCTATCTCCCGAAAACTTTTCCGTCAGTTCTCTCCCACCTCCCAAAAATACAATTTTCCAAAATCTACGGATAAACCATATATGGTGTCCATCATCCATTTCCAACTTTCCGCCTGCTTGCGCACGAAATCGCAATTTCGAGCAGTAGCAGCAGCAAAGTGAAAATGGCTGCTGATGCTCTGGCGCGTGCGAGAAGGGACTGTTTAACCCGCGCTCGCGCCGCATTAACTCGTGAGCCCGAGCCGAAAACATTATCGTTACGAGATTAGTTTTGCGCGCGAGCGAGTGGGAGAGAGAGAGAGGGCGATCCTCTAATGCCTTTGCTTCTCAATTCCCGAAAATGAGGGGAGAATTATCCCTCTAAACTCGGATTAATCTGCCGAGTGATTCCCTAGCTCGCTTTTCGCGCGTCTGGCCCTATACATTATATTATCCTGTTCGCGAGCGAGCGAGATGGAGAGTGAGTGCTCAAAGGGGGGCAAAAACAAATTTCGGGGGTCTTTTGAGGCCGCAGGAGCGTATTTTTTTTTTCTGGAGGGGCGAAATTGCGCGTTTAATATCGCCTCATGCGCGCGCGTGGTTTCGTTTAGGAAATGTAATTTCGAAATTGTTATTAAATATTAAGGTTACCTAGCAAATGATTAAAAGATAGGAAATAGTATGCATGTTGTATTTTGATATGTAAACTATGTAAATTCGGAGGATTTTAAAGCCAGATATATTAACTAAATTCGAGCATTGCTTCTATAACTTTTGAATATTAAACTATCAATTATTTTATTTATTGTTTTGGAGTTAATGATTAGAACTACGAAAACTACGATGGAGTTATTTGTAGTCCTTATAATCACGTGTCACAGACGCGTAAAGAAACGTTATGCACAAAATTAATTAATCTGTTTACATTTATTTATATTCGATGGAACTTCTGAGCCTATACAGAACGACATGATTATAACTATTTTTACTAAATTCCAAAAAATTCACAACAAATGAAAACAATAAGATCCAACTGACTAACCCATCCTCCCAAGATAATCAATTGCGTTGAACGAAAATGTATCTATTGACTCACTCCACTCCTCCCTATATCCAAGTCAATGCTCATTCTTTTTATAGACTTACAGTCACGAAACTTCTTCATCAATCCCAAATCTCAAACCCCCGATCCAGACGCGCATCAGCCCCGACAGCCGCAAGGAAACCATATCTCTCGAGAAATAAATTCCCCGTCGACACTTTACCATTATTAAGAAACAATATCCGCGTGTCAACAATTCTATCTCTCGCTCCTCTCCATCCGTTCCGCCCTATTACACGTCTCTCTACTCCCCCCATCGCCCGTCAAACTCGCATAAAAGGAGAGAAGAAGAGACGGCGGCGATCCTTCTTCTATCTATCTCTCTCTCCCCTACCCTCCATATCTGTCATGATTCACGCGCAGGGAGAGGTAAACGACCTCAGAGAGAGAGAGAGAGAGAGATAGTCAGAGTCCTTCAGTCGATTCTTCGACGACGAATTAATCGTCCCTCGGCCAATCGCGCGCTCTCTCGCTCGCCTCTCCCGCGTCATTAGCCCTAACGTCCGCCTGGAGACACTAACGTGTGTATAGGTTGAAGGGACTGTGTAATCCGCGCGGACGTCTCTCTCTCCCCTCCCCTCGCTCACTCGCGACGGAATCGTATTAGACGTAGATTCGATGTAATTAAATAAGAGGTAAAAGCCTCGCGCGGGTATGATATAATTCGTAAGTACGTATATAGACGCGCGAGCGAGCACACACGACTCCTGTTTTATATATCTCCCCCCGCGATTTATTGGCCCCGAAAATATAACGGACGCGGAATGATCTATCATACTCTCTCTTTCAAGAGAGAGAGAGAGAGAGAGAGAGAGAGAGTGAACGAATAGCCGTCTTTACGTCCGGTTTCATTCTCTTCCCGACGCGGGCTATTAAATCACGAGGATTATGATGAGGATGTGGCGGGCGGCCGGCTTTTACGGCCGTTGCACGCGATCGAATTAGGAGAGGATTTATTTATAGCGATCCGCCGGCGGATTTAATTGATTAAGTTTGCACGTATATTATACAGAGAGAGGGAAAAAAGTTATCGAGATGTTTATCGGGATCGGGAGTGTAAGTGTATTGGGTCCTCGTTCAGCTGTAAATTATATAGTTTGAGAAAAACTCTCTTATACGAACCGTCAAAGATACACAACTTTTCCGATGCGCACACACAAGCGCGCGCGTGTAATTCAATTATCATCGGCAACGGCAAGCGTCTCTACGCGCTTGGCTGCACTTAGGTATCCTGTACGCGCGCGCACAATGGCGCTAAATGGGAGATAAGCCCCCGGACGTACGGAAGTTCGGGGGAGGAGTTTCGCGCGCGTTCGACGAAGGTCGCGTGCGGATTAGTATAGCACGGGGGCCGGTGAGAGTTGAGTTGAGTTGAGGAGAGGAGAGTGAGAGAGACAATGGAGATGGATTGTTATGATTATTGGCGAGCCAAGTTGTACATAGTCGCCTGCGACCCGATAAAGTGTATGTGTGTGTCGTCTGCGCGAGGAATGAGGGGCAGGTTGGGAAGTGCGGTGAAATCTTGATTCGTTCGCCGAGTGCCGGTCGGGGGAGATATATATATATATTGTTGGGATATGAAGGTTTGAGTTCGAAATTGTTATACTTTATTATTAAAAATGTTTATTATCTTTATTATTATTAATTTTAAAATGATTTATTCGAGATCGGAATATTGTATGAATAATGAATTACGGAGGAAAAATATTTAATTAAAAGATATTTTTCGACGAGCATTATATAATATCATAATTAAGGGGTAATTATATCTCTCGAAATCCACATTTATTTACGTGATCGAAGTATTGCGCAAGCGAAAAAACGCATCTTACAATTAAACTGTATAACGCGACATAAAAAATTTCAGATCATTATTTTCCAGACGAAAATCCGGCTATACGTACATTACCCAAAACCATTACGGAGTTGAAAGGCTCTCTCTCTCTCTCTCTCTCTCTCTCTCTCTCTGTCTCTCTCTCTCTCTCTCTCTCTTCCCCTCTCGACCGGTAATATCTCAAAACAAAAACATCTCGAGCTCCCCTTGCCCTGGCAGCAGCAGCAGTAGTAGCAGCGCGCGATATTGAAAAAGTTTTAGAGAGAAGAACATAATGCATTTTAAATGTTAAATAAAAGGCATGAAACAAGAAAGCTAGAGCGCCCTCTCTCTCCCTCAACGTGTCCATTCTGTTCATTGTGTTCATTGGCTGGAACGCAGATAGCACTTAGTTTCCCTCCTCCCTCCCTCTCTCACTCCCTTCGACGGTCGAACTCCCTTCCGCTCCCTCTCGATTTTTTGCGCGTACAGAGGGGGGCGGGGGGGGGGGATTTCTATTCTTTCTCCAACGCGCGTTTTATCAATTTTTTTCCGCTCCCCCCGCTCAACGAGCGCGCATTTCGCTGCACAAAGCCGGTTAGAACTCGCTCCCACGCGTACGTAGGGGGTTTACACTGGCCGAACTTCTGCGGCCGCGCTCTCGGAATATTATACGAGTTCGCACGTAGTATACCCTGCTACTGACATTTATTTCCATCGAGTCTCTCTCTCTCGCCCTTCGCGATAAACGATGAGGTTATCGTACTTGAGCATCTGCTTTAGGGACGCCAAGTGAGCATATTTATCTTGGATTTTATTATAATATTCGCGCGCGTGTGTGTGTTTGATACGCGTTAATTAATTTGAGGTACGCGGGAATTTTCGAGAGCTTCAGCATTGGGCGCGAATGTGGAAAAATTTGATTCGACTGTACAGTTCCCGGAATCCGATGATAGTTGGGCGAGGAAAGCCGAGGTGTTTTTACACCGAAACACGCGCGTGTGTGTAGGTAGGCTGGTGGGATTATACCGTGTGTACGATTGGGTGTAAACACGGTTCTCCTCGCGTCCAAGTTCGAAGATTAACTTTGTAGCTTTGGATTATTTTATTATTACGTCTGTATCAAAGTGCAAATTTTATTGTAAAATTTATGGGGAAGAGATATATATTTCGTGAACGTATCGTTGATTTTCAAATAATGAGCAAATTCTGTTTGATGTTTTGATCGTTGGAGCATAACACAAAATACTCATTCAGAATAATTAAATGTTATATTAAAAATCTAATACGTATTTAAATATATTTGGTTTGACGTTATTATTGCCACAAAATATTAATTATACGTGAACAATCAACATATGCTCCGAAATGAAAAACATTTTTTGTTTTTAAATTTACATAACCTTCCAACAAAATAAGCTTTATACTCGTTAAAAAAAAAAAAAAAAAAAAATTACCTGTCGAGATTATACGACCAATGATCCATATCTAGATTATTGTTCTGATCTAGAAAATGGTCCAACTCCATTTTCATCGGCGTATCATTAAGGTTGCCAGTGTTGTTATTGGGATCGTAAAAATTTTGGCGGAAACGAAGCATCTTGATGTGTGTGTAAAAAAAAAGACCTCGTCGCAGTATCAAAATCTAAACTGAAAATTCCGTAACGTTAAAAAAAATACAAAAAAAAAATCCGCGCGGAAAGAGAAGAAAATCGAGAAAAAGCCTCTTTATGACTCCGATTCATCATCCGCAAACTAACATAAACAAAAAGCCTCTCTTTCATCCCGGGCAAAAAGTCTCGCGGCAAACTCCTTTAGAATGATAAAGACTCTGTGACGACGAGGAGTAGGAGGAGAAGGAGGAGGGCGACCCTCGAAATTCTTAAGCGAGAGAGCGAAATGGCACGGCGATAAATTTCGCTCTCCCCCGAGCAATTGCACCACTCGTGAGTCGCGCAAGTCCGCTCTATGCGAAGGCGGCTGCAGCGTAGCGTTAATCTCACCGTCGGCCGTCCTCCCCCTCCTCCAACGTTGCTTACCGAGAGACGCGCGCGCGGTTCTCTCTCTATAGCTGCTGCAGAGCACAGCAGCAATCACGCGAGCGCCGGCTACTAGTTTCTTTCATGCCCGAGGGCCAGGGATTTTTTCCTTTTTTTATATTTTTTATTTTGAATGGGACGTTAAAAAATGAATTTCGCGCGATATGGAAAATACGAGAGTTTGATAAAACGTGACTTTTATGAAATTCCGAGGGAAAAAAACGCAGTTGTAGAATATTCATTGCGCGTAATTTCCCGCGAACGTGGAAATATAATTAATGTCGCGTTACGCGACGTTAAAATATGGATCTCAACAACAAACGAATAAATAAATAAACGAACGAATATAAATTCCAAACGACACTTCCACAGTCGCGCACGTGGATATAGAATTTCGGAGTCAAGAGGCGTATAAAAATTTCAGAGCGGCTGACACGTGAGAGAGCTTCCGCGTCTAAAAGCCCCGCGCGCCTTTCTTAATTTTCTTCTCCTTCATGTCTCCCGCGCACCCGAAAAAAGCATCGCACTTCTCAACAATACCTTCTCCGGCACTCCACGTGTCTTGTCTGCGTACGGCTGTATAAAAAGACAGTCGCGAACCCGCGCGTTTTATAAAATTCTCCACTCTTTTTTTCACAATAAGAACACGAAGACGAAGAAGTATAACAGTGGGTTGCGGCACAAGAAAATACAGAAGAATAAGACGACAACGACGGAAATCGGATAAACGCGGGAATAAAAACGGCCACGACTCGCGCGCGCAAACACGGGTGTACCTTGCGTACCGAGTCCAACAGTTAAACTGACTGTAGCGCTACGCGCGAACCGAATAATAGGCGTTTCTGGAACGTCGCGAGTGAGCGAGTGTAAACAGACTTTTGACCTTTTTGCCGGGGAGTTCGCGGCGTCCAAACACACATATACACACACATACTCATCCTCAACTGTCGTTGTCGCCGAGTGTCTTGTCTGGCTAGGAGAAGGTGAAAGCAGCGAAATTTGGAGCGAAATAATTCTTTTTTTTTTTCCTCCTTTTATATAGGTATGTGTGCTTGTAAGAGGTGTGCTATTTCGCACCGTAGAGGTTATGGAAATTCGGCGTGTGAATTCATAATACGAAATATATGTCGCTCATGAGATTTAGCTTACTTTTTTGTCAATGTAATTTCAAGTCCAAAAACAAGATCATCGTAACTTTTGGAGTAACGTAATAAAAGTTATTATAACGCTGACCATTTTTTCTCTGCAATTTAGTTTTTATTAGAGCGGCGATTCATATTGGAGGGGGGAAAAAAGTATGCATAATTCATGCATGATGCATTTTGTAATATAACTTTGAAACTGAACATCAACATGAATATTTAACACCTCTCAAATTGAAGCTAAATAGCATAACTATGGTTGCGGAAGTTGGTAACCTAATTTATTTCAAACTTATCTTTCCAAGTTTAATTCTGAAAAAGCACTTACATAATGATTTTTGTATAATTCAATTAAGCGTAATCCACTTGAATTATACTCTTTCGTTAAAACGTTATCGTATAAAACTCTTCGAACAAATGAAAAAAAAGTAAAAATTTATTCCCTTGATTAAAAAGTTATATCTGATCTTCGTAATTTTTTGGAGTATGCAAAAATAAAATCGATCTACAATAAATTAATATTGGCTTGATTAAAATCCACATTTCCTTCATTTAATTTGATTGGAACGTTTTCATGCTTAATTCGGCGCATTCACGGATAATTCATACCTTTTACAAGATTATATTACATCGCTAAAAGCGTAGTTTTAAATTTGTATTATTTTGAGAATAATGCCAAAAAGATAATAATCTATAAATCAATTCACGGATTTAATATATACCTACGTATTCTTAAAAAGCATCAAACGATAATTCATCCCAAACCACTTCCAGTTACTTTAACCTCAATCCTCATAAAAGCTTGTAAAACCCAATTTTCCCCACAGAATCCACCTACTTTTCTAACCTCTCTCTCTCTCTTCCTCTTCCTCGCTCACGAGAAATTGCCTTCTCCTTGGCATTAGAAAAATAATATTTCACGCGCCGAGGACTCGCTCGCGCGCTCATCTGCATTCGATCTTTGGCAACCTGTTGCCGGCGCGTCGCTGTTCTCTCTCTCCTCCCCCCTCCTCCACTCGCCTCGTCTATTTCGTCGGCCCGATAGAGAGAGAGAGAGAAAGAGCCCGGGTTATAAGCCCCGCGCTAGCGCGTGTACGAGAAGGAAAAGCTCCTACGGGCGACGACGGATATTTAAGGGCGATGTCGTTTGCGTCGTCGTCGTACGGCGGCAGAGGAGGAGGAGGAAGAACACACGCGCAAGCGAAAGAAAGAGAGAGATAACTTTATCGATATGATCATCATCATCGTCGCCGCCGCCGCCGTGCCTGAGACAAAGTGAATCGCGCGAGGAGAGAGAAATATGCTCGCGTTCACGAGGAATCTCTGCGCTCGACACTTTTATGGTGGCGCGGATAAGATGTTTTTGGGGGCAAGGGGAAGGGATTGTTATTAAGGTGGAGAGAGTGAAAAATTGGGTTTGGTGAGGGTTTAACGGGTAAAATGAGTTGTGCTGGTCAGAACTTTTATGTATCGCATTGATTGAACAAAAATTAAATGGTTCTAAAATGCCTGTAAAATTAATGAAAAACCTAAAAAAGTACAAGGAGAAAAATTGTGTAGGAAAAATTACTATTTTCTATAGTAACCGTGGGACAGACTCAAATTTGAATAAAAATTACTACAATTTTTACTATAGTAATATTCATAAAAAAGAGTCTGTCCCTCGTTTACTATCAAAAATAGTAATTTTTCCTACACAATTTTTCTCAGTTTTTTTTCTTATAGGGTTATTTTCGCTTTTTTCCTCATAGGGTTATATGTCTTTCTTTAACAGAGTTTTAAAAATATCGAAGTGTGACAAATTTTCATTTTTTCATCTAAATTTTCATGTATTTTAATAGATTAGTTTTCTATAATATTTGCAACAACTTAATTATTATAAGAAGAATTAAAGACTACACTGAGAAAAATGTTGTAGTAAATTTTATTATAACTGTAATAAAAATTACTATAAAGTATAGGAAGGGTGAGATATATACACTTTATGCTGCATTTTTATTATAATTGTATGAATAATTACAAAATTTCTTGTAATTTTTATGACAGTTGTTGATTAGAAAGTATTACGAAATAAAAGAAAAATTGCTATACACGTAGCAAAAACTGTGATATAATAAAATTTAAAATATATGCTTTTAATTTTTATTAGAATAGAATGTAAATTTTATTTTGTAGCGTTTAAATTTTATTTTGTAGCGTAGGGTAGTGGTCCGTATTAGTGTGCCTGTCCATATTTGTGTGCCCTATTATTAAAACATATCCTAGAAGTGAACGAGTAAAAACGTAACACTAAAATATTTTTTTTCATAAAGTATAGTTAATTAAGTTTAAATAGAATTAATTACTTAATTTGTTTTCATTTACTATAACATTAAAAAAGAACTTTCAAAAATATGTTTCACAGTTTGCGGTGTGTCACGGTGTTTCCTTGTTCAAACTTCCTAAGAAATGACATTTTTAAAAGTAACATTAAATAATGTTTCGGAAGGATTTTAATGTGGGATACAATTGATTATATCATAAAATAATATTATGTTATATAATAAACCTTAATATAAAGGTTTTCAATTCATTTTAATATTTAATTAATGGTGTCTACTAATAGGGCAGTGAAAAACGACTTGTCCAGATTTGTGTGTGCACAAATACAATACGAGCATGCTCGTATCGGCGCTTGAACAGGAAAGTTAGGTTAGGTTGTCTGCGCACAAACGTTGTTTCATATCGCACTGACGACCTTCAGCAGTTTTTACCGTATTGGAATTAATTAACATTCAATGTAAACAAGGGTTAGAAATTGATTATAAATGCACTACAGTTAAAATAATTTTGTTGGCAATGATAATATTATCAAGACACACTAATGTGGGGCACACAAACGTGTACATCCACATTAATACGGGGCACACAAAAATGTACTTTGTTATCTGCTAGGGCACACAAATGCGTACAAAATTTTTTTTTTTTATATTGCTTGTAACTTTCGTAAATATTAATATTTTTTTATAAAAAAAATTGTTTCGTGTAGATTATTACTTTTATTATCTATATAAACCACCCGGAATCTCTGATACAGCTTAAATAGTCTATTATTATGCGACAAAACTGAAGAGTTTCTTAAACCCACACTAATACGGACATCTACCCTATAAATTTTATTTTGTAGCGTATTAGAAATTACTATAAACATAGTAAAAAGTGCGACATTCAAAAATTACTACAGGCCATAAGAAAGTTTGCTATCCAACATAGTAAAAATTGCTACAACATTAGTACTTTCTGCGCAGATCAAGGCGCCCACGTGTCTGATTGAGTTTTGTTTCTACGGGAATTTCACTTTGTCTTGCTTTTAAGTTTACAAAACATTCAAAACCTTACTTCAATTATTTTATTTTTATATTATGCACATTAATGATAAGTTTCTTTGTGTTATCAAACTTATTTATTTATTGTCATTATTTAATATTATCTGAAATTTTCTTGAAATCGATGGTTTGACATGTACAAGTTCCAAAATTTTACACTCAAGAATCCTATTTGGGTAAGTAGTTAGCGCGTCCGATTGCCGCGGTGAAGGTTGCAGGTTCGATCCCAACGCTCGTAAAAAAAATATTTTTATTTCTCATTTTAATTTATTTTCACATTAAATATTGTATGATTAGAATCTGAAAATAGTTCTGAAAACAGGAAGAACGAGAAAAAATGTTATTTTTTTAAATTTAAGGTCATTCATAAAAATTACTATGTTGCATAGCAAAAATTGTTATAATTTCGATTTGTCCCTCCGTTCCTACAAAATATAGTAATTTTTCTTTGTTTATAATAAATTTTACTACAACATTTCTCTCAGTGTATAATGTTTGATGACTAATGATTCAAAATTCCAAAGGACGTGTTTCTAGATTTGATAGTCTCGTATATTTAATAATTATACTACAATATTTCTACAGTAATACTATAACAATAATCTGTTCCTTGATTTTTGTGTAATACAAACAGCTTAACTTCTTAAATCTTAAACTTAACGTATACAAAACTCTTATAAAAAAGATATCTTTCATTTCTGGAGCTAAAACACCACGCTTGTTTTCTTTCAAAAAATTCACCAGCCCTCCACAGCCGTAACAATTCATTTGAAACTATCCAAATTTCCTATTCAAATTGAAATGTTTTTTCACTTTGCTCCGTTATCCAAGCCACCAGCATCTAATGGAAAATAAACACTACCGCTGTGTGCGAACGGTAAAAACTTTATTAACCCGGTCCCTCTGGTCGCTTCACCTGAAGAAAACTTTCAAGAGAAGACCGACGACAGCAGCCCGGTCACCAGAATTTTAGGTGAGAGAGAGAGAGTCGCTCTCTCGTTATATATACGTCATCTGCGAGTGACGTTTTATCCGCAGCGCGGAAGAATCGCAGTTTTTACTGCCGGCTGTAAATCGCAGCTTTCGGGCGGTGGTATATATACGGGATAGGGACGCGTCTTTCACCGGTCGGCGCGCGGTGGGAAAGTCCCTCGGCGAAGTTCTGCCTTGCAAACAAAAACTCCTTAAGCTCTCTCAAAAAGCCCGCGGCTTTAAAGGCGGGGGACTACGACGACGACGATCGTTCGATTGCCCGAGCAGCGGCGAGCTTAACCCGCGGCTTTTTTTACATCCATCAGCGCCTCGTTGCTGAGGTATCCGCGCGCACGTTCATGCTGGTTATTAAATGCCCGTGTAGAAGAATTTTTTTTTTTTTAATGTGTGGGAGAGAAAGAGGGGGAGAGACTGAGGGGGAAGTATAATAATGTTTGTTATTCGTAAATATAATGACGTCCAATCAAGGTTTAATATGTTTCGGGAGCACGCGTGCGCAGCTTATGCGCGTTAATTAATTGACAAAATAAATAATTACCACGCGGATGTGCCTGTGTTGTAAGCCGTCGGATTATACCGGGGATGCGAAATGAAAAATTTTTTCGGGACTGCGTTTTATTATTGTTGTTGTTGTTGATGTAGCTGGCAGGCGAAATTCGCGAAAATATAAAATTAATGATTGTTTTTAATGATTATACGTTTAATGTATCGCGCAGCGTATATTTTTTACCGACTGCCTGTTTGTGTACGTATTTGGCAAATATTTTCGTAATCGAAGGTTTTATAATTATTAGCTCGAGATCGCGAAAAATCCTGAGTGAATTTTATTTCTAAATACTTGAAAATGCTTTCGCAATTCACCGTTTCGCCGAAATGCTCAACATTAATAATTTTTAAATCCTCGCCATTATTGTAATGCATAAAACATGCACCATGCGAAGAAGTCGTATATACATTTTTAAAACAACGTAATAATAAAATAATACCGAAGAGATAAAAAAAATATACCTTGGTTACATATTGACAGTAAAATGCAAATATAATCATGCAAAAGGAATAAACCTAATTAATTACAAAATTCGCGCGTACGCCGAAAAACCGTGGACAATACAGATAAAAGTATAATACACAATTACATGTAATTGACGTGAGTTCTGTCTCTCTCGCCGTCGAAATGGAAATGGAGATTAGTCCTTCACCGTGTCTATACACACACACATACACGCGCGCGCGCGCGCTAAATATAAAGCGGTGTGTATTGTTGTGTGCTTTAATGCCGCGTATATAGGTCCCTCTACCTATATATACATACCCCACACACACACACACACACACACAATCTCTCTCTCTCGCGACGGTAACATGGTATATAACATTGTATACAGGCGCTTCGGTCTCGGGACTTGCTGCTGCCACCGTCGCCGCCGTCGCCGGCGGAGCCTCGGTTCCCGGCTCTGCTTTCTCCCCGCGCGCAAACGCTCCGTACTATGTACGTCTGGCAATAATGAAATTGAAGCGCAAACAGCGCTCTTTACCGACTATATGTGTGTGAGTGGGGATGGGTGGGTGTACTAGCAAGCGCCAGTGTGTCTATAAACGCCAAATGATATTGTCAGAGAATCCTCTCCTATATATATATATATAATATATGTACATGTACCCTCGCGTAGAGTGGTATCAATTACAGGAATTGGAATAAATATGTATAATATAAACGAAACGTGCAGTTGTGTGTGTATGTACATGCACGTGTATATATGTATGCTTAGGATGAATCGGCATCATTGTTGTTATTGATACGAGGCGATTTACAATATATATATATTTAGCAAAAAGTCGCGCAAGGGAAGAGGGGGGGAATTGATTTCAGGGTCCGCTGTATACGTGTATGTATACGAATATGGCGCTAAAACATTTGGCCGAGGTGTGTTTACTTTCGATATAACTAGGCAGCGGTAATGTCGGACTCGCGCTTTTATTGACATTTCGTTCTGTGTAAACAGACGGGCACGCGCGTTCAATTATTGCGATCACTCCGATTTCGTTCGCGGAAAAATTTAATTTATAACGTACATACATAAATACACACTGTTTTTTTCTCCCCGTCGTTGCCGAGTGAAAATGTGTATGTACATCGACAGACTTTGAGCGAAAGAGTACATACGGGTGTACGAAATTGATTGAAGCTCATTATTGGAAATTGATAAGGGTGATGATAATAATAATAAAGGTAATTAAAACGAGTGTGTTTGAATATATATTTTTAAATCAGATATCGCGTCGGGATAACACGAAAGTACGAGGGGGGAACTGCGTAGATCGTTAATCCTGAGTATTATAAGTCTCGCGCCATTTTATTATTAATTTAAAATTTTAGCGCGTACACATACAGGCTAACGCTAATTCGCCAAATAAAGGCTCATAATGGGTCTCGTTTAAAATGTGCTATCGCGCGCTCATGTTCGTTATCGAGTGTATCGATTTAATAGCGGGGCAAACGCGTTTAGCCGGAGTGTATCGGCCGGCGCGGTATACACGCGAGGCTGCGGAGGGGAGCCATAAAGTATTTAACCGTGACGTCTGATTTAACTCTGCCGAATTACTAGAGCAGGTAATTTTCCAATGGCACATTATTAAATCAACAATAGGGTACCGGGCTATAGAACGAGGTTATAATTATAGCGGGCGTCGCCGGCGCGCGCCGTAATCTATTTGTTGATGGAAATTCGAGAGGCGAGATATTATCGCTGGTAAAATGCTCTGTGGGGGGAGGTGATTTGGTGCGTTTAGAGGCGGAGGATAATTTGGATTTTGTGGAAAAAAAGAGGAGAAAGTGTAATGAAATAGTTTGATACTTTATTTCATCGTATTTTTGATAATCTTTGTGAGAAATGTCAGAAAATTTTAGTACGATTTTACACGAATTTCTTATCGGTAAAAGCCATAGTACCTTTTAACGGAACATAATCAACTCCGTTCGTATTTTCCGAAAATTTTCGAAACCGTCGTTCCTCGCAAGCTCGATCTACACCCACCCACCGGGGCTATCGATTAACGACGCGCCATCAAAACCAAAATGACCAAAGCTCCGAACCAATCCATAAAGTCGAAATACCCTTTCCTCTCTCCACCGACTTTGTTTTTAATACCCCCCACCTGGTGTTACACCTGGGTAGCAGCCCTTCCCCCTTAATGATTGACGTTAAAGCTCTGCTCGCTCGCTCGTGCCCTTCGAAAGATCATCAATGATAAAGTTTAATGGACGCCCACCGCCGCCGCCGCCGCCGGCAGCACCATAAGCTTGAGAGCGACGCTAGATTGGTCAGCGCAGCGGTGGCGGCAAGTTCGAAAGCTGCTTAAAGCCGCTTTCTCTCTACATATATACATGTATATATGTATACAGGGTAGGATATCGACTTAGAGACGCGATAATGTGATTTCCCGATCGTAGTGGAGTTGGTCCCCTTCGCTCGCGCTCGATATTAATAATCCTCGGTGGCCGTCGCGGTAATCAAGACTCGAGAGAGAGAGAGATTGGGTTAGGCTCCATTCGCAACAGGTCTAGCCGCAAGTCAACGCGCATATTCTCCGCGGGCGCGCGCTGACTTGACTTTGGAGAAGGAGAAGGAAGAGGCCAAAGAGAGTGAGGTGCATAGACGCGCGCGGGTCGCTCTCTGTCGATGGTTAATCGAGTAATTCCGAGTGAGGCGAGAGAGTTGAGGTGCGCGCGGTGGGAGGGTAATTTATGCGGAAGATGGGGGGTGAGGGTTAGTTGTGGGATTATATGGATTTATGGTGATTATCGAAATACGCGGTGAGCTGGGGGAGTTTAGTAAGTCTGTGTGCCGAGTTTTATGGTAACTTGATACATGTTCAACTTATATTATGGAAATCTCTGCGGTGCTCTGATGTTGGTACTGCGAGCAGAAAAAAAAGATTGTGTTTTCTCTATACGACATGATTTACGTGAAAAGGGAGGAATATGAAAGATTTTATTATAATCTGTCAAGCTGCGAAATTTCAGACTATTTCGAACCCCTCTATTTCGAACTCCTAAGCGCGCGCGAAGTTTGAACAAAATTAACAGGTATCAGCTGATGGCAATGGAAAGTTTGTCAAAACTGCGCGCACGCTGCAGAAAGGATTTGAAATATCCACTTAGAGTTTTAGAGATTCATTCTACGCATGAGCAGCAGGAAACTTTTTATCGCGAGTAACAGATACGTTATATATCATAGCAAAATTGTTCATCCTACGATCGCTATAATAACACTTTGTCGGTTTCCCTTATATAAATTGAGCATTCGAGATAATCTATTTTGCCCTCGAACGATCTCGAAATCTCGAATAATCGAATCCGTCTCGAATCTCGAAAGGAGAGAAACAAAAGACGAAACAGTGGCGCCCGTAGCGCGGTGATTAACGCTAGTGATTTCGAAACGCCTTACCAACTTCGATTGCACAACCGTTCCACGAAGATTGAATAATCATCCCCACATGCGCGGCTAAAATTTGAAACTTAGTTGAGAGAATCGAGTTTGACCGAGGATCGACCTAATAAAGTCATCGGCTCCCCCCTTTCCTTCCACTCTCCTTCGAGCGTTTAACTCGAAGAGAGAGAGAGAATGCGCGCCACTCGATTCGCGGCAAATTGACCGAATTAAAAGAAGGAGCGCCGGTCTCTGCAAGTTAAATATTTGTATTTCTTTTGAACTCTTTATTTTTTTTCATCCCCCTCGGTTTTTCGCAACGGCACTCGAGACTGGAGATATCGGCTATTCACGCTTACAGGAACTCTGTGCAAAAGAAGAAAGAGAGAAGGGGGAGGAGTTAACAAGTTGATTCAGAGTGAGAGAGAAGGGGTTCGAGTGCTGCATGCAATTAAACTTTCATTCTCCTCCGCGTTCTCTCCCACTCTCTCTTCGTCTTAATTTACCGGTGCAGGGTCGAGTATCGAAGTATTTTCAGAAAGCTCGATAGTCCCTGTCCATAGTAACGAAGAGAACAAGACGAGAGAGTAGAAGAGAAAGCGGAAGAAGAACACTTAAAGCTCGTTCCTCCTTCCCCCCTTTCAACGAAACTACTGTGATGTTCTCTTTCGTCCCTCCTCTCTGCGACTTTATAATCGGCGCGGATAACGACGTAATTCGAGAAGCGAGCGAGCGACTGCAGCAAAGATAGCGCGTCTCTTGTTTTTGCCTTTCATCTTTGTTTCCATTCCCGTTTATCCGGACAACGACGACGACGGAGATTTTATTTTTCATGGTCTTTGTATAGAAGCATAGCGGCCATCATTGCAACTGCGCGCGTCCTTCCGATAAATCGATGATACGGGTTCCGGCTTCGTCTCAAATATTCATAAGCCCGCCTCTCTGCAGAAATAACTTTTGCGGATCGTTCCGTCTGTTCTTAGAATGGAAATGCCCGCTCGCGCGCGGCGTTTTTAAATTTAAAGCGAGTCTCGTGCGCGCGCATGTATATAGGAATATATATACACGTGCTTAAGGATGTTCAATGGTGTCATGCTGGGGGCGAGGCGAGGGAGGCCCCTCTCTCCCCGCGGGCGCTCCCCGCTCACCACGCACCTCCTCGCGCAGCCGACGAACTCGGTGTTTTGTTTACGTTTTCACTTACTTCTTTCCCAAATGCCCTGTAAGCGGTCTAGATCCCTCTACGTTTTTATTCTTTGATTATTTTTCTATTCAAATAAAGGTCTTTTAACCTAATCTCTTAACTTTTTATATGAGATTTTTATGTCCAAAGGTCACATAACCTCACTCTCCCATAAGAGCCTATGTTAAAAACTCGATTTTCATGAATTTTTTTCTCGAAAAAATGCTCAGTATAAAATATTGAAAAAATTCAAGCTGCTTTTACTTTATTTAAGTAATGATATATTAAAATTTCAAAGACTTCTGTTAACTTTGCTGTAACCATTGAACATCCTTAATGCAATGCGAATCAACGTTTTCTTTTTTGCGCGTCGGTAAATTCGATATTTTTTCAAAAGGGATCGTTATTATTTTCGATGTTTAGAATTTAATGACCAAAAAAGTCGAACGGCAACCTCGAAATTTGAATCGCTGCCAAAGAATATAATTCCTATGTACGTAACGATGCGAGGGTACGGAGGCATTGTATTTTTAATTAAACTGCGCGCATGGTTATATCCGAACGAATCAATCGTGCGAGAAATGCTCTTTTTGCGTGACCCGGCGACCCACTTCCCTAATTGTCCCCTTCATCGAAACAATACCGTCATTACACTACATACTTATTAGTCCATTGTGCTCATTAGTCCGAGCGTCACAAAGCCATTCAATCGGTCCCCCTCTTTTTCTCTCCCTTCTCCCCGCGCTCTTTATCAATAATAATTCTTCCGCGATTATCGACCACCACTTTGTGCCTTCCATATATCCACCCAGTGAATTTCGTCTATTGTCCAAACATACACACACACACACACACACACATAAACCCACGGATGGGAGGCGATAAATTCAGCACGCGGCTGTAGATCGAAATCGTAAGAACAATGTGTTTTCGCGGCGGGGCGATTCGAGATTCGCGTGACTCGCTCGATTTCTCTCCGCGAGGGCGGCAGGCAGGCAGGCGGCAGCTGAATTCTCGTGCTTTTCACCTCTTTATGCTCTATTCCGCGAATGCACAAATTAAACGCGATGACCTAGTAAGGAGTATACCGACCACACAGGCCTTTGAACAGAGACGTGTGCGTGTGTGTCACGAGCGATCGATCGGCGGGTTTTAATGTGCTTTTCGCGTTACGTCGTTGCCGATCTCGAAAGGCCAATTGTGTTGTAGCGTTTAAGATGGTGAGTTTTGTCATTTTGACGGTGGGCTTCGATCACACGCGATAAGGTGTATGTGTATATAAAGGCAAATGGAGGTGTCGTTTTGAGATAATGGTTGGATGATTTTTTACGATTTTAAGTATGGTATAATATATAAAGTAAAAAAGAAATGTCGGAATTCATAGAATTTTCACGTTAACCTAATTTTTAATCGATCGAGAAATTAAATTTAGTTCATCTACTAAATTTGCTTATACAGGATTAATAAACTAAATAAAGTGAAGATAAGAAAGAAAATAAAGTAACAGAAAAATACACAGGTATAGAGGTGACATGCCCTTGTAATATGCTGTTATTGTTATTGACACGTTCGTTCCGCGCCTCGTCAGAAGGACAGTGGCATCTCGAAGTACACAAAAAACAGCGATTCAAACCCAAACTGAAAGAAAAACTCGAAATTCGATTTTGTAAAACCTTTATCTTCGACACTCCTCACACCGTATCCGGTTCAATCACGGAACTTGCTCAGCGCGGCTCGGCAATTCTTTCCCGGCCAAATTCTCAAAATTTAATCAGACAACTGTACACCGAGACTGGATCCCAACGGGCGTTTAATTAAGATCCAAACTCGACTCACCCTCGAGAGCTCTCGTCTCTTTGCGAATCGGCCAAACTACTTAATCGGTCGTTCGCGTCTGGCCCAGTAACTACCTCTACCTCGCTCTCTCTTTCCATCTCCCGTATACATACGAGTATCGGTCTCTCTCTCCTCTTTTTTTTTCCTTTACCTACTCCTCCTCCACCTTCTTCGCTAGCAATTTCTACCGGCTGCAAAGCGAGCAGCTTCGCACAGCGGCGGCGGAATTGCCGCGCGTACGCGAGCGTGCGCGCAAGCGTCGAGTGCCTCCCCCCTCTATACACACACACACACACACACACACACACACACACACACACACACACACACACACACACATACATACACACATACGTATACGACGGCTCAAAACCTATGCAAACTCGTTCGAGACTATGTAAAGTAATGCTAATCCACCGATAAAACCGCGCCGGCGAAAGCGTGCGCGCGTGCGTGTGTATATATTTAGGGGTCGGCGTAGAGGAGAGAAAAAGGATGTGCGTGGGAGCGGATAAATTAGGGGGGGAGAAAATTTTTTGCCCACGGGCGTGTAGGAAAAATTCGAGAGCGTAGAGAGAGAGTGGGTTGTATGGGCTTAGGGTTAATCCGACGAGAAAGAGGGGGGGGGGGGGGAGGTTTCCGTATTGGGATTAATTTGACCGGAAGTTTGCTTGCACGGGCGTGTGCGACTTTCTGGCGATATTAGTAATTTCGATATTGAGTCGGAAGTCGTGAAAAAAATAAAATACACACAGAGTAAACATGACGTGGATTTATAAAATAAGGTGCGCTGTGAATGGTGGAGGTCTTTCAGAGGTATTTTTAATACTTTTTTTTTAGTTTCGTATAAATGTGAAAAATCGAATCGAACATCGACGTTCGAAATACGATTGACAAGCAGCAGCGAATAGTATTGAAGTTGCCTTCTGTACGAAAAGTAGTAGAGCTTTTTACTAATTTATTATAAATCGTAAATAAATATCTGTGTAAAAAAAATAATAAGTCTGGAGGTATATAGTCTAGCGAAGTATGACGCAAGTCTGGTTACGGACACTTTTGTCTCTGGTAATGTAAGGCTTAAAATCATAGACTTTCGCTAGATTCTCGCCAGATTTTGCGCTTTTTTTTACACTGTTCTATTAAAAAATTTACCTTCTCAATTCATATTCAACAATCTTTTCTATTTCTACACCATAACAATCACCTAACCCTAAAAAAAAAGAAAAACAAACGCAACGCACGTCAATCAACCCCATCCTTCGCACATCCCTCACTCTCACTCTCCCATTATAATTTGTCTCGCAGACACGCACAGACATCCACCGCGCGTAGACGAGACGAGAAATCGGCGGGGAGAAAACGTTTCGAACAAAGAGGAGGAAGAAGAAGAAGAGAGACTAGATACGTCGTCGGCAGATGCTTAGATTTTTCCATCGCGGGGGGCAAAAGAGTCGCGCGCGCGTTCGTAGCGTAATTTCCTGCGATTTGTCGCGCGTCTGCCGCACGCGAGTGCTTTTCGATCTCGAAGCAAATACATAGCCCGTCGACGTGTGTGTATGGTTTTCGTTTTTCATTATAAGGCGAAGTGCGGTTGAGAGAGAAAGAGAGGAAAGGTCAGTGTCTGTCTGGGTGCGGCGGTGGTGCGGTATTGAAAAGCCAGTGTCGAGTATTTTTCTTAAAGAGCCATCGAAGAGTGGACGTGGTTTCTGTAAATTACAGTTTGGAAACCATTATTAATTTTTTGTTTACATAATATAAGGTTTTAATTCCGAAAGGGTTGATATACCAATGAATCTGTATTTTTGGCATTAGTCGCTCCGGTAATTGAATGCCGAGGACCTTTTGTTCGACCCTCAGCTTTATTTCCACTATAAACCCTGTATAATTCTTAATTACGTGAATAAACAAACGCATTGCCAGATACGATCCAACTGATCGCTAAAAACAAAGGAAAAAAAAACAGCGCAATCGCGTCACGCACGCCCGTGGAGGCGCCTTTCGGCCAACAAATAAACTTCACTTTAAAAAACAATTACGAAGCTCTCTTTCTCTCTCCCTTGCTGCGCTCTCTGCACTGCACCGCCGCACCATTCCTTTCCATTACCCGGCTCTCTCACTATCGTCGGCATTAGTGACCCGGGGGCCTCCGTACGTACACCCCCACAGCCTTTCTCCACCCCCCCTTCCCCCTCTCATCGCGTGAAAAAAGTGATTCAAGCCCCCGGGGAGGGAAGAGAGCGAAAGAGAGAAAGCTAGCGAGCAGAGCGGGGACGACGCCGAAGGAAGCATTTAAAAAGTTCACCTTTTAGCGCAGTTCTTTCGCGTGCGTAAACATTAGAGTTGCAGAGAGCGAGCGAGAGTGGCATCGTTACGCTGCAGCATAGCGAAGAGGATAAGAGAGAGGAGGAGGAGGAGGAGGAGGAGAAGGAGGAGGTGGAGTCTCTTCCCCCCTAGATTATACGATATTTCTCGAGGAGAGAAGAGGAGTCTTTATGTGCCCCGCGCCTACCTCTGACCCCAATAGTATCGGGGGTTATATGGCTGTTGGAAGTGGAAGAAGTTCGAAAGTTCGAGGTTATTAAAGGGGAGAGAGAAAGAAAGACAGAGAGAAAAAGAGGTTTGCAATTGAATGTGCATTCGCGACTGTGCCGGTCGGATAAGCCGTTGGGCTACAATTTTTTCCGGACGTATATTTAATGATGAAATCGAAGACACAATAACCAATTATCGAGTTTTAAAACATTTAGTTCCGAGCAAGAAAAGAAAGGCTACGTATCTTCTTACTTCTCAGCTCTATATGTACCTTTTTCCGTACACACTCCTTTAGATAAACCATCAACAACTCAGACCGCCGCACTACTCTCGCACCACTTCCCGCTCACCTAAACGTAAAATTGAACGCCACTTACCCCAACCCGCAGCTCGCGGCTCATAGAGAAAACAACTAAACCGGGCGCGCGTGCGCCATAATTTTTTTACACGGCGACACACACACACACACACACACATACAGGGGCCAGTCTTTACGAGTGCCACGCGTGCGGGTATACTTGAAAAAGCTATTTTCGGCCCTTAGCCACCACCTCTCTTTAACTCGCGTATGATGAAGTGGCCATTACTAGAGGAGGGAGGATCGTAAAAGCTCGGTAATAACCAACCAACCACCACCAGCAGCAGCTAAGACGAAAACAAGCCGCGGATTGCCACTAACGCTTGCAAAAGTGTGCGCGCGCGCGCGCGTGTGTGTGTGTGTGTGTGTGTGTATATATATATGGGAAGAGAGGGAGAATTTCGGGCGTAAAATTATGTGCGAACGTGCGCGCGCGTGGCTTAGCGTCGAGAGTGTGGCAGCTTCGTTCGCTCTCTCGTTAACCCTCTCTCTATCTCTCCTGGATTATGGTCGTGGACTTTGGAACTCGGCACTTGTATAAACAGCGAGGAGCAGAAGCAACTTGTACACGAGGGCTAACGGTATAAAGGCCGATCGACGTTATACGGATTTTATTATATGCTTCGACGGGACGAAAGAAGGAAGCGCGCGGCGGCAACAGTAAAAAACGCGAGGGCGATTGAAAAACGGGCCAAAGCGTGTTGTAGCGGAGATTAGCGACAGCGTGATTGAAGGTTTTATAAAGTTAGTTGTGTTTTATATTATACGAGGAGAGAAAATAGACGGCTACGCGAGGTGTGGATTATGTGTATAATGGGGTCGAGTGCGGTGTAGAGGCGGATTATGGTATTTCTTGTAAGTAGAGGATAGTCGTATCGCAGGTTTGTTTACTTTCTTCACCTTTACGTTATATATACAACACGCCGTAATTGTGTAAACAATCTTCTTTTCCTGTCTCGTGCTAAAGTGTTGACGAATTACATAAAGCGACTCACTCACTGCGTGACATATTCCACAGTGAATATATATTATTCATACCACGATAAATTGACAATTTCTTGCCTGTCCCCATACATCGATTCAGCTTTATATAATACCAACAACCAAAGAACTCGCCAGCCCAACTTCCTTCCTCCCTCTCTCTCTCTTGCCCAAGTCTTTTGTTATTGTGCTCGCGCTTCCCGCACCGCGACATCAAAGAGCAGCGCCCGGCATCTCTCGAATCAAAGAGACAAGACGCGCTCCACCCGCGGAGTTTGCGAACGCTCGTTAGGCGGATTGCCGCTCGCGGTGGGATTTTGGCTTGTTTCGCGCGCCGATACACATCGAGGTCCATCGTCTTTCGCGCGCAGAGAGAGAGAGAGAGTTCGGAGCGCGGCGGAAGTCCGACGCGAGGTTTGTTATCTCGATGGGGGGTGCGCGCGCCCGCGAGGTGCGAGAATTAATTACTTGATTAGTTTGGCGAGCCGGTAATTTGAGAGGAAGTGCCGGGCTGTACCTCGAGAGATAAGAATGTCGAGGTTGTGTCAGTGTATACGCGGTAATTTTTATGAGATTTTGGCATGCGAATTTTGAGGTTAAGTCCACGATCGTCGTAATTTGAATCGAATTAAGTTGTAGAAAAGGAATTGTGTTATCAAATTCATAAAGTTTTCCTCGCCTGACATTGAACTGAGATGTAACAAGACTCTTTTCCACATTTAAGTTTCAAATTCATTGGAATTCTATTCAACCAATGGCAACAGAATTCTCGCACAACCCGCACGGTCAAAAATTTAATCATCTCCAAGACAATTCACCCTTTCTCCCTTCAAAAAACGCATTAAAGACCCACAAAAGAAACAATCAATACTTATCCATCGCGTCCTCTCCGCCATAATTATAAAATCCATAATCGCGTAGCGCGATTGCTAATTGCCGACGCCACACTGTCTCCCCCTCTCTCCCTCTCTCTCGCTCTTCGTCACTTTCACCCCGACGAGCGGGCTTATGTGTACGTGTGGGTGTCCTTCGATTGGCCGCGTTTATTCGAAATTTTAATTAACAAATTCCTGGGCCGCGAATAAAGTTAACCCCCCTATACCAGCCTGAAGCGAAAAGCCATTAGCGCGGAGGGGAGCAAAACGCTCCCCGCGGTATTTCCCGCTTGCGCGCTCGCTAGGCAAAAAGTCTCGTCGGCCGTCATCGGGAAATTAACATACGAGTAATTATCGAACTGGGACACGCGCGGACCCTGTCCCTTCTATGTATGCGCGTCCGCGCGTATATGTATGTGTTCGTCTATATATATGTAGAAGAGCGTTCTATTTATACGGGACGGACGGGTTTTCTTATCATTTTTTCCCTTAATTGACTTTGATGCTTTTGAAATGGCGCTCGCGTGCTGGTGTGTGTGCACGAGGCGATTCTTGAAAGAAGCCTGTAGGTATATAGGAAAAGGTTCCGCTCGCGCACGGCGTGCATTGATCGCGTGGGAAAATCTAGTTATTAAAGGAGCTTTAATTACCTCGGGCTGTTTTAGCCCCCCTCCCCCATCCCCCCTCATCGCGTTCCCTCGTGACGTTGAATCTAAAAGCTGATTGTTTGAGTCTTAATTGATTTTACTGCGCATGTGTGTACGTGGCTTATTAATCCGGACTAATTAAAACTATTGAAAATTTTCTGCAGCTGGAGTGGAGAACTGAAGGAGCTCATATAGCGAGATCGGACTGTATAACGTTACATAATGTGTCATTCAGCAAGGGACTTTATTAGAGGAGGAAATTCTTTCTTTTTTTACAGCGAAAAGTCATTTTCGAGATTCATGTCAAAGTGGGTATATATACAATGAAAGAAATGTCAATGGAAAGTTTCTGTGAGGTTTAATTATAGGAGGATTATGGAAATGATTGCTATGCTGGTTGAGTGAAGTTTATAAAATTGTTGTTTTTAGAATTATGATTGTGATGTAATATACGCATGCAAATTGGCCTTTTCATTACAAACATGTAAAGATAGATAATTATCGTTTTTATGTATAATATTTTCATATTTTTCATGCAATATTTTATTCGAGAAAAAAAACGTGTTATAGCTTTAATGAGAGTAGCATCAGTTCCCAGAACATAAAAAAGTGGAAAAAACTTAGTATTTTCATTGTTCCTTTCACTTAGAGAGATCAATACTGTCCTCTCAATATTTCAGTATGGAAATAGATAAAAATACCTTCTAAATTAGAATAATTGAATATGCACGTTGAATAAGTGCAATATCTTTAACTTTTTCAAATAAGTGCCCAACTGCGCACTTATTTCACGCGACAATTCACTTATTCGGCTGATTTTCATTTACTCAAATTTAATGAAATACATACTTATTTTTGTTACGGACTTATCATTTTCACATTTCTACAAATACCAAAACAAAAATCCAAAATATCACAATCCTAAAACACATGATACTCTTCCGTGATTTCATCCACACTCTTTTCACCAAACTCTACCGCTCCCTCCACCTCCCTATCTTTAAAAAAATGCGATATCCCTACACTTCAGTGCCGCTGCAAGAGTTCACAGAAGAAAATAAGCAGAAAACGATGCCTGGACAATGACCTGCACCCCTGGCCACGCGCCAGCTAACCCTTCTCGCGAACTTTCCCCGGCATACATTACTCCTTTCGCCACTTCCCAATGATAGAGCCAGCGCGTCGGTCCTAATGTAGCGGCGTCGTCCGGAATTGTTTTCCCCCCTCGGCAAACTTCTCACGCTTCGCCCCCGGAAATCGTAAAAACGATCGCGAACGCGCCGCGATATCATACACACGTGTATACACATGAACACGCATGGACGAGGAGCGGCACTTACGCGAGAGTGCGAAATCTCAAAGAGACAAAGCGACGCGCGTCGCCGCTGCCGGCAGGAGGCGGTTAGTTAATTTATGCGGCAATCAAGTCCGCCGTCGTCGCCGCTGCTGCTGCTGCGACTCCTGTTCTCTCGGCCTTTGTGGTGGAGCATTTGTTCGCGCCGAGTTCCAAACAAGCGCGCGCTTGCCTCGTCTTTCCCTTGCTGCTCCTCTCTCTCGTGGGATACGAGACACCTGCGCGCGCAGAGCCTCGCCTGCTGTGTAAGCACGCTTATGAATACGATTACGATGAGCTTTATGGACATTGCGGTCGTAAATTTACGGGACCGCCGGTGCCGAGAGAGATAGCGCGTTGGAGAGAGGGTGTGGGATGCAGCGTGTAGCACAACCTTCACCGTATGGGACACGTCGTGGGTGTGAGGAGCGGGAGTAAGTGGAGAGAAGGTTGTTGTGCTGAGTGTAGGTTAGTGGATATCGATGGGGGGTGGTAGTGGCGAGTTTCTTTTTCGCCCAAGTGCGGCTAGAGGTTGAATGGTGAAGAATTCTTGTAAGTGCGCGCATTGTTGGGCGAAATCAAGGTAAAGTTCTGAGAAACGTCGAAACGTATCGTACACGAGATTGATGATATATTGATCAAGTCGTCAAGCCAGCTAAGTTTTAATTAAAAATATTAATGTTCTGGAACAATTTTTAATACTTATCGAATCATGCGGTTAAAACCGAAATATCTTCGAAAATAAAGAGTAACCACTAATAATATACTTTGTTATTAATTAAAAAAAAATAATAATAAAGAAATACAAAAAACAGACCAACTATTATTAAATTCTCGTCCCGGATTTTCTCCTGTGTTAAAAATAATAAGTACCAGAGATGTGCTTGCATCTCGAAACATTAGATATTCCCCAGAATACGCTGCTTTTTTCACCAGTACAGAGGAAAAAACCTCGGCTATATTTATTTCCTTCTGACCACTACAGCTTCAATATTTCAGTTCCCCCTCTCTCTCTTGCGTTATCGGGAAACGACATTTTTATACCGGGCCGAGTTGAATATTTGATCTGCGTTCGAGCAACCTTGACCCAATTGCTGTCTCTCTCTCTCTCCCTCGTTTTCTCGTACACACGTTCACCGATTTCTTACGACAAATAGGAATGTATACGCTTGGAGGGGGGCGAAAAAACGTGTACACGATACTGGCAAGGTTTTACCCTTCCGTGAAAAGCAGGCCTGGGCTCTGTTATTTTTGTATATCGATTAGCGCGAGCATATTGCCCGTTTGAATAAATAATGCGAAGCGCACGTTTTCTCTCTCTCGTGTTCGACAAACATTGACCGTTGAAATTGAATTTCGACGGAATTGCAAGAGTGAGCGAGGGAGAGAGAAGGGAGTTCGAAGTAAATTTGCGCAAAATATTCATGATTCGGTGCGCGACGAACGTTGTAAATGGAAGAGGGAATTGATTTTTCGACGACCGGCTAATGTGTCGGAAGTGTTTTGATTTTCGCCGCTCAACTTGTTGAGCTATAGGTATAGGGGAGAAGAGAGAGATGTGTGTGTCAGTGTATATGTGACACGATATATTTTTTGCGAGTTTGTCGGCGGCGTTTGGTTTTGAAATCAAAGGTCGGTTAATGAGATGGGTTTTTAATGAATCGGCGGTTGTTGGTTTATCGCGTATACAATAGCGACGGCGGTGATCGTTAACCTCTTTCGAAATTCGAAAATTTTAATCGAAATCTTTATCAGTTCTGGCTGGATGTATACATACACTGGCTATCCGCGCGCAAATAATCATCAACTTGTTGATTTTAATAAATACATATTTGCCCCACACTGATCAAACATTAATCGCTTCGTTCATCACATTTGTACCGCCCAATACGCTTTCAAAATCCACACTTCCATTAAATTTTCATCAATTTAATAAAAAAAAAAAAACCCCATTTCATATCCACATCCTCACTCCTGAGAATTACACACACCCGCACGCCAGGAATTTCCAAACCAGAAAACCCTACCATCAACCACAGAGCCCAGCCAACTTTCTCCCTCCCCCTCTCCCCCCATCAGAAGGCACCTCGTCGGCGACACACGCGCGCACACTCGTACCTCAGAAAACTTGCGCACACGTGTACCTACCACCAGCAGCACTGCCAGCCCCGTCGAGTTCCCGGTACACTATAATACCCGGAAAGCTCTCGTGTGTATGTACGTGGCATCGAGCGCGCGCGCGCGCGCGGCATATATACAACTTGACTTGACCACGCGCGCGGGCCATCGGCGGCGGCGGCACGTTTGCTTCGTTAGTTATTTGATCGACGTGTAATTACGCGCGAACGACTGGCAGAGAAACTTCGTTGTTTCGCAAAACGGCGGTAATGACCCCCAGCCGCACGCGCGCGGACGGCAAAGTTCATATATATACAGCTACTATACGCGCGGCAGCGTGGTGTGAAAGCACGCGAGAGAGTTCGCCGCTATATATGGCCGCGTGTAATTATGAACGATACAATTAGCGCGGATCTTGCGCGAGCGAATTTGCCCGCGTTCTCCTCGTTTTTTGCACAAGTATATACATATATATACGCGAGAGAAAGTCAGATCGTTTTGCCACGTCCTTTGCCGCGTTCACGGGCCATTTCATTTCCGCGTTCGCGCGCGCGCGATGTGTTCGCTTTGATGCTTTTGAAGGTTATATATACACATGTGTGTGTGCGCACATGTGGAAGGAACAGCAGTAGCAGCAGCATGGCTTTTGACGCTTTTGACACACGGGCTTTGACAAAAACTCTCTCCGAGGGGTGGCGGCGTGATTTTTTTTGCGTATTCGGGTGGTTGGGAGAGGCGAGGCGGACCTTGTGTGTATAAGTGCGGCGTTATAATTTTGAAAATCAAAAGCGGGGAAGTCGCAGATATAGGGGAGATACGCGCGATTTTGTGAATGGGAGGATCATATTGGTGAATCGCTGCTCGTTACGCGTGGATCCGGTGCGATGTGAATTGAGGTAGCTTGTTATTTAGAAAGATTTACGTATTTGCGCGTCCTGTGTATAAGAAACTAATGGAAGCTTTGGGAAAAATGCCTTTCAACCGTAACGTTCCTTGTCTCACGCTTATTCTAATTAAATAACTTTTCAAGCTGCAATCGTTCTTTATTAAGAACCAAGGCAGCAACTAGTTGCCATAATTAAAATAATGAAGAAAAAAAAGTTAAACGTAAAATATAACAACGTCGGTAACTACGCGAAAACATACTAACCCTGCGTGCAGTACCTCCCCGTAAACTTTCAACTCGTACTTTTCAAGCCTCTCAGCGCGCAGACATACACCCCACCCCGCGCGGCGGTAGCAGAAGCAGCGCGGAGCACTTTCGCTAAACCAGAAAACGACAATCTCGCTTCCTAACCTCCCCCCTCTACACCGCACAAATCCCGTTAACTCGCAAACAACCGTACTTCGCGAGACATTACCCCCCTCTCCCTCTCCCCGTGAAAAATCTCTCTCTCTCTCAACTTCGACGGCGAATTAGCAACTCTCTACACACACGTGCGCGCGCGCCTCCTCTCGGGTTTACCACAATTAAGTGACGCTCGCTCTTCCTCGCTAATTGCACGAGCGCGCCTAATAATTCGAGGCGCGCGCGTGCCTGGCGCGGAGAGAGAGCGTGCACGCGTCGTCGCGTGAGCGTTCTCTTTATTGCCGTCTGTCTGACGATACGCACGCGCGAGACGGTAACTACTTACGCGATGGGGGAGCAGAGGCATGCGCGCGCGAGTGGTTGTGAAGAATGGCGGTGGGGAGGGAGGGAGTTTCGTAAAATGGGAAAAGCAGAAGGGGCTGTTGTTTTGCGTTGGAGGGCTATTTGCGTTCACGAAAGCTTGCGAGATGTTTTTTTTGTATAGATATTTTACGTATATAATAGTTATAATGTGACGTTGACTATTTGTCTAAGGAGTAGATTCGATTGTAAAGTTAGGTCGCGTGATTTATTAAGTATGGCAATTGCGTACCGGGAAATGAATTTTGAGGAAGATGCTGATTGTCGAAATGAAAATTCGCATAAACTTCTAATCCAGGCACATTTTTATAGACGACAAATCCCTTTTCGCTGCAGCAAAATTTTTCTCTGGGATTGCCCTAATTCTTCCACATTATCGAACCATATGGTCGGAAAATATTGTTTGAACTAACAACTCTTCTATCCAAGATTTTCCTACGCGATTTTACAAAATCCCCAAAAATTCCCGTAAAATGGGCGTGGAAAAATATTAGCTCGGTAAACTCTGCCGTAAAAGTGTTCGATAACGGCATTCCAAATTATAGCCTTCTATCTAAAGCTTATTTTCAGACCTGCGCACTCCTAGGAAAAATTTTACTCCGAAAAAGGAAGAAGCACCATAAAGTACACACACACACACTTGCTACGCAATCATCATTACCCCCATCGGAGGTCACTCGGTCGGTCAGCGTCTCTCTGATAAATCCTCGGAAAAACGCATCTCACCCCAAGAATCTTCCTCCCCCTCCTTGAAAGTCCTCTCGAGATATAGTCTACCAAGAGAAGGAGAGGGCTCGATATCTCGGCTCAGCGAACCGTGCTATCGGCTCTTCCTCCTCCTCCTCCTCCTTGCGTAATTACCCCATCCGTCCACCCGTCACACAGTGGACCACCACCACCACCTTCTTCGCATTTGTAACCTCCACTCCCTCTCTCTTACCCACAACAAACGAAGAATCCCACAACACAGAGACGCGAAATTTCCCTTTCCGTCTGGAAATCTAGGTCGACGGTCCGACGCAATAAAATCCCACGTATATATATACACGGGCGGGGGATGAGAGAGAGAGAATCCGGTGCGAGGAGAACACGATGATAAATAGAGCGCCGCGGAGCCGCGCAGAGAGAGAGAGAGAGCGCATACCGGAGCAACACTGTAGCCACCGCCGGCACCTCGGCGCATACCACCTCTCGCTGCTGCAGCGACGTGCCTCGCGGTGCGCGGCGTCCTCGTCGTCGCGGGAATATCCAGACATCGGAATCTCCGCCAGGCGCGCACGATCCCCGCACTCCCGAGAACGTGTTATTGCAGCCGCGGGCCGGGCGTGCTGCGCTGTTCTTTCGTATAGGTGAGAGCTGGGAGCAGGAGGGGGAGGACATTAATATTTTACATGCCATTGGTGGGAGTTCGGGGCTGGTGAGGTTGCTACTATAGAGCTAGGTGTGGCTGTCCTTAGGAGGAAGAGGGAGGAACTGGGTTTTCGAGATTAGGGATGATGAATGGGGCGTTTCGGGAAAGTATAGAATAAAGTGGATTTAGTTAATGTAATTTGGTCAATTTTAAAGAGCCAGCTGTAGCTGTCTGGTTGTGGACCTTTTACCTGAGCAAAAGACATCTGAAAGATTAATCTATTGAGGACCGTATTGACTGCCAACGAAATGCACACTTTATAAGACACATGGGTTCTTTATGTTGAAATACTGTTTTATAAAAGAGGAGTCAGTTTTTTAGGAGAACACGGCGATGCTTGAAAGGTTAGAGCGTCTTGGAGGTGCTTTTGACTTTTAAGGGGAATTGAGTAAGAAGCAGTTACGTATAGATACGAATGTAATAACGTTTTCAAAGCAATGGGAACAGAAAAATAAAGAAACCACATTGGCTCTTTTTATAAAGAAACAATTTTCATCTTCAATAACTTTCATCTTCAAAGCAAAAATTTGTTACGAAATATCAACGGCGAATACGAAATATAAATGGCAGAAAAACAGTCAATTCACAGAACCTCGCCACCGAATGTTAACTACCAACGGCCGCCAGTCGGAAAAATTTTCCCTACTTTCGAATCCATGTTTACTTAGCGCTCGCTCGCGGTTAATTAGATGCCAATACTGACGACAATGGGTGTATAACGCGTACACACTCTCCGCGCGTCTTACCGACAGCAACAATATTATTAATTTTTACATTTCCCTCTCTACCTTCGCACACACCGGAAGGCAAACGTTATACATACCAGCGCCGCAAGTACGACTATTGTGGAGTAAATAACGAGTTGCAGGCGTTGGAAGTTCGCGGGAGCTCTCCGGTTCTCTCTCATCAAATTGCAAAATGTTATTACGCGCGATCGCGCAGCTCTCTCCAAATGTGTGCGTTTGCATTGGAAAAGCCGGGGCACCGGACGAGGGGAGAAGGTATCCATCCGTGAAGAGTTAAAAAACTTTTCAAAACCATCGCTGCATTTCGTGTACCTACAGAACTTTCTCTCTCGCTCACGCGTGTTTTATTTATTGACTTTTTTTTCAAATCACGCGCGGAGCTTTCAATTATGTTGATTTTCATTTTATTTCCCGAGCCTTCGCTTTCTATACATGTACGCACACACACATGCGGGCGCGTGAGCAACAAGTTCGCGGGGCACACAAAAGGGGGAGAAGGCGCAAAAAAGAGCGACGAGGTGACGTCGTCGGCAGACGGCTTTTGTGCGTGCGTAGTATATAGTATATATATAGAGAGAGAGAGAGAGAGACGAAGGGGAACCCCGCACGCGGCGCGCAAATCATGGACATGATGCGTCGGAGGACCGAATTCTCTCTTTCTCTCGCACTCAGCTTGATAAGAACTCGGGAACGTCTGCGACCTTAAATTAAAAAAAGAGAACGTCGCGTTTGTATGTACGTGTGTGTGGAAGCTTGGGAGAGATTAAAATGCGATCCGTCGGACACCGTCGATCGGGGCGCCCGGATGCTTTCTAGGCTGGAAAAAGAAGTCGCTGAGGGAGAGAGAATTACCGAAGGCTTTTGTCGCGCCGCCAGGCGAAAGCTTCGGAGAAATGGTTTCGGGGGATTCTTCTTTTTTTTTTGTAGGTTAGCCGTCGAGAAAATCTATATAAGGGATTGGATGAGAAGAGAAAGAAATTCGCGGTGGGAGGAGTTTTCTCTTTTCATACAGGACGATTTTATTAAAATTATGTTCATCGACGATTGTTCATTGCATTGCAAAGAGGCATGATATATTTGTTGTTTACAAGTAAATGATAGTGAGAAATCTTTTCAGATATTCTATATAAATAATGAGTCTAAGTCCGTTTAAGAGGAGCCTATGATGGTCGAGGGTGACGTTAGCTTTTCGTTTCAGGTGTTAGCTGATTGGTCGAAATAAAACTCATAATAAAACTTTCAATAAAAAATACTGGATAAATTTGAGTATGTTAAAGAGTAAAATAAATTTTAAATTCATAATATTTCAATATTAATTGCTTGAACTGTCTAAGTAAATCTAATAAAAATGCTTATAATTTATTTAAACTTTCCGAGTATGATTTACGTGTGATTGAAAGTTACATCGCCCATTGCGCGGATATCTATAAATTAGCTTTTAAAGAATGAATAAGGGATTTACATTTTACATCGCCTACTTAAATATTTTACTTCGTATCTGTTTTCACACGAGTAGCAGTAGATTAAATTGAATGACACTGTAACTAAATATCCGAAAATAATTCCTCCACTAACGCGTCTGAAAAAACAAAACGAACTTCAACGACAACGACATTCACTCACGTCAATCTGAGAAACACGCGAACGTTAATTAAATACATGCATACTTCATATTCATACTACGAAAATAGCCATAAACTCTGTCTCCCTTTTCCGGCTTTCGCGATAAATATTCGATAATCGCGTTACAGCCGAACGGAGTGACGCTTCGCGTTCATTAAATCTTTAACGAATCACCATCCTGCGTATCCATTTAAATCCCGCCGTTCATAATGCATCCTCGTTCTAATGAAAATAAGGGCCCAGGCGTATAATATAACGAAATTAAAATGGCGCCGAGAATTGTATACCGCGCGGGCGTCTGCGTCGTGACCCACGGGACGAGAGAGAGAGAGAGTTTTGGCTGTCCGAAAACAAGTTGCCCCGGAATTACGTATTTACGAGGACACACAGAACGCACGGGTGAGACACCCGAAATGTCATTTAGTGCCAAATCCCGAGTAGCGCCGGGGGTGGACGATTCGTTTCGCACGGTCGATCGAGTAGCTGAGGGAGAGAAAAAAGGCCAAAGTAAAATGTTTCCCTTATACATCCTGTAGGACGGATATATGCCTATCCGTGCTGTCGGCCGTAATAAAGGGCTCCGGAACCTGATAAATCATTTTTTTTTTTCGTCCGATTTCGTCTGCCAGCCAGAGACAGAGTGAAATTGTATTCAGTTTAGGGACACGTCTTCGTTCTTTGCTTTAGAGATGAAGAAAAAAAAAAGTTTGTTGTGTATCGATGTAATTGTTTTTTCTTTCTTTTTTTTGGGCACACCAGCGCTCTCTCTCTCTCTCTCTCTCTCTCTCTCTGTTTCTCCCTCCCTTCTGTTTCGCAAGATGTGATAAATGACGGTGCGCCTGGGAGTGAAGTTTGAAAACGCGATTTTTGTGTTTTGGGAGAACGTGCGCGCGAGCACACCATCGAAATTCGGAAAATACTTAAAAAACATCAATCAAACGCGTCGCTGCGTGAAAGTTTGTTCTGGCTGAGCGAATATATACGCGGGGGTGAGTGAGTGAAATTTTTTCGTAAATACCAAAAAGCGCGGCGATACGTATATGCCGTTGGCAGAAGTTGTGTTTCGGCGGACTCGGGAAAATGAACTGTACAAAGGCAAATTAATATGCGCGTTACGCTGGAGGGAGAGGGTAAATTAATCGAACTATTTTGGATTTTTCAAAGCTTTGATTTTAACGTTTCGATTGATGTTCGAAAAACAATTTCGTCCTTCGGTAGAGGTAAATGAAAACTTGAAATCAATACGGGGCGCGACTCACTGTATAAATTACAGGGATAACATTTTACGAAATAAAAGAAAAAAAAGAATTTTTCATTTCGTTCCATGTAAATAATAAATCTGGCTTTGAAAACCTTGCCACGGAAAAAAAAATTATTTAACTGTCACGTGACTAGTTCGTTTTACTTTCAAAGAAATAGGTAAGAATTTCCATTCTGAAAATGAAGATCCATTCTTAAAAAGTATAATTTCCCTTTTGAAATTAGAATCTCCATTTTTGAAAAGTATCATTTTCATTTTTCGAAAAATGGAATTATTACTTCACTAATACAGTTGATCTTACTATTTTTTTTGTCTGTGTGCAAACCTTGTACAGTTTACTAGTCTTTGCACTACAAACATAGCACGTAAACTTTAAAAATCAGAGATTCTACCAGACTCACTTTGTTCACAGACGTCTTCTACAAACCGCCTCAATAATATCCCTCCCAAAAACTGTAACATTGAACTCCAAAATTCTCTCGATGACGATCCGCTCCGAGCAGTCCACGTAATCACGCGATAGCGCGGCTAACCGACGCGGGGGCCAATCTAAGCCCCGCGGCGAACAGAATGTGTGCGCGCGACTCAGCTCCAACTGGGTCAGCGGGAATCAAACGGTCGTTGTCGCACGCGGCGCGGCTGCTCTTTCTCTCTCCCTCTCGGAATAATCCTGCGCGACGCAGCTGGAATTAACGTTGTTGCAAAGAGTCGTGAATGCTCGGCGGAATTCTGATCGTGCGACGGTGCGGTATATAATAACGCTTCGAGGGGGTTTATTATAAGTTTGGGTTGTTTTGTTTTGAGTTACTTTTGGTTCCTAATTGTAACGAACACTGCGGGTTTTTGTCACATTGTAAAGGTAGCAATGTGAAGCAAGCTTGGAGTATAGTAGATGATTAACTGGGTAGTAGGCTACAGATTACTTACAGGGAGAGGAAGAAATTCGTAAAAATTACTAAAAGTTCCCTAGTAGATTGTCTCTGTCGGAAATGGCCAGGAAAATAATAAATAGCTAGTAAAAATAGCTAATTTCTGGACAGTGATGAAACCATTTTTCCGGTCATATTTTCTCTATATTTAATGGAGATAATACAACCTTAAAATGTTTATACTAAATTTTCTCTGTAATCTGATCATATATTTAAAGCCAAATATTAAAAAAAGATAGCTAACCAAAACGTAAACATGAATTATTGGTATCTAATTCGTTTATAGGACTGTTTCAGGGGATACAATCGAAAACATGATTTTTGCGTTTGATTCTGTCTCTCTCACTCCTCGCCATAATTGCGAGCCACTTATTAGCCATTTTTAATTAAAAAAACTGGTAAACTTTAATATCTTTTAAATACTCATAAATAAGCTAATGTAAATTTGTGAAAAAACTTATTCTATAGAATAAGTTTTATTCTATCTATTAAATGGCGAATATGATCGGAAAAATCGTTTCATCGATGGATAGAAATGGCCAAAAAAAGTGTCTAGTTTTTGACGATTATTGGGGAAACTAGCTATTTATTAGGTAAATAATGGAATCGATTTCCACCAGGGGACCAGGGTTTGGAAATTTTTACCAAATTTTCAAGTAACTCGGAGTCAAACCTCATAACTCCACATTTTTATCAAACTTTTTGGCATTTTCTCCGACACTTTTTGTAAAATTTACAAAACGTTTAGTAAAAAGTGCCAAACAATTTGGTAAAAAGTTTGGGTTATTTCTTGACTGTTTGATAATTTTTACTAATTTCTTTCTCTCCGTGTATACTTTTCATACCCAGTAAATGGAAAAATTTATACAATATTTTTTTATTTTAACTTTAGGTATACACCACTTCGTATACGAATTAACTTACGCTCGGTAGAAAGGTAACAAAGTAACAGCTCGGAAACTCACCTGCAACAGAAAGAAAGAAAATTCACAATCAATACAACAACTTTCAAAGACATCTTACACTATAATTACACCCTTCGCCCGCCCATCATCATCTTCACTACCGCCACCCCCATCATTCCCATAATCTTCACCGTCTCTCTCCCTCTCACCCTCCCAATCCATCCCATAAATACACCGGCGATCGCACTACTACACACACACACACACACACACACACACACACACACACACACACACACACGCACGCACACTGCACTCTCTCGCAACTATATCCAATAGCTTTTAACGGCTCCACCTTCGCACATGCACACACGCATGTCGGTGCGTGTGCGCTCGCGCAAAAAGCCCCGGGAGTTCGGCCACGGGCAATTGAGCGAATGACGCCATTGCGCGCGCGAGGGTGGTAGGGGGCCGGAATTTATAACGTTATTACCGCAATCTATGCGTCTATCTCCCTCTCCCTCTTCCTAAGGGCACAGAGAAAAAAGGTACGTACTACGCCTCCCGCATTATTTCACGCTAGATTAATTTTACCATTCGCGTTATATCTATACGTATGTATATATACACGTGGAATATATCCTTCGTATATATGTATATGGACACAGAATGGAGAGAGTAAAAAGGGGAAGTGTATGCGACTGATCGATAGAGAGAAAGCCGGCGACGGAAATAAGTGGACGGCCGGGGGGCAGTTCCGCGAAGGGAGCTGCGAAAAAATATTAACTCGCGCATTTGCGGGTTATGCGCGCGCGTGCTGTATCGTTTCGACGGATCGTCAAAGCAGTACAGCAGAGCAGTGCTGCACAAAGGGAATGAGAGAAAAACGGGCCGCGCGCGAGCGGCGATAAGCTCGCGTGATGAAAGCTCTCGCTCTCTCTTTTCTCTTGATAAACAAAGCTTGCGTCCCCCGTCACCCGCTCTCCCTCTCTCTGTTTTTTCAACGGAAGTAAAAAGCTCGACGCGCGCGAGTATGTGTTTTTTGAAACATTTACGCGCGTGCGCCTGCTAAATGCGCGCAAGAAATCCCGGCCGATCGGAGGGAGCGCGCGCCCACACTTTGACACTTTATACACTGTGTGCGTGAGTTTGTGTATCGCGAAACGCGTACAGTTTAAAGCCAGCATAAACGCGGACAAAGCTGCACCATTAGCCGAGCGTTCTTTTTTTTTGATACGCGCGCGACTGTGAAATTATACGCGTAGGGACTTAGCGATGGTGAACGAGCGCGAAAAAATGAATACCAGTCAATTACTCGGTGAGGTGTATAGGTATTATGAACGTTCATAGTGAACGAAAGATTTTTTCCATTTTTAGACTTAGCCGAATTTGGCTACTTAATACATTTATAATATGATAATAACTGTATCTCTTCACTTCTCACTCTTGCAGTACCACTTAAACCACACTCTGAGGAATTCTAACCAAAATTAGAAACTTTAAATTAATATTTCGTTCATTATGAACGTTCGGAATTTCAAACACGTTGATTGCATTGATCCCGAGGTTTGATGTGTTTGAAGTTTGCAACGTTGGGATCCAACGAAAAATCGATTTTTGAAAAATCGCTTTTTTCCAATTGGACGGAGTTTATTATCATAAAAAATGATAAAATACATGTAAAAAACCAAAAACCATTAAGAAAACAAGCCACCCCCACCCTCCAAAGCACCCATTACGTAGACCAATCCACAGAAAAAATCCTATTTTCGTTTCTTTTAGGTTTTTCCCCGATTTTATAATTGGATATGCATTCTGGCCATAAAACTGTACCAAAAAAAAATTGGCGACCAAATTGAATCCCCGGAACACCCTTAAAAAGTCGATTATATAGGGGTGGAAGTGGAAAAAAATTCTATTTTCGTTTCTTTTAGTTTTTTTCCCGATTTTATAATTGGTTACGCATTCTGGCCATAAAACAATACCAGAAAAAATTCGCGACCAAATTGAATCCCCGGAACACCCTTAAACAGTCGATTATATAGGGGTAGAAGTGGAAAAAAATTCTATGTTCGTTTCTTTTATGTTTTTCCCCCATTTTATAATTGGATATGCATTCTGGCCATAAAACTGTACCAAAAAAAAATTGGCGACCAAATTGAATCCCCGGAACACCCTTAAAAAGTCGATTATATAGGGGTGGAAGTGGAAAAAAAAATTCTATTTTCGTTTCTTTTAGTTTTTTCCCCGATTTTATAATTGGTTACGCATTCTGGCCATAAAACAATACCAGAAAAAAAATTGGCGACCAAATTGAATCCCCGGAACACCCTTAAACAGTCGATTATATAGGGGTAGAAGTGGAAAAAAAATTCTATTTTCGTTTCTTTTAGGTTTTTCCCCGATTTTATAATTGGATATGCATTCTGGCCATAAAACTATACCAAAAAAAAATTGGCGACCAAATTGAATCCCCGGAACACCCTTAAAAAGTCGATTATATAGGGGTGGAAGTGGAAAAAAAATTCTATTTTCGTTTCTTTTAGTTTTTTCCCCGATTTTATAATTGGTTACGCATTCTGGCCATAAAACAATACCAGAAAAAAATTGGCGACCAAATTGAATCCCCGGAACACCCTTAAACAGTCGATTACATAGGGGTAGAAGTGGAAAAAAAATTCTATTTTCGTTTCTTTTAGGTTTTTCCCCGATTTTATAATTGGATATGCATTCTGGCCATAAAACTGTACCAAAAAAAATTGGCGACCAAATTGAATCCCCGGAACACCCTTAAAAAGTCGATTATATAGGGGTGGAAGTGGAAAAAAATTCTATTTTCGTTTCTTTTAGTTTTTTCCCCGATTTTATAATTGGTTACGCATTCTGGCCATAAAACAATACCAGAAAAAATTGGCGACCAAATTGAATCCCCGGAACACCCTTAAACAGTCGATTATATAGGGGTAGAAGTGGAAAAAAAATTCTATTTTCGTTTCTTTTAGGTTTTTCCCCGATTTTATAATTGGATATGCATTCTGGCCATAAAACTGTACCAAAAAAAAAATTGGCGACCAATTTGAATCCCCGGAACACCCTTAAACAGTCGATTATATAGGGGTAGAAGTGGAAAAAAAATTCTATTTTCGTTTCTTTTAGTTTTTTCCCCGATTTTATAATTGGTTACGCATTCTGGCCATAAAACAATACCAGAAAAAAATTGGCGACCAAATTGAATCCCCGGAACACCCTTAAACAGTCGATTACATAGGGGTAGAAGTGGAAAAAAAATTCTATTTTCGTTTCTTTTAGGTTTTTCCCCGATTTTATAATTGGATATGCATTCTGGCCATAAAACTGTACCAAAAAAAAATTGGCGACCAAATTGAATCCCCGGAACACCCTTAAAAAGTCGATTATATAGGGGTGGAAGTGGAAAAAAAATTCTATTTTCGTTTCTTTTAGTTTTTTCCCCGATTTTATAATTGGTTACGCATTCTGGCCATAAAACAATACCAGAAAAAAATTGGCGACCAAATTGAATCCCCGGAACACCCTTAAACAGTCGATTATATAGGGGTAGAAGTGGAAAAAAAATTCTATTTTCGTTTCTTTTAGGTTTTTCCCCGATTTTATAATTGGATATGCATTCTGGCCATAAAACTGTACCAAAAAAAAAATTGGCGACCAATTTGAATCCCCGGAACACCCTTAAACAGTCGATTATATAGGGGTAGAAGTGGAAAAAAAATTCTATTTTCGTTTCTTTTAGGTTTTTCCCCGATTTTATAATTGGATATGCATTCTGGCCATAAAACTGTACCAAAAAAAAATTGGCGACCAAATTGAATCCCCGGAACACCCTTAAAAAGTCGATTATATAGGGGTGGAAGTGGAAAAAAAATTCTATTTTCTTTTCTTTTAGGTTTTTCCCCGATTTTATAATTGGATATGCATTCTGGCCATAAAACTGTACCAAAAAAAAATTGGCGACCAAATTGAATCCCCGGAACACCCTTAAACAGTCGATTATATAGGGGTAGAAGTGGAAAAAAAATTCTATTTTCGTTTCTTTTAGGTTTTTCCCCGATTTTATAATTGGATATGCATTCTGGCCATAAAACTCTACCAGAAAAAAATTGGCGACCAAATTGAATCGCCGGAACACCCTTAAAAAGTCGATTATATAGGGATGGAAGTGAAAAAAAAATTCTATTTTCGTTTCTTTTAGTTTTTTCCCCGATTTTATAATTGGTTACGCATTCTGGCCATAAAACTATACAAGAAAAAAATTGGCGACCAAATTGAATCCCCGGAACACCCTTAAACTGTCGATTATATAGGGGTGGAAGACGAAAAAAAATCTATTTTTGTTTCTTTTGGGTTTTTCCCCGATTTTCTTGTTGCTTATCGATTCTGGCGATAAAACTGTTCCAAAAAAAAATTGGCGACTGAATTGAATCCCCGGAACACCCCCAAATAGTCGATTATATAGAGGTGGAAGTGGAAAAAAAAATTTTATTTTCGTTGCTTTTGGGTTTTTCCCCGATTTTATTGTTGCTTATCGATTCTAGCTATAAAACTGTACAAGAAAAAAATTGGCGACCGAATTGAATCCCCGGAACACCCAAATAGTCGATTATATATGGGTGGAAGTGGAAAAAAAATTCTATTTTCGTTGCTTTTGGGGTTTTCTCCGATTTTATTGTTGCTTATGGATTCTGGCGATAAAACTGTACTAGAAAAAAATTGGCGACCGAATTGAATCCCCGAGACACCCCCAAATAGTCGATTATATACTGGTGCAAGTGGAAACAAAAATTCTATTTTCGTTGCTTTTGGTTTTTTTTTGTCTGGAAATTTTATAGTCGCAGACCTGCGTGCTCGAGTCTGCATCGTGGCGAACGTTGTCTATACATAAGAAACTGTCTACATACTGGGCTTGGAGTTTGTATAGATGACTCTAACCGCGGTACACAGGAGACCGCGCAGGGTTCCCACTACAAAATTTCAAGAAAAAAAAAATACTTTCCGATATACGTTGTTAATTATTATGTACGCGCCGTGATTGGATCTTTTACCGCTCAGCCGTCGATATATTTTCGTTCGGTTATAATTATAAAATCGGGGAAAAAACTAAAAGAAACGAAAATAGAATTTTTTTTCCACTTCCACCCCTATATAATCGACTTTTTAAGGGTGTTCCGGGGATTCAATTTGGTCGCCAATTTTTTTTTGGTACAGTTTTATGGCCAGAATGCATATCCAATTATAAAATCGGGAAAAAACCTAAAAGAAACGAAAATAGAATTTTTTTTCCACTTCTACCCCTATATAATCGACTGTTTAAGGGTGTTCCGGGGATTCAATTTGGTCGCGAATTTTTTTCTGGTATTGTTTTATGGCCAGAATGCGTAACCAATTATAAAATCGGGGAAAAAACTAAAAGAAACGAAAATAGAATTTTTTTTCCACTTCCACCCCTATATAATCGACTTTTTAATGGTGTTCCGGGGATTCAATTTGGTCGCCAATTTTTTTTTGGTACAGTTTTATGGCCAGAATGCATATCCAATTATAAAATCGGGGAAAAACCTAAAAGAAACGAAAATAGAATTTTTTTTCCACTTCTACCCCTATATAATCGACTGTTTAAGGGTGTTCCGGAGATTCAATTTGGTCGCCAATTTTTTTCTGGTATTGTTTTATGGCCAGAATGCGTAACCAATTATAAAATCGGGGAAAAAACTAAAAGAAACGAAAATAGAATTTTTTTTCCACTTCCACCCCTATATAATCGACTTTTTAAGGGTGTTCCGGGGATTCAATTTGGTCGCCAATTTTTTTTGGTACAGTTTTATGGCCAGAATGCATATCCAATTATAAAATCGGGGAAAAACCTAAAAGAAACGAAAATAGAATTTTTTTTCCACTTCTACCCCTATATAATCGACTGTTTAAGGGTGTTTCGGGGATTCAATTTGGTCGCCAATTTTTTTCTGGTATTGTTTTATGGCCAGAATGCGTAACCAATTATAAAATCGGGGAAAAAACTAAAAGAAACGAAAATAGAATTTTTTTTCCACTTCCACCCCTATATAATCGACTTTTTAAGGGTGTTCCGGGGATTCAATTTGGTCGCCAATTTTTTTTTGGTACAGTTTTATGGCCAGAATGCATATCCAATTATAAAATCGGGGAAAAACCTAAAAGAAACGAAAATAGGATTTTTTCTGTGGATTGGTCTACGTAAAGGGTGCTTTGGAGGGTGGGGGTGGCTTGTTTTCTTAATGGTTTTTGGTTTTTTACATGTATTTTATCATTTTTTATGATAATAAACTCCGTCCAATTGGAAAAAAGCGATTTTTCAAAAATCGATTTTTCGTTGGATCCCAACGTTGCAAACTTCAAACACATGGGGTTTGGAGGTCTGACGAGAGGGTAAAATAAAAGCCGCGGGTCGATCATTGGGGTGCGTGTTTTTTTGGGTCGGTTGAAAGCGCGGTTTAGCGAAGTGAAAGGTTTTAGCTGTTATGAAAAGTGTTTTTTTCGATTTCTGAATGTATGAATAGTTGCTGCATACTGTGAGGGGGGTGCTTAGCTGACATTTTTTTTCTCTTGCTTTTACTTTTAAGCGAACTAAGCTTTCAGCCTTCATTATTGTAAAACTTTGCAAATAACAGGTATAAAGCACCGACACAGCGTAAGTCAATAATGGTTAACTTCAATATTAATAATAGTGAAAAAAACAAAAGAGAGGCATGTACAGATACCGTGGATGTATTACTCTTAAAAGTGTTCGATAACCGATCGCAATAACAAAAGTTAAAAATACATAAAGCAAATTATCGATTCGTCGAAAAGGTAAACATTATTTATTTATTTTCAATAACAGTTAAAAGCCGATATCCGGACTTGGCGCGTAAAATGAATATTCTTCACGGTGCAATAAAAACAATTTAATTCAATTCCCCGACGAACTTCATATATATATAAAAAAGCAACAGTATAGTGGCACGAATGTACCTCGCTCCTAACACGCCATTCCTATCTCTAAAAAAAACTGCCAAATCAGCGACGACGGCGAGCCTCGGCATCATTCCTTTCAATTATCTCCTCCACCCCCCGTAATTAAAAGAAAGATCGATGTGCCTTCGACTCGCCCCCCTCCTGCTCCTCCGTTTGGTCGACTATCAGCGGACACTCGGCCGAGTATTTTGTTACAGCGTATTTCCGTTTCGCGTATATGTAGCAACAGCAGCAGCGCGTCATCGTGCAACAGCAGCAGCAGCAGCAGCAGCAGAGAGAGAAGATATACATTAGTCAGCGGCCACGCGGCGGCTTTGAAGTGGACTAATGGTCGGCGATTACTCCGGATTTGTTGGGGGCCAAGCTCTCGCACGATCTTACGAGCGATAAATTAGGCGCGAACGCGCGTACCCGGATAAGAAGCACACGCGTGTGCGTGTGAGTTATCGATCTTGTCGATTATGGAGTCGAGAGGGGAGGAGATGCGTGGGTGTGTAGAAAGAAGATGTGCCGGAAGATAAAGGGGTTCGGCGGATGGAGGGGAGAGGAGATTTGGACCGCTGTTGGGGTGTTGCGGAGGCTAATTTTTTGTGTATGGCGAAGAGGGAGGCCGATGGTCGATGATATTGTTAGGGTAAGAGTGAATGGTCACTCTGATGAATGAGTTTTTTTTTTTTGTTAGAGCAGAAGGTGGATATATTGGTTTTATTGTGGCTGGTTTTGTTTGAAATTTCAAACTTAAGTACTCGTTATCGTTACTTATAAGTAACGATACAAAACTGTTTTTAGAAACAGAAGCAAAAAATAAAAACCTATTTCTTGCTGTAATATTATAAAACTTGTGTATCTTTTGTTTCGTAAATCATACCCTGCTGGAAATCGTCCATTTTTCGCCCATTTATGAAACGATTTTTCTCCCATTTTCCAGCCATTTAATGGCGAGTTGATCGAAATCGCTAGAAAATGGATAGAAAATGGGAGAAAAATAGTTTCACAAATGGGAGAAAAATGGACGATTTCTACCAGGGTAATTGTACAGAAAAAATGTGAATTATACTCTCTAAAAATGAATAAGCGAAAAGTTACTCTCTGATGCAAACTTTAGTGAATATTCGATTATTGATCCAGTATATGGAATTAAATATTTAACCGCGTAATAAGAGATCATTCACTAAAGAATTAGTCGATTTTTTCACCTGTTTGCACCAGTGAGCGACTTTTCACTTATTCATTTTTAGAGAGTAAGTTCTATTTAAAACAAGAAATTTGCAATTACAACAGATTCAATCAATTATGTAGACGAAGAAAAGCCAGACATCAGTCAAATAAGGTTTCAAAATTTCAAATTTTCTAAGGCGATCAGTAGAAAAAGCTTAATATGGTAAGACATCTACTCAGTCATATCGATAAAAATTCTATCTAGTATTTACTAAAAATCTATTTGAAAAATCTGTCCAATGAAATAAAAAGAAAAAAGAATGCAACATTAAAACACCACATTTAACCGTTTATTTCCCCAACTTCCCACACCTAAAATTAATCAATCACACGCAACCAACTCGCCATCTACGACTCATCACTGCGTCCTCTCTCCATCCTTCTACTCCTGCATCCACCCTAAACGCCCGAGGAAATCAAAGGATTAACGATCGCTCGCTCGTAGCGAGAAATTCCCTTTCCACTAGGTTCTCTCTCTCTCTCTCTCTCTCTCTCTCTCTCTCTCTCTCTCTCTCTCTCTCTCTCTCTCTCTCTCTCTCTCTCTCACTTTGACACTCGTTAGTTACCACTCGGCCAGGTCTCGATAAGAGCCCTAGGAAAAGGTCACCCGTGCTCGCGCGCGCTATCTTCGAGCAATAAACTCGGACGCGAGAGGTGAGATCTGACGATTGTCTCTGTCTCTCTGTATCTCTCTCTCTCTCTCTTTCTCTCTCTCGTATGTGGGAAGAGAGTGAGCGAGAAGGAAGACAAAGAAGAGGGAGAGAGAGAGAGGGTGAGAGAGATTGTTTGCGCAGCGGCGCCGGTGAAATCGGTCGGCCGCTAGCGGAGCGGAAGAAAATAGTGGCCGCTGGTGGCGCTGGGTTATTACTAGCCGAGAGAGAGGAAGAGAGAGTGGCTCCGAAGAGAACTGGGAACTGGAGGACGGCTGGTTTTCTTTATTGTTTTGAAGCTGCCTTTTTTGCGAGAGGTGGAAAGTAGTAATTTTCGAAATGGAATTAACGATTTGTGGTCGCTATAGGAAGATATTGGATTTCGGGTATATTTTAATAAGATGAAATTATCGGATATCTTGGCACCAGCGGCACCTGTGTAATTTACATCGACGTGTCATAATGACATTTCCATGTGTCTATGTATCACCTAAAATTTTACGTCATAAAAAAAGAACATGAATGAGGTATGTGACATATGACGTATTGTAAAATAAATTTGAATTATAATGAAAATATTATTGGAAGTTGTATTGTTTCGAAGAACTTTTAATACAATCATACGTAGTTATTTAAAAAATAAAAATTATAGACGAATTTATTTTAATAAATATTTTATGATATTGGTTTTAGATACATATTTCTTTTGTTTACTATAACCATTGTTGTCCCGCTGGCTTTCAATAGCACAAATTAATTTTCAACTTTTGATCAGACTGACTAATAAAAATTCGCAATATTTAAAAATTTTAGGAAAAAACCAAAATTACATTTTTATATACTCTAGAAACGGATAAATAATAAAAAATAGCAATCACACTAGCTATTGAAAAACTTTTCCTATATTCGCTATTTCTCTTGATTTATAAATCAGAACCACGACAATTCTCTCCATAAAATTTCAAAATTAGTAAGCTTGTGCACAACGCGTTCAATTTCCGAACTAACAATCATAGTGCAAATACATACATCAACTTCTCGTCAATCTATACAACAAAATAAAACACGCAAGAAACCGAACCACAATCTTCGAGCAATAGGCAATAACCACACTGGCACCTGGCGCCTTCGACCGATCAAACCTTCGCTCGGCATCCGTAATAAACCGCGCGCCTCGCCGCCACAGACAACAGGGAATCTCTCTACTAGCATCTCTCTCTCTCTCTCTCTCTCTCTCTCTCTCTCTCTCTCTCTCTCTCTCTCTCTCTCTCTCTGTCTCTCTCTCTTCTCTTTTCTGCCTATTAGACGGACTAATTTGATCCGGCGATCGACTTTTAATTAAAGGATATCATTGAGATTTAGACAGACAGAGCTCTCTCTCTCTCTCTCTCTCTCTCTCTCTCTCTCTCTCTCTCTCTCTCTCTCTCTCTCTCTCTCTCTCTCTCTCTCTCTCTCTCAGCTTTGAACTACTAGCAGTAGCCGCGGTACTATAATAGCGTCAAGTGGTAATTACCAACGCGGCGCGGCGCGCTTAGATAGCCGCTCTGTTTGCCTAGAGGGGAATTAACGGCTTAATAAGTGGTCCCGGGAAGTTCCTTCAAGAACCGATCCACTGATTCTTCGAGGGTGGGAGGAAGAGGAGAGGAGGTAGAGGTAACCGCGCCCGCTACTGTTATTTGCATCTGTAATTCAGTTAGCAGTCAACCACGAGAGCCGCTCTGTCGCGAATCCCCGGATGCAAAGTGCCGGGAGGAAGTTGTTGCCACAGTCCGCTCGCGGTGTTGAATTCGTATAGTAGAGGGGGAGGGAGAAGGGAGATGTCTCGAGGGACAGGGGTGGGAAGGCCGAGAAGTGATTTATTCCTGGTGTTTTATACTTATCGGCTTGATAGGTGACAGAGAGAGATAGAGGTTTTTGATGTCGAGCTGATTTTGTCGAGAATTCAGTTGCGGGCGTGCAGAAAGTTTTGTAAGAGTGAAGAATAGGTTAGGTGCGTGTTCTTGAACTGCGAAAGTATGGAAACAGAGTTTGAAGGTGATTGTATGCGTTTTTATTTTAATCGTGATTGTGTGTTACTGAATGCAGTAGTAAATGGATTTGAAACTCAAATATTGTTTAATCTCTCTTTAAAATGTTTGGTACAAAAGTGAGGTAGTATTACAATGTTCTTTTTTTAAATAATATAATATGCACCTAGGGAGTAATGTAACTCGCTTCGTTCGAGCAGCAAGTTTCTCGCGCCAATAGATCTCATTGTTCCCGAGTGCAATATACATCTTTTTCGCATATCCAGCGAAAAGTTATTTGTTTTTAATCCCTGATTTCAGAGTCGAAAACGTCAGATAACCTCACTACCAGAAACTGCGATGATATGCGCGTGGCAGTTTGCAGGAGGGAGCACGTGGGGCTTTTTATTCCCTGAAGTCAGGGATAAACACAATGCTTTACGTTGGGGTATGCGAAACATTTTTTTTTTATAAATTTACGTAAATTTTCGTTGGCGTTTCAATATTTATTTCAAACTAAATATTCAATATAAATCATTCTTTGTAATTACAGTGACGCGAAGATATCTGCAGGCACGGTTTCTATCCTACAATTAATAAACTGAAATGTTCTAGAATCTTTTGTCAATATTTTTATTTATCAATATCCATTCCATAACCGTTTTCCTGGAAAAAGCTCGTATCTCGAGCTGAATTTTTGTACGAAAATAAGTAAACAAACAAATAAATTCGCGTAATTCATACCATATTTTTACCGATACATCCCAAAATTGAATACCCATGATTTATTACACGATCAAAGTATTACATTTGATTGAAAAAATCCCTCTGATTTCCAGCAAAAGAAATTTCCAGCCATTGAAACTCAATCAATACCGGAATTTCCCAACGAAAAACCTCCAACGTATAAATTTAAACCTCACAATCTACATTACAAAATAACCAACCCGACCTTACATCACCTTTAGTCTCATAATAAGCAGGTCATTAAACTAATTCCTCGTCGACTTTTCTCTGTCAGGGTCGTCGTCGTCGTCGTCTTATGCTCGGAATTCAAAACAAAGCCAGTAGCACGCGCTCTACAACTCGACCGTTATATAGACAGTCGCTCACGCTGCGTTCTGTATACACGCAACGGGCGCAAGTTTATTTCTGCAACTGGCAGCATCGATCGCTCGCATTGATATCAGGGCCGCGAAAGCAATCTCTCTCTCTCCCTGCCTCTCTCGCACCCGCCGCGAATAGACTATGCGCGACCGACCTACTCCACTGCGCCGTGTGACTGACTTCTGCACTTCTCAGTCAACCCCTTTTCTTCTTCTCATTTTCGCCCCTTTCACTGGAACGCATATTACACACGCGTGTGGTCCTGGGATGCGATGATTTAGCGCGCAGCCACACGCGTTCGATCCCAATCAGCGCGCACGGACCGTCATATCATCGCGCGGATCGGCCAGCTGCCACGCGCGTAATTCATCTCTTCCCTCTAAATCCGGCCGCGGATCGAGGCTGCTTATTTTAGCGCCTACTCCCTTTCGGTATATAGAAAAAAAAGCACCGCGCGCACCTTCTCCTCCTCTCTTCAATTCAATCTCCTTCTCTTACACATACACGGCGATCGACCGAGAAGCCATCATTCTCCCAGGCCGCGGGGGCACGAGAAAAATGCGCAGGCTTGAGCGCGGGGCGATAGCATTGTGGCGGCGCGGCGCAACCGCGAAATATTACCCGTGTTATACCTGCTGCTATCCCCGTGCTACTGCACGTGTGAGGGAGGAAAGACAGTTGATCCGCAGGCGGTGCGACGCGACCGCGGTAATCGCGTCGGATGCGCCGTACATCTCTCGTGTAATATTTACGAGCGCGGGCCGCCGTCGCCCGAGTTCTCTCCCTCTCTTCCTCACGTGTCGTCGTCGTCGTCGCAGCGGCGGATAAATCTCGAGTCATTTTTCCCGCTGAATTGTAAGGAATGACGCGTTGTAAAAAGCTCGCTGAATGGACGGTTTTATTTACGACGCCTACGCCAGCGCCCCCTCGACGTGCTGCCTCTCTGCCTGTATATACATGCTATTTGTACATATAGCGGTTTTTAGCATTGTGCGACGGTAAGCCTTTCTTCTTCTTCTTCTTTCCTTCTCTCGAGCGCTGTAGTTCAATTTGTTGCTGCTCGTGGGGGTAGCGGCGGGAGGCGAAGGAGGGAATCGATCGGGCTCGTCGTCGCGCGCGAGCGCGGGATTTGTCGCGTCGGCATATAATGCGCGACACACGCGCGGGAGTTATTAAATCCGGCGGAAGGAGTCGCCTCCTTCTCCTTCTCCTCCTCCTCCGGCCTCCGACCGCGTAATCCCGGGAAGCAGACATTTTTCGGACGGCCTGTGTGTGTATGTATAGGTACACAAGAATAAAATGTCGCTTTCTTGAGAAAGATGCGGCACGTATCAATTCCGTATAAGCCGATCAGCGGATCCGCACACACACAGAAAAGTCGATGTGTTATCGCTATATACTTTTCATTTGCCGTGTCTCTCTTCTCTAGCTGTTTGGGGGCCAATCACTTTTCATCGATTCAACCGATGGGAAGAAGACATAATTCTCTTTCTCCCTTTCCCCGACGACGACAATACGCTTAGGCTGTCAATATCCGAAGCCTTGGTAGGGGGAGATAAAGAGGTTAACGTCCATCTCACTCGTCAAAGTATAAATTGTGGATTCTTCCGCGACTGCGCTACATGCACCACACTATTCCGACTTTTCTTCATCCATCCATCCATCCATCCGCACCGCTCGATTCTCCCATATGGCCTTTGTTCGCCACACGAGACGCGCGCATCCTGCTATAAATAATGAGCAGCCGTGCCGACGGCCGAATCTGATACTACCGATTGGGAGGCGGACCGTGAAATTATAATTGTCAGCGGGCTCGCGAGGAATCGATAATGCACCCATATACTCCTATATATATATATGTATACGTATATACACAGGCACACGTATACGTGTATGTACACATAAGCCGCCCTCACCCCGATGAGATGGCAGTCTGCCATTCGCGTGCGACGGATCATCGTCGAGTGACCGCGGCAATTAACGGTGTCACAGAAGCATAACGCTCGCCTCATGCCGATTACTCTTTTGGCCCGCGCGGCCGATATTTCGCCCTTTTGATAGGCGCAGAAGTCTGCGGAGAGCTGCTTGCTTGCTTGCGCAATTTGGCGAGCTCGTCGCTAGCTCTTCTCTCGACCTTGATGAATGACGAAGTGGGCGCATAGTGTAGAGAGCAGTTTTGCGTTTGCAAAAATACGGCGCGGATGGTTTTGTAATTGGGATGATGGATGCCCGCTTTGACATTGCGCGCCAGTCGACATAGTTTTCCGCGGATATTCTGTCCCGCCCGTAATAAATGAGGTTGGGAGTATGTGTGAGTGCGCGCTGTGTATGTCCGCGGATGGAGTGGGGAAAGATCTGGATGATGCGCGCGGAATATATGTGGTTCGTGTCTTTTATGCGTGGATGGATTTTTTCATTGAAAAGGTCGTTTATTTTTTATGAATGGGGTAAAGGACCCGGGAAAAAATCGAAAAAGAGGGCAATATATTTAATATACATTGGCTCTTGATATTTACAATATATTTCAATCACATTGGATAAACAATTACAAATATATTGATAATAAATTGCCGATTGTACATCCTCCAATGCATTGCTAAGGCGTGGGCTATTTGAAACTTTCAGAAAGTAATTTTAAAAAATTACCAATGTAGCGGAAACGTATTGGCTATTATTCTTATGGGCAATATATGTGTAATATATTGGTAACTTTATCTAGGAAGACTGAAAAATCTTTTCAGTTTAATGTACGTGGTTTATGCATGTGCATATATACGTATGCACGCGCGCGCGCTTGTGTGTGTGTGTGTGTGTGTGTGTGTGTGTGTGTGTGTGTGTGTGTGCGCGTGTGGCAAGTGCATGTACGTGCTATCGTAATGTGCGTAAGTCTATATAATATATGTGATAAAACTCGTTACAATTTGTTTGTTAAATAATGTTTATTCAAATTCTAAGTTACTAACTGGTTCACAAACATAACTTTTTGTTCGTTCCAACTTTATATGAATACATACATTTCGCAAATTTTTTACATTTACCACGATAATCGCTTCAATAATATTTGTACATTCGTAAATATAACTTAAACTTAAAGTACTTTCTAATATATTTACAGTAAATGGATTAATTGTAACTACTTTCTTAATACATGCATAATTATTTCCAAAACATTTACACAGCTTTTTACATTCCCAATCAGTGATATGTATATATTTTTGTACAATTCCCACGCCTACACTACCATTATCTACATAAGTTACGTAATGCGATTCATTTTTTCGAATAGCCCACGCATTAGCAATGCATCGGAGGATGTACAATCGGCAATTTATTATCAATATATTTGCAATTGTTTATCCAATATGATTGAAATATATTGTAAATATCAAGAGCCAATGTAAATTAAATATATTGCCCACTTTTTCGATTTTTTCCCGGGGAGACTTTCGCTATTATGGAATACCTGTAAATTCTTGGTTAAAAAAACCGGTGAGCGAAAAAAATTGGCTACACTTGTAGAAAAATCGTAAGAATTTATATATAAATATCGGAAAATGGATATTTTTGTCGATTTCCACATTTATAGAAAAATTGTCAATATATACTTTTTCATTGAAATCCGAGTATATTTCAAAGTTGGAGTAACAGCACAGATATTTTGAATTCAAGATTATAAATACCAAAGAATCACTGCCAATTCGTTGTCGTTTAACTTTATTCTAAATATCAATATTCAACGCAACCCTAAACTTCATCGTGTAATCCACACAACAAAATCCACTTTCCATGCGCGCTACTTCAATAACCCCCGCATTACTCCCTATTACGCGTACCCAATAATCGGCCCCGAAGCTACGCGCCTCTCCCTACGAAAGAAAAAACGAAGAAGAACCTCGGCCACACACATACTGTGCGCGTGTATACTATACACCCCGGATAATCGGGTGCGCGTATTTGCATTATTCATTGTGCTCTCTTTCCCCGCTAGCAGCAGCGTTGTCGTCGTCGTCGTCGTCCCCTTATTGGCGGAAGAATCCGAGAGGGGTTGTGCTCTCTAGAGCAGCGGCATTGTCGCGCGGAGGGAGTGTACACCCTATTATACGGGGCGCGTACTCAAAGTACCGCGGCTGATTAAAATCGTAATGCAATACGCATGTTGCGCGAGGTACAAAGGGACGAGCGAGCGAGATACCGAAATCCGCTCTCTAAGACGACGTCGCGGGGAGCCTCTCTATCCGATATAACAAATCAGGGTGAGCGAGAGAGAGAGAGAGAGAGAGAGGCAAACGAGTTTAAAGAGGCGAGTTCGTTGCGCGACTGCGTTTATTCATACACTCTCGCGAATCTCTTCGCTCTTTCCTTTCCTTCCCTTCTTTATTATAAAAAAAGAGGGATGAAGAGGGACGACGACGACGAAGGGAGGGAAAATCGATAGTATCTCCCGCGTTCGACAATTTAATGCAATTTATTAGCCGAGCAGCGCTGCAGCAGCAGCAGCAGCAGCGGAGGTATAAGACCGTGGCGGCGGCAGCGCGGGAAATAAATAGCACCGTAGGCGCGAGAGAGAGGCTCGATCATCGGCGATAAATCAAGAGGGACACGCAAAGCTCGCGCTCTCTTGCCTTCCGTTTTCAGCAGCGGGACAAACTTATTCCTAGAGAGAGAGAGAGAGAGGAAGACTGCGCGCACGGCAGTTTCTCTCTCGGTTTATCGATCCGGCGCACCTTCGCCGCGGCATCCGAGGCTCGCAAGAGCGAGAGAGAGGACGACGGGAGGGAAATTCATTCTGGCGCCTTAAATCAGTCGAAAAATGCCGGAGAGGGAAAGATAGGGAGGAGGCTGCGCATGGAAAAACCGGAGGCTGAGGGGACTTGATTAGCTGCGCGGGAGGGAAAGAGCTAGGGTGAGTGAAGTATTAGGATGGCGTGTAAGTCTTTTTTTTTTGCTGGTGTAAGGGATGGGAAGGCTTCTTTTTTTTAATTTGGTTTGAACACTGTATTAACAGGTTTATAAAAGTAATTGCGTTTTAAATGATTTTGGACACTTTGAGCGATGTGGCTGTTAAAGTATTATGTATACTTATAAATATGGGTATACTTATAAATAAGGAGAAATATTTCATTTCGGGTGCAAATTTACTTATTTATTTATTTATTTAAGTCGCCAGAAACTTGTACGGAGTAATATCAAAGTATTTTCTCTATGAACAAAGTCAACAGTATTTTAAGATAATATAATTCACTTTGTCAAATGCGTTGGTTAAATTTTATATGACTAAAAGCGCCAAGCCGCGAGGTTATTTAATACTCCACAAGCTTTTTCATTCTTCAAATATAATTCTTTTTCTCTCTACTTTTAATATATACATTATTAACCATTTTCCTGGTTCATACTCAAAACCGAACACGAAAACATCGAATAAAAACCAAACCTTTTAAAGCCCCCTAACAGACATTCAAAACTTTTCCTCCGTACCTCCGAACGATTTCATCGAGCTCCACACCACTCACGCGTCCATCCGCGTAACAGCAACAGCAGCAGCAGCACCGAAGCCCAAACTGGCGGCTGCGAAATCGACCCCCGTCACCGTATTTTTTCTCTCCTTCCCCGCACCACCATCACCACCACCACAGCACGATGATGAATTCACGATTGTTCGCGCGTTATTATCAATTAGCGCGCTGCTGCTGCTGCTCTCCCTGTCCTCCACGAGAGGGAGAGACAGAAAAGCCGGCTGCCGGCCGGCAATTCGTCATTCATGGCTCGATACACACACATACTCTCACACACACACACACACACGCGCGCGTGCGCGCGTGCCTAAATATCTATACGTACGCGTATATACGTGCGCCGGCGTCACGGTAATTAATACCGATCTTCAGCGCGCGGCGGTCGTTATTAACTGTGGAGGCCTCGACGACGACGACGACGCCGCCGCCGGGAGAACCTAACCTCTCTCTCTCTCTCTCTCTCTCTCTCTCTCTGTCCCACCCTCCCTCTTGGCTCGCTTTAACCAAGTCCGAGCGGGCGCGCGTGCGATAACAATTCGGATACCGCGCGTACTCTCTCACTCTCTCTCGATGACAGTGACACATTGCAGCGCCACGGCTGGCGCTGGGGAATCCGGTCGAGCCCTGCATACACCTACACGTGTGTGTATAGGAAGTATGAGTGTGTGGCGGTATGTGTGCGTGCGTGCAGGACGGCAGGCAGGCAGGCACATCGGGTCATAACTCGCTAATTACCATCGTCCGTCCTCTTCCCGTTCTTCCTAATGCTTCCGTAATGTGTCGCTGGTGATGCAGGGCGAATGAAGTGGTCGGAAGGTGTCGTGTGTAGGTGTGTGTGCGTGCGTGTGTGTGTGTGTCTGTGTGTGTGTTTAAAGAATACACTTTGGATAGGGAGTGACTGGTTTGAGATAATTAAAGGGATTCAATCTCTGTGAATGATGGTAACTATACTGTCGAATAGCGTTAGAACGGTTCGTTTACCGGTAGTACATCATTCATCTGGTGAGTTGCTGTATCGAACAATCTTTTAGATTCTAGAATTCATCATAGAAGACGTTACAATCTAAGATACTTTTTTTCCCTCGTTAATTAACCGCATTTTTACATTTTGTACTATCTATGCATTCGCCAATACCAACTAAAATCTAAATAATGCCTGCGAGTCCCTAAAACAACCATCTTTCACAAGCTCTCAACCTTAATTTCTTACAATTCCACCATTGTTCCACTGCTACTACCACAGCCCCAGCAATCTCAATCCACCACCCGCTACTTTAACCAGGCTAATTCACCATCCAAGCACAGCAACGCCACCACCGTTGCTAGCGCTGCAGCTTCCCCGAGACGCGTCAGGTGAGGCTGGTAATTAACGCGGCTGCAGCAGGTCCTTCCTCCCCCGCCCCCTTCTTACTCCTTCCTCCTGCCCGCGACACCGGCGTATCCGTCTTGCTCCGTCTTCCGGCACACCGTAATTCGTGCATGCGGTTCGCAAGACGTAGAGCTCTCGGCGCTCTGAGCAGCCGCAATGCAGTGGCTGCACCGTTGCGTCGGCTCGCTCGAAGGCGTGAGTGGGAGAGAGAGAGGGAGCGAGAGAGACGAAGCCGGAGGATATCGCCCTACCCCCGGATGTGTGCGCCTGAGCACCGGTGTGTGTCTCCTTAAGACGGTCGTCGTCCTCCTCCTCGGCGTCGTAGAGGTGAACGAGCGAGCTGGGAGAGTGTGCGGGTAGGATAGGGATATGCGGTCGCGGGTGATGGTGCTGGCGGCGGGAAGGAATTTAGAATTGGAGGTCATACCGGTGATTGGTGATGTGGGAGGATTGATGGTTTTGCAAAAATGAGTCTGCTGCGGATGCGTAAGATTTAAACTGTGGATTAGTGACTGGTAGATAATTTCAATTTTACTGTTGCACCGAATTTCAAGAAAATGTATATATATTATATCCCCTAAACTTTTAGATTATACGGAACGGAAAGTTCAGTTGAATGGTTCTAACTGTTCGCAGCGTCACTTTTGATATTATTGGTGTAAAAGATGGGAACAATCCAACTTTGTCCAAAAACATTTAAAGTAGACAGTTTTGCAATGGACATTGCGAAAACTTTTTTGGCAGACAAAGTAAATACGAGATTTCAACACTGTGCCGATGGAGTTACCTTTGAGTTCATCCCTTAGAGGATGTACAATATACGCAGTATTCCAACAGCCTCTTTATCGTCAAATTGTTAACATTGTCTTGATCCGTAAAAGTGCCCATTAGGACACCCTTTTGAATCTATTACCACATTCAAACCCCCATGTAACACTGAAACATTCGAGATCCTACCTACCGATACCCATCCTACAACCATCCCACCAAGAGACTCTCGAAACTTCTCCCCCGCGCGATTCACCTTTGTTCCTCGCGACTGTAAGTATGTAAGTATAATAACCCAACTCCCCAACGTGCAGCCATAACTCCATCCAAGGAATTCTTAAGCTTCGAAGTTCAGTTTCCCCGACGTCGCGTGGTCATTCTACTGTTACATGCCTGTTATACGCGAAACTAATCCAGTGGGGGAGGATGGGGTTGCTTGGTTGCCCTAACCCCCCGTATACACCCGGCCGCTTGGCAAATACGCAATGCGGATATCGGGATACCTTACGATTATGGTTATTCGAGCGCCAAAGTGTATGCCAGTATGTGTGTGTGTGTATGTACATACACCCCACACCTAGCGAGCGAGCGCTAAAGAATCCCACCGGGGCGCCCGAGTATGTAGAGCCCAGGCTTTCGCCGAAATTCCGGGAAATTTCTTTCGCAGTCGAATGCCTTCTACGTTCCTTTTGCCGACGGTTCCTTCTCGAGGGGTATAAGGGAGGAGAGAGAGGGTCGATATGGCCGGGGTGCTTTTCTTTCCTTCCCTCTCGCTTGCTCTCTCACGCTCTTTATCTCGCCTAGCCCGACTTGTCTCCCTGTCCGGGTGATTTACGGACTAATTGGAAAGCTCCGTGTTCGCCGGACAAAGGACTTTAGCGCTGCGCCGTATACCGTTACCGTCTTTCTCTCTTTCCCTCTTCCGCTCTGCTAAAGAGCTTGCGCTGCGCTGCGCGCGAGTACTCTGACGGGGGGGAAAAAACAATTTCTCCGTTTTTTCCGTTTTTCGGATAAACGACGAGAGAGAGAGGGAGGGAGGGAGAGAGCAAGCTCTAGCGCGCAAGCGTCCTTTACTGAAAAAACTTATTGCAACCTGGTGAAAGCGTCATTCTCCTCCTCCTCCTCCTCCTCCGTCTCCCCGTCGTCTTCGACCCCAAAGCTCCGTAAAAAGGAAGGGGAAAATGTCAAAAGCGCGCTTCGCTCGTCTTTTATTTTTGGGTAAATTTGCTTGGGGAACGGGCCATGAAAAAAGGATCTCTTCGAGAGTCATCGCTGGTGCTCTGTCTATGTGTGTGTACGCGCTCGTGTCTTTTTCTATCTCTACCTCTCTCCCTCGGGGCAAAGAGAGTGGCTCAAGGGGCTTCAATTTGGATCGCCGCGTCCTTTTTTACGGGGCGGGCGTGTAACTGATAATTTGCAGAGCGGTGGCGCGCTTGTAATTAATCCAAGATTTCGGGGCAAAGGGGAAAGGCACGCGTTGGGTGTTGCCATTCAAACGCTAGCGAATCTATGTCAGAAAATGTCTCATTTTACCAACTGGCGAATAGAGATCCGTCTTTTGATTACAGACGTGGAGCATCCCTTACGAGAAAAATCCTGCGATTCCTCTTTATACAAATTTTTAATTTTTCCCCGTATAAACACACAAATCCGGGTCCGATTGCCAACTCGCACGTACCCAAGAATCACAAACTCTTATTATTCAAATCCGAGCAACGAAACATTGCAATATCCAGCCGCGTGTGCACGTGCTCGCTCACACAATACCCCGACCCAAAAACAAAACCATCCCCCCCACCCCTCCAAAAAAAAAGAATAACATCGTTCGCTTTCAATTCCAGAAACAAATTCAGCAATAGAATTTCCATCCGAAAATCCTCTCTCACGCATACATGGACAAACACACATACACTTCGCTATGTAGCCCACGCGCTACATCAGCAGCAGCAGCAGCAGCCGCGCTTGTATTTTCCACTTTGGCGTTGTCTCGGAATTTGGCCGTCGAGCGCGCGGGCGCGCTTACTCCCTCCTTCTCCACCCTCGCACTCTTTGACAGGCGTGCGGGGGCGCGCGACTCCAGTAGCACCAGCAGCGTTCTAGTACACTACTATACTACACCAGCAGCACGCGCTGTATGCTTCTCTCTTTCGCCGGGGTGGCGGGTACACACACACACACACACACACACACACACACACGCATACGCACGGCAGTGGCACCTGTCGGCCGGCTAATCTTGAACACGTGTTTCCTTGTGCTGCTGCTGCAGCTACCGCTGGCCTTTTGCCAATGCGCTCCCCTACGTCGTCTAAGCGCTCGCGCACGCGTGGAATGGTCATGGCGCGCGAGGTGGCGTCGTGCCGCGATCACACTATAGCTAGCGTATATAGAGGGCTTTCGAGTGTGTGTGCCCCTTTTGTGAAGCCCGCGATAGGAGAGATGACAGAGTTTAGAGTAGTGCGTTTTTGTTCGTTCGTTTTCGCGCGCACCCGCGTACTGTGTATGTGTTGTTTAGGTTTATAATTGTGCGGAGGTGAGCAGCGCGTGCGCCTGATGAGTGTGCCAAGAAGACGTGTTTACTTTTTGGCCGTAAATATTGCGCGCGCACGGACGCGAGCGAGCGTATGCGAATGAATGTTTAATATTTCATGAGAGAAGCGCGGCCAGTTGCCGACGACGGTTAGGTCGAGGCGCTTATGAATCCGAGATCGAGTGGGGGGGGGGGGGGGCGAGAGAGCGTCCCGCGAATTAATATACGGATTTATTTATACATATGAAGGAAGAGAGGCGGCTGTATGCCTCTTCTCGCGTTTGTTTGTTTGCTCCATTGTACTGTGGTGGCGACGGCGCGATGAAAATCTCGTTCGAATTTTTCTATGTTCGAAAATATCTCTCTCGCGTCATACTTGCGCGTATCTAAAATTGAGACACGCGAGCAGCAATATTAATCACCGCTACTTTGGCAGCCTTCGCCGTTATTAACCGTCACCAACATCATCATCATCATCATCATCACCCTTGTTTCCGCTACCCCCATCGATAATCAAACTTTAATGGACACCCGACGACAAAACGCGGCAATTAGCTCTGCGTTTGCAATCGTAAAGCTCAAAAATAGCTTTAATCTCTCTCCCTCCCTCTTTCTTACACGCTTTGAATCCTATATAACCTATATAACCTACACCACGCGTGCGCCGCGTCGATATACACCGTTCCTCGCGTTTTACAACACGCACACACGCACACACAGCCACACGAAATAAAACTCTCTCGTCGAGCTCTGCACGCGTAAAGCAATGTAATTACACTCCGCGCGCCGGCCCCTTTCCCTTATTTCTCATTAGGCGCGTCCTACAGCCCCTCTCCTTACGCAGCAGTAGCAGCATCCCCCTCCATTCCAAAGGAGTAAAAAGACGTGGGGAGAGGAGAGGGCACGCGCGGGAGAACGTGAAAATCGTGACGCTGCATTTCGCTAGCGCGCGCGAAACATTCGCCTGCAAATTGAATTTTGCACCTCGTTCTCACTCTCTCTGCCTTGCGCGCTGGTGCCGCGAGATAAGAGTTACGCTCGAATTTCCTAGGGGGGTGAAAGTGAGAGAGGGAATGCTGCGACTTTTCGCAAAAACTAGTTCTGATAGGGTACTCTGCTATAGTAGTACTCGCTTTTTGCGTCTTTCTCTCTCTCTCTCTCTCTCTGGGTTGAATGCGAGAGAGGTAGACTATAGTCCCGTTATCGCTGTGTTTGATCGTTGATAAGCCAGAGCATGGGCGAGAGAGAGAGAGGGAGTGGAAAAATTCCGAATCGCGAGGAACGCGAGAACGTGTGTGCGCACGCTCGAGTTGGGATTTCGCGTTGATAAGTCGGAGTACGGCGTTGTATTTCGGCGGAATTATTATTATGTGCAGCCAGAGACTCGGAGAATATGTTCCTGAATTGTACGTACGTATGTATACGTGTGTGTACGCGGTGAGAGAGCTGAAATAGAAATCGCAACGCTGATCTATTGATTTTTGCGCGCGTGGCGAACGTGTCCGGGAGTATTATTTCGGGGCCGGGGCTAACAATAGGCTTGGATTATCGTTGCTAATCGGCACTAATTCACTTTGTGATTACATCTCTCTTTCTCTCTATGGCGTTACCCGATGTGATGGCGTGTGTATACTGCCGGGAAAGCCATCCTGAATTTAATTCATCGTATTGAAAATTAACGACCTTTAAATATAAAAGATGACTTATAAAAATATTTCCTTCGAAAAGAGCCTCTTGCTCCCAACGTTTTCACACCGCACGCAATTACCGCTCCTCGTGAGAGTTCATTGCTATCTGGCCGACGCATCCTCCGAAAAAGGAGTGTGCATTTGCGTGCTGAAGGAGCAGGAAAGTTTTGGCACAACAAAAAGCTCCTCCGAGGGCGGACGTGTAAAAACCATCTGGCCACTGAGCGTCGTTGCCGAGGTTCTTCGCGACAACCAGGTCGCCGGCGACATTATTCGATTACAAAAGCGTAACGTTTTTACGAGTAGAGTGTGGAAGAAGGAGGTTGGTAAGAATGGTACTGGGACATTTCTTGAGTTTTGCAAGTCTGGAGAAGTACCAGACTTTTTTGTGTATTCATAGAATAAATATATGAATTCGCTGATTGTAGATAAGATAAATATAAATATATACATTAGGAATACAGAGTAAATGCAATTAAGAGAGTAAAAAAACAATAAATAGAGTATAACAATTCAATAATGTTTAAAACAATGGAATGTCACTTTAGATTTGAGAGCCAAAATTTCAAATAGACGTTAGGTTATGAGATAACGAGTTCCACGTTTTTATGAATCTTGCTATAAGTGAGTTAAACCAAAGGCTCTGGGGTGGCCCTCTTTATTCCCGTGTTGCGTATACCATTGTTTTGCCTAGCGAGACCGAAAATACAACCTTCACGATCGGGCGCCGGGATCAAAAGTGGTACTTTCGGCCCGCTAGGCAAACCAATTTATTAAAAATCTCGTAAAAAGTCCATTTAAGTTACTTTGTGACAAAATTACTAGTAATTACTCTAGTAATTTTAATTATGGAATTTTTCTCCGTGTATAAGAAGAATTCAAGGATTTCTTAATAGATAGGCATGCTCATAGTAAGAGAAGAAGTCTATTAATTAACTACAAGAGATTTCCGAACGCAGAATTTTAAAAATGAATATAGCGTGAGTCCAGGCGAGAATTTAAAATAAGTATGTTGAATTCTTCAGAAATCGGAGTATAGTTATGATCTAAATAGTTCATACCAGAGTCACATCTAAATGTTGAGGTCCTTAAGAATTTTCCATATATAATATAACAAAGTCCAAACTTGTGAAGCACAAATCAAAGAAAGTAAAACAAATGTTTCATATATACAACTTTTATACCACTCTAACCTCAAAATCACAACTTTGATATGATTTTTCGGCGCTCGTGGTATAAAATACCGTTCGAAACTAGTGCGTAAGTCGATTATTTAGGTGGTGTGACTTTTTGCACGAACGAAGCGAGTGCGAAAAAGTCACACCACCTAAATAATCGACTTCCCCACCCGTGTAAAAATTTTAGTCTCGGATTGATCTGCCAAAAGTCTCTCGAAATACGTCTCCAGTGAATCTCGCAATAATCTCGCTAAGGCCACTTTGCGAGACTAATCTTTTTTAGTTTGTAAAGTCTCGCACAAAATGCAATATGAATTGCGGGAGTTTTAGCTAGACTAAATTGTTACTTCAAAAAGTACCGCATAGAGCCTAAGACTAACTCCGAGACTTTTTCTAGACAAAATTTTTACTTAAATAAATCTCGCATGAAATCCAAGACGAATTGCGAGATTTTGGCAGAACAAAATTTTTGCTTAAATAAGTCTCGCATTGAAACCAAGACGAACTGCAAGACTTTTGGCTGGACAAGATTTTTACTTAAATAAGTCTCGCATTGAAACCAAGACAAACTGCAAGACTTTTTGCTAGACAAGATTTTTACTTAAATAAGTCTCGCATTGAAATCAAGACGAACTGCAAGACTTTTGGCTAGACAAAATTTTTATTTCTTTTTTTTAGTAAAAAAAATTACTTTTTATAAAAATTTATACAATTTTATTATTTACAAAAAACATTTATCGTCAGAAAAAAAACCTACAATAAAATATCTTCTTTTGAGGTCAACCTCAACGTTGTCCACACGATCGTACGTGTTCTGCAGAAACATAGAGATCCCATCACTTCTAAGGCGTGGAGGTGGAGCTCGTCAGGCGCGGGGCTCATGCGGCTCATGCCCACGGTCACATGTAACCCTCTCGTTGCCGTTGACGCCGTCGTTGTCACCGTTGCCACCCCGCCGTCATTCCCGCCGAGCAATCAACCTCTCACCATATCACACCGACTGTCTTCCATTGCTCAGCCATCCTGAACGAAACTTGCACCTGTAAACGTTATCACCCACAAAGAGTTTTGTTCCCGCTACTACGAAATGATGATTATTTTTAGAAAATTTCTACGTATCTAATAAAAAAATGGGTTCCTCGCGAATTTTCACCACAAGTAATTTATAACCAAGATATATCGAAAACGAAACTGTCGAGAAGTCCAAACAACATGAAATCAGTTACACATTCTTTGTTTTCAATATATATAGATATATTTATATCGGACTTCTCGATTCGACAGTTTCGTTTTCGATGTGTCTTGGTTATGAATTGGATAGGAATAACCGCAAACAAAAAGAGAGGTTGATTGCTCGGCGGGAATGACGGCCGGGGTGGCAACGGTGACAACGACGGCGTCAACGGCAACGAGAGGGTTACATGTGACCGTGGGCATGAGCCGCATGAGCCCCGCGCCTGACGAGCTCCACCTCCACGCCTTAGAAGTGATGGGATCTCTATGCTTCTGCAGAGCACGTACGATCGTATGGACAACGTTGAGGTTGACCTCAAAAGAAGATATTTTATTGTAGGTTTTTTTCTGACGATAAATGTTTTTTGTAAATAATAAAATTGTATAAATTTTTATAAAAAGTAATTTTTTTTACTAAAAAAAAGAAATAAAAATTTTGTCCAGCCAAAAGTCTTGCAGTTCGTCTTGATTTCAATGCGAGACTTATTTAAGTAAAAATCATGTCTAGCCAAAAGTCTTGCAGTTCGTCTTGGTTTCAATGCGAGACTTATTTAAGTAAAAATTTTGTTCTGCCAAAATCTCGCAATTCGTCTTGGATTTCATGCGAGATTTATTTAAGTAAAAATTTTGTCTAGAAAAAGTCTCGGAGTTAGTCTTAGGCTCTATGCGGTACTTTTTAAAGTAACAATTTAGTCTAGCTAAAACTCCCGCAATTCATATTGCATTTTGTGCGAGACTTTACAAACTAAAAAAGATTAGTCTTGCAAAGTGGCCTTAGCGAGATTATTGCGAGATTCACTGGAGACTTATTTCGCGAGACTTTTGGCAGATCAATCCGAGACTAAAATTTTTACACGGGCACCCGTGTCGAAATGTACTATTAGCTCACTTGGTAACAATTGGCTATAAAACGCCTTAATTGCGAGGTCAAGCATACCCAAATCCATTAAAATGCATCGACCTTCGATTATCTGAACTAGTCCAGACAGATATTTTACGAATACACCACATCATCGTGTACGTACCACTCCGACAAACATATACCCCCCGCCCCAAAGACAAAAAGGAACCTCTCCGCCAGTGGACTGTATATCCGTAGCAGCCGCCTGTATCTCCGCGCTGGCACGCGAGGTATTACTACTACCCTCCCGCGATCGATCATCTTTTCCACTCTCTCTCCCTCGACTTCCCGCGAGACATACGCGGAAGCACAGAGAGAGAGAGCTATATAGTCTCTCTCTCTCTCTCTCTCTCTCTCTCTCTCTCTCTCTCTCTCTCTCTCTCTCTCTCTCTCTCTCTCTCTCTCTCTCTCTCTCTCGTGCTTACGCGCGTGCGCTCAGCACACAAAGGCGAGTTAAGAATACCTCGCGCATCCTCGCTTCTTAAAAGCATACTTTGCTCGGCATTTTCGCGTTGGTTGCGGCGCGCGCGCGCATGATGTATGAGGGGGCGCACCGTCGAATATAACGGGCTGACGCGGAGGAAATTTCGCGGTTCACGGCTCGTCTATGTTTCTCAGCTGTCGCTGCTGCTGCTGCTGCTGCTGTTAGCTGTAAGGGCAATTGAAGAGGGAGGAATGCTTGCTGGAGCTTTTATTCGGGGGGAGTAGGTAATTTTAGAGGTGTCGATGTTTTAGAGGAGAGTGGATTTTATGGGTGAGTATAATGAGTGACGTTCGAGAGATGGGCTGGAAAATTGTTAATGAATGATTAATACGCGATGACGTTAAGTATGATGTCGCTGTAGAGTGCAAAAACACATCCATCTTCTAACTATATATATGTATTATGGGGTAATTAGACCAAGTGCCTGCTAATTAGATCGTAAATAATAATAAACACTCATGGAGATTAATAATGGGATGCACTTTGATGTGCCGCGACATATAAATATCGTATTATTATTGAATCGATGCATTAGCTCTTATATGCTAAACATATAAATAAAAAGTAATGAGTTTTATATTAAATATATTTACTCGATGATGAATAAACACTAATTAGCGGATGTAGATTTATGCGCATCGAAGGCAAATAGACAGCAAACACTGTATAACGTTATCAATTTTCAATAATTTTATAATTCTAAATGTGTGAAGCTGAAAAAGGTAAGTACATTGTAAAATTATTCTCAATCATTTTTTTTCATAAGACCTTCTATACCTACTTTCAATTACGCAACAGCCCCTGACAGCTAAAACAACAATAAAATCCCCGACAACATCACCATCATCCTAACCGAATATAACTATTATCCCTCTATTCAATCCACACCCAGATAAAAATCACGCCTCACCCCACCCCTATCCCCCATCCAGAAAAAAAGACAAAACCCGCGCTCGGCGCCACGCGCCCGTCGAAAATTCAACCGCATCAATACACGTCCACTTCAAAAGCACCGGTTGTGTGGGGTCCCACCCCCCTAAACACGCTGTGCTGCAGCAGCCGCTTCCACCGCCCCTCTCCACTTCCCACGTGATTTCCGCATAAAATACATATACATATACATACGTGATCGATGGCGGAAGCTCGCGCGCGTTCGCTTGTCACCCATATACTTGTAAAACATCACAAGCGGCCAGCGGCGGCGCGGCAGCCAGATATCGAGAGAGTATAAACGCGCCGCTCTCTTGCGCGCACCTGTCAGTGACTAATAGCCCGTGGCCATATTGCTCAAACACTGCCTCCCTCCCTTACTCTCCTTTTCGGACACGCATCCGGCCGTTTAAAAAGGCAGAGAGAGAGTCAGCAAGTGCTAGCGGCTTATCTATCCTCCCTCTCCCTTCCTCTCGTGTGCACGTATAACGCGGCTGCTCTCGCAGGGCCGCGAGGCTCGATAAGAGCGGCGAATGCAGCAGCGGCGGCGGCAGTGGCAAGCGTTATCTTATCGGCCGGCTGGCCGGCTTGGTGCCATATGCCATTAACGCGGAAACATTGAACGCGCGCACGCCCCCTCCCCCCCCCCCCCCCCCCCCCCCGCGACACAAAGGGCTATCGAGAGTGCCTGCGCCTGGTCCGCCTGCGCCTCCTCTCCATACCTATACCGGCGAAACGAGTGGCCGACCCATCCCCCGAATATAGACGCGCGCGATGCGTCCTAAATACCCGACGACTATGTGTATGTACCAGTGTACCGTTGGTATATATACGTATACGTACACGCGAGAGCAGCCCGCATATATAATAACGCGAATCTTGATTTAACTGCGGGGCAAGATTTTGGGGGAAGGGTGTGTGTATTGTTTTCTTCGCGTATCTGATCGCGAGCGCACAGGGATTAGTCCCGCGGGTATGCAGTGAGCAGTTCGGCCGATTACGTTATCTTGTGCGGAGGGGGGTTCTTTCGCCTGAGTTATGCGCTGTACGACTGGGTGTATTGATTCTGTATAATGGCCGTGAGTATGTAGTGGGTATGTATACTGTGTAGAAAAAGAAGTGGCTGATCTGGGGGAGATGAGTGTTGTAGGTTTATTAGTTGTGAGGTTGGTTGGTTTGTTAACGGTGCATGAAGGATGAAAGGCGCATCGATATTGAGAATAGTTTGTCGAAGGGAATGAAACGAATTAAAAAAATATAGATCTGACGATTACCACGTGTTTGAAATTCCGAACGTTCATAATGAACGAAATATTAACTTAAAGTTTCTAATTCTGGTTAGAATTCCCCGGAGTGTGGTTTACTGGTGACTGCAAGAGTGAGAAGTGAAGAAATACAATTTTTATCCGATTTCAAATGTATTAAGTAGCCAAATTCGGCTAAATTTGAAAATGGCAAAAATCTTTCGTTCACTATGAACGTTCGAAATTTCAAACACCTCGATTACCAACAGCGGCACGCACCGCGATGCGAAGAATTTTCTGTTGTGTATGCACCTATAAAGATAATAAAATTCTTGAGAACAATTGCTGCATAAACTGCTACGAGTCATGAAATTTTTTTCGTTTACCACCCCAACAACACAACGTTTTACAACGTCGTCTCGTGACGGGAGGTCGACGCACCCCCGCCGGTCCATTACAAGCCGCACCGCCGCATTCCCAGCTAAACGACGCGGTGTTTCCTTTTTTCTGCATTCTTTTTTTAATTTCCAGCCCGACAATGCTCGGCAATCTACGTCGCTGCGATGCCGACGAATTCCAATTTAATCGGGAGGGGTCTGCGTATATATATACATACAGCGGCGCGCTCGTTGCTTTCCACTTAGAACCGCGCCCCCCAGATCTCGGCGCGCCGAAAACCCGCGCCTCCGCGTGTGCGCAACTAACTAATCCGAGTGAGAGAGAGGCAGCTTCCCGCCGACTTGCATTATTTCAATTATTAACACTTACTGCAGTGCGGAGGTTAAGCGTGGGCTTATAATAGTGTGCGCGTGTATCGCCGCTGCGCTCCAGTTGAGATTATTGTTTACGCTTTATTTGTGCGCGCTGCGAGATTCGAGCGATAGTTTTACGGTGTTGCGCTTTGGTTTTATAAACCTTGGATTTTTAGTATAGACTAAGCCTTTGATTGCACTTGAAGTGTCTTTGCAATATTTTTTTCAATTTTAATAAAAAAAGGTCTTACTATACTCGTAACTTAACTATATACGCCACTCTAAAATCCAACCGATAACATATTATCTTCGGAAAAATCTCTTCCCAAAGGAAACGCAAGCTCTAACAAAAAAAGGGGGGGGGCAAAAAGGCACGCCCCCCGAAGATTTCCGGTGGCGCATAACACTCGAGATCGGCAATTAAGCCCTTTTATCGTCTCGCGCTTCAGCCCGTAAAAAGCTCTCCTTACAAACGGCCAAGTTGGAAATTGATCCCGACGCCTTTATTTACGCGCTCGCACATATACACATACACACATAGTGCATATGTTCTCCCTCTCTTTTTCTCTCGGTCTGGAAGTAACTGCGCTCGCAGTCTATACATCGTCGTTCAGTGAACTCTCATTCTCTTTCGTAGGAGAAGGGGGATATTGCACACGCGCGAGCGCGGAGGGAAAGACAGAAAGGGCAAGAGAGAGAGAGTCAAGTTCTCTCGTGATCGCGAGTAATAAAAAGTTTCGCGGCAACGATTACGATCAACTCGATGCGCGCGCGCAAAGTAAGATCGCCGCCGCCAAGAGTGAATTATATAGGGCGGCGACGCTTGTATATATAGCGTATACGCAAATTGATCGCGTATCGTTTCGTTCGCGAGCGCGCTCATCTTTTTTTTACGCAGGCTACTCACGAACTTGCGTGTGTGTGTGTTTATATATATATATATATATATATATATATATATATATATATATATATATATATATATATATATATATATATATATATATGTATGTGTGTGTGTGTGTGTGTGTGTGTGTGTGTGTGTGTGTGTGTGTGTGTGTGTGTGTGTGTGTGTGTGTGTGTGTATTATATACGCGCGTGCGTACGGAATATTTATGAATTTAGGGAAATAGACCCGCGAGAGAGAGAGGGACAGAGAGAGAGAGTATTCGCGGATGTGTATAGGGGGAGGTGGGCGTTATATATGGCTGAGAATGAAACTTTCGCGATAAACCGACTATACTTTTTTTCGCCGTCGACGTTTCCACCGTGGACGCCGGCGTAAAAAAAAAAAGAGAGAACGAGTCCCTTTATGCTTCGGGGGCAATTCCGGGTTCGGTTGATTTGTCGCTGGAAGCGCGGAAGCGTTCGAGGTGGGGGAGTAGAAAAAAAGTGCCTGGTTGTGTATAGTCTTTTCCATAGATTTTTTACATTTTTTCTATATATTCAGATCTGATAAAATTAAAGACCTCGTAAACTTTCGACAAGTGTAAACACTTTTTTCTTTTCATTACGAGGCGAATAAGTAGGATAAAAAATGTAGAATAAATCTTTTCGCATTCTCTTCCAAACAGTTACATCTAATACGTAAAATTATACATTCCTCGTCCACAAAAACACAAAGTCTCTAGAACCTCCAGCAATTAACTTTTCATTCCATCGTCTGTTGTCCACATGGCCGCACCGAGCCACAGAAACCACATGTCTCTCCCCGATAACCCGATCCCTTTCTCCGCCCCCTCATTAAGGCCAATCCGTCGGCGATAGACTCGTTCCACCTGCACTCCTCGCTCTCTCTCTCTCTCTCATATGAATAATTTCGGTAAGCGAGCCTGGCACAATCGATTTCCGAGTCGAGCCTAAAGTGCTCGGGGGATTTGCGCCTGTGCCACCGTCGCGGCCGCCACTGCCGATCACCGCCTAATTCTCCCTCTACTCTCTCTCTCTCTCCGTGAGTCCTAACGGCCGAGCGTCACGCGACAAAAGAATCGCCATGGGACTGCGCACGATGATGACGAGGCGCCGGCGACGCCGGGCACCACGAAGCTCCCTGACCTATCGATCTATCTTATAGGGGGGTGGAGGTGGAATGGTTTTGTAGAGGTATAGAGAGAGTCAATCGATTCCAACCACGTGTCTGTGTGTGTGTGTGTGTGCGTATACGGTGTTCGATGCGGGAGGAATGTTCGATGCCGTTGTCGGAGTGACGCGAGGTTCTTCCTTTTTCGTAAGCCGGGAAAATATTTTTAATCCGAGATCGAATTTGTGGATGAAAAATTTTACACTTTCTACAATAATTTTCAGTATGAACATTTTGTTATAGATTTTCTCTCTGATGTTACGTACGATTATTTATATACTTCCCGACGGACCGAGACCACTTTACACTACATCGGCAGCATTAAAAACGTCATCGCGCGGCGAGAAACATTAATGTGTACGCTTACGCGAAATTGAAATTACGTGCTAATCTAACGAACGTAACTCTCTCGTACATTAGCACGGCGAACCAGAGGCGCGAATAAATTTACGATCTACCTCTCTCTCTTCCTCTTACATACAAAAGCCACTTTATACCTACACAAGCTGCGAATTAGAGGGAAAGCTAGCTCCCCCTAAAAAGAAAAAGAAAGAAAGAAAAAAGAACGAATCCACCATGCGCGGTGGTGTCAGACGAATTGCACTTTCTCTCTCTCTCTCTCTCCGCTACGCGAGGGGGCTAACTTTAGGCGCGCCGCGCGTATACGCTTGCTCTCTCCGCCAGGGGGTCATTCGTCACTCGAAATTGGCAGATCGCAGACTCGCCTCTCTCGCGCGGCTGAGCCAATTACGCAATGAACAAGATTGACGACGACGAGAGCGCGCGCGAGCGAGCGAATTTCACTCGATAACTTTCCATCGATGCGCACGTGCACACGCGTATACGTATATATATACCTACACCACTACTATTTTCCTTCTCTTTTCTCTTTGGCGAAAAACGAGCCATAACGTCACGCCGAGAGAGAAAGAGAGATGGATATCGCGGGCCGTATTCGCGGAAAGCTCGCGAGAGCTGCATTATTTTATCGCGCGGATGCCATCGCGATTATACGAGAGAGCAAGAGAGAGAGAGAGAGAGAGAGGATTGTCAGCGCGCCCGCGCGCGCGTGTTATACGGCCCATTACAGTCGGCAGGGCGTCGTTCCTCAAACGCGCGTTCGCCCCCCCCCCCTTTCTTTCTTTTCGCGCGCGCGGAAGGTTGATAACAATGGTAGCCAAGTGCGCGGATAATGTCGTGTAATGTTTCCGGTGCGAGCGCGTGAGTTACGGGCCCGAGCGCGGTGTTGGCACTAGAAAGAGAGCAGCGCGCGTTGTAACGTTTGTAAAAGGGAGGATTTGATTTGTGATTTGGGGGTTAGTGTATATACGAACGTGGTTCGGATGCGAGCGAACGGGCATGGTGTGTAAGGGGTGTAATGAAAAGAAAATAGTGGTTTTGGTAGTTCTTTTTTTGGGTGTTTTTTTTTTTTTTTTTTTTTGAGAATGTGAATGGGTAGGAGAAGAGAGTAAATACATATACATACTTGAGGTGATAGGTGGGTTTTGTAATAGCGTTTACCGCATAAAGCTAACAATCTTCCTACACGTGTAATTAATTTTCACTCAAATGTTTAGTATTTTCAAAGAACGAGGCATTACTACATCATTGCAACAACATTATTCTAAGATTCTGTTAGCAGCGCAACATTGATCATCGCTACCACGCGTACATAAACGCAATGATCAGCGGGCTGATCCCTCTGCCGAGATCACATACATATACACACAAACAATCGGTACCAACTTCAAACGGTTACCAGCAACGCGCGAAATTCTGCCTCGCGCTCGCCCGTATAACTCCTCCTTCTGGCAAATAATCAAGCCCGTCCATACAAACTATAACTATTACGCACCCAGTGCTCGTGGAATACATTATATATCTCAAAGAAACGTTCAACGAGAATCAACACGTGTGCGCGAATGAGCATCGCTCCACCGACAACGTCAACATTCATCTACACATGTAAAACACACAACTAATGTAATAACTAATAACCGCATCATAGTCATCATCGCTTTTTCCCCGCGGCTATTCAGCGTTTCTATAGAAATAGGGTAAACGATCGCTACTGCCAAATTCTATTGTGCGGATTCTTAGGAGTCCACCGCGCCGCAGAGAGAATCTCGCGTCGCGCGCGCGTAAATCTCGCCGACGACGTCATCGTCGTCGTCGTCCCCGCCGCTGATGAATGAAGGAAACGCACGCGCGGCGTCGGCGGCTCGTCCATAAATATTAGCCGTGGCATCGCGATTCTCCGCTCTCTATTCTATATACATATAGTCTACCATACGCACCTCCTCTCTGTCCCGGGGCATAAATTGACCGCAAACGGAACGCGAAAGTTCAGGGCTCACGTGTACTGTATATGTATATATGTATATATATACACACACATATATATACATGCGGCAGCAACTAATTGTCCTGATTTATGCGCGGACTGGAGTCTGCGCGCACGCATTCCATAACGGCGATGTCTGGCTGCGGGCCAGCGGATAGCGCGCGCGAGCGACGCGTGCCGCTCGTTGTTGGGCCTTTGACTCGCGTCGCGAAAGGAGGGAGGGAGGTAAGTAGGTATGGGACGGGGGTTGGAGAGCACCAGGCATGGCTGTGGTTACCTGGATTGTCCGGCCTTTGGGGGGAGTTGAAAGTTGAGGGGACGCCGCGTTGCGAGGGAGTGGGTACATAGTTGTGTGTGTACGTGTATGATCGGAGAGGGAGGGAGAGACGATAGGTGAAGAAGTTTGTTGATATTGTATTGCTTGGAGGGGTATAGAATGTTGTAGGAGTTGGAAGGTACGTATTTGAAAAAATAAGGTTCTAAAATAGTATAGCTTGGTAACAGCTTGGTAACAGGTTGATATAGAGAAATATTACGAGAAAAATAATTCGGAACAGTTATTGGTATTTTCTATTACATATATCGCTGATAGAAAGAATCATTTGTGATAAAGTCGATGACTTAACTGTTAATGAGTGTGCCTTTGAATGAAGTTAAAGTCACGTGCAATTGCCGCATGTACTTTACCTAGCCTAACTTACATAACCTTTTATCAAGTATTAACTGCACTGAGAGAAGAATATATTTAACATGGTATTTTAACTATTAACATGGTATTGTAACTGTTAACATATATATTTTAATAGTTACAATGTCATGTTAAATATAAACATTTTGAGAAAAAATTTCTCTCAGAGTGTTAACCAATATTCTTTTAACTGTTAAGTAATAGTCATGTGACTCAACCGTCACGAAAAATTTACTCTCAAATGCTTCGATCATTTGTCCTAAAAGATTTTTTCTATCAGTGTAAACATCTTTGCAGAAATTCGGTATAAAGACTCTTTGCGATTTATCGAAAACTTACGTTCTACTATACTGTATATCTTTTTGTAGTTTAATATTTATTCGTTTATCTATAATCTGATATTTTTATAAGAGTCAATAAAAATACAAACTGTACACGGAGAGAAATCATGTAGGAAAATTTACAAATGTCTATAGGAAAAAGTACAATTTTTCATGGTAAAACGGAGACAGACAAATTTCCTACTAGTGTTTCCAATTTAACATCGTAAATTTTATAACAATTCGTATAGGAAATATTTTTCAAGTTAAAAATTTTAAAGATTTAATTTTCATTTCCGTTATCGTCGTTATTCGTGATATTTAATATATTTGTGAGTTGCACATATATATTATTAATACAAGAAATACAAGAAATAAATTAAAATAAAGAATAAAGAAAATAAAAAATTTTTTTTTCGACGGAGGCGGGATTCGATCCCACGGCCCTTGGCACGGCAGTCGGATACTCTAACCACTTACCCATAACAACATTTGACTACAAATTTTTGGAACTTGTACATTAGCTATCGCCAGATATATGACAGATTTGAGTTAGACGCGTTGTTAAATATGTCAATTAATATATGATATTATAATTAACGGAAAGGAAAATTAGCAACTGGTAATGAATTTATAAAAGTAAAGATAAATAGGAATTATTATATCCGACCAGTTTTATGTTGCAAAATATATTGTGCGAGATCTGCATAACCTGAAAATTAGGGACGTCGGTAAGACAGAGTAGCAGTCCAGCAGACTGCGCGGGTTCGCCGCGCGGATGCGCATTCCAAACACCATAATTTTTACCATAAATCTTTGTAAAACTTAGAATTAAATATCAAAATTTTTGCAACTCCTGTATTCGAATATCAAGTCTTCGCTGTTTTTGCCATAAAATATAGTAATGTTTCATATTTTTTATTAAAAAAAAAGATACTTTTAATAGTATATTACAATATGTATATATTTTTTGCTATATAAATATAGTAGAAAGTTATCCCGGCCCTTGTAATACTTAAAATGAAAGTTGTAAAAGGAATACGTCACAATGGTAGAAAATCCTATAATATCGTACACGGAAAAAATTTTCCGGGACTCATCTAACCACAACTGCTGGAGCAGTGGCGCCATAGATTTCTGTAGTGGGTCTGCCAATTTGGCACACTGAGTATGCCAATCGATCGGGAGTAAATAGCACATTATCAGTTGGTGTGGGAGATAATTATTTACTATTACTCGCTTCGCTCGTGTGAAAAACATCTCATACGGTAAATGATTGCCTTACACACGAGTTTCATAAAAGTTGATTTTTAGGTTAGGGTGGCATAAACAACAAACTGCGACTTCTGCCCGATCACGTGAGAAGTGGCATACTCAGTGTGCCAAAGTCTGGCGGTCGCTAGATGAATTTTCCTAGAGTTACTAGCGGCGTTGGAGTGGTCCCTCCAGGAAGTTTTTTCCGTGTAGTAAAAAGCGTCAGGATCAGAGTATATCTTCGCTTTGATAAGATTAATGATAATTTTTCAAACCAAATTTTTCTCCGTGTATACAAATTTTCTAGTAAAAATTTCAACGAGGAGTTACAGCATACACGACGTCTTATCGTAAAGGTTCGAAAAATTTTCGAAAAATTTCGACACAAACAGAACTGTTACGTATCCATAGATATGCACAACGTGACGAGCCGGATCGGGTTGCATATTAATTAGTATAAACTTGAAGTAAAATGAATTATTTTTTTATTTCGTTGCGCCCCAATGTTGCAAACTTGAGACCCATCATATCTAGCAATATGAGGACGATTCGAAGACGCGCATAGGCATCGATAGCTCAGCGGGCAGAGCACCTGCCGCGAAACGGAAGGGGTAATTCGATTCGATGCTTTTTTATCGAGTCCTTCTCTATTTATTTATTTACCTGCGAGTTCTCACTAGCAACAGAATTTCGTATTACAAAAGCTAATAATTTTTCCAAGATTTCGAGTACGATCTAGAATCAAAACAAATCCATGGTAATTTGTATTAGTGAATTCTCTCGGTACAACGTCTCACACTTTCAAACACGTTTTCCAAATCATCAACCAACTCTCCTAACCTATTTTCAGTTCACCCAGCTCATTGAGCTTCGACTTCGCCTCTTCGCCTTCCACCACGCATAACTTCATCCGCACTGGCTCGGCTGACGAGCCGATTGTCGCCGTCCCGCTAATCACCCGTATACTCGTGCGAGCGCGTTCCTCTCTCTCTCTCTCTCTCACTCTCTATCTCTCTCCCAGAAAGACAGAGCGGATTTGCGGCCACGGCGTTCCGGGCCATTACAAGCCGTGAATATTTCATCGGCCTGCGGGGATCTCTCTCTCTCTCTCTCTCTCAACCCGTATATATACATACACACGTATACGCGCGCGTACATATATCTGTATAATGCGTATAGCGAGAGAGAGAGAGAGAGAGAGAGAGAGAGAGAGAGAGAGAGAGAGAGAGAGAGAGAGAGAGAGGACACGAAAAGGTGGGGGTCGACTTCCATTATTTATTGCGTTACACTCGAACGCAGTACACAGCGCAGCTTTCTTTCTCTTGCGCGCGCACCCCTTTTATTTTATGCATCATTGCCTTATTATTCATACGGCGCGAATTTCCATGGCACGAGGCAGCGTCAACGTCGTTAGCGTGTTCTCCTTAATCTCGAGACGTCTGTCTGTCTGTCTGTCTATATCTGTGCTGGCGGAATGCGCGCGACTTGGATTATAAGATTCGAGGAGAATCCTTTGGGAATTTCCAATTTTTCGCGAGCAAGAAGGAGGAGGATTCGAGTTTCGTAATTCGGTTCCTGAATATTTCTCTGTGCAAGGAGAGAGGGCGGCGAGATTAATAATGATCGAGATTAGAGAAAGGGAGAGAGGGAGGGGGGGGGGGGATAAAGCGCGAAAATGAAGACGACGATCGCGTTTTAATATAATTTGCATTTTTACGAAGGAATGCTTGATATTTCCACGGGGGAAATTTTGCATGAGGTGAATTTTTTAATATACATTTTTTTTACTGGTTAATGAATAGAGTTTTGAAAAATTTTGAAATTCGAAGGATGCCGGAGAGATTTCGCGCGAAATGAACTGCAAATTTTAATTTTGTAGCTTGGATGAAAAAAATTTACGAAATTGCTGGCGAACGTGCGCGGAGTATTTCAATTTGCGCGATTTTAATGGAATCTATTTTTGTAAGTAATTTGTAACATTTTGTCGGGGGAAAAATGTTGTTTTAATAGCTTTTAGAAATTCAATTATGAAATAACGGGCAAGCAACGTTTTCAAGAATTTTTCATATAAAAGGAAATACTTCTAAAATAATATTTTTCGAAAACATTGTTTGCCAACATTCTTCGAACGCTATTAAACGAATATAAAACATTTACGTTCGTTCTCCGTGGTTGATTTTCTATACCGAAAAGATTGGTTTACAAACATTTATTTATTTTACTTACACAAAAAGCCAGACGTGTCTTCTATTTACACACAAATGCATTTTCGCAAGTAATTCTACAATCATCAGTCATGACGTATCAGCAAATAAAAAACGAACTATCCATCTTTCTACTACAACTCGCATTACTTATACACAACACTCCAAAACCACGAAAATCACCCGCTTCCCTCTCAAGACGCGCCACCTCAGTCCCAAATTCGTCAAAGCTCGCGCCTGGCAAATCACTCGCTTATACACACACACACAAACACACACATACACACTCTCTCTCTCTCTCTCTCTCTCTCTCTCTCTCTCTCTCTCTCTCTCTCTCTCTCTCTCTCTCTCTCTCTCTCTGTTGGGGTGTCAACGGCGTTTTGTACGACCGTCGTGTATGACGAGCCGTCGGCCGGTAATTTATTGCGAAGCTCTCTCTCTCTCTCTCTCTCTTTCTCTCGGCCGCCCGCCGTCAAACAATTAAAGGCACGCAAGCACGGCACGCGACCCGCGTCGGCTCTAATATCCGCTTTAGCCCCCCACGAAGACGACGGTTTCGTGTTAGGAGAGCATTTCTTTTTTTTTGTGGGTGGGCGGACAGAGTTCGAGTGTACACGAGGGAAGCGACTCGCGGTTGTTGGGAAATTAGTTGGAAGTGATTTTTTTTGGTGGTAAGAGTGATGCGAACGGAACAGGAGGGTAATATGACGAGAAAGTTGAACGAATGGGTGGGCGTAGCACGTGATATTACGGTATGGTACGCATGATTTCACCCAATCACATGTGGGAATTTGTCATATGGAGATGTCGTATATTGAATTCATATTAGTTCTCCAATGTGTTTCCCGTTATTGCGTTGTAGGTATATCGGTTGGTATATTACAATTACTATCGATATTTTTTTAATATCGTTCGTTTTAATTGTATTATATGTATGAAAAAAAAACCTCGGACCCTATAATTTTTTTCTAGTCTTTGACTGTTTACAAGCAATCTTGATCTTTGTATAAACAACTAACAGCAGACAGTTTTATTACAATTTATATTTCAAGCAGCCCGTTCCTTTTTACAACGAGAAACTAACGACCCCCATTATATTCGAATTCCTCATATTTCACCGTAGCCGTTTCATGTCTAAACCTAATTCGCGATCTTATCGAGCCCTAATAAACTTCAACCGTGTATACATCCACCAAACAATCGCTGAAACTTTAATTTATCTATATCATAAACCAACCCATCTACCCACCCCTCTTACCCTAAAGTCGCGTATAATCGACTTTTCGGCGCACCAACCCCCAAGAAAAAGAAAAAAGTAAGTCTCCCGCTGCGCCGAGCGCTCGAGTATTAAAAAAGTTGCTTAATTAATTCGCTCCCTCCCGCGCCTATCCGTAAAATTTCGGACCTTATCGAGGCATAAACGCGCTGAAGCGCGAAAAAGAGAGAAAAAAGGAGTACAAAGCTGCTCTTCCACTCTCGCACGCGCGCGTGTGTGCAAAATCGGCGGTGGCGGCGTATCTCGCGCGGATCGAATTCCACGAGGGTATAATTATGACGAGCTTTCTTCCCCTAAACCATATATATCTTGTTCGTGTGTGCACGCGGGGGGATGCGTCGACGCTGATCAAGGGCGGATGGAAATTCAACGTATCGGCGCGCAAGAGAGTTTTTTTTTATATTACACGACAATGTGTGCGTGTAAAAGGGTTGAGGTACGCCTCAAAGGCGGGAGTGTGTAAGGGCTTTATTGTGTTATCGGGAATCTCGGGTAAGGTTTGTTTAATTCAGGAGAGATTAATCGCGACGGTGCAACTAATTTAAAAAGCATTAGGCGAGCGCGATCGTCACGCCATTTAGGTGGCGCGGTTGAGGAGGCGGTGCGCAGGTGTTGGCTGGCTGATTTAATTTATGCAAATTGAGTCGTTTAATGTTAGTGTACAGGTTACGTAGATCTGGAAAATAAGGGTTATCTTAGTTTATTTTCGTTACCTGATAAGTTCTGCAAAGTTGACCGAATTTGGTTTATCATTATGAGAAGATTAATAAAAATAATAATAATCTGCAATTAAAGGCTGCAAGTGTTGTTAGATTTTTATGCGTGCTCTAGTTGGCTTAATATTATTAGGGAATAAAGTTATCATATGTTGTTTATTTGTTTTTTAACTTAAAAAAGTCTAACAGTACTGTAACAGAAACCCTCCGCCCTTGCAAAATCTGTTGGTCTCATCATAAAATAACCCATCATTATCACGATAACTTATTTATTTGATTGTATACTCTTGAAAATAAAGTCTGAATTATTTTTTACATTACCCAGTAGATATTGACAGTGCCGCTAAAATCCAATTTTATCATATTCTTTTTATTAATAACATAATTATTTATTGTATGTAATAACTTCATAAATAATTATATCATAGAAAATGATTGAAAACCAAAAATTTCCGAACCCCACTCAGTATTGCCCCAAACAATAACTAAACTTAATTTTTCCAAAAACTAGACAACAGTAATAATTAAACCGAGGAAATAAATATCTCTACCTACGCGCTCCATCCACCGTCATGTATATAGCTACACACGCGCTCACGCATCCGCCCTTGTTGTTTATCAAAAGAACCGCAACGAGCGAAATCCGCGTGAAATTCGGCAAAGCCAGTTTTTTTCCCCACTCTCTCTCCCTGTCTCTTTCCCCTCTTTCCATCCACAAAGACACACACCCACACACATGCATATATGCGCTCGAAAAAGCGCTGACCACCGCCGCCGCCACCGACGACGACGACGACAAAGGGACACACAGGGAGAGCGTTACCATGACACGCTGCATCCTCCCTCCCTGCATATACACACTAAAGCGCGTTATCAATATTTAAATCTCAAAAAGTACCACGCGTTCTCTCTCTCTCTCACGCTCGCTTTGACAGGGAGACTCTGATATATAACACTACATCGACGCAAAGGGGGCTGCAATTATGGGGGCGAAGGGAGGGTTTTAGCTGCACAAAGCTGCAAATCGTGATTTATACGCTTCGAGGTTTTATAATATTTCTCTCACTCCTGCGCGATTATTATTTTTTCGCGGGCGATACGTGCGCGGCGCGTCGACGCGGGGGTTATCGCCTTGTTTTTTCGCGAAACCCTCGCGATTAAGCCGGGATTACACGGCGTGGAGTTTTTGTCGCTCGCGAGTTTTACACACGCGCGTGGTCGGAAAAAAATTCGATTATGCAAACGCGAAGATTATACTCTCGGTCCCTCTCGTTCTCGCATGTGCGAGGAGGTCAGTTATCTCGGCTGCAGGCCGCTCTGTTCTCCATTGAAATCGATAGGCCGCCTCTGCTTCTGAATATTCAGCGGTTCCCCTATATTTTTTTCTAAAAAAAAGAAAGAAAAAAAATAGAGGAAGACGAAAGAACGTACTTTCTCAGTTCATTATAAGCCGCGCCTCTATCTTTCGCCGTAACCACCGTGCACGTCATATATATGGCCGCGGAAGACAACAACAACGGCGTAATCGAGCGTGTGGATACAGGCGCTCTTCCTCTTTCCTTCAGCGCTACACAGACCGTAAATCTCGCAAGACGCCGTCAACTATGGACGTGCGGGCTAGCTCGCTTGCTCGCTCTAATTCAATACCTTTATGTGCAGGGCGGAGGAGATCGTAAAGTCGAGTGTTATTGGATGAAAGAGAGAGAGAGAGAGGCGGGTAGTAGTCCGAGTCAAAATAACTTTACGAGCGGCAGCGAGGGTCGCGCTGAAAAATCTCGGCGCACACGAGAGAGAGAGCTTGTAAAATCTCTCCCTCTCTGTCTCCTTCAATCTCGCGAGTACGAAAAACATTTTCCGCGAACAAAGTGGGGTTATCGCGAGCGGAGCGGACGCGTAATCGCCGATTGTCGCAGTAGTGTAATTGTTTCGGCAGGAGGGTCGATGTACGTGGATGTGTCTGCGGTTTACGACCGCGCAAGGACTTGGAGAAAATTGTTGCACGCCCAGGGTACTTGAGATTCTGATTGCGCGCGCTGCTCCGAGTTTTCGACGCTCGCGTTCTTTGTTTGCGCGTGCGTAAACAACTCGTCAGTTTTGAACATAGAAGTCGTTCGTTCGGTTCCAACCATTACACACTGCCCGTGCATATCTTTCATTCATCACACCTCTACCCCGCTCCAATCGTCCACACCATTAATTCGTCGAACCATAAGTAGAAAAAGAAAGAAAGAGAAAAAAAGCAACGCCACCAAACGCGTACGTGAGCTATCAGCCACACGCGTATATACGTACGTAGGTGTACGTAAGAGGGGACGCAAGAGATTGAGTCACGCGCGCGCGCGCGTGCGACGAATTACCGTTCATAAAGAAGGCACGCGCGCAGAGCGCTGCGTTCACCTCCGGCAGACAGACGTGCGCGGCCGATAATGCGTCCCTCGCGCGCAAACACCAGTGGGGGATCTTATATTACCGGCGTGGGGCAAACAGTGAGTGCGTGAATCGTGAGAGGGTTTTTTTTTGTTGAGGAGAAGAAGCGATTGAGGGGAGAAAAATCGGGTCACGATTTGCAGTGTGACTTTGACCTCGAAATCTGCAATCTCCTAATAATGTATGTTAGCGTTGCGTTATGCATGTGGTATACGGACTGATTGTGTGTATTGATTATGCATGCTCCATTAGTTGCATAATCTATGCGGTATAATCTATGCATTGGAGGACTATGTATAGTATCTGTATATGTATATACGCGTAGACTATTCATTTTTTTTGACGTGGATGGCATTCGGTAATAAGTACAATAACATCTGATAAAAGATTTGATTCGAGGAGTTCCGGGTCGTTTTATTGGAACGAAGTCGAGCTTTCGCGATGGGAATAAGTTTTTTTCTTTTTTCCGCGAAGATTTGGAATTTATCGCGACTTATTTTGGTCTCCGACTACCATGCAAACGTAAGGAACGAAAACATCTAAAAAAAAAAAATAAAAGTAATGATAAATTTGGAAAAAATCGCGATCAGAGACATTTCATCATCATGTCCGCACGCGACAAAAATAACTTCCCCAGACCCAAAACAAATATCCCAAAACAAACTATGGTAACCGAGCGCGAAAACGAAAACCCCTCTAGCGCGCATTCCAACAAACCGTCGTCATCCGATCCGCAATCAATCTCCTCTCACTCGCCTAATTGCGCACGGTCGAACCTACGCGCCTCGGCTGCCACAATGACTCGTCGATTTTCTCCCCCCTTCCCTCCGTGCGAGTATTATCTCGGCCGATCGCGCGGCAATACTGTACATACGGGGCCCCCGGCTATTAATTCTTAATTAAGCCCCCCGTTTTCGTCTCGTTTCGCAAAGAGAGCGCGTGCGTGGTGGCCGCAGCGCGACTTGGCCGAGCTTCAACGATCAGAGGAGAAGGAGGAGGAGAATGCGTGTGTGCAGAGAGTGCGTGCGCGACCCATTTGCAGTGGGGGATTTTAGTGGCGAGGGCATTTTTCAATCGACGAGGTTTGTTGAGAGGGGTGGGGGGAGTTGGGGATGCGGCTAGTGATGTGTAAATTGGTGTATTTGTCATGAGGGGAGGAAGAGAGGAAGAAAAGTTTGTTATTTGGGGTTTGACTTGGAGACATGATAGAATCGAAGAATGCGAGAATTTCATGTTTGATGTAAGTTTAATGTTTGCATCTTTTTCATACTTTCATACTTTTGTCATACTCATACTCTTTTCATACTTTTGACTGAATTTCCAATAAATTAGTCCAACATTTTTTTTAATTCATTGCTATTTAAATAGATTTGTGTTTTATGAATTACACTATGTTTATGTAGTTGTATGCTCTTCATTGGTTTATTACACTGAGAAAAAAAATGTTGTAATTTTTATACTTTCTCGAAAAAGTTCATAAAAAAATTTTTCCGAAACCGAAATTGAAATTTTCTAACTGATGTTATTCATTTTATTCAGAATTTATTAAGAAATAACAGAAAAAATTAATTAATAATAAAGTTAAACGATGAAAAAAATGTTGCCGGTATGGGGAATCGAACCTGGACATTTGAATCGACAAGCGAACTGCTTACCATTTGCGCCATTGACGAACATTTACGTGAGATAATTCGAATTGTTTACATATGTTACGGTATACTAATAGGGGAAGGTGGGGCACGGTGAGCCTATCGGGTCAGTTGGGCATTTTAATATTAAAGCCGTAAAAACAAATGTTCATAAAAATGCATAAAAAACTATACTTGTTTTTATATTCGAGTGTTTCATAGGAAAAAAACTCATGTGAATTAATTTCATAAGGTTGAAATTCGGAGCAGTGAAAATACGTTGGCTTGATTTTTGGCTTTACTGACAAAGAGCGAATATATCTCGGATTAATATGAAACGAAATGCATTTGAAAGCTTAAGTTTTAAACTTTCAAGCACATCTCTTGTTTATCTCGATAGATATTTGTAAAATATAAACCAATGATTTTAAAACCCGTTGTTTATGGGGCACGCCGGGCCCCCCCGGTGGGGCACGGGGAGCACACAGCGAAGCGCCGGCTGATGGCAGCTGTTATTTCAGAGCGACAGCCTAACCTCACCAACCTGCAAATCGGAGCAAGATCGCTGTGATCTCATCCACTTTTTAGTGTTGAGTTAGATTAATTAAATAGTTTTAAAAATAGTTAAAAATATTTTTATTACAAAATTTTTAGTTTTAAAAATAGTTTTAACCCCAATTATTATTCATTAGAACGTACTACTCGTGCCCCACCCCCGTGCCACATGTGCCCTACTAGTGGGGCACGTAGAGCATTTTCAAAGGTTTTACTTTCCAATTGTATATTACAAAATATAAGTCAATATAATTTTTTTTTATTGGTTGACTCAGTTTCCTAATGGTATTGACTATTTACAATTTTTTTCAGAATTGAAATCCATAGATCTTTAATATAATCATGAATTAAAGTTAGGGTGCCTGTGACGTCCCACCTTCCCCTACTTACAAAAGTGAATTATTTTTTTTGAAACATTAAAAACCAATTCGATATTAATCTATGGACAATATTATTTAAATGTTGATTAAAGTAATTAATAAAAAACTTATTTATACTATCTAAAGCAAATTTTCTTCAACAAAATTGCAGGTTAGAACGAGTCGGCGCGATATTATATTGTTTTAATGGCAGCGCGCATGCGCAGTGTAGTGCGTACTTCTAAATTACTATACCACCTTGTAAAATCTGTAAACCGTAGAGGAAAATTTTTATCCAGTATAAGAAAATTTACTACTTTTCTGGGTAAAATTTATATTAGAGTTTTGTAAAATTTATGATATGTAATTTTTATTATGCTGTTTAGTAATTTTTTCTACTTTTGTATAATTTTTATTCAACTTTTTAGTATTTTTTCATACTTTTAGTGTAAAAATTATTAGAATTTTAGTAAATATCTCACTTGAGTTATTAAGTGGTAGGATTACACATAGAGTATAGTAATTTTTTTATAAGTTTTATAAAAATTACAAAATGTTTTTCGCATTAAGTGGTCAATGTGAATTTTGATTGAGAGAATTTGTTTGATTTTCATTCGTTTCTCTTTTGTCTTTTAATTTTGTATTTCGTTGTTATTCGTATCTAATGGTAATTTATAAGAGACCTTTCAAGATATAAATTTCAAATTTAATACTGAAAAATACGTCTATTAAAAAACTGACAAATACGTATAACAATTGAAGTCTTAAAAGTGCACAAAACAATTTTGAATATTGAACAAACAAATTATACATATCTAAATAATTAATGAACAACGTGAAACCCTCACAATAGACCATCAATTTCTTTCATTCCCTTATATATTAAACCAAACCCATCCACAATAATTCACCATCCACGTAATAAATGACCACAAAAAATAATCCAGCTTTAAAAGCAACCAGACCACGTCCTTCTTCACAAAAAAAAGTCTCACGAACCGCGCAAGAGACGAATGACCCCCGAAAATTGCGCTTTGACGAGCGGTAATTTGACACCCTGCACGGCCGACGTTGCGGCATTCCTCTCCTCGAGGTGGGAGAAAAGAGAGAGCTCACGCGATTCGCGAATTCTCGAATCTAAACATAAGCGTTACACGCCGCCTCCCCCGCACAGAGACGCCAGTTGTGCGAGTGCGCGCGTGTGTGTATCACAACTTACTTCGCACTACGCGGACGAGAATAACCGCGCGGCGGTGACGGTGGTGGCACTGCGTCGGGCGCAGATATTGCTCGAGATATGCGACGAGGAGAGAGAGAGAGAGAGAGAGAGAGAGAGAGAGAGAGAGAGAGAGAGAGAGAGAGAGAGAGAGAGAGAGAGAGAGAGAGAGAGAGAGAGAGAGAGAGAGATTTTGGATTTCGTGGGAGTGGATCTCGCTGTGTACGTGTTGTATGAGTGAAATGTAGACGTTTTTGGGGTTAATTTTGAATTTCGCGGGAGGGAAGTAGCTTTTCTTAGTTTGTTCATGGAAAAGCAAACAACAATCAAATCCTTAATTTCTACGAATATCGTTAAACTTTCGTGTACGCACGCGCTAACAAAAAGTTTCTCCAACTAACAGCAACTACCTTGCTGAAAGAATAGACTTTCCCGCTTATGGTTCTGCTAAATTTAGTAACTGCCTTGAGCAGCATAGCGCAGCGCTAAACTGTGGGCGTGTAAAGTAGACCGGTCAAAGGGCCTTTAAAACTTATGAAAAAAATTAACCGTGTATAACGCTGAATTATTGCTCTTATAAAGGTCCACGGAATTACAGTCCATGCTCGCGAGCGCGCGTGCCTCGTAAAAATTCCATTACGCCAGGCTAATTTTTTTTCCCCCTACCAGCACCACCTCCAGTCTTTTAACCCTAGGAAAGAGCAAGAGCATCGCGGGGCGAGGTTTATCGCCAGCTCGAAAATCACAACCAAAAACAATTATTATTATTATTGTTGTTATTATTATTATTATACGCATGCGAAACTTGATTTTCGGCTCAGCGACGACCATCCCGAGATAATAATTTCAGTCTCTCGCTCTGCGAGGTCCAGCAGGCGACGCTAACAAATTAAGAGGATAAATCCCGGCGTCTGGATTAATTATAGAGTCATAATTAAAGTGAGACAGAGGCAGAGAGAGAGGGAGAGCTCGAAGTTCGCTGCACTCTCACAGCCGTCGTCGTCGTTATTGACGCCCGGCGGCCGCGGCGCGTATTAAAAGTCCCGAATTTAGCCGGCGGCCGCCGCGGCAATAAACACGCGCGGCTCGAGCTCCGGAGAGTTAGAAATATCCGCCCCTCTCTCCGCGAGAGACGACGAAGATATCGCGCGGCGGCGGCGGCAGGAAGGTTATATACCGCGAGGCACAATCGCGCGACTCTGTTGTTATTGTTTAAAAACGGGAGCGAGCGTCGTTACTTTTAACGACCGCGGCTGGACACGCGCGAGCTTTTAGCGAGCGAGCGAGCGTCCGCCCGAGCCGGCTTACCCTATTGCTTTTAGAGCTTTCGCTAGTGCTTTTCGCCTTTTTTTTCCTTCGCTTTTTGGAGGTGCGTGCGCGCGTGGATAGAGAAAGAGGGAGAGGGAAGGAATAAAATGCGGGTGCATTAAAAATTCAGGGACGACGGGCGAAGCAGCCGCGGACACGATGTTTGCAATCAAACAGCGATGAAGCTTTACCTACGAGGTATTTGTGATTCAATGTTGGTAAGCGTCCAGGTATAATTAAAGAGGCTGTCAATTCCTTTTTTTTTCGGAAAATGACACGGCATAAGAAGAGCGTTGACCGTGTCACGGAAACAATTTTACGGTCAAATCGATACCGTATGTATACGAATGGGTATACAGTTATACGTCGATTACCTTAATGTTACGTGTTATTGTCACCCATTTGACTATTTTAGCTGCGTCACCGACGCCATTCGGTACATTTACTTGGCGCGCGAGTGTCTATCGTGAATTATTAAAAGTGTTCAAAACAGTAGTTTAGCTTTCTAGGACGCATATGGATCATTAATGACGCCGTGTATTGATCATTCAGTCACATTAAGCGCTCTCTACATAATACATACACCCACATGTATACACACGTTTATTATACGGAACAGAAGTTCGAAAGAACGAATGTCACGTTTACGAGAATTTTTTTTCCACTCCGCCGAGAAAAAAGAAAACATAAGCTACCGAAACTACAACCGCAAAATTTTCCAAACAAACTCGCGCCAACGCAATTACCCACAACTTCCCGTGCTAATTTCGCACCAGTTTTTACCAGCAGCACCAGCAGCGTCATAGTGTGTGTGTGTGTGTGTATATATATATATATAGCCAGACACCCATATAATACAAGCACCGTCTGGCCGAAACGAAAAGATCGGCCGGAAGGCGGCGGCCAAGAGAGAGAGAGAGAGAGAGAGAGAGAGAGAGAGAAAGCGGCAAACAATCCTCCCCTCTCTCTCCCTCTCTTTCTCTTGGTGGTGCCATACAGTTTGGGGGACCCGCGCGAGTTAATTACGATTTCGACGCCTCTCTCGCAGAAAGATGAGACACTCTCTCTCACTCTCGTTATTTTCAATTAGGGATCGACGTGTCTGGCAGCGAGCGTCGCAATTAAATCACCTCCTCTCCCGCTCTCTTTCTCCTCGGCACATAATTATCAGCCTGGCTAATAATCGTCGCACTCTCTGCCTCTCTATTATACGGCCGATCGGGACTAAACAGAGGTGAAAATAATAAGCGGAGCAAAACGGGGCGGTAGCTGCGTCGGGAAGTTACTTTTCATAATCCTTTAAGAGTGCAAGCGCGAGAGCGCTCGTAATTAAGAGGCGAAAGCGCGAGGAATAGCGAGAATGATAAATAAAAAGGGTTTATAAAAAAAAACGAGAAAGAGAGAGCGAAACAAAACTGAACGAAAAAAAAGGGAGGCGGCGGCAAACAAAAGACTCGAAGGCGCGCAGAGAGGCTTCATTCGCCGGGGCTGCTCTGGCTCTTTGACGGGCAGGCGGGTGGGAGGTCGAGAGCGCGCGCTGGAAAAATAAATTACTCGACGTATAGGGACGGCGGCGCTCGCGCGCGGACACGTGCATTGCGATTGCGCAGACGATTAAGCGAAAAGCTCTCAACGGAATAGTCCATGACAGTATTTTGCCTCGGGAGCTGCTGCTGCTGCTGCTGCTGTCGCTGCGCGTATGTATAGCCATGGGCTGGCGAACGAGTGAGCTTCTATGGCCGGATTGACCATTGTTTTACGATTTTTTGTCCCCCTCCCCCCTCTTTTTTTGTCCCGCTCTTTCGGGCCGCTGCGCGCTCTCTTTCTTTTTAAACGAATGGCCAGTTAGCCCGATAGATAAAGCGGAAATACGAACTGGATGAGCCTGATAAAACTAATGATTTACGCGGCCCGGCCGCTATGTGTTTCTGTCTCTAGCGGGAGAGAGAGCGCGCGCAGAGGTCCATTCGCGTGCCCGTCGAAGTAATAGAGTCGAAAAAGAGAATTTACGAAACGCGGTGAGGGGGCGGCGCGCGAATGCGCGTGCACGGTGGACTTGGCGGTGGGAAACGTGCGTGTGGGATTTTACTTACGCGTGGAGTGGTTCGTTTCTTTTCGTGGAGATGAGTATACTCACCTGGAACAGAATAAAATTGGCTGATTAGGCATAATAACGCACGTTAATTGGCGAAGAAATTGACTTGAAATTTATATACAATTTATACATGTATAAATCCAATCGAAAGAAAAAAAAACACATTGACCTATAATCCAATTAGAAACACACACACACATGCATCTTGTCAAGCTATACATATTACACCCATTACGCAACGACACGCGCGTGCAGATGCCTTTGACAACGTAATCTGCAAGTGCATCGCGTTTAATGAAGCGTCTTTCAGTCGACGATACAACTGCCGGCACCGTAATATACACACACAATGCTTACGATCGAGCTATAACGACAGCGTGTTCCACTTCAAGGCTCGAAACTCTCATTGTCTCCTGTGTGGCGACAAATACCCCTCGCGCGCGCGCGCTCACAAGCGACTAACTCATTTTGTTATGTAAAACGCGCGCTCGCGTCTCCGTCGGCGGAAAGTTCTTTAGCAAAGTAAGGGGCGGCGGCGGCGGGGGCCCCACTTTATTATCGAAGTTAAGAAAGAGCCGTTAAGCGCGCGAATTATACGCGGAAGTGACAAAGTGACGCGGCGCGTGCCGCTTAGCTAAGGGGGATAGGACGGGGTGGTTGTGTTTTGTGTGCGGCGCGGTGAGTGTGGGGATAAATCCGAGGTGATGGTGTGATGGTGGTGAGTTTTCTGCGGGTGGAAAGGACCAGGTGGGGAAAAAAATTATGGTGGACAGTGTGCGGCGTGGGTTGGAAAAAAATAAGTTGGTTGTTTGCGCCTGGGTTTACAAAGGGTTGGTACTCTCTAAAGTTGAATTAGTGAAAATTGCTCCACCAATTCAATTAGTAGAAAAAACTTCTAATTTATTAGTGAATATTCACTATTTCATTTAGTAGTTTATTAAAACTACTATTTTGATTAGTAGTTTTTACTAATTTAATTAGTAGTTTTTAAAAAACCACTAATGAAATAATGAATATTCACTAATAAATTAGTAGTTTTTTCTACTAATTGAAATGGTGGAGCAATTTTCACTAATTCAACTTTAGACAGTAATGCAAACTGGTACAAGTCTTTGTGTACTTATATTTATCGATGCTATCTCGCAGTTTTAACATAACTAACTATTTGTATCGTTTAGGTCACCTTAAAATTTCGTAATTAATCGTACAGCAGTTGTTTTGACTATCGAGATTTCTTCATTTTCCAATTTTTTCCCCATGTACAATTAATATTACACTGCACAAAAAACAATCAATCTTTTCTCACGAATCACGAATCGATCCCTGACCACCTTCATTGAATAAAGCACTGCACGATACTGCCCATCTTTCCCATCGCTAAAAACGATTGTATAGTTGGTGATAACAACGCAAGGCATCCACCACCACCACCGCCTACCTATATATATACTGTACTCTCTTTCCACCACGCGCCACACGTATACTTATGAACTCCACTACTTATCCCGAACTTTCGCTCATCATATAGTAAAATCCAGCTTTTTTTCCCCCTCGTTCGGTACCGAACTATACATCGTAGCTTGTGAAACTTTCTCAAAGGACCACATCAACGCTAATTCCCCGGTGAAAAAAAGACGCGCGCGCGCTGAAATATCGAGTGTATCTATTTTAAGAGAAAGAGAGCGCGGGTATGGTATATATATAGTATAACATTAGCATACGTAACCGATAACGAAATTCGAATCGATCGCGGCTGGAAAAGAGCGAGCGGTAAAGACGATAGAAAACACATAGACAGACACATGTATCCTCTTACTAACACATAGACAGGCACACACACACATACACGTGGGTGGTATTAATGGCACTCGATAGTACGTTCACTCTCCCATTCTCCCTCTCTCTCCCGGGTCGTGTTTGCGCCTCGTCCACATTAGTCATGAAGAAAGTGGCGGCGAAGTAGGTTACGATGGGAAATGGAGTGAGCGAGGGAAGTAGGACAGCGAAAAGGTAATTCCACTTTCGGCCTACAAAACTCGCCTAGCATTCTCTCTCCCTCTCTCTCTCACTATCCTCTTCCAGCAGGGGCGCGACTGTCAACAAAACTACCACTCTCGCGCTCTCCCAAGCAACTTTTGACGCGAACTTTCGCGTTTGTATTTGAAGCATTTATTGCAGAAGGGGCTTACAGTTCATTTCGACCTCTCTCTCTCTCTCTCTCTCTCTCTCTCTCTCTCTCTCTCTCTCTCTCTCTCTCTCTCTCTCTCTCTCTCTCTCTCTCTCTCTCTCTCTCTGTCTCTGACGACTGTGTGCTCGCGCTTCTCGCGCGCGGAGCAGGAAGTGGGACGACAGAATAGTAGCGTGAATTTTTAAGCTGCTCTAAGTGATGGAACTAGTAGTAGGAGAGCGTGCGCGTGCGATATAGTGTGTTGCCTGCGAGGAAGAAAAAAAAGAGAGAAAAAAAATATATATATACACGCAACAAAAGTGAGAAATCAATAAATGCAATTTGACTAATAGTCGGTAAATTTTTTATGCCCGATGCTGAGCGGGGAAAAAACTTCCGTTTTTGCGATGAAAAAAAATGATGCTGGTGGAGAGGAGGGGGGCCCTAATTAATGTTTAAATTCTTAAATTTGACTTTCAAATTTTCCAGCGGTTCTGGCGGTCTTAATTTTAAAAAAGTTTCCAAAAGTAAGTAAATGCTTTAGAGTGCTATCCGCGGGAACTTTTTCAAGGATCACCAAGTAGTTTATTATTTAAATGCTACATAGCTATGTCATTTTCTCATTATTCAGAAGGATGTTTTAATGAAATAGGAAAAAGAAATCGAGTAGAAATTTATTACGAACGAAATTTCCGAGAATTTAAATCCATCGCTGAAAATGACTACAATTGTTTAATTGAAATAAAACTAGTTTTAAACGATTTCCTATATGTAATAAATCGTTCTAGTTTGAAAAGCAGTTGATGAAATAGATTAAGGTATCTTCATCAATGAAAAGTATCCGCATATAAAAATACAGACGAGAAGAATTGGTGTCATTTTAGTATTTTTTTTCTCACCTTTTTATTTTGATGTATTTATTTTTATTTCACAAAATAGACGACCTTGAAAAATAAAAGAAACAAAGGACATAAAAATGGTAACAATGTATGAAGTATATAGTCCGGATATTGAATTATTAACAACTGTAAAAAATACGAAAGTTAATAATGTTTAAAAAAGTGTAGATTCGCTTTGGCTTTATTCTTTCTGCTGTATAGCAGCTCAATCAACATTACGAATGACCAAGAATAATGGCTTACCAACATTTATTTTACCAATTATTTAATTTGATATATTCGTCGTAAGTAGCAAACATTCATTAGTAAAATCGATTGCTCACGGTGCCCTACCCAATAATTGAAACATTATTGTGAAACTTCCATTGCCAGAACGAACGAGTACGAGAAATCCACCGTAAAAATCGGATTTCCAGCAACAATTCCCAATCTAACCAGCCAGTTACCACTCTAAAAGGAAAAAAATCCCCCCAAAAACTCCCTCACCCTAGCCACGTCAGCGAACTTTCGAAAACCCCATACAGACGCGTGCGATTTTTCGCTACAAAGACGCGCGCTCCGTTCGATCGTGGCGTATAACCGCGACGCGCTCGCGTGCCGCGCAACCACCTTTGCGCGCGATTGTTAAAACTTTGCGAATTACACGCCCCCTCCTGCCGTCCTCCTCGATTTCTTGGCCCTCGCATCTCTCCGCTCGAGCTATACACACTCGCTCCTGACGCCTCTCCCCTCCCGTAAATAGATCGGAGGGTTAATCGCATGTCTAATCCCCCAATAACGGGGTTAACGACTCTTTCTCGGCCGCCCGCCCACCTAAGAAAACGATCCAATTTTTTTCGTCGTTAATTTAAGTTTGACGAGCTGCTAATAAATGGCGAACGAGAGAGCGCGCCGCGCGATAAGGCTGACAATTAAAAGTTATACGAGAACGTGAGAGAGACTACTTTTCGGATATAAACTTGAAGTGATCGTCTCGTCGGCGCGGCAGTAAACCGCGAGGGCAAACGAGGATTCAAATGAAATTTCGCCCGTATAATATATAACGCGTGACGTGTACATAATGCTCGCTGTCTTTGAAGTGTCAAAGTCACGTAAAGATCACACTTTTAATCGTGAGTGCGAAAGCTCTCGATTCCCCCGGACATTTTTCATCCCGCTCTCTTTCTCTCTCGACCACTTAGCAAATTAACTCCTAATATTCCCGGAGAGCGGGGAAAACATTCCCATCATCGTCGCACGCAAGACGGAGAAGCAAAAAAAGTCGCATAATAGTTTTAATCTGCATACAAATGTGGGGAAATGGGACGCGCTGCTCTCCCCCCTCCCCGTCCCCGACATTCGTTTAACCCCCTATTATTTTAACGCGACCAAAAATACCCAGCACGCGTATAAAAAAAAGGAAAAAAAAACGCCTCTACCACGTCGCACATTATGCGAGATAAAAATCAGCGTAACCTCGGCGACGGTCGCAGCCTTTTAATTAGCCTGAACAGACACGCGATATCGCGTCAGAGCACTGGGGCACGAAAAAAAAAAACTCTGCCGCGTCATCGGCTAAACGCGCTAGACTGACTCGCGCGCCGCGTGCAACAATAATAATGAAAATTCTCTTTGCCCTCGAATTACCTCGACCGGCATTCATCCTCCCGCTTTGTACAGCGCGCATCGGAAGAAGAAAGCTCGCTCGCTTACTTGCTATATAGCTGCTATTGAAACGCTCGAAACAATGCCGGCCGCGCGCTCGCGCACGCGCGAAGATGCATATTAGCCTCCTTTGACGATTGTCTTCGCGAGTGTATATATATATATACGCGGCGCGGGTGCAGTGTACATATCTATACAAGTCATCCTTACGCGGGTGCGCGAGGCTCATTTATTAATATTAGACGCGCGGGTTTTTTTTCTCTCTCCTTCTTCCTCGATGAGATATAGAGGAAAAGAAAGAGAGGTAAGCGGAGAAGTAGCTGTGCCGTGAAAGCGGAGAAATGCACAACTGCCGTCCCCCCTCTCTCTCTCTCCACTCTTTGTTACGTTATTTATTCGTTTAATTAACCTGGCGCGCGCGCTTCCTTCCAATAAAGTGCGCCCGGGTGTTTTAACGCTCGCGACACGCGATACTGTGCCACTACGCGGATTAAAACCACTGTGCCAGCGGAGATCGGAGATGAGAAACGAAGACACCTGCGCAGGAGAGAGGAATAGCCGAACCACTGATCTCCTAATAAAGTAAAGAAGCAGCGAGTAGATATACCTCGCGCTTTTGTGTCGCGCGCGCGCGCACTTAGAATGTAATTACCGGGTGGGCTTTGTTGCTCCTGTAGAGCTTTGAAATTACAACGGCGCTCGACGGACACGACGTATAAAGATGATTCTTCGGAGCGAGCGCGCAAAGTTCGCGCCGAAGGGGAGCGAGGAGCGACAGAGATGGTGATTAGCCCGGGGTAAACAGGGCAACTCTCTCCCTCTCGCCCAATAACATGCTAATACAATCTCGTCACGCTTCCCAAGCTATAGCGCGTGGGATATGTATGTGTGTGTGTCTATTATAGAGGAAGGGTGTGGGAGGGAGTGGGAAGAGGGCTTACGCTTTCTTTGGGTTTTTAGTGTCTGTGTTTTTTGCGCTGCACGTGAATATAATACGTTATACCGGAAACAAATTTTGTAGTCAAAATTATTACTAGCCGTAGGACAGACTTCATATTTTCATGAAAATTATTACAATGTATATCGCAAAAATTACAAAATAACTTTTATCATAAATTTTAGCAAGTTTTATGAAAATATGAAGTCTGTCCCATCCCGGTTACTTATATAAAAAATTGTAATTTTTAGTACAAAATTTTTCTCCGTGTAGATATAGCTACCGGGCGCGCGTGCTGGCGCTGCGTAAGTCATTAGCGCGGGTACATGCATTATACATCGGCGGAGCGATCTTTACAGGGGAAGTTTATTTTAAAGTGGAAAAAGGAGAACACGTCGCCCGATGGTTCCTGGTATAGGAAATTGCGGTAATGGACGCACGCGCGCGGCCGTCGAGGTGGTAAGTAACTTGTAACGATAAATTACACACCCCACACGCCGAGAAAAAAAAACATAAAATAAAAAAACAACACGTCGTTACAGGTTTGCTGAAATGCATTGATCGCGTGGCGCGGTGCCCTTTGCTCTCTTCTCACCCGAGGAGATACTACGCGCTGGCTAATTAAACGAGGCGAGAAATTCCGGGGGGCGACTTATTAGGATCGATTGATCAGGCTTATGATGGATCGGTTTCCAAGTTTTTGGATGGAAGAGAGTCTCTCTCTCTCGTCTTCTCTAGACGTGAGCACATCACGGAAGGCGGCCCGTAATCATGAGCGATCGCCCGCGCCGCGAGAAGACGAGGAAGTTGGAAAAGAGAGAGGATTCGATGTGTAAAGGTCGATCGATCTCGCGCGCATTCGACGTGTGTGTCTCGATAAATTGATTGCGTAGGTGAGCGGTCGTCTCATGGCTTTTCTTTGAGAGAGAAAAGTTTGGCAGGGAGAGGAAAATGTATTGGGCTCGGGTGTCGGGAAGTGTTGTTTGCGAGGGGTTTGCGGGGTGAGAGGTTATGAATGAGCGGAAGTGATCGGTGCGGTGAGCGTTTAATATGGTTCCAATTATAATTGAAGTTTATGTAGCTGTTATGAAGATGGTGGGTATGGTTTCTGTGGTGTTACCGATTATGGCAAAATAGGGAGAGAAATTATGATGTTTTCTTTGGAAATGAGAGGTGGACTCGACATTTAAGGGACTATTCCTGGTTATAATTTTGAAAAAATCGATTTTTGTTTTTTTACATTTATCGACTCAGGACTTCTTTTATATGGACCAGGGATTGCTGATTAACCAATTGTAATTGTTGTAACTTGATTTTTTTTTAAATTGACGTAAGCTCAGCGTCGGCGGAGGGCATGAGAGGAATTGGAAAGGGGGTAGGTTAGGCTAAATTAATAAGATATGTACAAAAATGTTTAAATTAAAAATAAAACTTCGAGCGAACGGTAGGGCAGTGAATTACACAAAAAAAAGGTAATTAATTAAACAGTAAAAAGAAAAGACATAAGTAAAAAAAAAATGATGGGCGCGGTGACACGCGGTCGCGCAGTTTTCGCGGGCTCGCGAGACTCTCACCAGGGTGTTCCTGGAGTGTCTTGGTGACACCGAGCGTGGCTCGAGGTGTCACCCCCTTTTTGCCCTTGCGCGGACGGACGTCCGCACTGGGCGAGGGTCAGGACACTCCATGCGCCGATAGCGACGCAGTCGCTGTTGGCGAGGAGGCGAGAGCCTGGCGAGGACCCGGAGGTCCTTCTCCGGCGGAGCGCGGAGGCCGAGTGTTGCTCCGAAATTTCGGATTAAACAAAATACCTCGGTGCGGTTAGGGGGCGAGCGACGGCGCTCGTTGATTGGCTGCCGCCGGGCGGCGTAAGAATGTGCAGATCGGCTGCAGCTTGGGCCGCGCTCGCGGGCCGCTCGATCCGCACCCCCGCTTAGAGGGTGCGGCCCGTCGGTAAAGTCGTGACGCGAGCTTCTCCGAAGCTCGCGGAGCCGATCGATACTCGACGTTCGGGGAAAAAGTCGAGCGTAAAAAAAAAGAAAAAAAAAGAAAGCGATTGTCGCGGACGTCAAAATATTACATAAATAAATAGTAAAAAACTTTAAATGCGATATTCTCGAAATAGTGTTTTGCTTCCTCAAAGAGGAGGCTTTGTAACGGTGAAACGATATCTGTTTCAATTTTTAATTTCAGACGATCCAGTGCTGAGATATGCTGTCCACCGCAAAACAACATTTTGTCAAGGCACCTCCGCAGAATTGCTGCCAACGGCTTAATTTTTAATATTTTTCAATGAAAATTTCACAGAATATTGTACAATAGTTACTGAATCGTATACTTTTTATTAAAATAAATTTTCATTTACTGGAGCGAATATAAAAATCATTAAAAATGATCCATTTTTTTACGAATTAACCATACCCCCCCCCCCCCCTAACAAACAACAAAGAACCACAAAGAAAACAGTTTTATTTATTAATAAAGTTTTGTTATGAAAAATTTACTTTTGTTTTTTAAATTTAAAAAATGGAATCGATAAATTAGTTTGAGGAAGCATCTTGCCAACGAATTGGCAGCGGTTTTTTCAATCGGCCCAGACTTATTCTCCACAATCATTCGATGGATCATTTTAATTCTTAGTGAGTTTTGTTCGTTTTGATGTCCTCTACCGTAATTTACCAGAAAATTGCAGAAAAGTTGGAAAAAAAATTGACAAGGGGAAAAAGGGCAGAAAAAAACGTAATTTTTACAACATTTTTTCACATAATCGCCATTTTGTTTTTAAAATGATTTTTGTTATAAAAGGTGGTAAATTACGATGTAAGACACCTTCCTCATTAAAAAACTTTTTGAATTTTTTGTTTCAGAGTTGCCAATTTCAAGATTAACCCTGGGCCATTAGGCATTGTCATTTTCAGCACTGAACTTTGACGAGCTCTATAAAATTATGTAAACATTAAAAAAAAATAATTTAATTTTGAAGAGTAAATTAATAAAATAAAAAAAGTTGTACAAAGTTCTATAATAAAGGAAACGAGAAAAAGCAAATTTAATTATAGGTCATTTTTTGCCTTTGTAACCGGTAATAGTCCCTTAATGGAATTTACTGTTAGGAAAATTCTAAATTTTGTTATATCAGAATGGTTTGTACATTAAAAATATACTGAATTTTACATAAATTTTATAATGATGAATTTTATAATACAACGTGCCTTGTACATAAAATAATAGTAATGGATGTTAAGCTATATTTTCCTTTTCATTTACAATTGTTCCGAACAAATCGGAAATACGGCAGGAGAGAGAAATCACAACACAATTGAATTCAACTAATAAACTTTATTCAAAGAAATCCACAAATCGAGTTATCTTCCCGTGACGTGTTATTGAATTGAAAGCTCAACAACAACTGACTCTTTCTGTCCGACACTAACAACTAACTAAGCGACGCGCACCAATTGTTTTTTGATGGTACAAATCAATACATTTTAGAATCTCTTTTGTAACACATATATATATATTTCTTCCTATAAAAATCCGGAATTACATAACTATATCTATTCGCTATTTTAGTTTATTTTACTAATTGACATTCAAATAAATGTTACTATTTTGTTCCGTAACAACAATACACGACTTTATTGTTGAATATATTCATCATTACATCGAAAATTTACAAATTGTCTAACGAAAAATTATTCCAGTAATAATAATTATTTCACGTTTCATTCGTTACATTTATTTATACTATCTTTCAACATTTTATCCAATTAAACGTGCAACAATGAAATAATCAAGTATTGTTATTTTTCAAATGCTGTTTTCCCTCTGCAATTCATTTATCAAAATACGAGCATATTTATAACAAAAACGTGGACGCACCGATTTATACAAGCGTGATAGCCGTATACTGCCCGACTCTTGTGCAAGCCCAGCAGCCGTATATTTCCGGAAATATAAAAGTACATTCTCATTCCGAAATTAATGATTCAACGCAAAAAGTACCGATCATAATCGTGTTGTCGCAGAAGCGTAATTGTCCGTACACAATCGTAACCAGTCAAACATGAAAACATGCGCCAAATAGTGTATTTAAAATTTCAATCGGACGGATATGTCCATCGTAATTACATGCGCACTTTTAGATATTTTCATTCGCCTATTTACAGCGATAGGAAATTATATAGAATTCATCAAAGTATATATAGAATCTATATCAATTTATTCGACACTCCACTTCTTCAAACTTAATTTATTTCATTAACTATATATTTGTTCCAATAAAAAAATCTATAGATTCATATAATAAAATGTATCTTCCGCCATTTAAGATTTTCTAAAATAGTCGTCAACACTTACATACAAATTTTGAACAAAATTCATCCAATGTTATAAACGCTTGACAAGGTTAAAATTGTATATTGTGTACCAACGTAGAAAAGTGGACTTTTTTAGACCGAATGTGGGCGAGTACTGCAAGCACACAAAATCAAAAAAGCCCACTAGCCCTTGACGCAAACCATACTTTTCGTGATATGGGTTTGGATTTTCTCTTTTTTACGCCTGAAAGGGAAGACTGGAGTAAAATAACTTTATAATAAAGATTTAGATAAAATTTCCATTGTTTAATAACTTTAATAATGAATCGTAAAAAATTATTTAGAAGAGATCATAAAAAGAGCAAAGAAAAAAGGACTACCCTGCCGGAAAAAGTTGATAGAAATCAATAGAAATCGATAAGACTCGCCATTGAAGTCGATAAAATTTCTTATCGACTTGAATGGTGAATCTTAATTCCATTTTCTGCATTAGAAATTGATAAAATGCGATAAAATCGATATAAGTCAATATAAGGCGATAAAAATCTATAAGAAAAATTACAATTGAAAGCAATAAAAAGATCATCTTGAAATTCCATCGATTTCAATTGTGATTTTTCGTATAGTTTTATCGGCTTATATTGACTTATATCGATTTTATCGCATTTTATCAATTTCTAATACAGAAAAAGGAACTAAGATTCTCCATTCAAGATGATAAGAAATCTTATCGACTTCTATCAACTTTTTCCAACAAGGTAGTGACCGTATTGTTAAGATTTAACCATAGAATTTCATTAGAACATAGAGAAAAGTTATTTTGAATCGTTTTACAGAATCAAGTATGCGAAGTAGCAAGAAAAACGCAGGTTACTTTTGGTATCATCAACGCTAGTTTTTATAATTTAGATTTTTACTTAAAAGTCTGAGAAATACCAAACTTATTTTTTTCGCACGTAGTTTTTCTCGAACGATTTGCCAACCCAGCCACAAAATTACTAAGTAAAAAAAAAAAAAAAAACGTGAAAAAAAAAAAGAAGAAAGTTGTCCCTTTCCACTATTGTACACCCGAAACCATATCAATCAATTTGCACAACAAACACCACCAATTACACACCTCTCAACCACCACTTATCCGAACCACACCTCCTTCTCCTCCTTCACTGCAAAAAAAAAAGAAGCACCGAGAGCCCCCAGACATCAGCGAGAAGAGTCTGTCGAGGTTTAAGCAAATTAAATCCCCGCGAAAGTTAGCATTCCGAGCGTATTATTACATCGCCGCGGCATAATCATCCTCCTCCCCTCTCCATATACCTTTTTCCACTCGCAGCCCGCGCGCGAATAATTTGCATCTCTCCGCTCGCTCTCGCGCATTTATGCAAATTCGCAATCGCCGTAAAGGGAGCACCCACAGCAGCGGCGGCAGCACACTCTTCGACGGCGCATGATGGTTATATCCCCCCCCCCCCCTTATTAGTACGTCGCACCGTTTGCCCAGTGCTCGCTCTCGTCGCGGTTACTCGTTATATGCCGGAGCAGCAGAGTCGTTCTCGCGCTGATGTGGCGCAAAATCGGCGCGCGTGTGCATGTGGCTATTGCAGTGGTAAGGTTTTACTACTGGCGGTACGCTGATTCTTTCTCTTCCTTTTTTTCAAGACAGACTTTTTAAGGTTAAGTTCGGTTATTAAAAATTCTCATCCTCTTTACTCGCAGCCTTTGTACAGCGCGTAACGCTACGGCGAATTGTACGTTCATTATGAATGCGGAGAGTTTAAGCGAGTGGTTATTAGCGCCCCGGCTCTCTGCGCTCGACTCGTAACGGAATTGCCCGTTAAATTCATGTGAGGATTTTAATCTTTTATTAATTTTCGCTTCTGCTGCTCTCTTTCTCGCTCTCGTGTGCGCTTTATTAAACTCCGGCATATTATAGCTTTCGACTTTTTATCGCGACAATTAACAACGAAACTAAAATGTCCTCGAGCTCAATTTCTCTCCCCACCCCACGAGAACGCGGAGTATTTCAATAACGACTGCGCGAGGTATTTATCCGCTAATAACGGGGACAAGAGAGGGTCTAAAGAAGCGAAGACAACTGTTTCGACGACAAACCAATTTCGCGCGGGCTTTTTACATGCAGGCTACCGCTCGTTCGCCTCCTTCTTAAAGAGCTGGCACGAATTTATAACGCGGCCGCGCGAGCAATAATTTGATTCTCCGCGAAACGTTCGTGGAAATCCTACAATTTATAATTGACTCGGTCGAATGATTTATAACAGCTGCTACTGCTGCTGCTCTCGCGCTGCACTGTGACACGAGGAGCGAAGAAGCGCCGACTTCGCCGGGAATTTCTATTTTAATTGATGTTTCCCCGCGCCAAACTCCTCGTCGGGGCTCTGCCCGTTCTCTCTCTCTCTCTCTCTCTCTCTCTCTCTCTCTCTCTCTCTCTCTCTCTCTCTCTCTCTCTCTCTCTCTCTCTCTCTCTCTCTCTCTCTCTCTCTCTCTCTCTCTCTCTCTCTCTCTCTCTCTCTCTCTCTCTCTCTCTCTCTCTCTCTCTCTCTCTCTCCTCTCTCTGTTCTGACGAGTAACCTGATTTTCGTGCAAGAGAGTGCGATTGTCGTGCTTATGCGTGGAATGGCGTTTCCGGTGTATTGTGTCGGACGCGGGAGGTCTGTTTTGCAAAGACAGTCTGTGATAATGTTGGTAATTGCATTTGAATTGTAGTGTTGAATTGTAAAAAGGGGAGAAAAAAAGTGCAGCTACTAGAGTTTTCTTGTAATTTTTATAGTATATAGGTTCACTGTGTCCACTAGGATTTCATTAATTAGAGCATGCCATCTTGATCAATTCAAATCACAAGCTTCTAAATATCAATACAAACTTTGGATAATGTTTGCTATCGTGCCTTAGTTATTGTACCCTGTGCCGAAAGATAGGCCACAGTTTCAACTCTCACATTCAGCCTATATGTAATGTAAATATCATGAATAACCGCGAAGCAGAAAGCCATGCGATTGCAGAATGAAGAGACGACAAGATAAGAAGCGAGGCGACCGCTGGCACAGTGAATGGGGCAAGAGATCGTGCTACATACGCTCCCGGGTCTGGAATTTGAGCTTCGTCGGGTTGGCACTTCTTTATAAAAAGAAAAGTGACTCTGCCTTTGGATATACACCTCTTTTTGACGAAAGAGAGTGAGAGAGAGAGAGAGAGAGACACGTATCACGAAACTGTTTATAATATATCGGGCGAGAGCCACTGGTTTTATGTCACTGCAGTTGGTATATCTCGTATATAATCTGTCGCGAAAATACCCACGTGGATTCGTGGGCTGCTTCGAAATAAGTTTTCTGATTAACCCAGATAGCGAACGTATATACGCTTAACGCTATGATTTTAACATGAAGTTTGAAGTCGGGGATCTCAATTTCGCGTCCAACTTTAACAACGCAATTTCACCAAAATATATACTCTTATCTTTATTCTGTTTCAGAAATATCCCAAATTTTTCTTATTTCCCCAGATACGCACCATTTACTTCCTCAATCTACACAACTCCATCAAAATTCTGTACATTCGCCACATTTCGTCACAACCATACAGAGAGAAAGGATTCCTTGTATTTAATGAATCGTGTTCTTGAAATTGGAAAATCGTTGTACTTTGTGTCAAATGAAAGATTCATTAATAGTTAAGAACTCGCGAGCTAGCAAGAGATCAGATCAAAACGCTGTCAAAAGTCCAGAATAGGCATTAAAACTTAACACTTTTAGACTGAAAAAAAGACTGGATGAGCACAGGAGCGAAATAATCGAGAATGTGCATGAGAAAACGCGCCTATGTACAGGTTATAACAGCTGATTAGGACGCCGCTGCGTGTCCTCGTGGCTGCAAAATTTATTTCTCCTCAGGACTTAACTGTTAATGAATATATTATTTCAAGCGGGCTCAAATACATATTCCTTAACTGTTGATGAATACACTTAAATACAAGAAATCCTTTCTCTCTGTGCATCCCTTAACAATCCATCCAACGACACAGCATTACATAACCAAAATAAAAAACAAACTACTCTCGTTCCATATCATTTCACTTTCCCCGATATAACACACCAGCACCCCTCCATTAATTCTCACCTCCCGCAACCAGCAAATTCTCACCCCCATTAAACTCTCTGCCTCTCTCTCTCTCTCTCTCTCTCTCTCTCTCTCTCTCTCTCTCTCTCTCTCTCTCTCTTACCCAACCTCTTCTCCACGCGCTGACCCTGCGCCACTCTCTACTCCGAAAACTTAGCCGCGGCCGCGCCGAGCACTCGGGGATGCACCGCGCGCGGGTCAAGATTTACGCGGCAACTACTACGTACTGCAACGTGTCCCAACGAAATCGCAATGCACGCGCGCTGAATGCAAAGTTTCCCTTACACGCATACATACACACACATACACTGGGGTATATAGGGAGGAAGAGAATTTCGGCGCAATAGACGTGGCGCCGGAAAAGACGATACAATTTGCCGTGTGCGCGCGCGCGCAACAAAAGCGCGCGACAATGGCGCGCGCTACGTGCCTACTAAAATCTCGAGATGCTCTCTCTCTCTCTCTCAGTGTACATGAGTGTGTGTGAATGTATATACATGCTCACACGTACACGTGTGGGTATAAATATGTATTCGACAAAGACTGCCGGACGGGGGAGGGCGAATTTTCGCACGTACATTTAGATTTGTCGGATTTGTCAGATTCTTCTCTCTCTCTCTCTCTCTCTCTCTCTCTCTCTCTCTCTCTCTCTCTCTCTCTCTCTCTCTCTCTCTCTCTCTCTCTCTCTCTCTCTCTCTATCTATCTCTCTCTCTCTCTCTCTTCAGTGCGACGACTCTCTTCTCTCTTTTATTCGTTGCCGTTCTTCCTTTCGCGATGCAAAAGCGCGCGTCTCTCATTCTTTTCAGCATTCAGAGTCCGTTTTTCCCTCTATTCCATCATCTCGATCTCGTTCGCCGCGCGTACGTATACATAAAGGCAACGACGACGATGTCTGGGCCTTGCTCCTGCAGCTTTGAAAGGATTTGCTGCCTTGAAATAACGGGGCGTGCGCCGGTACTCCGGGATTACAGAGCCTGTGTTATGCGGACATTTTTATGGAAAAAGAGGAGGTTATGCAAGGTTTTCTTTAATGTTTCGAACGTGTCGAAAATTTCGCCGCGGCGGCGGTGGCATCAAATTAGGACTAATGGGTGTGTCGCGCTCGCTGCTGATGGTGCCTTGAGCGTGCGCGCGACATGTTTCATTTCGTGTAATGAAAAAAATGAGAGAGGAGGACACACACCTTTGAGGAGAGCAAAGGGTGCTCTTTTGCACTCTTCGAAATGGTATCGTGATTTTTCTTTTTTGATGCGCGCCGTGTATATTTCTTAGATAAATATACGCATATATATATATATATATATATATATATATATATATATATATATATATATATATATATATATATATATATATATATATATATATATATATATATATATATATATATATATATATATATATATATATATATATATATATATATATATATATATATATATATATATATATATGCGCGCGCGCGAAATTTTCGCGCTAATGGAATGTTTCGGGGGAATTAATGGAAGCTCCGAGTGGAGGTTAAATTAATAATTTTATCGAGCAAGCTCGACGGTATGTTCATTGCGGCGTTGCTGCTGGCTTTAATGAAAATGTAGCAAGCGAAATAATCTTATCTCCCTCGCGGCACCTGATCGCTCAATTTAATCAATATAATAAAATAAATATTTCATAATATTAGACTACATTGGCGCATATAGGCTCAAAAATTGATATCCTAAAATAAAGTTCGCATTGTATAGGAAAGAAACATACTAATGCCTCGCAATTAAATAAAAATGCCAAGTTAAAAAATCTGGATTTTATCTCAATTCTTATCTCAACGGAATCCCATGTTACAGAATGTCAAATAGGTATAGGAATACTACACATAAAGATTTAAAAACTGCAAACACATCGTAATACTTGATCAACCGCAACAAATAATCCAAAAGAACAATGAGCCCCAGCGACTCGCGCACACCCGACACACTTAATCCTTCCTCTCCTCGACACATGTATGTATATACACACACACACCTATACCAGAGAAAGTCGAGCAGCGGGAGGAAAGACACACGGCGGAGATAAGGCGCGCCGGACTGTATCAGTGTAAACTGCGCAGAACGCGAGATAGGCGCGTTGACGCGTATCTCCGTACGATAACGTCGCGCTCGGATTTCTTTCGCCTCGCGCGCTATAGCACAGCGTTACACAGTACGATGTGTTTCCACGAGGTGTGGTAATTAGACGAAACGCGTGCTGGCTCATCGAAATGTAACGCCGTGCGCGAGTTTTCAGGAGGGGGACACAGTTTTGTCGCAGAAGCGTGGGAAGTGAATTTTTTTTTAATGATTTAGAGTAAATAAATACGTAAAGGTGATGATCAGTCGATAGGTGTATAATAATTGTAAAGCGAGTTTTGTTGAATTATTTGAGAATGAGAATGTTATCGCGATGGTTTTTTTTTAACGTGTTATCTTGGCTCGCTATCGATTAAAAAATTCCATATTACATGATAAGCGCTAGAGTGACCACTCTTGCGCTAAAAGTTTTTAATGAAAAATGAAGTTGAGCGTGACTCATCACCTTATCGCGAGAGCAAGTGTAATAGCCAATAAGTTTAAATCGATAGAGCGCAATGAAGTTTAAAAAAATTATCTTTACTTAAAGTGCACTTTCTAAATATGAATAAGTGAAAAGTCGCTCACTTATTCGCACCATTTTTAACTTATTCATATTTTCAATCATATATTCAACGTTTTACACTCTTCGTCAATCCCGAAAAGTTATTTTTACAATTTCAGCCGCACACAACGTCAATCAATACCACGCTCAACATCCGCTATACACTCACACCAGCGCCCTACACCACTGTGTTCTTCCAAGATATTCCCCCACCACCTCCCAGTAGGCGAACTCATCAAAACTACTTCCACATCCGGAACTCGGCAGCTTTCTCTCTCCCATGGAATTTGTTCGGAAAACTATATATAAGGTCGCGCTCTTGAAAGCCCGGCGTTGCCCCGGGCCGTTGAGATCGACGACCGCACGGAGAGCGAGTTATTTTAGCGGGGCGCGCGCAGACCCTTGCTCGAGCAGTTGCGCGAGAGCCGCCCTCGCATGCTTACGCGGCGTAACGAAATAATGAAGAAGCGGTGTGTGGCGGGGAAGCCGGCGGATTTCGAATTCCGCGCAGTCGGCGCCGGAGAAATGGGGGCTGAATCGTTTTTCAGCGGGTGGTTATACCGAGAGGAGTTGTTTTCCGGGTATTGTGCGTGGATTAAGATGTGATGGCTCGACGGACTATGTGGGTGTAGCGAGGGTGAGATTGTGGTATGGGAATTCGCTGGTAACGAATGGATTGGATGTTAGGAGAGCGGTATTATGGGTTGTTGATTATTGGCTGTTGTATTTAGTCGTAAGGTATAGCTTAAGAAAGTGAAGAGATGATGAAGATGAGAAAGAAATTCAATTGGAGAATTGTACAGTACCATTTGAAGTATCGGTGAAATGGTTATTTTTCTAGTCTGTCTAACTGGTAAGATTACACTTATTTTCAATTCAATAGTGTGATCGATTGACATTAAGAAATTTTTATTTGACAAATTAATGATGTTAAAATTAGAAATTAAAGATTTTTAAAAAATTTTGAATCTTATATAAATCTAATAAGCGCATGAACTTTAAGTATGTTGAGCATTTTGAACTTTAAAAAAAAAAAATTTTTCCTGTACAAACATTACAGTTTCTAGAAAATCCGACCAAAAATATTAATATTTACATATTTATAACCCAATGAAAGAAATACCAAACTCAAAGAAACTTTAAAAACGCGGAAAAAAAAATCCTGGAAGCACTTGCCGCCGACCTTAAGCCACATCTCAAAAGACGTTGGAATTTCATCCTCTCAGGATTTTTTTATCCCTAGCTCGCCCTCCTTCGAATTCATGAATTTTGAACCCTCTCTCGCCAAGAACCCGAGACACACTCGCGTGAAAAGTCGTCCCACACGCTTTCGGTGCGCAACTCTCACTCTCTCTCTCCCTCTCTCACGTTTGCGCTTAATTTACCCTTTGAGGGAAAAAGAGAGAGAGAGGAGAGCGGGCGAGGCGCGAAGTCGTATCGAGCACCCTCGTCGTCGGATTTAACCGAGAGAAATTTCCCGCGAACGCTTTGGATCTCTCTCTCTCTCTCTCCCTCACTCGAGTCTCGAGAGTCGGTGGAATTATATGTAAAAAACGACGAATCAGCGGCGGCGGCTGGGGGGAAACAGAAGAGGACGCCGGCGCCGGCGAGTTCGAGTGGTGTAGACGGAAGGGAGCAAGAAGAAGTAGAAGAAGAAGAAGAAGAAGAAAGGGGAGGCGAGAATGAGAGGTGAGTGGTCGAACTTAAAATTTAAGCGCTTTCTCAGCGCGAACTCTAGCTCCCGCTCTTTTTTCGCAGTACTGCGATAGTGAGGGAGAGAGAAGTTTCGCGCAAATCGAGCAAGGCGTTATTTATTTAGCGCCCGCGTTGATCGCGCGCAGAAAGTGAGAGAGAGTGGAGGGAGTTTTAAATATTGAAGCGAGAGTAGTAAATGGGTAATGGGGATCGAAGGCGTCATTTCTTTATGGCGCGAATGAGGTCGGAATTTAATTTCAACGCGGCGAGTAAGAGACACTAGCTTATTTGATCTGAGTGGATGTCTTTAGGGTGATTTCAGGAGAACTGATGTCATTGCGGGGGCTGAATAATGAAACGAAATTCAATTTGCTTTGATCTCGTGCGAGGTGGCCGCGTCGATATTGCGATATTTTCTACATTCTTACTCTTCGGATGGGAATTTTTATCTTTTAAGCGAAATTTCGTAAGAGGAGACAAAAATGTGCCTTGGATCGTGGGAAAACGCTATATCATCAAGGAGCGCGGGAGCGCTCCGAAGGCAAGTATAGAAGAAGCCTAGGAGTCCACTGTGCTATTCATTCTTTAAAATAGGTGCCCGATTTTTATCAATATTTATTGATTTATTTATTTATTAAACGGGCTAAAACCCTTTGTACAAAAGATAAATACAGGTGGTTGGATTATAAAGTTGCTTATCATAAAGTAATAAATACACTGAGAGAAAAATATGTGTAATATTAACATGCCATTGTAACTATTAACATATATATTTTAATAGTTACGATGCCATGTTAAACATAAACATTTTGATAAAACATTTTTCTCAGTGTATATAATATTTTTCTTGATGCCCTGGTGGAAAGTACGTGGTTTCGCCATTGTTTTCGATGGCGAAAGAAGGACATTTAACCATTGATTCTGAGTTGGTAACTAGGCAACTGTAGACTTTATTAACCTTTAGAGGACGGGATGGCCCCTATACGGGCCATGCCCATGATCGACCCTTTACATGTGTTAGTTTTGAGATGTGAGACATCACAAAAACTCGATTTCTATAGAAAAGTGAGAGAAAACAGTAAACCCAAATCCCCGTCCTCTAAAGGTTAATAGATTGTTTTAGAGGTTTTGTCAACATATTCAAAGTCATTAACCTATATTTACAACAAGAACTATCACTTCTGATAATCAAGTACACCCGATGGACATTGATTCTAGCAATGCATGTCCCGTTAGTGGCATTCACACATAACCTTTTGAATGTTCATATCATTTTCGAGGTATGTTAATGATTTAAATATTATGTGTGACAGTCACTAACGGGGTATGCATTGTCAGAATCAATGCGGCCCATCGGGTATACAAGTGATTTATATTGCTTTAATTTGTGAAATGATAAAAGATTGTTCGTTAATAATGTCGCACTTTTTGTGAGAATTTCTTCTTGAGTGATCATTTATTTTTTCAGATACAAATAAAGTAGTTGACTTTGTTGCTGCAAATGGAGCAAAAGTACCGCATGTTTAATAATTGTACGTGTAACAATTGTAACAATTGCACGTAAAATAAAAATATTTTACATGATCTTCAGTAAAATTCACTTATTAAAATTATGCACGTGATGTTTTCGATGCCCGCCCCCCCGACCAGCAGCACTCGCTGCGCTCGTGCCGCAAATGTCGGGGGCGGGCATCGAACTCAATGCTCTCGAGCCCGTCGGGTGCGTTATCATTGTCAGTGGGAAACGTACTTTCCACCGGACATCAAGAAAAATAGTATACGGTACACGAAACGAAACTTCAAGGCCCGCCACTGCGTGATATGGCGCCCTCGGCTTCGCCTCGGGCGCCAACTTCACGCAGTGGCGGAACTTCAACTTTCGTCACTTGTACCGTAATATACTATTAATATTTAGTAAAGAGAGATCGGACGGCACTCTTAAAGAGCGAAATATTAAGAATCGCAGTAATGTAAGAAGGGACGGTGTTCCACTAGCGTTTTAAACGATTAATAGTTGAGTAAAAACCGGTATTCGAGCTACAGGTTTGTTCACATAATGGTCTGAAATGACGTAAGTTGTACGCGAGTTCACATTCGGCAAACAAATCACTAATTGAAACACAATTTATTAAGTCATTTGAAACCTTAAATGTAAAAACACAATCATGATAATAATGCCATGATCTGATAGTCTGAATGTTGACGGATAAGGCTATTTCAGTGTAATCATGATTGAATTTATGCATAGGCTTATTAATTTTGTAAGATATGTAACGGAGAAATTTATGCTGAATTGATTCTAATTTTTTATCTGCTAAAACTGAAGCACGAGGTGACCAGATGGGTGAAAAGTATATTAAATTAGATAAAACTTACATCGTAGAGATGAATAATCGCTTGTGCATCTTTAAAATTAAAAGTTGTACGCTTAATGAAATCAACGAGGCTTAGTGACTTCGAGACAATGGTATCGATATGGTAACAGAACGATAATGTCGTATCCAAATAAACTCCAAGATCCTTCATAACATTCATTCTATCCAGTTTTACATTATTTATGAAATAATCAGGTAGTAATGAGTTTTGACATTTGTAAAAAGAGATCGACGGCTGAGCGGAAGAAGAACGTATCTCGGCGCGCGGATGAAGAACGTCGTATCTCGGCACGAGGATGAAGAACGACGTATTTCGGCGCGAGGATGAAGAACGACGGATCTCGGCACTCTTACGGCCAGTATACGGCCAGTATATGATGAAATACGCGCGCCGAGATACGTTCTTCTTCCGCTCAGTCGCCGAGATAGTGTGACATTTTTTATAGATATTCAAGAGATTTCTTTTTCAACGCTATATAGATACACTCCATGCGAGAGAAAATAATATTACTATACAATAACATCAGCGCTCAACATACAATTATCCAAACACAACGAAAATCTCACCTCACACATTCCTCCAAAACAGTACTATAATAATGACCAAAGTAACTCACGTGTTCTCCTTTTGGTCGCCGTTGCTCGACTGCGTGGCGATCGTCGTCGTCACCTGCTGCATACTCGGCTTCTTCGAGTACGGATGCGGATGTATCGATTTGCCGCTCTCATTATTGTTATTATTGTTGTTGTTGTTGTGCATATGCACCTTGTTGGCATTGCCGTCGGTCGGCGAGCCCGGCGATATCTTGCTCGCTAGGGTGTTCAGTGACTGCAGCATCTTCATAGGTGTCCTCCTCTTGGCAACGACACCAACGCCGGCTGAGCTGCAATGAGCTACTACCTCGTAGTCCGTGATGTCGTCGTCGCTGCCGACTCCAACAACGACGTCGGCAACCTCAGCCGGGCCGCAGCACGGCTGCTGCTGCGCCTGTGATTTGATAATGATTCGTCTGGTTGGTGGCGGCGGCCTCGTTTGAAGGTTGGTTAAACCTCCAAACAAATTCGCGCACCGGTATTTGGCGATACACTCCCCTCTCTTTTTTTCTTGTTCTTGCTTTTTTTTCGATCACGCACGCGCGCACACACGCACTGTACGGATGTATATATAAATCCTTGCTGCGTGTGTATATATATATATATATTTATATATTTTAATTATGTATACATATATATAGAGGGATTAGGTTACACTGTAACACGCGCACAGGAGCGAACAAGTTCTTTTTTTCTTCGTTGCTTCACACTGACGTGTCCGGGTGCGTTCTTCCTCGACGACGACGACGGCGGCGGAGACGGTTGATGCTTTATCGGGCGAAATCTGGGTCTCTCGCCTTGTGTCTGCGCTGAGAGGACAGAGAGAAAGAGAGAAAAAAATAAGAGAGAAGATAAGAGAAGTCGCACGGAAAAAGCGTACGTACGTAAGTGTCTGTGTATGCACATATATACGTACATACACGTACATATAATACTCCGAAGCGCGCGAGCGAGTTATCACGATCGAGATACGCGCGCGCGCGTATATGTATACGTGTGTATGGCGATGGATTATTGCGCGTTGGAGACGACGAGCGAGCGTTCGCGAACCGAAAGAAGCGAGGCGGTGCCTGCATGAGTTTCGCAAAAGAGGGAGAGAGTAGAGGAGTCAATTAAAAGTTCGAGTTTAATTAGAAAGTCGCGAGGTGAGGTGTATGGGGCGAGACACGCGAGTGAGCGGGGGGGTTACGGTGTCGCGGCCGAGCTTCTATATGCACGCGCGCGGAGAGGTAAAAAAAAAAGAAGGAAAAGGGAGAGAACACGAAAGGGAGAGAAAAGAACAGGGTAGAGGTGGGTATAGGGTCAATGTAAGGGAGAGGCAAATTCCGTGCTTCCTTTGCCACGCGCTTCCGGGCTCACGCGACTACGACGACGTCTACTACTCCTCCTTTGTCCCGCCTCCTCTCGACGCGAGGACTCGCGCGTTTGGTCGCCGGCCAATTTCTAACGTCTCTCTCCCTCCGAGAATAATGGCCCCGAGAGAGAGAGAGAGAGAGAGCTTTTGTCCTCGCTCGCGCTCGAATTAAAAGCTCGAGAGTGAGTAAGAGAGAGAGGGAGCGCTCGCGATTACGCAACGTACCTCACGTGAAGCGTCGCTGCCGGTGCTTCCTGCTGCTGCTGCTAAGTGCCGAGGATGAAGAAGAAGGAGAGGAGGAAGAATGGCTCGACCTCAGCCTGCGCGACAACACCTGTGTCTGACTACTACTACTCGCCGATGATGGCCGGCCGGCTGGCGCGGCGGGCATCCTGCGGCAGCGCAGCCAGAGCTCCCAGATAACGCCTTATCTCGGCGATGGGTGCCCCCCACCCGCGCCGCTCTCCGTGATAACACAAAGGTGAGGTGAGAGAGAGAAGCGAGCGTGAAGTTGCTGACGATAGCGGTGAGAGTGTTTATTGTACGATCAGCACCAGTACTGCTGCTGCTGCTGCCGCTGCTGTTGGTACTTGGAGTGTATCTGCAATAACCATCCAGAATTACATACAGTCTCCCTCGGTTAACAATCCCCCGCGTGCACGATGAAATACGCTGCTGCAGCCGCCCGCCCAATACAGCGTAGCTGTTGCTCGCGAGCGAGTTCAAGGGCCTAATGTTATATAAGTGACCGTATGTATATTTACAAATTCGACAAAGAGAGCGAGAGCGAGCGAGCGAGTGCGTTGTGTTGTTGGCCATTGTTTCAACCGGCGAAATTCAACTAGCCGGTTAACGCTGTTTACACGGCCTAATTCAACATGCCGCCACCACCCGTGCGCACGCGTACACGTCAAATTTGCTCTATGCGCGAATTTCGCGGCGCGCCCAAATTCGACATTGTGTTTTCGCAACTGGCCACGTGAGAGAGTGAGTATGAGAGAGTGAGTGGAGGTGTGTGTGCGGCGAGAGTTACTTTGCTTAACAACTGGATATAGGGTGGGGAGGGCGGAAAAATCGGCTGAGTCAGGGAGGAACGATCGTCGGAGGTGTTGTCTTGAGCGGCGTAAGTTCGCGGAGAAGTTTTGGGAAAGTTTTTGTTTGTATGAGATGGTTTGGTGTGTATATGTGATTAGAGCGGTCAATGAACGGATTTTAATGTGCCGTTAACACTTTGAAACCTGAATTTTTTCTGACGGAGATAAAAATTCTTTTCTGGTCGTTTTTGATTCTGTATACTACCAATATGAATTCTGATTTTTTCAAATTTTTTGATAGCGTACATAAAAAGATATATACTGGGATGCACACGCATTGTTGTTTCGATATATGATTTGTATAAATATATTCCAAAATAGTAATAAATTCTTTTAATATTTCAAGTCTTTCTGAATCTCAACATATTTTTTTGAATACCTAAACTAAATGTCTCACAGCATAGAAAAATCCTTAAAAGTACAAAAATTCAAATCTTGAAATTTTCAAAATTTGCAACATTTAATCCTTAAAAAAACTACAAAAATTTAAAAATAACTCAAAATAATTTTTTTCCGTTAGTTTTAACGTCTATGATAACGATAGCATAGGTTTTGAGCTGATCTAGTTCATGGATTCGTTTCCATAAATTTTTAAATTGTATGCCCATTGGAATGGACATTGGATTAAAGTAACGTTTATTGAAAATTTTGTTTAGTATTTGATTGAGGTAATTGATTATTTGGAATTAAAAAGGAATTCGTATGAGAATGAATTGAACAATATTGTGTTAACAAAAATAAACAATACTTTGGGAAATGAAATGAAAAAGGAACATAACTGATAAATGAGAGGTGATTTAATATATGAAGTTATCTTTTAAAATATATATCGTGATTCAATCCATCTAATTGAAATGTGATGAATGTTTGATTGAATACTCTACCGATTCTTTATTAGCCCACTTTGGCGATTTCTGCATTTCCGGCCGCTGCATTTATTTTTAATTTAATTTATAAAGCAGCCTTTATATTCGTACCCTGCTCTAATTATTTTCTTCGTTGCAGTATCGACATAACTTGGTATCAAATACGTTACAGAGCCGACTTTATCTAACCGAACTGACTGTTAACCCGCATGACCATGATAAAAAAATAATACTATTACCGTATTACTACAGTATTATTAACGTAACGAATCTCCATTTATCGGTACCAAATCGCTGATTCCTCATTTCAGCAAATAACGACAATCGTTACGGTAAAGAAATACTTTCTTTTCCAAGCTCTCATATATACTTATCCATCCTTACGCGCCATCATCAAAGAATAAAATCACCGAACCATCACCTATAGCTTCCTTCCCGCGCATCGCTCAGCAAAAGCGCATCATGCACGTCGCATCTGATCATCCTCTCTCTTTCTCCGCACTCAGCTTAATACTACACGCACCCACACACACATGCATAGAGCCTCGTTAATTCCCAGCTCCGCCGTCGCGATATCAAGTTTAAACGCTGGCCGGCTACCTCGCGAGTTTCTTGCGCCGCCTTATCGCGAGAGTGCGCGGGCTCTCGCTCGCCTAGGCAACTTGCGAAGAAGTATACGCGAACAATGGCATTCAGTACAGAGAGGGAGAGAATGTGCGCGAGAAGTTTAGTGTTTGACAAGACATTTTCCACAATGCGCCCTGGCGTTGTCAGTTCGTAATTAGTTTCCACTTCCACCACCACCACCGCCTCCGCCTACTCCTCTGACGATAATAACTCGGACTCGAATGTGCACTACTACCGCGAGAGGTGGAGAGTTTTCTGAGCTGCAGCTGTATTTTTGTCGTACGATAGAGGTGAAGAGAGCGCGTGGGAGTGCAGCATGAGGCTAAAGAGTCATCGTCGCCGTCGGATTAAAGTGGTATAATGTGGTCGTTGCCTAGGCGCGGGGTGTAAATCAATGCGATAAGAGCGAGCGCGGGGTCGCCGAATACTGATAAACGCGCCCGAGATATACGAGATTAGAGCTGGTAGGTTGGTAGGTAGGTAGGTGATGAGTCACGGAAGAGAACGTGGAGAATTTTTCACCGATTTAAAATAGAATTAAAAAGAAAACGAGAGACAGTCGGTAACAGGTACACGCCTGTATCTATTCCACGGCATCGAGTTAACCTTTGTTTAGAATTAGCGCTCGTTTCCTTTTTTTCCCTACTCCATTCCCCTGTTCTAAAACCCGATTATTTCGAACTACCTCTATCGCCACTTTTAACGAACTGCGCGCGCACTGCGCGACCTTTGCTTCATCAGACAAATCGAATCACCGCTAATCAATCGCAAAAAAGGAGGAAAAAAACACACGCTCGCCCGAAACTTTCAGCCTTGTTTTTCCCCGATATATATACACACACCATGAGAGAGACGAAATCCGATAGAGTCGCGCGAGCGCGAGAGATAATTAAACGGATTCTTCGCGGGATTAAAATAGCTTATCAATTTTTGCAGCGCACCCGGTTCACCGACGCGCGTCGGTTTCGGCCGCTCAATTAAATCGGCCCGCGGCCCGAGGAATCCCAGCTGCGCATGTGTGTATAGATGTGCGTGCCGCGCGCGATATGCGTATGTTATTGTGCAAATACGGGATGGAGGAGAGGATATTGCCTGGGTGCGGGTACGGAAGTGGAAAACGGCTCTCGGATGCGTTACTATTATCCTGTAATAAGCTCGATTAATTGTAATAGACGAGACGGGTGAGGAAGTGGGGCGGGGGTAGTAATAGGGCTTATTCGGTGATTTGAAGTTGAGTATATACAAGGACGTTGATTTGTGTTTTAATTTGTTGGTTATCGCGCAATCGATAGTTCTGTTGTAAAACGTTTAGTACGTTGGTAGATTCATTTTATATTTTGAAATATTTATTTGTGTGGCTGGGATCCCTCATTTGACTGTGATTGCGGCAGCTCTCATCTTTTTGATGTAATCTAGAAATCGTGAGTAATAATGCTTCACGTACAAGTTTATATACACGGTAGATTCCCACTAATGTTGGTAATAAAAAAAAAAATTAGACATTTACTGATTTTGTAACTAAAAAAAAGTGAAAAAAAAAAAAAAAAAAACATCAAAATAGCACAGATTGATTGTCTGTATTATCAGTAGAAATTTAAAACGTTACGGCAATCTAGTCGTGAAATACCACATAGAGCACAGTGAAATTCATTTCGTCGAAAAAAAATTTACAACTTCATTGTTTTTTCAATTTCGACGATACGAAATTTTTCAAATACTTCGCCACAATGGTGCGCATCCTTGCAAAAAATATAAAACTTATAAAACTACATTTTTTTTACCAAAACCTACGTCGATCCCCACCCCCTCTTTCTATATATATACATTATATATAATACTCCGCCGTCAAACAATTTTTCAAGAATCCCCGGAATTTTCCCATAAAATTCGCCCCCCGTCCGCACCGAAAAACACAAACTCGCTAACTACATTCGCCACGAATTTTTAAAATACTTGGAAAATATTTCCTTTTACCCACACACACATGCGCGAAAAGCCTCACTTCATTTTTCACTCTTCCCTCCGCCGGCGTAAATCTAGAAATAAAACTCATCTTCCATCGCCCCATTACCACTCTCTCTCTCTCTCTCTCTCTCTTTCACTCCATTCTATCCATCATTACCAGCTCCCACTAAAAGCTTCTTAAGCTTCGGCTGTAAATCCGGCCCCGCTTGAATTATGAAAAATCCGCAACTTCCCGCTGCGGCGGTGCTTTTACGCGTCCGCGCGCAACGCCGTATAGATTGCCTCCGAACCTTCGTTTCCGTGAAACAGCGACTGAACCGCCGGCAGTAGCAGAGCACCACGTGTCGCACGCAACTGCTACTACCACTACTACTACTACTACTACTCGGAAGCGTACGATAAAAAATGCACGCGACGAACCCCTCGCATGCGCGTCATCGATCCATTCGCAGACACATACACACATACATGCACGCGTCGGTTTTTATCTCGAGTGGGAGGGAGCGGGGGGGGGGAGCAGTAGTAATCGGGCGGAAGGAGTCGCGGGGTTCGAAATTCCACGCCGATGCGCGGGAGATTACGCGCGTGGGAGAGAGAGAATAGAATCCATTATGGCTTGTCGACGTCGTCGCCGCCGGCGCCGGGGGTGGAGGGCAGGATTAAATTTCGAGCGGCGCTAGTATGTGTGTGGTGATGATCGGGCGGTAAGAGAGACCGGATGGTTTTTCGGGAAGCGCCGGCCTAGTTTAACAGAAGGGTAGCGCTGTGTCAGGGAGTGAAATGTTGCGAGTTGCCATGAATTTTGGAGCATAAGATAATTGTGAATGTTAGGTGTTGTACTCCGGATATACATCAGTGCGAAACTTTTTCTTGCGAAGTTATAAAAGAAAATGAATGATAAGCAGAGTTGACTAATTATGCTGAGAAAGTACGTAATAATAACCAATAGAAAAGATTAGACTAAAACTTAACACGCGAACCATTCAAAATAAATTGCCTTGAAAAATTGTTCACCAAAGTGAAATTTAATACGCAAAATTTGCTGAGGTGTGGAAGTGGACAATTTTGAACGTATTTGAGCAAAGTTAGTGAAATTTGAATGCGTTGCCGTATACTCATGTGACAACTTTTCTTTCAAACGAAATCTAAAGTTTGAAATGGATTAGCTACCGGTTTGTTTGATCATTTTAAAGAAATTTCCATTTCCAAAAAGAGGAAACATATATCTACTTTTCGTCAGAACTTTCCAAACCCATCCACACTGTCGTTCAAGCCATTACTTACCACCCGCGCTTTCCCTCGCAATCACCCGCAACGATCACGGAATCACGAGTGTTTATCAGCAACGAGAGAGCGCGCGTCCACCTCTGCGCCTCAACCACCAGCCGTCCGCCAATTACAAACCTAACGCATTACGCGTATGTCCAGCGCGCGCTGTCGACAACTCGCGGGATATAGCGTTACAACGCGGGCGCACGTTGCCTCCACCCTACACCTACACACCGACACGCACGCGAAAGGTGATGGCAAGTTTGCCGATACACAATGGTAATTACTATGGAATGAGCGCGACGATCGGAGAGGTGTATAATTGAAGCAGCAGCAGCAGCAGCAGTCGACGAGTGTGTGTGTGTGTATGTACAACACGCGCGCAGGTGCTTCGTAGCAGCAGTGGCCCTCGTTATTAGCAAAATTGCGCGCGCTAATTGACTAATTACTGATTAGCGTCAGACGGATGGGCGAGGGAGGGAGGGAACGCGATCCTCCCGACGTATTGATGGATTACCATTTTCGGTAGCGACGTATGCGTGCAGTGTGTACGCGTAAGAGGATCGATTATTTTTAGCCTCTGAAAGGGCCAGGGCGATTCATTCTTCATGCGCGTCCCGCCGTCCGATGGCGACATTCAATTAGAATAATGCGCGAGCGGGCGGGCATCCCTTTGAGTCAACCCTCATATATCGGGTCTTGCTTATACACGGGAATATTCCGATCGAAATGGCTATGCCTGCGCTTTTGCCTCGTTATATGCTCCGGATTGCAGAGACAGAGAGAGGGAGCGTTTAGCCGGCGCGTTTGACGCGAGCGCATCTGCGGATGGACGGTTGGCTGTTTGATATCTGCGCTTTTCACGGCCGTTAATGTAACAAGGAGGATCGGAGCGAGAGGTGCGGGGTTTGGGGATATATATGAGCGGCGCGTGAGTGAATTGGAGCTAGAGTTTGGGAGAATCTTTTGGGAAACGATTATTGGAAGATTCTGGAAAGAGTACTCGGTTTATATCCGTACTCTGAGAATCAATTCATTATTTTGTATTCACGAATGTTTATAGGATTGGTTGAATACGCAAGAATATGCGCATATTCCAAGAGTGTTTAGCATTTTAATATTCACATTTAATTTTAAAACAAAATTTTAATAATCAAAGTTTCCGGGTATTTATTGATCAGAGAGCCACCGATTGATATCTCGTTTCACTTCACTATTAGTCTGTCATTGATGTTCTTTTTAATATTATTTTTATTTTCCAAATGAAATCAAACTGTCCTTAATCATAAACAGTTTACTTATTTTTTAGAAAATTCTCTTCTTTCAAGTAAATAAATAATTGCAATTAAGTAAGACATTAGTAAACTTATTTATTCAAATTGTCGGTATGCATTGTTAAATAATCGTACCGTTAATTTTATACATGACACGTTAGAATTAAATTTAAATGAGATCAATAATTTTATCGCCTCTTGCATAATCAACAAGTAACATGAGACATTTTGACATGCTTTACCTTTTAGTCCGTCATCTTTTCACAAATCGGTTGTTATATTCAATTCATAAACTTCAACATTTTTAATGAAAATGAAAAATACCCTTCGAGCAAAGTACCCTAAAGCAGATATTACGATGACCTGCTTGTTTTACCGCTGACATCATTGAAAATAATGCATGTTCTCTCTCCCTTCCCTTCCACATTTCAAGAACATAAGCTTCTTTTCCTTATTACGGAAACTATAAAGAGAAATATCTCCCTCCCTTGCCTGCTTCTTCCTCATTAAAAATAATTTCAAACTCCGAAACAATACAAGAGGCTAAATTAATCAAGGGTGCAAAATAAATTAGTACAATTATTACAGGAAGAGGAGCAAGAAGAAGACTTGGCCACGAAGGAAACCCGTAATTTTAGCTGGCCGAGCAGAGAGTGGAAAATGGGATGACAGCGGAGAAAACGTCGCGAGAAAGATTCGTTAAAAAAGTTAAGGCTACCGTTCAAAGAGACGGAGAGAGACAGGGACAGAGCATGCGAGAGAGAAAGGAAGAGAGTGAGCTTTACAAGGAAGAAGAAAGCTTTTGGCGACTGAGATTGTAAAGAGAAGTTTGTTGGAGCCCGAAGCGAGGAGCTTAAGTGAAACGTGAAGTATTTAAGTCCCTAAACTTTGCTGCGAGAGGTATAGAGATGGTGGAGGGCAAAGAGCGAGAGAGACAGTGAGAAACCCTTACGCACCGAGAGACAATAGTCGGGACTCACTTTGTCCCCGCGTAATATTGACCTCGCCGTATCGTTATTTCCTTCCTCGCGCAGCGCACAAGACGTAAGTACATAGAGAGCGCGACTTTATGCCAAGAGAACTCGGTATACTTTCAACGGGGGGGAACTCACACGTGTTCCCCATACTTATGCATGCGTTCTGTTTCGACCGATGGATGATGAAAAAAGAAACGGTGACGAGAGTGCGCGAAAACCAACGAGGTTCCTTCTTTTTTTAATTGAATAAAGTCGAGCTCTCATTTTTCCCGGTATTCCGCTCGCGCGCGTGACGTGTCCGTTTCAATATTGGACAAACATTGGCTCGGCGCGACGATTTATCATCCACGATAGGCAGAGTCGCGCGCGCGCGTGTGCATCGCGATAAAAATCATAAAAATATCAAACTATATATATATACGCGTCCTATGGGCAATTGTATTTTCTAGTTTACATTAGCGCAAAGTGAATTGTTCTTTTTTTTTCTGCAAGCAAATTGAATGGTAAGTAAGTGAGAGAGCTCTCGTCGCGGTCTTATAATCACTTCATCTCTTAAAACGTGTTTGAACTAGCCAAACGCGATTTACCCTCTCTCTAACTCTCTCCCAGATGCGGACTTTTCGAACGCTTTAATCGCTTAAAAAAACGAAATTCCCTCTCGCCTCTCGCTTCGCGCGCGGAATTTAAAAAGCTTCAGAAATTAAAATGTCAGCGATCTCCCCCGGCCAAGTAAATTACCGCGAGTAGCGGCAGCAGCGGCAGTCGAGAGCGAGAAATTCGAGGAGCAGTAAAAGAGAGAGAGAGAGAGAGAGAGAGAGAGAGAAAAAAAAACTGCGTATTTCGCAGAGCAGCAGCAGCAGCCGCGCGATGAATTAACTTTCGCGGCGGGCGACGTTCTTCTTTTTTACCCTGAGAGGTACAAGCGTCTACTTCAACAACAAGTAGCCAGAGAGAGAGAGAGAGAGAGAGAGAGAGAGAGAGAGAGAGAGAGAGAGAGAGAGAGAGAGAGAGAGAGAGAGAGAGAGAGGAAAAACGCAGCACGGAATATTTTCAAGGCTAAAGTGTGTGTATTTTGTGCGCCGCGCTCGCGTGCGAGGATCCGGCGCGAGCGCAAAAAACGGCTTAATCTACGCGTCGTCGTGGCCGTCGTGATGGATATTACGAGAGCACCGTGCGCGCGCAGATGTTTTGCCACACGGCGTCGTCGCCTCCGCCGCGGTGCAAAATTTACAATACATTCGCGAGCTCGCGCGCGCGAGAGGCGATAACTCGCCCGAGAATTACGGCCAATTTGTTTTACCTTTCCATCCTGAGTTGCTCGGCGCGAGCGAGCGAGTAGCGCTGAGTCTCTCTTGTCTTCGCGTGTTAAACTTTATGACACTTGAATGGCGTAATTTACAACTTTCGTTCGCTGCCGCTGCTGCTACGGCGCTTCTTATTTCAAAGGGCCGCTTGACTTATAGAATTCACACCTATTACGGAATTATTCTGACAATGGGGGCGGAGGGGTGGGAAGTTTTGAACTTGAATTAAAATTCCGGGGGAGAATTTGGGCTTGAATATTACCAAGTTGAAAGTAAAAGCATCTCGAATATGTCGAGTTTTGAGTTCATAAAGAGGCCGGATAATGGCTGTTGTGCGGGGAAATTCTTTCCAAGCGGGAGGTAATGGTCTGGGGCGACGAGAAAGATGAAATTTTCATAACGAAATCGGTTGAATTTCAGCTTGCGAAGAGGTTCAATGGCGAGGATAAAATTTGAAAAACTTTGATAAACTTTGTATGATAAAAATGTTAGGAAACTGAGTGTTGAATTGTGAACAAAATAAATAAACATTGTAATGCACGCAAAGAGAAGTAATTGTTGATGTCTGTTTTTTTTTCAATTTTGTGTGTAGGAACAACGTGAGTTCATGGAGTGGGCAGAGGAAAATAAAGAACCACTCATTTACACAGACAACACCATTGATATCAAAATAATATTCACAATCAACACGTGTTAGTATTCCGTACATGATCAATGCATTGTAATATGAGTAAGATCAATTTATGAATGTTTTATGATTGATTATATATTTAATTACAAAATATTGCAGATATCCAGAAACGTGTACAATAGAAATACATTCCCGGCTTGACCAAAAAGAAGAGGATGGAACTGTATAGATCAACAGTTGGTATCATTGCCTGATGGGCGGAAACGAAGACCGTAGAACTCCGAGGTATTTAAAAAAAATCGAAGTGGATGCCATAAGTCGTCATGAGTGTTCGGAAAACCTTTCGAGGGCAACATATTGTGCTCGAAAGCGAATTCACAAGCCTACATGAGGGGTTTACAAGTATTGTAAACATTATTTTTGTCCAGAGAATGGGTTGTGACAACGGTAGCATGCTTTTCAGCTTGGATCACGTGATGATTGGAATCAATCGAATCTGCGTGTCCTACTCTCTAAAAATGATCAAGTTAAAAGTAGCACACTGGTGCGAACAAGTGCAAAAATCGAATAATTCTTTATTGAATATTCTTTAAAGTATTAGTAGATTTTTTCATTTATTCGCATAAGTGAACGACTTTTCACTTATTCATTTTAAGAGAGTACGTTAAAACTGTTAAGACTCCGAACATTATGAATATTCGCGTGGGCATTGATTATTGCAGATGTTTCATGATTGATGTTATACGTGAATAAGTAACTTTAGAGATAATGTAGATTATCGAGTATACAATATTATCTTTTGAAAAGTTAATATACGTTTGGAAAATTAATTACACAGTACTATCTTTTCGTTCGTTAAATGAATAATACAATCATTTTTCCAAACGGCTTTCAGTGAAATTAAATATTCAAAATATTACATATACGATACAATAACCGAAAAAAAAAAAAAATACGTACGTAGCTGAAACATTTAAAATATTTATTTACATTTATTAAATTCACTTTTCGCCTATCCAGAAAAGATTAAAAAAAATCACGAAATCCACGACAAAGTTTGACGCAAAACCTATACATACACTTTCAACTCATAAATCAGCCCGATCCCGTATACACCGAACCGTTCCACGACTCTTCGTCCACGGCACCTCCGAAATCCACCCACAAATCACCCCGGTCGAAAAACCCTCTATAGAATCGACACACACACACGCAAAACAGAGGGCAAAAGCACGCTAAAAAGTCTGAGCAGGAGCGAGAGAAGAGCCCAATCCTCCCGAGATTTAAACCCAGGAAAAGTGAAGGAAGGTAAACAGCGCAGTGTAGGAGCAGCAGCAGCAGCCCGGGCTTAAAGGGTCGCGTGCTGGCCGGATTTCCAATCGCGAGATTGCTCAATTGTTAGCGCGCCGGCGCGCCCACGCGCGCACTGTCCAGACTCTTGGGGATTCTCCCAGGGGAGCGAGGAAGCTCCTCGCGTCTCTCCTCGATCATCCCCGACAAAAGGGGCAGACGCCGGCTGCCTCTCAATGCCCCGGCAACTTTTCTCTCTCTCTCCCGCACCCGCGCGCGCGTAATACACTTTGTATCGGGCCGGAATTGAATGTCTTTTCCGGGGGACGTTGTAGCGAGAGCGGGAGAGAGAGAGAGGCGTTCGTTCTGGACTTTTATGGGGCAACAAAGCGATGAGCGCTTGAAGCTCTTGACGACGCGAGACTGCTAAGTATACCGGGAAAGGGCCAACGCCGCCGGCAGTCTTTATGTGTCTGTGTGGAGAGAGAGAAAGGCGGCACGACACGACTGCAGTAGCGCGGGGAATATAATACTTTTTCCGCGGAATAATGGCGAAAATTCTGAAAGTGGAGCGAAAGAGTTGCGTCCGTAGAACTAGCGCTCCTATTGGATCGAAGTTTAGCCATAACACTAATGCCCGGAGGCTGATCACTTTTTAACTTTCCGCGTGCCCGTGTCAATATTTTCTTACGATATATATAATAAAGGACAGGCGAAGGGTAGTAGTGTTTTCCTCGAGAGTATTGTCGCTCGTTACGTCGACGATGTATTGATTGTGGAGAAAAGGCCGCAGCGGCGGCAGCAGCGTGATGATCCTTCTACATCGGCATTTTGATTAAGACTTTATTGAAGCGCGGAGAGAGAGTGAGAAGCGCACATCGTGTATATCTCCGTCCCGCAGTGAGTAGTGGAAGTAATGTAAACACGGATTGATAGAAAGATGGAGAGACTGTGGAGAGAGAGGGGGGGGGGGGGGAAGAGGGAGGGATGGATAAAGTTGGCTTATTATTCTGAGGCATGTCCTTGTAGAAGTCTAGTTACACGAGAGCGGGAGTGCGGTGTACGTGTTGGCTTCTTTTGTACGTTTTGTTATGTTTGTTTGGTTTGGGCGGCGGTAATGCTAGAATAATATATTTTTAGCTGTTTGGGCAAGATCAGCGGATGAATTGTGAGAGTGATGGCTACACGAGCTTGCGCAAACTGGAACTTCGATTGTTATGAAGTCGTAGAATAATAAATGAGATATCTACAATAGCCAAAATGTATTTAGATGAATATTAAGAAGAGTGAAAAGAACAGTGCAAACTATATCATTGCAAATGGCATTAAAATGCTATAAGTAATTACTGTTTCCATCTCATTAACAAGGTACCAAAATTTACGTTGTGTACCTAAAAAAATCCATTCAGGAATGAAAAACTATTTAAAACCTTTTATGAAAAGATAATCGAGCTTATTCCGCATTCATGGTAACAAACAGCCGTGCGCAACCCACTTACACGTTCCAATTTCACGAGCAAAACATTCGCTCGCTGTAACCCAAATTCGGCCACTCAAAAAGCCAAAATTGCAACAGCAAAAAAATAAATAAAAAACGACGAGCGAAAACTAACGCGATTCCATCGCCCCTCTCAGCCGAAAAATGACAAAGAGCACAGATGAGAATGAGAGGCATTACAAAGCGCCGGCGGGGACAGGGGGGGGCGCGAGTATCGCCGCTGTCACACATAAAGGAGAGAATGCCGCGGAAAAAAGCGTCGAGTGGCCGTGGCGAAATGAAAAATAAACGCGCTATATATACGTATATATACACACGCGAGCGAAGACGACGACGCGCCATTTGTAAAGGCGCCCCGTCGTCGTCGTAGTTCCGCGCATTGTCGGCACTGCTATATAGCGCTCACTCTATACACACTCGCGCCAAAATCGTTATACGCGAGCTCGCGGCACGCCGGGGCGATTAAGACATTTTCGAGAGGTCTCGAGTGCTCGCGAGAGCAGAGCTAAGTGGCCCCCGACGCCGCGCGCTCGCGCAACAGCGCCGACGTTAATCGACACGGTTAATCCGCTCTTATTTATTGTTCTCGCGAAATACCCTGTGCGTGTGCGCGGGAAGGCACGAGGGTATTCGCGAAAGTTTTTTCAAGTGATAGGGAGGAGACACCTTATTCACGTGGGTGTATATGTATATAAGCGAACTTCTCGCAAGCAGTTAAATTTGAAAAGTTTCCGGACAAATCCGATCTCGGTGACGCGGCAAAAAGCTCTCTCGTGCGATGTATTTATTCTGAGCGCGGTGAAGAAAGGAGAGAAAAAGAGAGAGATACAGATTAAAATGTGTACGTGTCTGTGTGGAATTGGATAAAGTATTGCACGTGTGCGATGAAAAAGTATGTTTTGGAAGTAAGTGGGTTTGCACGTGACTCTAGGAAAATTAATGTATTTTCAACTTAATGGACAATTTCTCGGTTCAGAAATAAAATGTAATTCAAGTGGCTGTGATCTCCGAGAAGGGTTTGTAAATTTTTAAATTCGAAAAGAGAAACATAATCTGCTTTCGGTAAATTTATTATTATTCACTCGGGCAAAGAGTTTCCTGTGTCGAAATAAAAATACTCTTTGAAAGAAAAAGAAAGTCTTTCGTTCGAAAAGAATACACTATTAAAAATGTTATTAATTTTAAGAAACTTTTAATAAACATTTTGAATTTTTATTCATAAACATTGTACTGTAGTTAAGAATTCATACATTTGTGAATTGATCTTTCAAACTGATTGTTAAGTTTAAGAGAATATTTTAAAATCATAATACCGTTATTAATTTTAATAAATATGATTAAAAATGTTTTTAAATTTACGGAACTTGTAACGATCGAGTGTATATGTATCGGGCGATGGTTACATTTGCTTACACAGCGAGCATGTTCCAATTACCATGGTAAGAGGGTAATATGACGATAGGTAAATAAATATGCCGCGGCACTGGGATGCGCTCTCTTTCTTCTCGCAACCAGCGCTCGTACTCGGGCTCCCTTGGACTGACCTCGCCATCTCCTTTCCCGAGACGTAATTCGTGATTGTCTGGATGAAAAATAATCAGAACTCACATATATATTGGCCTGTACGCCGAGGGAAGTGGTGTGTGTGATCACCAGGTGAGTGGAGTTGGGGCGGTTCAGGGGAACTCCGGGAGTCGACCACGCAGTGCGGGTACGAGGAGTCTGAGCGAACATCGCTAGCCACGAAACCTTGCAAGGTACGAAATAATTCGCTCGGATATCTCTATTTTTATCTGCTATAAATCGTAATTATCAATGTTCGTGAAAAGCTAAGTTTACATCTGTTAAAATTTGCGTTTTGATTTATTGTATTAATATCGGCGATCTTCATAAAATTATAATACTTATATTTTTTCACTACGTTTTCATCAAATAAATTGACTTATTGTTTCACTATACTGAATTATTTTATTTCTATTCGTACCCAAAATCAATAAAATCACAAACTTTAATATACATTTTGAATTTTTACTTACTGTGGAGGAATGATTAATATACGTATTTTAATTTTAAAATGCGTGTCTTAAAACAGTTTTAATGTAGGTACATGTATTAAACTCAAAACAGTGTTTGAAAATTTATTAACGTACATATATTGAGATTTAATATGGATATTTGAAAGACTACTCCACATACATGTGTGAAGTTTTGGTTCGGAATTTTTAACAGTGCAGTGTAATTTTTGGAAGAGACTCCAATGTACCCATTGACAAACGAATTTTGTCTCCACTAAATTATTATTCGCTTATTTAACGTTCGATTATTAGCAAATTGTTCATACTCCCAGAAACTCAAGTGTCGTGCACAAATTTTCAACGCAATAAATCTCACCAATCCCTTTACCGATCTTTTCCACCTACAGATTCCACTATTCTCTTTTCCACCCTGCACCCAGCGCGCCCTCATTCACTCCCAAAAGACCCGCAACACTATATACCCGCCCCCTTTCCCTCCCACTCTGCACGAGATTGCCAGCATCGAAGCGCAAAGACGCGCGTCATCGATGACGCGCAGTACGGGAGCGCCTCCCACCCTCTCTCTCTCTCTCGCCCTCTCTCGTTTTCGTTTAATCGAGAAACCGAACGCTGCGCCCAGCAGATTTACATTTTGATGGCGTCCGGGCTCGCTTTGTCCCGTGGGAGAGCGAGCGCGCGCGGTGCACCACTGCTGCTGCTGCTGCTTTGGTGTCAACGTCGTCGTCGAGACTTCGCGGACCGATCGCATAGAGAGACAGAGAGAGAGAGAGAGGAGAGCGCGTGGATGTGGTGTATAGCGTTAAAGTTGCTAATTCAACGTTTACAGGGGGAATGGGCAAGAGATAGAAAAGTGCGGTTGAGTGGTGGTTCTTCTGTGGGAGATCCGGAAAGTAGGTTGTGGAGGAATGTTTTTGATGCATAAGCTGAGGGAGGTTGGGATCGATGAATCTTTGCGATGGTGGTATCGGGAGGAGGGATTGGTTTGATATGGAAATGTGGATTTGATTAAAGTGGGGGTGAAATGTTATAGGTCATCTTACATTATCTTATAGGCAGGCGTTGAGTATAAGAACTTAAAACTTGGAAAGAAGAAAGTAAATTAAAAAATATATAGCCTTGGTCTTATATTTTTATAATAATGGTTTGATAAGTATGCAAGAAATTAAAAATTCATTCATATTTAATGGCTTTGCTTCATCCTATTTCGTTGAAATGGAGTCATTCGATCAATAAAGCATTATACACCTGCAATCATTGAGGTAAATAATTTAACGGGGAATATTAAATGAAGCTCCGCAAGCGATTGCGTCGAGCGACAAAAACCGAAGCGAAAAGCTTTAAAAACTAAATGGGTTAAAATTCAAAGCATAGAAGTGGATGGAACAAGCGTCTCTCTCTCTCTCTCTCTCTCTCTCTCTCTCTTTATGACAACAACTCATTCAGCCGCGTAGATTTATGTTGGCAAACTTCAGGCCGTATTGATATATTAAAGGCGCGCGGGCGGCCGGCTGGAGAAACTTTTGAATAAACTGAAACTTGAATGTTTAAATTTTATATAAAAGTTTGACCCAAGGATTTCTAATTGCGGCCTTGTAATGAATTTCTTTTGTGCGCCGCACCTCGACTTGGGCATTCTTTCTTCCTTCCCTCTCGCCCTCCAGCGTCCATGAATAAAAATTAAAAACTTTTTTTTATTATTTGAACGCGGCGCGACCGCCGCCAACTCGCCGCGGTAAAAAATTATTCACCTGGTCCTCGTGCTATTATTCATTAATTTATATCACTCGCGAAATTTCCGCTCCTCTTTTAATCCATTCTCCGGCAATTCAGCAAGGTACACTAATATCGCCGCGGTATATCGCTAGCCATTTCAATAATCGTAATGCGCGCGCGTGCGCGCACGAGCGGTTTCCACTACCCCACCGCTTATAACTAAAATAAACATTTGCCGTACAGCGGCGCAGAAACAATTGATTATTGAAGCCGGCCCAGCGTGCGCAAACGTTTTGTTAATCGAAATAATGATTACTTTAATCAAGGTAGAACCAGCGCGGGAGCAACAACCGCACCTGGCGATCAATTCTCAAAACATACGCGCGCTGGTTTTTTTTTCTATATAGACCAACCGGCGGAAACTCCGTACGAGAGAGACAACGCGAGGCGTGTAATTCCGCGGACTTCTTTTGCAAACGACTCGTAAATTACGGGCTTGATAAGCAAGAACGAGAGAGACAGAGAGAGAGGGGACCGAACAAAAAAGTACTGCACTCGAGAGCAAGTGCGCGCGCGGGAAAATTGTTCCTCGAAAAAGTTTTAACGAGGACTCGCGCGCGCCCGACCGCCGCTTTTTTCTCCCTCCTCTCTCTCTCTCTCCGGGCGACCTGAACAGGTGAAGAGATTCGGGTGGTAGGAAGCGGGCGAGCGCCTTCGATGCTACTTTCGCACTTTTCTCGTTTCACGCCTGAATTTTCGCCGAGTCAGGGATGACGGCGTCGCCGATGGAAATTGTCGCGGAAAGTCTCTCCGTCGTACAGCCGAGGTAAACAAAGAGAATGAAGGAATCGCATTTGCAAGAGAGGGAGTTTCTTGTTTTTGTCACCGCGAGGGAGATGCATACCTGAAGAATTGCCAAGTTTCTTTTTTATTCTTCCCGGAGAGGAATGAGACACGCAGACAGTGCGTGGGAGAGAGATGTCGTTTGGTTAACGTTCTGCGACGCGAGAATTGAAATTTCGCGAAGGGCGCAGTGATTAAGCGATTTATGAAAAGTCGTTATTTGAATTATAGCGGGAAATTAATTTTGAGCAGTGATGAATAGATTAAAATTTAATTTTGTTACATGACGTCATATAAAGCAAATTTCATTTCGTTATGTGTAGGTCGAAGCATTATTACATTTATTATAGAAAAGGTTACGTCGGGCATGTGTATATTAGAATTACCATATAGTTACGAGATTATTATGTATCTACCCGCAGTTTCATTTCATTTTTCTTTCAATTATAAGTATTTCAATGCCATTCAAGATCCAAAATCGAATATTAAAACAAACAAAAATTAAAGAAGAAAAACACTTTCTTGAGATTCCCGACCTAATGACTTTTTCAAAGACTCTTGCCCGCATCCTAAACTTAATCACTGACCGCGATTTTTCACTGTCGCACTCATCCCGCGACGCGTGTGCAGCAGCAGTCACTGCTCGTCGTTTTATTTACGGTTCCGCGTGAAAAAATCCATGGCTTAAAATAGTCGCCCGCGCATCCCCACCAAAAAAAAAGGAGAACCGAACTCGCCGCTCGCAAAAGAAAAAAAAAACAAAACAATTTAACGGCCGCGCGAAGATGACACGGCAAATTGGAGTAAAATAACGAGCGATAAATTCGTTATTTTTCAATTGCGCGCAAACTCAGCATAGGTTTTACCCCCGCGCGGACAGTGCAACGCACACTCGAGCCACATGCGCATACACATATATACGCACTGAGAGAGCAAACGACGCGCGGCGGCGGCAGCGCAGTGAAATCACTCGGCGCGCGTGGTTGACATTTCGCTCGCGGGTGGACGACTGACAGGCGGCGGGGGCCGCCCACGCATGATAACTGATTACCGAAGCGTCGAGTGATGATATTGAAAATGTTGTCGTTCGATTTACGCGAGAGCGCGCACGCGGCCGCTGAAATACACACGCGTTCATTTTCCGAAAAAGCGTGAGAGAGAGAGAGGGAGCACTCGACTGCTTTTCGTTTGGTCCAACTCCTCTTCTTTAAATAGCTGCTGATGCTGCTCTCGCGCGCTTGGTGTGAGTTGTGTCAAAGTGCACATCGATGAGTGTGCGTGGGGCTTCGTTTTTTTCCCTATCTGTCCTCTCTCTGTGTGAGTTTTGGGTGTATTTTTAGGAGGGTTTTTCGGTCTAGTTTGCGGTGACGGGTGCTTGAGGTTCTTTCAAAATATTTTGGGCCGGTAGATGAACGATCACACGAATCGTACGTATAAAGCTTGTTTTCTAGTGCGTGAAGGCTATTCAATGGCGATTCTATTGAGCAAAGGCTATCGAAATTTAATCAAATGGAAAAATACGACCTATATTAAAATTAAATATATATGTCAATTGGAGCATAAAAACCAGATATTTATCCCTATCGGACAAAAACTATCTGTCCACCATGATACTATTTTGAGAAACAAGACAATTAATGATACACAATCACATCTGTATTACAATACAATAATGCATACCTAATCCCGCGAAATTACTCAATCCAAAACTCGATTATTACATCACCACCGCTTCCATCATCATCTCTGCCTCGAAATCTCATCCAAGACAAACCACTCAACCGATCGCCGCAGCGATTCGCATTCGAATTCCAATTCCAATCCGCATCCAAAATATAACCACGTCCGTCGTTCCATCTCTCGGACGTCTCCGACCTCTCGAAACAAAATTGCAATATGCACCGCGTAGAGAGAGAGGGAGAGAGAGAGAGAGAGAGAGAGAGAGAGAGAGTGAGAGAGAGAGAGTGAGAGAGAGAGAGTGAGAGAGTGAGAGAGTGAGAGAGCGAGAGAGTGAGAGAGTGAGAGAGTGAGAGAGTGAGAGAGTGAGAGAGTGAGAGAGAGAGAGTGAGAGAGGGAGAGAGTGAGAGAGAGAGAAAGAGTGAGAGTGAGAGAGTGAGAGAGAGAGTGAGGAAGAGAGAGAGGGAGAGTGAGGGAGTGAGAGAGAGGGTGAGTGAGAGAGAGAGAGAATGAGAGTGAGAGAGAGAGAGAGAGAGAGAGACCTTCTTGCATGGCTCGACCCCGCTTGTTATTAATCGCGCATTATCGGGATTGCACGGGAGGTGATCGGCCCTGTCTCGAGAGACGCCGTGAATATATATGGTTTTTTGGGCGTGTACGTGTACGTCGGCGATAAGGGGGATAGACACTTGATAGGTATCGGATTTCACGCTGCCGCGGTTTATCTGCCAGATGCTTGCCGGCGTTTTTTATTTCCGTGAGATTCATCAGCAGAGCGTCTGCATACAAAGAAGCTATTGAGTAGGCGGTGTACGGTTTCGTATAAAAGTTATATGATTATTTATGCCCGGGTTTCGACGTCCGCGGAGCGCATTATCGGTGTCGTACAAATATATTCGGTATTTATAATACGTTTGTACATATATTTATTTTTTACTGTAACTAGTGCGTAAACGTACTTTAATGAATATCGAATTAGAGGCAGTTCCAGGAAAGTAGCACTAAACGATCAGCTGCAGGGGGTAATTAAAAAATAAATATCACGGATAATTGTTTCGTGTGAAATTAAAGAGAACTTTGATTTTATGAAAGCTGAAAGAAAAAAAAAATACGTTGCCGTCGGTGATACACGAACAAGGAAACGAGTTAATGAGGCAAAGCTCGAATCACGTTTAAAAATAGTTCTATATTATTTACGATGTCTGTTCGACGTAATTGATACTCTGCAGAAACTCTTTCATACTTGCACTACGACACGGTAGAAAAAGAAAAAATGCACGCTCTAATGGCTAATAAATTCATAAATCGTTATAGAGTACAACTATACCAGCCACACAACACCCGCGTCACTCGCGCAAGTCACGCGACACGTATTTTTCTTCATCCATTATCAATCGCCCTCTAATATACCCCACAACTCTCACCACCGCACGACACACCAGTAATTTCGCCATATCCCCCTTACCAACCAATCATAAGATAATTAACCCTCGTATCGAGCCATCTGCTCGCTCCGACCGCGTAAAATACAGCGTAGACGACAACGAAAAGAAGGTACTCCCCCTCACTTCCAGCAGCAAATGCGTCAATTATGAAACAATGAAATAGTTAGGCTCGGCTCGCGTATAGTAGGAAAGTCGTCGGCGCGCCAACCGGTGGCAACTTCTAGCGCTAACTTGGTGCGCGCGCGAGTGAGAGAGTTAACTAGCTAACTTCGCGCGGCAATCTAGCCTGTCCCAACGACTCGACGAAGCGCGTTAGCCCCTCGCGCGCGCGAGCCTGCGGTTCAGCTCGTGCAATTATGCATCGCTCGAGTGGACGCCGCTGGTTGTGCGGGGGGCTGGGAGAAGGAGGCCAAGAAAAAGGAAAAATAAATCGGATTTCGGATGGATGGATTAAGCGCTTCATGGGGGATTGGATAGTCCAGATTTTATCTGTAAAAAATAATTTGAGATTTCGGTTTTCGTGGATTTATACGAGGAGAATCATGTTCTATAGGGGTGTGTAAGGAGATAGGCTAGGACGATTCTGGACCACTTCTAGGAATCCCCCTCTCCCTCCACCCTTTCTCCGCTCCCCTCCCGGCCTGGTCCAGCGCCATTCGGCCCGTTCCCCTAGGGGAACCCAGAGCTTTGGGTCCGGCTTTTCGAGTTATAAGCGAAAAACCAAAATTTTACCCCCCACCACCGATTTTTGAAAATTCAGCCAACGTCCACACATAGTATATAAGAGTTAGTTTCGGAGTTATTTGTGAAAAACACTCGTTCAAGTTTGAATTTCCCGCTGAAAGCACCGGCGAGAATGTAGTTTTGCGCCGACTTCTAGGTCGCGAGGGTCCTCCACGCCCCCACAGCATTCCAAGCAAGGCGCTGGTATAAATAGGCGTGCGGTCCCCGTCAGTCCGCATTACCCGCTCGACTACTGTCAGTAGAGTATCCTCGTGATTACTGAGCAATAAAGGGTAACTATTGCCAAAATCCAAAAATTGGAGAGCGCACTTATAGTTCCGCTCAGACTGATTGGGCCGTCAGTTACGAATCTGCTCGAGTCAAGGAGTTCTTCAGCAGCATCATGGCTCAACATATCAAGAACACGGCGCATATGTTATGGAAGACATGCTCCAACGACTGTGCGGAATATGATGACATCATTGGATGGCTGGATTTGAGCAGTGTAACTCTGCAGTCTGCGTCCAAATTACAATGTTCGCCCGAGCTGTCCGTGGCCGATCGACAGAAGCTGCAAGCTACGGAAGCGCCTACGCGCCACCTTGAGACAATAAGCCAAAGCGTGATTTGTAAAAAAAAAAAGGGAAAGGTCTTGCCCTTTTTGCAGTGCTATTGTTTAATTTTTTTTCTTAAAATTCGTTTTCTTACATGAATTAGCGTGTACCTCTCAAATTTGAGGATATACTTCATCTTTTTAAGGTAACTTATTAAGTTTTAGTACAAGTTTTTGTATATAAATCAAAAACATTAGAATTTAAGGTTATAATAAGGTGAAGATTGAAAAAGAGAAAGGCCTTGCCCTTTTTGCGAGGGAAAAGCCGCAAAAGAGAAACGTCTTCAAGAGAATTGCTAAATGCGTTTCACAAATTTGCTAAAGCGAATTCTAACAATTACTAAAATCAAGTTTTTAGTTTTCAAGTTCAATTTTCAGTTTATATCTAATTCTAACAAGTATAAATGTATAAGTGAATCATTTTTATAAAAATTAAAATTTAAGGTTAGTTTCAATAATTGATAACGTGTTTTAATGTATTATTACAGATTACAGATATGGATTCAATCCATATCGGCGGCTTTTCCCTCGTAAAAAGGGCAAGGCCTTTCTCTTTTCCATCTTCACCTTATTATAACCTTAAATTCTAATATTTTTTATTTATATACAAAAACTTGTACTAAAACTTCATAAGTTATCTTAAAAAGATGAAGTATATCCTCAAATTTGAGAGGTACACGCTAATTCATGTGAGAAAACGAATTTTAAGAAAAAAAATAAACAATAGCACTCCAAAAAGGGCAAGGCCTTTCCCTTTTTTTTTACAAATTACGCTTTGACTTATTGTCTCAAGGTGGCGCGTAGGCGCTTCCGTAGCAAGCTGCTATGGCTTTGCTAAACAGTGTATTGCATTTTTTCCAAGATCGTCGCCGAGTTGGCGCTGGACTACTCCCAGTACGCATTGCCGAACCAGAGGCCATTGCTGAACCAGCGGCTATTGCCAACTCTCCAACGGTCAGCTGGAACGAGATCGAGGTGGCCTTTGATAATAGAATCGGGAAAGGTGTAATCACAAATCATAGACATTTGGACTTTTTGTATTTCATGGATGATGTAAGGGAACAATTTATTACGCAAGTGCAACAAGCTATCAAAATGCATACCTCAGTGAAAGTAAACGCAATGTTGACAGCGGAGTACATGATTATCAAGATGATCAGGAGACTGTAGACCTTAAATATTTCAATACAGCAGTTCCCAAATTTCCTTTCTTTCCCAAACATTCCTTTCTTATAGATATTAATTGAAATCCATATTTTCCATTAGATTCTGTCTCTCTCATTCCTGTCTATAAGAACAAGCCTTCTACTAGCTATTTCCTAACTAAAAAAACTGACCAACATTTTCTTTTTGTCTCCAATTTTAATACTTTTCAAATATATAGTTAAGAATAAGATTGTATAAATCTTTAAAGAAACTCTTTAAATTTCCAATCTATTAAATGGTCGAATAATGCCAGAAAAATTTTTTCATCGGTAGATAGAAATATCCAAGAAAAGTAGCTAGTTTTTGACTAATCCCCACTACACACACACACACACACATATAGATCTACCCCCACTCCCATTCACACGCATTATCCACAATCGGACATTACCGTAATCCCACCCCACCCAGCCGCCGGCGGCGGCGGCGCCTAATCGGTCGCGAAAATCCCGAATCAATTTTTCAGCGAACACTCCCTAGACGCTGCCCACGTATTCACTCTCCTTCGTGCCCTAAATTACGCCGGAATAATCATACTACACTAACAATGCGCTCTCGCTCGGGCGCTGGGGGGCCGGAGAGAAATTCAATAAACGCGATAATAATGCGCGCGGGTATGGGGATATATATACAGCGTCGGCAGTGTGCACACACCCACACGCTGTGGTGGTATAGTCGTTTTCTCTCTCTTCACTCCGGCGTTACGATCCACTGGAAACGTAAGAAGCTTCTAATAATTTCAAGTCCGTGCCGCTACACTGTTCCCTCTCGCTCTCGCTCCCTCGGTCTCTCTCTTGGTAACACGAAACTTATCGCGTTACACGCATCAGTTAATTTCCAAATTGCACATCGCGAATCGCGCGCGTGGGCGACCGGGCTCACCGGCCGGCGCTAATGGCGGAAAAGGGGGATGGAGAACACCGCCAAGTCCCCGAGACGAAAGAGAGGGAGAGAGATAGCCAGAGCCCCGTAGGCGTATGCCAATAACGCTCCTGTCGCCCGATAATCTCCGCTCTCTCCCCGCACACAATCCGGCCGGCGAGAGAGATAAGCCGTTGTGTATTATACGTGTCGTGCGTTCGCGCACACGCCTCTTCGCCGTACTTTATTCAGTCTCCGTCCCTCTTTTCATCTCTCGCAACCCTTCCGCATTTGCAAGTTATCGCGCAGAGGCTGCTGCTGTCCGATGGGTCCCTAATGAGTCGCGTGTGTATATCTGCCCGGCGTCCATTAGTATGCATGCGCGGACGAAAAACGAAATGGGACGGGAGAATGAGGTGGGGTCATGTGTAGGATGTTTTTTGGCGGCGGGAGGCCTTTCAAAGGCAGCGACGCGGGTGTTTTGTATGTATGACCCACAAAGATTAGTTCTTTGTTGAAGGAAGGGTGGCCAGGATTTTAATTAAGGGAGGTGGTGGGACGGATGGGTGGTTTGTTTATGGTGATGACTTTTTGAGAATGGCGTGAGGGATGAGTTGGCGAGGAAATTTTTTTTTAAAAGTGCAAGGGGGCTGGTTTGGTAGTTTGGGATTCTTAATTATTTGCTATGAAGCGACATGTTTCTCGATTGTTATTGTCTGTACTATTTTTCATGAAGTTAGCGTTCTCTCATTGTATCCCATTAAACGCGAACGTAATAAAATGTATAGTATACATACATACTAGTAGCTATAGTAATATATCGTTTAACGTTGACAATAAAAAAGTATTACAATAGAAGGTTTACTGTAAATAATGAAGTGTAGCACTTAATTTTAACTATAGAATCAATTAAAAACTAACAGCCGTAATGAAATCTCACTTTCGGAAAATGAAATTCCGGACCGAAAGGCATCAAATTTCGCTCAAAATTCATGAAAACATTCATATCTCGCAATTCGCCGCAGAATTCAGGCCAATCCTGACGCTTCCCTTCTATCTCCCTCTCCGGGCACCCTCGAACGCATCATTTATCGGCCGGCCGAACTAATAAAAATCGACGCGCGTTCCAGAGATCCCCATTTTTAGCGCAATTTATGCACGCGCGTGCACGGTAACAAGCTTTCTCATCAAATTTTTTCACAATATAGTCAGCTGCACCAACGCTAACGATAAGAAACTCCGCCATTATCGTGTAAGAGGATTTTATTTTTCGGCCCGAAAGGAAATGAAGCTCTCCTCTCTCTCTCTCGCTCTAATAGGCTCACATTTAATAATGCAATTTCCCGCGGATTACCCCTTACCGTTATCTTCCAAATTGAAAGAAATTGGAAGTCGGCGGCGGCTGGTTGAAAAACCAGGACGCGCGCGCGTTTCGAAAATGAAAATCTCAGGGAGGCGCGAAGATTGGAAGCGTCGTCGGGAAAGTTAAAAAAAAGACGCTGGTTTATCGGATAATTTAACGCTGCTACACGCGTCAGCAGGGATTCATCTTCGTCGACGTCGCGTGCGCATATACTTCGCGCGCCGCACGCGAGCAAAGATTCGATTGAGGCGCGCGCGCGCGCACGTGTTGTTGTCTTCTCACACCCCTGGGGTTGTGTGAGCGCGCGTGACCTTTGTATTTTTGTCGCCGGGATGAAGGGGGCGCGGAGAGACTCGTGGGAGTGAGTCGGAAATTTCGTATGCCGACGCGCGCCTCTCGATTTGATGTATAAATTATTTTTTTCTTTCTTCTTGTCTAGCGACGATTGCAGGAGATAGGGTGGGTTGAGAAAGATAGTGCGAGAGAGAGAGAGAGAGAGAGAGAGAGAGAGAGAGAGAGAGAGAGAGAGAGAGAGAGAGAGAGAGAGAGAGAGAGAGAGAGAGAGAGAGAGAGAGAGAGAGAGAGAGAGAGGGTGAGAAAGGTTGCTTTATGTGGTGGAAAAATCATGGAGCGCGAGTCGCGCGCGCGCGCGCGTGTGTGTGTGTATCGGCGTTTTATGGCTTTTCGTTATGTCGGGTGTGAAAATGTTTTTCTGCGTGTAAAAAAAAAAATTCGGGAATATTGTTATTTTTAGATAAAGTTGCTAAAGTTGAGTGTTTTCGGAGTTTAGCTTTTTACGAGCTTCGAGATTACGTGTGGCTTGTAATCGCGTTGCCCGAAAACGAGCAACAAAATTTTTATCACTTACCAAGCTTTAATCGTTATTTTTATAACTATATTTATCAGATAAAAATGAATATAGAAGTAATTCACCAAACATTCGAAAATATCCAACCATTAGTTAACTTTATAAGTACTTAATTTTTGCTCCGCTAAGGCAGCCTCTCATTATACTAATGCTAAAACTTATATGACCGTTAATTTTAGTCTATATATAATTAATTATCCGGCTATAATACTACTGCTTACTCAACGTGCAAACGAAACTTTCTATTCCTAATCAATTTCTTGTACTCACCACTACACATACATACCCCCTCTGCAGAAAACAAAATTAGCTACAGTCCCCTAAAAATTCCCCTAACAAGCTCTCTCTCCCTATCTCTCTCTCTCGAAAAATCCCAAAAACCCGACACTCCCTTCCTGTTTCACCTAACGAGCAAAAAGCATCGAAACGAATCCCGCGCCATGAGAAATTTCTTACCCCCTACCCGTCCACTATTTAACCTTTCTCAGGAATAAAACCAGGTCGAATTTCCAGTACACTGGCCAACATCTGCCTGAAAAAGTTCCCGCGTAATAATAGTTTTTCTTTTTTTTTTTTGCCTTCTACTTGTTATTTTTCATTAGCGAGTCGAGAGCGGCTCGTGGCTCATTAATGATGAAGCCGCGCGCGTTCATCATTATTTCATCGGTAGACGAAGCGTCGGCCTTCGCGGGTGCGATGACATATGCGGTATATAATGATATCCACGACGGCGACGACGACCACCATTCGACCTCCCTCCACTTTGTAACTATCACACACACACGTGGACGTATGTATCGATCGAGGGTGAGCCTCGGCTTCTTCGTTTCCTCCTTCGGCCCGCTGCAGTAATAACCTTCGTTACGCCAGCGCTGTATATATACACACGGCGCAAAAGTAATAGCGTCTCCCTGGCTTGCCTCCCTTTCACTTTCGCTCACTCGCGCGCGATCTCTCTTTCTTCTCTCACTCTCTCTCCTTTAATCGTCTCTCTTTGCCATGCCCCTCACGGTACGTCTCGCGCTCTCCGATCCCTCTTGTTAGTCCCTCAACAGTCGCGCGCCGCCTTCCCCGCCAGCTTTCTTCCCTCATCCGCTTCCTCCTCCTATTCTCATGCTTCTCTCTCTCGCTCTCTCTCCCTTTCTGCCTCTATACTTTTTACTCTTTCGACTTTTCGCTCGGGCTCAGATGCTTTCTCTTCTTTTTTACCCTTCGCCGTCGTTGTCTTTCCTGTTGACTTGTATTTTCTTATTTCCCGCGGCCCTTCATCTTTCTTTCTTCCTCTCTCTCTCTCAGTCTCTCGAAAAACGGCCTGGAGAGAAAGGGAAAGAGCGCCGCATTAAATCAGCTTTCGCTTTAAACAACGGAAATATACGTATATAAAGTGTTTATAATGCCTCGTGCTTTTTGCACTCGCCGGTCGAGCGTATTAAGCTTTTTGAGCAATTTATTGCTTTTTATCTACTATGCATGGCGCGTGTTAAGCGCACGCGCGCGCGCAGCGGGGCATGGATTAATGAAGAAAACGATTGTCGTTAGGCACAGAGCGAGAGAGAGGGAGAGAGTCGTGTCATCATTATTATTTGCCGGCTGCGGAGTTAAAACGATGGCATTTTCGCCGTAATTGCGTTGCATTAATGTTTTAATGAGGTTAGGAAGTGCATGGAATACGGAAACAAGTTGAAATGGATTAAGTCAATTGAGAATTTCCCGGGGTAGAGTTGTCTTATTTCGAAATGAAAATTGAATAAGTCATTTTACCTCGGCTGTGGCATGAATTTGTACTTTGTTGCAGTCTACATTATTAGAATGATTGTTTATAAAAGAAAGCTACAAAGTTACCGAACGGATATTGCTTCTTCAATCCGATCCAATAAAAAACTAATAACAGTACATTACGATACGTGTGACTCAAGTAGCACTTTTTTGCATGGCGTAAACATGATCATTATGAGATTTTATGGGTAAAAGTAATATCAGTAAAGGAAATAGTGTTTACTTTTGTAAGTCTAAAAATAGCTTTGAAAGGAACTATTGGAAATATTAATGCGGTAAGTATTTCATTTCATTAACTCAAAACGACATTTAAAGGTCATTTCATTTACGGGAAAATACGTAAGGTTGTATGATGACCCGTAACACCCCATTCAAAAGTTAGTTTTAACGTAAAAAACGTAAAAAACTTTTCAATGGGATGTTACGGGTCATACAACCTTAACTACTTAATAGTGCATTTATTATAACGGCCATCGATTTATTTGGGTCTGAAGTTTGCATCGTTGGAATGCAACGAAATCATTTTTTTACGATTGATTAAAGCTATTAAACAATGGAAATTTATCTAAACCTTTGTTTTAAAGTTATTTTATACTATATAAAACACTAAATCTACACGCAAAATTAATATTATTTAGTATAAACGTGAAGTAAAATGAATTATTTTTTTTATTTCGTTGCACTCCAACCTTGCAAACTTCTAACCTATCGATTTTTGTCGTTTAATATGACACTGAGAGAAATTTTTTCTCAAAATGTTTATATTTAACATGGCATTGTAACTATTAAAATATATATGTTAATAGTTACAATGCCATGTTAATAGTTAAAATACCATGTTAAATATAAACATATTCTTCTCTCAGTGGATGAATGGCATTTCAACTACCTTTTAACTTCAACTCCGGTCTTCTAAAGCTTAATGACAACTTTTTAATAGATTTAGACACACACACGCGTCCCAAAAAGAAACAAAGCAACTCTCTGGAATGCTCAAACACACGCCTCCTCTCCATCGTCATCATTAATCCTCCATCCCGCCTGCCGGGCGCGAATCATCAAAGATGCCAAACGGACCAAACAAACTCTCTCTCTCTCACTCCCGCGCGTTCAGTCGCGCGTGAATCTTTACCGCCACCGTCCACATCAAACTCTCCACGCGCGCACGCGTGCAAATAAACCACCCCATCGCGTCGAAGTTTACAACTACGCGATTGCGTAATAATATACAATGCTGGCGCTAGCAGTTTAGCAGCGACTCAAAGAGAGAGAGAGAGAGAGAGAGAGAGAGAGAGAGAGAGAACCGGACTGGCGCGAGCGAGGCGAGCTTTCGACTACGCATTATGCCGCGAGGCTCATCTGAATAACGCGAGCCGCGCATCGGTGATGTAAATAATGCTGATGACGTGAAGGATATATATATACAAGCGCGCAGGGCGGTTTCAGATTTATAAAGCGGGAGAGAGCGTGAGTGGAGGATGACGTGGCAGCGGGTGTTTTTAAATTATGTTTAAGAAAAAGGAGGTTTTTGAAAAATGGAGCTTGGGTGTCTTGGAGCTGTGTAAGGAGTTTGAATGGAGAAAGCGAAGGTTAATGTTGTGCGTCGAATATAGAGTGAATTAGGAGAGAGCGTGACGCGGAAATGGGGGAGGGGGGTGGCAATAGATTGTTACTGCTGTGCGATCTGTATTGAGCGCGTGTGCAGTGAGTGTGTATATACAGGTTGTAACAAGCCGAATAGTATCGAGTGTCTATGGAATTGCGAATTACATGTAGTATTATAGCCAAAATATCAAAGCTAAAATTGAATTTTCCCCCAATAAGTTTTCAACGTTAGCTAGAGTGAGAAGAATTTGGAACCTTCTTCCCTCCTCTGTGATAAATAAGAATTCTCTTGCCATTGTAAAAAACGGGCTTACGTGTTTAGTTTTTGTTTTTTAACATATTATATTCTTTATCTTCTACCACTTTACTCAATAAGATTACGGTACGCTATTATACACAACGTGCGAAGGGTACACATTCGCCCGTCCAAATATCGTGAAAGTAAAGATAACATATTTCAAAAGCTTTTTAAATTAATACGTAATATTCTTAGATTAAAATTTCAAATACACCGCGGAGAAGAACATTACGATCAAAGCTGTTACGATCAATACCGTTTGATTACAGCAGCGGCTTTCGCTTCAACAACGGTATACCAACACGTTGGCTCTGGCCAACGCCGCGATATCTGTGCCACAGGATCCTACCCCACTATATGCTCAAACTAAACCTCTCTACTATAACGACGTTTCGGCACATTAGTATATATAAACATTTTTACAATCCTTGAGAAATATCGTCGAAAATATTCCCCCTCTCGTGGCACTGCAACATTTTAAAACCCCGCAGACACGAACTTTATACCGAGGAAAAGCTTCTCTCTTTTGCTCCTCCATATATATATATACTCGAGCTAACCCGCGCGACTCTTAAAAATCCTCTAATATCCAATGATTTACGTAAGAATTTCCCGTGGAGTGCACACGCCACTGCCGCTCCGCTACTTTTGCATTTGCGATTGAAATGGGCTGGGTACACACGCGCCGCAGCGCCGCCGCCGCAACCCCCCCCCCTCTCTCTCTCTCTCCTCGCCCTCAAATCACTGTTCGCGGATCTGCGAACATGTTCAAAGTAAATGCGCGAGAGCGCGGGCGGCGTATATATACATACACACACGCGGCGCGCCGTTCGTTCGTTCCTCCTCGAGAGTCAAAATCTTCAGAAATGGATTCCGGAATCTTGAAGGGGGGTCGCCCGCGAGAAAGGGAAAAGTTTTTCCGAACCGTGTGTTGCGTAACCGGCGCGTTTTCCAAGTTGTGGAAAAATGCGGAGAGAGGGATGGGAGGAAATAACAAACTTTGACATCGGGCGTAGCGCGCGCCGGTCGCCACCGTCGTTAATTTAATATAATGCGGGAGGAATTTTCAGCTGACGCGCGAGCGAGCGATTTTCCGGGGATCGAGGGTGTGAGGTATGTGGGTGAAATGGGGGTAGAGAAAAGGTCGGTGATTGGGGGGAGAGGAATTGAGAGGCGATTTGGTAGGTATGTTTCGGAGTTAACTGCGATGAACAGTGGTGAAAGGTTTTTTTGGATCGTTTTGAGAAGCGCTTAAATATGATTTTGAAATATTGTGAAATATTTAATGTGAAAAAGGTGATTTTATTTAAATAATACTTTTCCGATAAAGTTGAACTTTCAATTTAAAATTTTTCGATTTAATAACCGTTTTTAATGCGTTTAAGCATTATTTGTATAAACTTTCAAAATCATTATAAAAAACCGCTGCCAATTCATTGGCATGTAGCTTCCTCAAACATAATTTACTGATTCCTTTAATTAATTTTTAATTCCAATATTTAAAATTTAATACTTTATTTTGTACGGTGAGACTATTTTAAATTCAATGTTAAAACTCTACTTTTAAAAAAAGAATTATTTTATAAAAAATTTGCGTTTTCGTTGTCGCACGATAACAAGAGTAAAAATTATCCAATCGTCATAAAATTTGACACATATGTAGCTTTTATACATATTTTTTATATAAATATATTTGAGGTTAAAAATCTTTTTAAAAAATTTTTGAATCGTGTTTACTCAGAATAAAGATAATCTCTTAAAATTTTAACCAAATATAGTCTTCAATGAGTTTAATAAATGGTTGAAATTTTAAGTCGATAAATAAAATATTTTTTAAGAAATTAGTTTATGAAATATAAAAACGTTTTCTTTAATAATAAATGACATAGTAAAGATAATTTACATATTAAAAAAAAAAAGAAAATATAGGTAATTTAAATACCTTTCAAGAAAAGTTTATTATATTATGTAAAATATAATTTTAATTCTACAATTGTCCTTGTTTATAATGATTCATATGAATTAAAAAATAATTCGAATTAAATTTATGTATGAGTATTAAATATTTTTTAAAATTATTTATAAAATTAATCAACACGTAAGAATAATTAAAATATTTAAATTATACATAAAAACAAACCGTTCTCAATAAATCCCAATTTCAAAAAACTGTTCAAAACATTTTGAAAATTTTCAATATTCAATGTCTTTGAAAATAATCGATCAATCATAATCAAATTTTTCACACATATTGCCTATCTCAAATGCAAATTCGTCTATAAATTCCAGGATAATCCATCGATCCGTTCTTGAGAAATTACGATTAAAAAAAGTTTAAAAAATTTTAACCTCAAATATCTTTGAAATTTATGGAACAATCCTTTTGCCCAAAGAAAGCACTCGATTCGTATACAAAATCTACCCTCTGCACTCAGAAAAACGATCCTCCTGTCTTGAAATAAAATTCTTCCCCAGAAAATCTTCGTGCTGTCGGCGACCTCGCACACCTAGACCACGCATTGGATACGTTTCGATGCCTAGACGTGAGCTACATACATCCACTGTTTTCGACTGTTTCTTAGGTTAATTCTGCCTGCCCTCTGCCAAGCAAATATCCCATTTCACTGCCAAGTAAAAACTGCTTGGGTCGATGAGCAGAAATTGCTTTACGCCGCTTGCTTGGGTTAGTAAAGCAGATTTCGCTTGGGTCCCGAGCAGAAATAGGCGTTTTTTTTTTCAGTGCAGACATTCTGGGACCACCGCGCAGTATAGACGAGTATTCGCGAAAGGCAGTTTGCTGCGAGATTAGTTAGACCGAAAGAGTTTGTGACACTGAGCTTTATAGTTGCTTATTTATTGTATTTTATATTTTATACGTATCAACTAATAATTAACTTTAATAAAACTATTATACTTTTATTAATTTAAAAGTGAGTATTGGAGTGAATTATTGGAATCCTCACATAAAACCCAATTCCTGCTAAAAGTAGTAAATACGTGACATTAATAAATCATTTGTTGTACTCACTCTATGAATAATGCAGCAACTTTTATTTCTCCGTCTGATTCTGTCTGTCTCACGCCTTGTCATAACAGCAAGCCTTCTACTAGCCATTCCCAGACTAAAGAAACTGATCAGTTTTAACACCTTTAAAATACTCAAGTACAAGCTTGTGCTTGTCTTCGAAAAACTCATTCTATTTTTAAATCTATTAAATGGCCAAATAATAGGAGAAAAAGCGTTTCATCGGCAGCTACAAACTGGACAAGAGAAATTCCTATTTTATAGCAAGTTTCTAATATAAATGGTCAGTTATTAGTTATAAAATGTTTTGGATTTCCACCAGGGATATAGCCAGGAGGAAACATTTTTTTTTTAATTTTTGTTCTATTTCATTAATTATTCGCAAAATTAGTTATACACATTTAAAATTCCATCCGATACGAAGCCACTTATTCTTACCAGACTACTTCCCTCCACCACGACGGCGTTCTATATCGTCCACGCGAAATGCATTCAAATTCACCTAATTTATTAACCAGCAGCCCTGCCCTTTTATTTCGCATGCAAGGCGAGCCGTTATTATCGTACCTGCACACAATAAACCGAAGGGCTATGTATATATAAAGTCACGTAGACAACAACCACGACGACCCTTCGCGCGTAATGCATAGCGAATCGTCGTCCTCGATCACCCAGACTCGATACAAGATTATCGCAAAACATGCCGTTCGCTTCAGCGCGTATATTATACGTGAATAAATGATTCACGTTGTAATTATAATATCATTTAAATTCGCTCATATATAGCTAATAATTTTAATATCGAGCCTAATTAATAGCACTCGCGAAAGCACTCGAATAAACATTTCAGTGCAAAGTGCGCGTATAGCACACTATATACCCCGCGCGAAATTAAGGTGCGTTGCGCAAGAATCGTGTCCATTAAAAGCCGCCGCCGCCACACACACGCACACATACACGTGCGCGATAATTATAGCCGGGATTGTGGAGAGAGAGAGAGAGAGAGAGAGAGAGAGAGAGAGAGAGAGAGAGAGAGAGAGAGAGAGAGAGAGAGAGAGAGAGAGAGAGAGAGAGAGAGAGAGAGAGAGAGAGAGAGAGAGAGAGAGAGAGAGAGAGAGAGAGAGAGAGAGAGAGAGAGAGAGAGAGAGAGAGAGAGAGAGAGAGAGAGAGAGAGAGAGAGAGAGAGAGAGAGAGAGAGAGAGAGAGAGAGAGAGAGAGAGAGAGAGAGAGAGAGAGAGAGAGAGAGAGAGAGAGAGAGAGAGAGAGAGAGAGAGAGAGAGAGAGAGAGAGAGAGAGAGAGAGAGAGAGAGAGAGAGAGAGAGAGAGAGAGAGAGAGAGAGAGAGAGAGAGAGAGAGAGAGAGAGAGAGAGAGAGAGAGAGAGAGAGAGAGAGAGAGAGAGAGAGAGAGAGAGAGAGAGAGAGAGAGAGAGAGAGAGAGAGAGAGAGAGAGGAAAAGCGTATAAAGGGTCTGATTTCTCCCGTAAGAAAGTAACGCCGCCGCCGTGGCTGCTAGAAAACTTTAACGAGTCTCGTTCGTCGGTAATTATTGCGTCATTCCATTCTTCTCTCCTTCAGTGCTCTTTTTCTCGTTTTCTCGCGCGCGCCGTTCCTTCGCGCGCGGCGCGACGGCGTTTCTACTCTTTCCTCTCGTGCCTTTCTATTTCCGTTACATTCGACCTATCGATTTCCCGCCCCCCGCCATTCCGTCTCGGCCTTCTTTTTCGCGCGAGATAGCTTAATTCCGGGCCGGCCGACTAATCTTACTTAAAACTCTTGAGCACCGTTGCTCGCGGCGTGTGTAATATTATTACGCTATTTTTCAGCGCGCGCGCGCGGTAATTCGCTTTTGAGCGCGCCGCCGACGGACGGTTGATTTTTTAATTGGATTTTTCTTTATTCGGCTGCCCTGGCGTTTTGTTTTCGTTGTTGCCGTGGGATTATTGATAAGGAAAAATGGAGAAGAAAAAAAGCGGGGAAGGTGAGTAGCTGCAAAATTCAGGCTATTCGCGGAATAAGTTTGTTTCTGCTTAAAGTTGGCTATACTTGTATCAGGCGCTGCAGTCGAGTTTTTACATATTCATAGGAGACTTTCTCTCTCCCCAGCCTTTACTATAACACATTTCAAAAAATTTTCCCCGAGTGCTTTTAAAGTTCGTTTTCTCCGACATTTCATACTCATTAAAAACTCAGCGCCCTCGCATGTATCTCGGTTTTCCGGGGATTTTAGAGCTACTTTGGATTAGAAAATGTCATTTCATTATGTAATTCATTATGTACCGCTAATGCCAATGAAGAATTAGTTTATAGTTTATGCTTAGCATTGAAGAATTTAGTGTTAGTAGTACACACTGGCTTCTGTTCTTTTTTTAATCACACGATAAATAAATAATTTATTCATTATATTCACAAAACTTCCTACACTGAGAAAAATGTTGTAGTAAATTTTATTATAACTGTAATAAAAATTACTATAAAGTATAGGAAGGGTGAGACAAATACACTTTATGCTGCATTTTTATTATAATTGTATGAATAATTACAAAATTTCTTGTAATTTTTATGACAGTTGTTGATTAGAAAGTATTACGAAATAAAAGAAAAATTGCTATACACATAGCAAAAACTGTGATATAATAAAATTTAAAATATATGCTTTTAATTTTTATTAGAATAGAATATAAATTTTATTTTGTAGCGTTTAAATTTTATTTTGTAGTGTATAAATTTTATTTTGTAGCGTATTAAAAATTACTATAAACATAGTAAAAAGTGCCACATTCAAAAATTGCTACAGGCCATAAGAAAGTTTGCTATCCAACATAGTAAAAATTGCTACAACATTAGTACTTTCTGCGCAGATCAAGGCGCCCACGTGTCTGATTGAGGTTATGTTTCTACGGGAATTTCACTTTGTCTTGCTTTTAAGTTTACAAAACATTCAAAACCTTACTTCAATTATTTTATTTTTATATTATGCACATTAATGATAAGTTTCTTTGTGTTATCAAAGTTATTTATTGTCATTATTTAATATTATCTGAAATTTTTTTTAAATCGATGGTTTGGCATGTACAAGTTCCAAAATTTTACACTCAAGAATCTTATTTGGGTAAGTGGTTAGCGCGTCCGATTGCCGCGGTGAAGGTTGCAGGTTCGATCCCAACGCTCGTAAAAAAAATATTTTTATTTCTCATTTTAATTTATTTTCACATTAAATATTGTATGATTAGTCTGAAAATAGTTCTGAAAACAGGAAAAACGAGAAAAAATTTAATTTTTTGAAATTTAAGGTCATTCATAAAAATTACTATGTTGCATAGCAAAAATTGTTATAATTTCGATTTGTCCCTCCGTTCCTACAAAATATAGTAATTTTTCTTATGTTTATAATAAATTTTACTACAACATTTCTCTCAGTGTAGACTTAGAAAAACGTTAGAACAGTATTAGTTCATAATTAGAAGTGTACTTTTGTAGAATTAGGAAATTCTACAGTACGATACAGATATTATTTTTATAACATTTTAGATTTGCTGAATATGACGTTTTCTTTTATCGCCCACTTTCCACATATCTTTGCCTCAATTTCCACCTTATGTACGTAAATACACTGCCGCATCCTAATACGGTATAACTTCGCACGATGAATTCACCGAGGATTAGCAAGCGTAAGATTCACACTTGCGATATAACAGAGATCACCAAGTGAAAACAATTATTTCGCCATTTCATTCATACTTCGCCAAGAATTAAAAAAATCATAACATGAACTCTCCCCTCACCAGATTACCAAAACTTTTCCCAGCCCCAGCAGCACAGCCAAACCCACTCTAAACGCGAAATACTTCTAACCCGCTCTCCTCTGTATATACCTCGAATGATCGAAACGAAAGCTCGCTCGGTCCCTTCCTACCTCTCTCACTACAGGAGCTACACCTCGCCTACAGGCTGTACCTACAACTCCCCGGGATTACGCTCTCACTCTCGCAAGCTCGCACCGGAGGAGGAGAACATGTGTTCGGCTTGTATCGCGCAAGGCTTCCTTCCGCGCGCGCTCTCTCGCATGCGAGCTGCTATACGCCGCGCGTCTGTAGCAGCAGTTCTCTATCTCTTCTCTCTCCTCTCCTCTATACCTATACGGTAAATATTTCATGCAGCTGCGCGAGAGATTAAGCGCGACTTAAGCGGATTAAGAGAAAAGCGCCGCGCGCGAGCTCGCGCAAGTGCGCGAAAAGACCGAGTGGTATATAGTGCGCGGGGTGTTAGCTCTGGCGCATCCGCGTCGATATTTTAACTTCTCTTAGTTAAACAGAGGGGGTGGGGGTGGTAGGTCTTGGGAGGCTAAGGTTAGTTATTTGTCGACGGGGAAAAATGGGGGGAATTATTGTGTTTGGATTTGTTGGAGTTCGAGTTTAGCTTGTCTGCTGCTTAGGTGTTTATAGGGTGTTCTTTTTGTATCGAGGATAGGAAGTTTTGTGTACTGAGGTGTATCAAGCTGGAGTACAATGATTTTTCGAATCATGTTAATGTAGGTAGTACGCATGCGTGGATTAACATTATCTCAAATTGTGTAACTAATTATAGTTAGTTTGATCACCTCTCGTTCATATTATATTATCCCGCATTACCCAGAAATGTGTTCGTATGTGTTCCTTAAAATCGTCGGACGAAAGACATTTCGCTCTTGCGCGTATCCTCTCTTAAAAAACGATGGCCGGATGTTGTGAAGTACTTGAAGAGTGATTTTGATTGGTCTGTAAGGAATAGGCGCGAAAATTCGCTACTTCCGCTACATTTGAATTTTTGAAATTGAATTTTTATTCTTATATCAAATTAGAGTAAAAAGATTAATTTTGGCATGCTTTGAAAAATGATCTAATTATTCTATCATTGAAACCAATTAAAATGAAATCATAATAACAAATTATATATTCATAACCTAAAAAACAAAATAGTACGTGAGCAGCGCGTTTGGATTTTGCTAGTAAATACAGAAAATACGTCTTTTTTTTATTCGAAACCATCGATTTGTATATTTTAGGTAGCTTCGAAGCCAACATCTTGCGTGAATGACATGTATCGTTAGCCGAGCAGCATACCTCCCAACGACTCATTAACGAGACGCGCGTATTTTTAGCCTCAAAAAACAACCACTTCCTCTCTCGGTAAGCGCCTCTCCGTAACAACCGTATATATACACACACGTAAAACACAAAGTTTCCTTTTCATCCACGACCATTTTAACCCCACCAACATCTCTACCCCGCGCTTACCATTTTTCACCCGGAATTTCGTTACCACCTCCGTTATTTACTACTACCACTACTCACCCCCGATAGCAACAAACATCCGCGGGGCAGAAAAAGTGCCGCGTTAATACGTTTGACTTAGTCTCGACGGTTAACCCTTACCCACACAGGGACAATGAAGAAATACGAAAGAGAGCAGCAGCAGCAGCAACACCGAGCGCGCGCACGTAAGCCTCGCATGCGCAATTTAGTGCCGAGCGGGCGTGTAGTGTGTGTCGCGTGTCGTAAAACACCTCGCGCACGGAGTAGAGTAGCAGTCGTCGCCTGATTTATCCGCGCGCGAGTTATGGAAGCGAAAGGAGGAGGGGGGCAGTAGTAGCGGCGCGGCGAGCCGCTGATAAAAAACGATTGCGCCGCGCGCCGGTTTACGATTTTCAGTGCGCAAGGAGGAGGAGGAGGTAGTGGTGAATTAAGCGTGGACCTTAAATTTTCGTCTTAATCGGGGCGATATATTGTGCCCTTAATTTATTGTAATAATGTGGAAAGTGAATGTTGGGTGGGTTTTGGTCAGGTGATTCACGAGCGGCGAAGTGAATAATAAGAAGGCGGAGAAGGTTAGCGTGAGAGAGTTAAATATACGGGCTTTGATGTGTACTCGAGGATATATATAGCGCTTATGGTTAAGAATATACGTTTAATTTGGACAAAGTGAAGTTTCGCGTTCTTTTTTTTTTGGATTAAATTCAGCTTTTTCGGAGGTAGCGAAGCCTTCTTTTTCAGGGTAAAAATTAATGCGCACTTGAAAAATATGAGCCTCGAGTGGAGAAAAGTTCCCACTTGGAGCGTACGAGGGAAACTTTTTTTCAATCCCTAAACAGCCACATTTCCCAGCAATCTTCGTGATAACAAAAAAAAAAAAAAAAAAAAAAAAGAAACGGGTACTTCTCTGCGAATCAAACTCTCAATCACCTAATTAAACTTCATCCTCGACAACATCCCTACCCACTAATTATCCTAAGAACCATTCCCGACAACTCGTATTCATTCATTCACTCATTCACTCACTCGTTCTTTTTTTTTCTCCCAAGTACACGGAATAAAACGCCGCGTTCTTATGCACCGCGTCGCACTCGGGAGGTCAAAAACGCGGAAAAAGTAAAACCTCGAGTGCCCACGGGCGCGAGCACGGGCGTATACCGCCGCGTGGTTGTTTTTTTCTTCTTCACAATTCATCAGTGTTCTTTTTTTTTCTTGAGCGCGCACGCGTGCGCAGCTCATACACAGGAAATAAGCAAGAGGATTGCTCTCATACGCGACGCAGGATTTCGTCAAACGGAAAGCGCTAATGAAAACTCCTGCGAGTACGCACAAGCTGTCTGTTATGTATATATAGTAGTGTAATGTGTATAAAGCGAAGGAAATGTCAGTTTGTGTAGGAGGGAAGATGCGTCGGTGTCGCGTGTACGTAGTTCGTTATCGACTTCCCGATAAAACTGTCGTCGTCGTCGTCGTGTCTCTTACCATTACCCCCCGGGAGAGAATTTACAGTTGCGCGACTCTCGCCGTTTAACTATATAACCTCCGTACCTTCACGGCTACTGCTATTGCTTTCTATGTCGTTTGTATATATACGTATACACTTCCACCGTCGTGCGCGCGGCCGGCTACTCTCTTCTTATGGCGTGTATATGTACTGCCAACCGCGCATCGATTTTCTTCAGCGCGAGTTCGTGTAAATTGCAGCTATTTACATACACACCGCGAGCCAGCAAAAAAAAAAGGGAAGGAAGAAGAGCCCGAAAGAGGGAGAGAGAGAAAAAAGACGACACATCGATGACTCATCGCGTAATTACATTTGACGAAATTCAAGGGGACGATCGTTAGTCGCGCGATGTAGAGAAAGAGAGAGAGAAAAAAGGAGGAAAGTATATAGTCGTCGGACGCGCACTTAGGGTGGAAAATAAACGGGGCTCTGGAGTAAAATAAGCGGCGGCGCAATTCCCGGGGAGAGAGAGAGAGAGAGAGAGAGAGAGAGAGAGAGAGAGAGAGAGAGCGAGCGAGCGACGTTAACACCGGGGACACGTGACCACGTGTGTCGTTATCCCTTGTTAGTCATAACGAGGCTGCCGCGCAGCGGGCGCACACCACCGGCTGCTTGTACGAGCGTATGTATGTATATATATATAAGTGTGTGTGTGTGTGTGTGTGTGTGAGAGAGCTTGCGCGAGAGTTCGTTACGCATTTATGAATTAGCCGAGCGGGACGCAGCGCGCCGGGCGTCAAGATTTCTTGATGCGCGTTTGGAATTTTCGACGACGACGACGTGCTGGAGTAGCAGTAGTAGTAGTAGTGTAATTGCGACGAGTGGCGCGGCGTAATTGCTGGAGGAAGGCGCGCGAGCAAAGTCGTCGGTTACTTTGTTATAGCGCGATGAAAAGATTTGCGGGGGTATTTGTGCGATTCTTCTTTTATGTGAGAGATGTTTTTTATTACGCGGTGGCTAGTGGTGATTCTTCGAGAGCACTTGATTTAATGTAGTGTTTCCTATACGGTGGTTAGGGTTTAGCGGAGTATCGATTTTGCAGACTTTGGTGAGAGTTTGACGGACATATTCATCAGGAGACTGTGAGTGTTCATATTGTACAATTGATTTGAATTATTAACGCGGCAGCAGTTCAGGATCGAATCGTGAATTATTTATTTATTTTTTTATTTTATTATACGGGAATAAAAGCTTTTAAGAAAACATATACTATTTAAACATAAAGTGCACTTGCAAATGAAACAAATACACGGATATAAGTAAATAAATATTTCGCGGTGAGCGATTTAAGAGAACGCTCTAATACAGATATGTATGTGGTGACATTTAATCTAATTATTTACTCCTTTACAATAATATACGTTTATACGAGCTACTCGAGAATTTGCGAATTAAATTTCCCGTGAACTTCCTAAACCAACCAGCGCGACTCCATTTTCTCCAACAAAAGTCTCATCACTGTAGCAAAACCATAACACTTAGGGCTACCAACCTCCTACTAACAATCCCTACACATCACTACAAATTTTTATACCACCTTCCTCACCGCAACCCTGCACATACTTCCACTCCGCACACACACATCTATATATATACACACACCATCATAATAAAAATAACGCTTCGACCAGCTCTGCCAGCGCCAGTTTGCCTAATGAAATTTTTATGTTCCGCCGGAGACGCGCTTCCTCCTCTACCTACGCTTTTTTTCCGCGCCAACCCCTCGCGCTCTCTCTCGGCAGCCCCGTCGCATTATCATCCGGAAGCGCTTACACGTCGCCCCGTCAGTTTTTTCCGGCGGCGCGCGAGCGCGTTTCCTCTCTCTCTCTCTCTCTCTCCTGCTCTTTCGTTCCTTCGTCTTCTTCTCCTTTTTTTCTTGGAGACGACGACGACGACGGCGCGATCGACGATTGAATGATCGACGAGGATTCGCGGAGCAGGAGGAGGAATATGGAAGAGGTTGAAGTGGGGGAGGTGATGGGGTACGGAAAGTCGTGGTTGGAGGTAGTGTTTTTTGTCGAGGGAATGTGAGGATGAACGTGAAATTGTTTATAGATTGAAAGGCGTGGAACATTTTCTGGGATTTATGAATAATTTATTGTAAAGGTCGAGGCGGATGTAGTTGAAAAAAAGTGTTCGTAGGTCGGCGAAGAAACAGTTTTGAATAAAAATTTAGTCGAAAATTTTGTTAACCTGCCTCGCGTGTATTGTACACTCGAATGGACGCATCAACGTTAGTATACCTCAATTTAATCCTTACATTCAACCCCACGAAACACCTTTAATCTCCCGCAATAAACCCCCAATTCCTTAGAACACAGCCAACCCAACACAATCCTTCGCACCCAACATCATTCCACCTCTAAAAAAAGCCTTTCTCAAAACTCCTCTCTCGCGTCATTCCACTTTTATTTACACCCACACACGCATACACGCGTATCCACCTCCCTCGCCGCAAAGAAGATTTCTGCCTTTCGCTTTTCACTCCCTTTCATCGTCGCCGCGAAAATCCTCCGCGAGGCGGTGGTGGCACAGCGCGCGGGAGTCGACTTTTGACAGCGCGGATATATCCGCTTCGAGTGCGGCGTCCATAATACGCGCTCGGCTGCCGCGGCATTCGAGGGAAGATTCATCGATTGCGCTCGGCAAGATGTTACGTCATTGTTGGAATTCACGCGTCGTCGCCTATACAGCAAGCGAACGTCTCAAATTTGCCGCGTTGAGCACTAGCGCCGTGCGTTGTCAGCGGTTTCTTTTTTTCTGTGTGGAATTTCCTTTGTGGGTGTCTTTTTTCTTGGCTTCGCGTGTACTTTTTTTTCTTTCGTGGGACGAGGTCCTGGAAATGGCGGGCTGCTGGTTGTGGTGGGAAATGATTCTTCTGAATGCGAATGAAGATTCTATATGGTGTTTCCTTTTTCCTGTGGGGAAATGTTTATTCGAGTTACAGAGGAATGAGCATAGTGAGTTATTGATTAATTTGATTTCATGAGTTAGTTCGAAAGAAATTTTTAAAAGGAACAAATGATTAATGTTTGTTCGAGTAGACGGAATGTTTTGGCCTGTGGAAACCTTTCTTTAATGTAGGAATCACTCATTGCGATAAGAACCATTATAAAGTAATTATCACCTGTTCCAAACTCGAAAATTAATTCTTTAAGAGTTATACACATCATATATCTCCGTATTCAACGATCATTACCCTGTAAAAGTACACTTTATTTTAACAAGACGCGCAGCATCACTCAACTGAAAGGCATTATCGACACCGTGTATATTTCACTCGGAGTAGATTCAGTATCCTATTAAGATTATCCGGTACTTTTTCTACTATTTCCCAGTCCACCGACAACGTTCAAAAACAATGTCATCGGCTTAATCTTCCAGAAACTTTTCTCTCCTTAAACCCTTTAAACACATCTCTCACTCCCTCTCACTTCTATCCGTTAAATTCGCCCTCGCGCCATCCCTTATCTGCATTAGTAAATTTGCATAGCCGCTGTATTTCTTAATTCAGCACTTTGTAGGTAAGATCTCTTTCTTGCTCGCGTTGCTACTCTTTTATCCGACTCTCCACCTTCTCGTTACTCCGCGCGAGAGCCTCTTATCGCGCCTCTAACTCGTTTTTAACGGTCCCGATATGCCCCTCCATTGTCGCGCGAGCGCTGTATCGCTCGCGGAAAAGAAACGCGCGCGGACGATATAAAAAAACCGGCACATCGATGTGTATAAAGACGCCGCCGCCGCCGACGCCGCGGCGTCGTGTGTCCTTCGGACGTACGTACGATCATTAAGCGCACGAGCGCCGGCTGTAATTATACAGCGGACGATATGCATATCTAGGTGGGACATAAGCGTGTACACATGCGCGTATAGTGAATGGAGCGTGTAAAAAGAAGAAGCAGAGGGGGAGATGCCGATGAGGCATTTCGGCTTTATCTCATTAACGCTTGATTATATATGTGAGGCCGTGCGGTGGTTCACGGCTTTCCGCGGAAAAATGCGCCGCGGGAACAATGCCGCCGTCTGTGTTTTGTGAGTGAGTTGTTAAAAGAGAAAGAGGGAGAGAGAGGTTGCAGAAAATTGTATGTTATTTAGTGTATTGTGTAATTGAAATATATTTTTAATGCGCGGGGTCTTTTGTTTTGACGGAAAAAAAGTATATTTTGTAATATAAATTACTCTGCGTATTTCGTATAAAAGATTTAAATGTAAGTTTTTGAATATGTAAAATTAATAATAAATCTTTTATAAAAAAAAATGAACATGAAAGTCTCTCGAGTCGCTTAATTATTTCATAATAAAGTGAACCTTGATTCTTACATTATAACCTTCATTAAGATGCTTCAAAATAGTTTGAAACGTCTTTAATTAAGTGGCGTCTGTTATAATATTTTGTCGTAAGTAGGTTGTCAACGACATTTGACAAAGTTACGTCGTCAACTGAATTAAGTACCTACAATCTTATTACGACAATAAACCGATGAAGAGATAAACTTGGAATATCTAATAAAATTCAACTCTTCAGCATATTTAATTATGCGTCCTAAGAACGAAATAATTCATTTTATTTACAAATACACTTCAAGTATCCCCATACATTCCTGCACAAAGCCACTTTCTATAACATCCACCAACACGTTTTAAAAATCGATTACTCGCGAAAAGCAAACCATGTACCGCTCGGCAAATCAACCGAGACATCACGTAACAATATTTCATACTCTCTCTCTCTCTCTCTCTCTCTCCTCTGCGGCATCACTACGACGACGACGACGACGACGACGACGAGATATCGCGCGACATGAGGGAAATCGAAGTACCTGCCACATGAGGCACTGGAGCTCGGAAAGATTCAATTACTCAGTCGACTAGTTTCGGCGAATGCGCGCACACACACATACACACAGACATACGTATGTGTACGTGTATATATATATCGACTACTCGAATGATTATACGACGGGCGGACACAGTGCGGAGACGTCCGTCGTGGCACCGCTGTACGCGCGCCAAAGCGAAAAGCTAATTAAGCAATTTACGAGCGGCTGCTCTCTCTCTCTCTCTCTCTCTCTCTCTTCCTACGTTTTCCACCAATCTAAACACGGTCTAAACTAGGTTTTTGCGAGTTTGCAGGCGCGCGCGCGCGTCTGCTATTAAACTCTAGTTAGACCCCTCGAGAGAAAATCATGTCGAGATTTCAAATTAGATTAACCGCGTGCGTGTATATATGTGTGTGTGTATGGTCGCCGCCGGAGGCTATGTCCATGCCAAACGAGACTTTAGTGATTCCACGTGCGCGTGGGGCGATCGATTGTTGTGTGTGTATGGACCACTTTGTTTTGAGAGACGTCGCGTGTGCAAGGGTGAAAGAATTTATTAATGCGGAGCGAAAGAGTGGCGGAGTGGATCTGGTCAGAGGTGTTTCGGAGATTGGAGGAGAGTGGCTGATTGGTGAGAAGAAAGAAAGTGTTGGGAATGATACATATAAATTGTGAACATTTGTATGGTAGAAATCGCATACGTGTCAGAATATTACGTTTAATAATAGTTAAAAACTCTTGATTCTCCCCAATCTATCCTGTAGATTATATTTTAATGCACACTGTTAAAAATTTTCTAAAGTTCAAGATAAATTTTTTAATAAAACTTCAAAATTTTTATTAAATTTCAGTTAAATTTAATGGAAATTTCCATTTTCAAAGCAATTTTAATACAAATTCGCAATAAAATAGTGCAGTGCAGTACAGTTCATATCGTTAATGATCGCGCTCATTTGAAGCATATTGAAATCCGGAGTTTTAAACAGCTATTGAATATTTTAAGACCACTAGAGTGCTGAGTACATAAGGAACGTCAGAATCAGAGAAATATTATATTTTAATATAACGATGATATTTTAATATAACGAGTATTTTCCTAATGTACATAATTGTATCTTTTCCTCTCTATCTTCATTGTTGGCATTTCATCGATTGATTCTACTTTTTACTCGAATTTTCATTCGTTAGAATCAACCTTCAACGACTACACGTAATAGCACAGAAATAAACCGACAAAAAGCTTAATCCTATTAGAATCTAACAAACTCAATCACACAGATTGGTTATACTTTTTCAATGGTCAATTTACAGCCCCAATTTCCAATGTCTATCGACGCCTCCTTAAAAAATGCACGCTGTAGTTTTTAAGAAGCCGCGCTCGCTAGTCAATCCAGCCAATCAAAGATTAGTCAAACATTAAAGGCGACATTGATCGGCGTTACACCTCTATATACGCGCGTGCTATAAGCGCGACTCTCAGTGGGTGAAGTGTAAAAAGTTAACGGCGCGCGGTGCTCTCGATCGCTGCGGCAATGCCATTATACACCGTCGCGCCGCCGCCGCCGCCGCCGCCACCGCTGAAAATAACTTTATTGTTATTTCTTTTCTATCAGAGATCGATAAAGTTCATTGGATTATGATGGCTTCGTCGTTGGGAATTGGCATGAAAAATTTCTATTCCCGGCCGTGTGCTGCTTTATTTAGATAGGCGCGCTCTCTCTCTCTCTCTCTCTCTCTTTTGTATGAGTGAGTATATATAATGCGTATAATATAACGATAGCGAGGCTGAAGCGAGCGATTTATAATTTATAATGGAACGCGACAATTAATATAATTATTATTATGTATAATGCACACCGCGCTTTATCGATTTATATGTAACGTTAATTAAGCAATTATACATTATGAAAAATATACCTCGGCGAAAAGTTTAACGTAACAAAATAAATACGTGTACGAGAACGCACGGATTAATATTCATATATTTTCCATCGAATTTTCCCTCCCTACATACCCCTCCCATTAAGGTTCCCATTAATAAAGAAATAACTCTATACGCCAAGGCAAACTATTCGCAAATAACAAGGTTATCGCGAGCGCCTATATATCGACTTTGAAATTACCGCTGCGCTGCACTGCGCTCGGCTCGCTCTCTCTCTCTCTCTCTCTCTGCGCGGCGCAAATGGTGGCTGAATGGGCGGCGAACTCGGGCCTGCACCTCAATGCTGGTAAGACCAAAGCCATTGTATTCGGCTCCAGGGTAGGAGTTAATCATATAAACTCATTAGATCTGCCAGGTATTGGTGTGCGGCCTGGAGAACGCATCCCCTTCAGTAGCGAAGTTGCGAGTCTCGGTGTTACACTGGATAGTAAATTAACATGGAAACCGCACATTGACCAACTCACAAAGAAAGTCAATAAAGCCCTATACAGTTTGCGGTTTATTAGGGCGTGTACCACCGAGATTCTCCGCAAAAGATTAGTCGAGTCCCTAGTTCAACCCCACCTTGACTACTGTACGGTGGTCTACTTGGACGCGTCTGACGAACAGCGAGCGAGAGTGCAAAGATTGAGCAATTCATGTGTGAGGTACGTTACTGGGGCTAGGAGGGATGAGCATATCACCCCCTACTTGAGACGTCTGGGCTGGCTCCGTATGGACTCACGCAGATTCTACTTCGCAGCCCTGCTACTATATAAAATAATTCGGATGCGTGAGCCCAGTTACTTGGCTGCCTTTTTTACGGTGCACAAGCCTAGGCCAACAAGCAGGGAGTGCAGCCGGAGCTTGCTTTCCTGCCTTGAACTATAAGACGGGTGATAGAGCGTTTCTGGCTCAGGGTGCCCGCTTTTGGAACTCCCTCCCCCTCCCTGCGCTACCTTCCATCACTTTCATCATTCAAGAGGGCTGTGCGCCAACACCTGCTTGATCTCGACGCCTAGCCTCTCTATAAGGATGCTTAGAGCTGCCAGTGCGGGGACCTTTATATAGTTTAGTATTAGACTGCGGATTAACTTTGATCTGTGATTTTTTGACTAAGCGGCTGTGATACCTTACTGTGATATTTTATGAAATGGTTAATGTATAACTGTAATTATTTTCCTTTTAGCGTATAGTACCAGCTGTGATATTTTCTCTAGTTTTATTTATTTATTTTGTCTTAATGAAGGGTCCTCGTGATTTTTAATGATTTTTATGTATTTTATTTTTATTTTATCATATGGTTCTTTTTTATTATTTTTTTATTATTTTTTTATCGTAATTGAAGGTCCTCGTAGACAAACATATTTTTATGTATAATTTATATATTTGTATCAGGTTGTATTACTTTTATTTTTATATATTTTTATTATATCTTATTTTACTGTATTTTATTTTAAGTTATACACTGTATAAATTCTGTATTAATTATTTTGCCGCGAAGGCAAATAAATCGTATCTATCTATCTATCTATCTCTCTCTCTCTCTCTCTCTCTCTCTCTCTCTCTCTCTCTCTAGCGCGCATTACTGTAATATCAATTTCACGGGAATCGTTTACGGGGAATAATTAACCTAAGCCCTTTACCGATTCGTTTTCATACCTATATACACACACTCACGCGTATACACGTATATATCCCTATCCCGATCCCCCGATGCGTATTATATACTTTGCTCGATCGTGCGTACACTGGGCATATCAATATTAATTCGGAAAACGGCCCTGTTGCGCCGCTGCAGCCGCCGCGTAAGCACACAAAGTATCACCTCACGCTGTCTGTCTCTCTGGAGAGGCAGAGTGAAAGAGCGGACTGAATAAAATGAATAAAGTTGAATGCGATGAATAAAGAGCGAGTGTATATCCTCCCCGCGCGGGTGGATATTAGCAGGTAGGTCACATTCACACATTCTCACTCAGACACACACCCACACACGTAGACGCAATGATGCTGTCCCTTTTCCCTCTCAACGTGAAAAGCGCGTACACGCGCGCGCCCATTGACTATACAGCTCTATTTACATAATAATTATACGGCGCGCTTTTTGTCGACGCGTCTTGCGCGAGAAAACGTTCTCGCATGCGATGCAACGTGTGTGCGCGCGCACACAGACACACACATGCAAAGCAGCCTGAGGCGCGCGAGCGCGCTTATCCGCACGGGTGAAAGAACGCGTCCCGTAAACAGCTTTTGACGCGGCGCGCAGTGCGCGCTTTAAACAGCGACGAAATAGTCTCTCTCTCTCGCTCTCTCGGCCGTTGTACGACGGTCTCGCGAGATCAAACGTGGACTGTTTTCCGGAATGGCGCGTGTGTTAGTGTTGTTTCTTCTCTTTCCTTTTACTTTTTTGTTTAGCGTGCGTCGTCGGCTAAATCCCGTGCGATTTTTGCTGTCGCGCGCGCTCGCGCTCTTTGAGCCGAGTGCACTGGTTAACCTCTTTGTCGTAACGAGGTAGAGCGTAATTAAAATGCCGTGTTGCACGGGAAGAAGGGTGAAAGAGAGAGATTTTTTCGTCTCTTTATATAGGAAAATATAGTTACTGATCAATCGGACTGGTATACACTGAAAAAAAGTTCTATGTTCAAGGAAATCAGACTTTGTGGTAAGTAAATATTATTACTTGTTTTTACTAAATTTTAGTTCGAACAAGTAAGATTTCGTTGAACATGTATAAAAATTTTTTTTTTTGGTGTACGTACCCTAGAAAATAAGCTAACAAAAATAAATGGCTGGTAAAGTAATTGTACGGTAATTTTTTTTAGCCAACGGTTAACTAGTTCGGAAAAAGAACAAATATAATATAAAAATATATGATATAAAAATAATAATAAAAATTATAATATAAAAATTATAATATAAAAATTTTCACAAAGATATATTTAACCTCAAAATGTTTAAACTCTTAATATGTATAAAACATTCATTTACCATAAAAATATTTTTTTTCACACTGTCAGTATAGCATTATTATTATTAAGGTAATGCGATACCCACGCTATTACTCAAAATTGAGTTCCCGTTTTTCTCATTCAATTTTTATTTTTAAGAAAAAAAACTCTTTGATACATAGCTCTTTATTAAACTTAAAACGTGTCAGAGTTTTTTTTCAAAAAGTTTAAAACTGAAGGAGAAAAACGGAAACCCAGAATTGAGTAATAGTGTGGGTATCACATCACCTTAACTTGATTATTTTTATTGTATACCAAATAAATAATTTGTTATTTTAGTAATTTTGAAAATTAAGGATCTGTAAGCCAACGGCTCATTAACTCAGTACATAAATTTATAAAATTTTTAAACCAACGATTGGTTCAACTGTTGGCGAAACGAACCATCATTTTGTGACGAAATTAGTAGCATTTTAAAGCAAGAGTTGGTTATACCGTTAGAGAACTCGTTCCGATTTCGCCAACCGATTGTAAACTATTGGTTATTGGTTAATGTTTCTACCAGGGTATATCTGCATTTTTTTGAAAAGAATACCTTTTTTTGCAGTTTTACTCGGAGAAAATGTTGTAGTAAAAATTACCATCTCTGATTGTAAAGTGAGAGAAATTCAAATCATCAACAAAATTACCATAATGTACTCTCTAAAGTTGAATTAGTGAAAAAACCACTAAACATGAGTGAAAATTGCTCCACCGTAAAATTAGTGAATATTCACTACTAATGTTTAGTGATTTTTTCACTAATTCAACTGTAGAGAGTATGGTGAAAATTGAAATAACTTTATAGTAATTTTTACGATATAGGAAAAATTGCCATAAATTAATCACAAAGTTTTACCATAAATTATGGCAATTGTTTAGGATAATTCGAGTCTGTCTCACATTCACAATCAGACATGATAATTTCTCCTGTACCTACTATTTTTCTCCCGGTATGTATCCCCGCATTGCGCCGTGCATTACACACTCATACCAGTTACAGAGCTTGTTTTCTAGTTTCCGTCAAAAATTTTAGAACCAGTCTAGTTTCTGTGCTTAGCACAGCAGGCTAATGACATCATTAAATTACTTAACCCTTTCAGTCACGCAATTCGATTTTATTTGGCATTGAAGTCTGTAGTTTTCACCCCATTTTAGGGGTTGTAGTCACGTTTACTGTAATTTCGACATTGGATTCGAATTCAGCGTCAAAAAAAAATATTGGAAACATATATTTCCTCTTCCATGTTAAAAAAAATTGAATGGTGAGACTGGAAATAAAATGACGCCACTATAGTGGCGTCTGTGACTGAAAGGGTTAAGAAAAGGCACACAATAGTTAAAAGTATTATGGATTTCCCCATAGATACGCTGGCGTATGTAACACGTGTTCTGCGCGTTGACACTACCCAGGCCCCGAACCAGACGACGATGTTCCGCCCATCTATATACACTTAACGCGTATATATATATCCATCCCATTGTTTACGATTGTATCCAGAACGGGAATCACCGGCTTTCGCGCTCGCGTCCAATTAAACGTACGCGAATTAATCATGGCCATCATCGTCGCCGTCCGTTCGGCCATTATTATTACCATCCAAATTTACGAACGGCCCTTTCCGCCGCTAAAAAATTCATATATAAAATATACACGCTACCACCTCACTTCGCGCAGGATCAAAAGGTTCGCGCGCTTTAAAATTCCGGCAAAATACCTTTTTCCGCGAGCGCACGCGTGTAAAACACCTCGAACACACACGCGCGAGATAGAGCATTATCATACACGCTTCGCTCGCTTTATCGCCTCTCTCGCTCTCCAGCGTCGTCATTTGCATTTGGATCGAAAATTCCGTCCGCACCTGCGTGAGAGTGTTATAAGCGATGAAAAGGAAAAAAAATAGCGTATATGAATGAGAGCGAGTGAGGCTTTTAATTTTCCGAGTTCTAGTGTGGAGAGGAGGGAGAGTCTTGAGAGAGAGAGGGGCGTGCAGTCTGTGTACACGAGAGCCACGTGCTCTCTCTGTCTCGCTTTGCGGCAGGAGAGTGAGACGCGCACCAACTATGCAAACACGCGCGATATCGCCGAGGCGGCTAACCAATAAACCTCCCGACTGTGTGTATACGTGGAGAGTATGTGTATGTGTGCATATGTATGCAAGTTGTGTGTTTGTGTGTGGATGTAGGTACAGGTAGCTGGGAATCCGTTCGTCTTTTGCGCGGTGGAAATACTGTTTGGTGATATGCCGAAGTGCGGAGTTTTTTCATTTTGTTCAATTGTCGAGATGCGAATTGGGTTGATCGAAGTTAGCGATAAGTGTGTTGTCAGAATGGTGATTCTTTATTACGGTTACAATATAAAATGAGGAAAGACTCTTATTTTTCTTGAATCATATACCCGAAACCGCTTAAAACTATGAAACGCATCATTAGCAATATGAAAAAAAAAATGTTTTTCTCGATTGCCGAGACGACACAGCCTCGCCTCGGCAATCATTGTTCTAAAAATATGCACACAAAACATAATCCACGTTCATCACAATCATCTTTACAACCGATCAGCCGGGGGCAATTACGCGAGTCATTATACACATATGCCTATATCCTCCTTCTCCTCCCACCTATCAATTACACGCGACTCATGCACACCTTCTCGCTTATCACAACGCCGCAACTCTCTCTCTCTTTTTCTCTCTCTTTCTCTCTCCCGTCGTTAAAAGTTAATCGTCTCTTTCTCTCGCTTACGCACATCCACATCTTGATGAAATTCACTCCAGTCGTGCTCTCACTTCCCCTCTACTCCTTATAAACTTCGCGCGGGCTCTCGAAAGCTCTTAATTTATGTGCGCGGCGAAAACTCGCGGGCCGAAAACGACTTTAACGAAGAGAAGACGCACGCGGCGGCGTTACATAACGCATGAGCCCCCGAGAAATAACGCTCGCGTAATAACAACCCCTCCTGCCGATTGCTCTTGCGCATTTATTCATCTCTATCTTTCTTGTTTATTTTATATGAATACGCCGTCGCGGGTGAGCGAAGAAGAAGGCAGCCGAGCGCTCTTATTGGGGCCAGCCAAGACTCTGCCGGCGCTTGGCAATAACAACGCGCGCTGATAAATAAATAAAGAAGCAAGTCGATAAATAAAACCGCGAAAGAGCGGCTCGCGCGCGCGAGCTTTCGCACGCGACTGTGTGTCCGGCCTCGGCCTCCTTGTGCCTCCCACCGACTAAAAAATATATTACACTCCCCTTGAGCGCAGCAGCGTTTTTCATCATTTTTCCACCGTCCTCCCCCATATACATACGCTCATTAATGCATGTGTGCGTACGTACCACGAGGGCATATCCTGCTCCTCTTCTTTCTTCTTCTCCTCGTCCTCCTCCCGCGCGTATCCTGCCTCTCTTACACACAAATCTCTCACTTGTCTCGTCCTCGTGCGGGGGAACCAAACCTCACTGTGCGTCGTTACACATCGTGTGCTACTACTACTCCAACTACTGTCATTTCGCCTCTCCTATCGAGGGCAGCTCAAAGAAACTGGAAACAAAACACCACCTGCCAGGAACGCACCACCGACTATATACGCGACACGGCGGCGGCGGAGGCGGTGGTAGCACAACACAACGCAGACACCACGCGACTACGCGACGGCTTGTCGTCGACTGACACTCGCCGGGAGCGAGCGAGCGACCGAGCGAGCGCCGCCGCAAGCGCGAGCAGCAGCGCCAGCCAGCAGCGCGCCTGTCCGTACAACGCGCCCGCCCCCACCATCACGACCCGGCGAGAGCGCCGCCGCCGCTAACCCCCCCGCGAGAGCCGATGTGTGTTGAGGAGCTTGCGAGAGTTGTATGGGCTACTGCTGGTTATGGGGGTTTTGTTTTTTAATGACAGGGGGTGGGAATTGGTGCTGGATGGGGTGGTTGGAAAGTTATACATAGGTTTTGGAGAAGTTAGTGGAATCTGTCGTGTAGCTACCACGGAATGTGGAAAATCCCAAAAATATCAGAATTTGTAGTAGAATATTTCTAACAAAATTTTCTGTAAAGTATGGTAATTTTTGGATTTTTACGGTCTGAGGTATATAGCTTTGCGAGACGGTATAGTAATTTTTGGGAAATTGTTGTTTTAGTGTACATGGCCAGTCGGATTAAATTGAAAAGATTGTTAAAAACATGATTGTGATAGTATGATGGTATACATGCAGTATCAATTCTTTTTCTATAGATAGAGAAAAGTCTGATTTCTACTAAGGGTATATTAATTCCAAAGTTTACATGAAAAGTTACATACATTGTAGTAATATGATTGCCAAAAAATACTTTTTAACAGTAATAAAATTGCGATAAATTTTTATATCGAACAAAAGATCAATTTTTAGCCCTGCATGATCTGCGTAGAACCATGATTTCAATTTTATATAAGCTTTAAAAATCACAAATAAAGGCAAAGTTTCATTGTTTTTATTGAAATCGTGAAAAGGAACTAAATTATGCTTTTCCCCGCAATCATAAAAATAACAATGAAACTTCGTAAACTTTGCCTTGATTTGTGATTTTAAAGCTCATAGCAACGAAATTACCTGGAATAAATCGCTTAAAACAAGAAATTGATTGATGGATCAATATAATTATTTATCGTAGCTTAACCATTAAAGCTCACTTTTAACCGAACTCTTACGCAAAATACAGCTGTTCAGTAATTTATTCTGACACGGATGTGCAGCATTATTGCTCAATAATGTATATTATTAGCTTTAAAAGTGTTGCTCTCAAGAAGTATCTCTTACTACTTATATATGTATATTATGTGCGATTGTTTGTAACAAGAACAACTCGTAAAGATCGGCTCTCTGCCAACTTTATAACCTTATATTTACGACGCAGTCTTAAAGCTATTGTTTAGACGTTGTCAATTACCCACCTACTGTTTAATATTATTGAAACAATAAATTCCACTTACCGTACAGCACCATCCGTTACCACTGCGTCACCACCATAGACCGCCATGTTATATTATGCAGAAACTGCTCTCGCAGTTCCAAATCACAAAAGCATGGACTTTCTGCCAAGTTATTCATCGCACGTAAGTTCGCAATTACGAACGTGCGAAGTAGGCTTTCCACCTTACATACACCCCCCTCCCTCGTCACTTTTCGCGCTGTTTATTCGCAGGGAAAATCACTCCTCGCCACCCGGCAATTACACATCTAGCTCGGTAGAATTAAAAACTGCAGCAGCACGCATACTAATAATAGCGCTAAACAAGCCACCGGTGTACTTACAAAATCCCGTGCCAATTATTATCACGCGCAATCGCGCTCATCGATTAACCCTTAAAAAACAGCGAGACGATAAAACGCAGGCGCATTACTACTACTACTACTGCTACTACACGATGTAGTACGGTATTGGACAAAACCACGCGCTTGAAACTCGAACTGATAAGAGAGCTGTAGCAGCGCGCGCCGAGAGAGTGCGGCGTGCCAACTTTGTGTCATAATGTTTGAGCAAATAGTGTGGCTGAGCGAGTAGTTCAGCTATAATTAGCCACGGAGATTACTGTAATGCCAGTCAGTGGTTCTTCGAATAACGTTACAGATATTACGATTTGATTAAACATTTTCCACATGTCTAGCTTACTGCACGAGAGCATATTATGACTTTACACTTTTACGTAATAGACGAAATGAAAACAAGTGACTGGAATTGCGTGGCTCGTAGATTTTCATGAACTTGGCCTTATATATTTCGGTATTATTATTCGTATACCGAAGAGACGTTTGTCAAACAATACAGATAGTTTCGCTTTTTCCAAGTTACGTATAGTATCTTTATCGTTTGTCTTCTTTGTTTCCCGTGTACAATGGCATAATCTTAATCATTTAAAAATAAATATACCGTAAAGCTCAGTCCACTTTTTACGACTGGTATACGCAGTACCGACGAAGGAGGAGAAAAAAAAAACGACATCAAGCGCGTAAATCTTAAAAAATTAGATAAAACGACGTTGCTCGAGGATAAACATTATATCATCTCTCCGCGCATACGACGGCTGCTCGTCATATCAAAGACACTGTAATTGCGCAAAGAACGAAATAAATCCACTTCATTGCCTCCTCCCTCCTCTCCGCTCTCGCGATAAAGAATACATCAGGTAGCATTATACATCCATTAGACGAGTAATTGAATATCTTAAATTTAAATAAAACCCTCCTCTCTATCTCTCTCCCTCTCTCCACTCCGACGCTAAGACATCAATGGGCTTGTTAAAAATAAACCGCCTCCTCCTCCTCTCGGCGTAATTTGAAAATGATCTGCGCGGTCTTTCCACAAAAGCTGATTTTACATAAAAGAGAGAGAGAGAGAGAGAGAGAGAGAGAGAGAGAGAGAGAGAGAGAGAGAGAGAGAGAGAGAGAGAGAGAGAGAGAGAGAGAGAGAGAGAGAGAGAGAGAGAGAGAGAGAGAGAGAGCGAGAGAGAGAGAGAGAGAGCAAGCGAGAGGTCGATATTTCCCCCCTTTTTCTCTGTGTGAGCTTCGCGCAAGCGCGCACCTTTGCGCGAAGCGTTTTCGCGTCTTCCCGTTTAATTGGCACTTGTCGAAAGTGCCACTCGAATTTCTTTAACGAGCGCGCCACGCGTACGCTAGCGAGAGAGCGAGAAAGGCGGCGTACGGAATGCTAATATTATGCCGGTAGATTTCGTGGCGGCTCGGAATCAATCGCGTCTGCTGCTTGCTGTATGTTCGTGTGCGTGCGTGTATAGGGATGTAGTGGAGCGCAAGTGGGTTCGAGGAGTTTTTGCGTTCGTTTCTTTTGATTTTTGTAGGGGGAGGGGGGGGGTGACTTTTTTTTTTGCGAGGAATGACGTTGACGAGAAGAGGGTGCTGTTGTGGCTTTGTAGTCGACGGATGTCAAGAGGGTCTCTTTTTTTCGGAGGCATGTATGTTACATTTTTGAGGGTTGTTGGCGCGGGAATTACAATGTTTGTTGTTCGAAGAATGCGTTTTTGGTTTGAGAGGCTTGGAAGTGGTCAAATCTAAGTTGGTAATGTGATTACTACAGACTATGCTTCATTGTTTTCTTGAAACTCGAATGACATGGTGATTTTTAGTAGATTTTTTTATACACGGAGAAAAATTTTGTAGTGAAAATTACAAATATTCGAGACAAAATTACCAGTTTCTATGGTAATGGATGGACAGACTGACAATTTCAAACTTTTTACCAAAGTGCCTTGGTAAAATTTTTTTTTAGTTAATTTAAATTAAAAAAATTAACTTTTTTTATCCATATTGATGGATATATAGTATTTTAATGTAGAAATAGAAACAGAAACAATGATGAAAAAACATTAAACTGAAAAAAAATTTTTACAGAAGCGGGATTCGATCCGACGATCTTTGGGTTGAGAGTCCGACGTTCTACCGACTGCGCCACAGAAGCTGTTACCAACAGTCATTTGAATCGCCGTTATTACTTACTGAAAATATGTGTATTGTTTTCATTTTAACGTCGCGCACGCCTTTAGTATCAATCTTCTGAAACACAATAATGCGCAGTGCGCATGCGCGAGTACACAAATACCAGGTTATTTGGTAAAATTTATCAGTTCTCTTAGTAAAAATTCTTAGGTTACCTTGTAAAAATGACTAGATCTCAATTTTTACCAGTGTTTCTGGTAATTTTTATTCAGATAATTTGGTATTTTTTTAAAGTGGTTATGGTAGTTTTTCTTGGGAAACTTATAAATTGTATTAGAAACCTGGGAATAACACGGCTTTTGACAGTCTGTCCATGCGCTACCAAGGCACCTTGGTAATTTTTACTCTAAAATTTCTCTCCGTGTATTAATACTATGCGATCTGTAATAGTATATTACGCTACGTGGGCCGAAAATACGCTATTCCTAGCTGGAGTGTGCTACGTATACAATTTTTCGACACACTGCGCCGAAAGTTCGTATACTTTTAATATAAAATTATTAATAAATTCAATGTAAAACGTACAGAGAAAACATACGAATATTATGGTTGTATTGGATTTGCGCACTAGACTTGTCGCAACATTCGCATATACTTACACGTTACACCTTACACGTATATCAAGCCACTGAGCCACGTCCGTTGTACGTAACATATAAAGAATATGCCCAATCTTATAGTTTTCGAGTTATTATTCTACAGTGAAACCTTAAATAAAAAAAGAAATATTCGTAGAATTGATCTTTTTTTGATCTTCATAGTTTCTTTTTTTTGTAACGATATACAGAATCATATGTACGTTTTAAGGTAAGAAAATGTTGATATTTCTAACCTAAAAAAGGGTTTGTCTTTTAAAATTTTTGAAATCAGAATTTTTAATTTACATTGCAGGTACATATTAAAATGGCTTTGATAGACAATAATTCATCTGAGTCAGATATTGATGAAGAAGAGGAAGTGACAATGATAAGAAACATTGAATTAGAAGGAAATTTAATTGCCAAAAATTTGTTACCAAAGAAATCATGTGAAAAATATGAGAAGGTTTATGAAGATTTTCAAAAGTGGTGTATCGAATTTAATGTCAAAACTTACATGGAACCTGCTTTATTAGTTTACTTTGATCAGTTGTCAAAGAAGTTCAAGTCATCGTCTTTGTGGAGTCGGTGGTTAATGTTAAAAACTACATTGGGACTTAAAGATAATAATCGGCTTGATAATTTTTATGATTTAAAAGCATTTTTGAAGAATTTTGGGAGAGGATATAGATCAAAGAAAGCCAAAGTTTTTACTTGGTCTCAGATAGTACACTTTTTGGAAGGTAGTGATGATTTTATATATTTGGCTATCAAGATATTTATTATTTATTGGTTATGTATTTATGTGAAATAATTATTGTAATGTTTATCTTACTGTTTCTTTGTATTTCCGATTATTCTTATATTTGGTATTTGCGGTGCGCTTAGATATCATGAAATTTGCAATATTAGAGTAAGTGATATAGAAGATACAGGTAGTCAATTTGTAGTCACAATTAGAGATACTAAGAATTATTATCCACGGACTTTTGCTATTGGCCTACAACTATACCAGAAGGTTAAGCAATATATTGCTTTGAGGCTAACAGATTTTGAGAGTGATAGGTTTTTTCATTGTTTACCAAAAAGGAAAATGTTCTAGAAATGTGATTGGCAAAAACAAGGTTAGTGATTTACCTAAAAGTATTGCCAGTTATCTTAATTTAGACGATGTGGAATTATATAATGGTCATAGTTTTAGGAGAACTGGAGCTACTTTGCTTTCTAACTTGGATGCTAATTTAGTTGATATGAAGTTTTGAGGAGGATGGAAGTCTGATGCTGTGGTTCAGGGTTATATTTGTGAATTGTGTAATTCACAGTTTGACTGTAAATCATTTAGCGTGTAAACATAATGATAATAATGTTTAGTTTTTATTACTCGTTCAATTATTTTTGTTTATTTTATAAAAATTAGATGTTTTATAGTTTGTTCAATTTGCATGATCATTTAAATTTGAATGTTCCATACTGAGAGCCTTTACCCTGTGCTTATAATAATTGTCTAGTGATTGAAAAGAAGGATCAAAATCTCTCAAAAAATAAAATTAAGTATCTATCCTAACTAATATGTAAACCAAAAAATCTTTATCATAACATATTCTTAGGATGACCTTCTCACTGATGAACGAGTTCTGCATATTATATTCCAAACATATTAACCGTCACCATCTTTACAATATAGAAAAAAAAAAAAAAAAAAACAAATAAAAAAAAAAAAATAAAAAAATACAATATTTCTGGAAACATCGATGAAAAATTATACGCATTAAAACAATTGCACACAGCAGCACCAGCTCCATTACTACTGCCAAGTTATTATACTTCACTTACCTAAAACGGCACTTTCCAACAAGTGCCATGAATTTGTATAACGAAATGCATAGTCAACTGATACAGATATACACGCACGCGCGCGCTCAAAACTCGACTATTCTATTATAACTCCCAAAAACTATGAGCGTCGCAATTCGTCGCCACCGTCGCCGCTGCCGCCCAGTGCTAAATTCCAATGAGCATCGGCCATTGTCGCTTCGCATTGTTGCATTTGAATGCGCCTACTATACCTTTTGTCGCACGCGTGTGGAACTACCGCTCGCACACGCGCAGCTCTTCGGAACTTAGCAGTGAGCGGCGGCACTTTCTCCTAAAATGCCAACCGCTTGCTTTGCGCGAGCGCTTTCGATTAACATTCTCGGCAACCCTTTTTTTTCGACTGCGAAAAGCTACACACAGGCACACATGTATACGTACGTTCGTTGGAAACGCGTGACAAAAGGCGTACCCATACGCGAGAGTGACGCTTCGATTTTTCTCTCTCTTTTCTCTGTCTCTCTCATATCCCTTCTCTAGCGTTCATCGAATGAGACAGAGAGAAAGAGAGAGAGAGAGAGTCTGTTTTCTCGGGGAAGCGACTACTACGACGTCACGCCTTTGTTTTTCCTCCGTCATTATGTCATCGAAAGTTGCACTTGGAGTGGAGTCCTCGCTCTTTCTCTCTCTCGCTCTCTTCCCGCGGGGGCTTTTGTCTCTTTTGAGTTTTAGCGCGCGTTTGCCGTCTCCCTCCTTCCCTCCCCCTCGCTCGCTCTTTCCGTACGCAATTTCATCAAAGCGAAGCCGGGGACGAGCGCGCAAATCGCATTGTCGGGCTTCGCTGACTTTTTTGAAGGAAAAAAAAGAAAAAGAAAAAATGTCATCAGAGAAGAGTGGCCTTTGACTATAGTACAGTAGATGCGGTGGGCGCTTCGATCCCTCGATTAAGTTTTTCTCCGGTAATTAAGGGAATTTTCGTGCATTACTGAGATATATAGAAAAGCGTCGAGGTTATAGCTTCTTACAAAGGTGCAACCTAACTTTCGGCGATTAATTGGGGGAAAATGCAAACGTATGGATGTATACGTTATCATTGTTTTCTTTCGCAACCTACACACACTCGCACTCCAATTCAGACGTATACCTCTCTGAAACGCCTCTTTGTGAGCCACTGTATATGCACGCGCGTGACAACGCACCAGGCGCGCGCTATTTTGTCCCCCAGCGACCCAAAATTTCTTTTTAATTACTTTTTAATTGCCCCCGCGGCCACTGACAGACAGACACAGTGACTCGCGCGCGCGCTGCCAATTCATCATCATCCTCGCGCGTTTAAATAGAAATTTTCGAAACACAACAACAGCGATTGTCGACAACAACACTTGCAAACACACACACACACACACCCACATACTCTAGGCTACAATAAAGCGATTATACTAGCAGCACCGCTGCCGCTGTCGTGCGATATTATTGCAATAAACCGTTTGCTTTCCATTACTCAATTCAGCGCTCTCTCGTGCGCATCTTCAAATAGTCATACATACCTCTCCGCAGTAGCAGCAGCAGCAGTCTGGGCATTAATTATTTATAAAGGTACGCGGGTGGGTGAACGACGACGGCGAATCAAATTGCAGGCGCGCGCGCGCGATGAATCGAGCTGAAACGTTTTGTTCCCGCGCAGCAGCAGCAGCAGCAGCAGCCAAAACGCGACGTGCGCCGCATCCACGATGCAAGGGCAAAGAGGAAAAGGGACCGGAGCGGTGGCGGTGGCATCGGCGCCCTGTCACGACGACGACGACGAGGACTTTGTCGTTTTACGAGAATCAATTTCGCGACGGCAGCAGCGGCAGCAGCAGCAACGCTATGTCGGTTCCCTCTTAATATTCATAACGTCTTCTCCCCCTCTAGTGCGCGTGTACACAGCGCGGTGTGGTGACCTCTAGAACGCATTTTAATAACCGCGCGAGCGCGCGGTGTACACGGCGAAGAGCGAGGGAGAGAGGAGCTAGAGAGATGAGTAGAAGCGTTAGCTGCGGCTGCTGCTGCTGTTGCTGCTGCGAGCTTTGGCGTCGTCGTGCGGTGCAGACTTCGTTCCTTCCTTCTTCGCACCGCTGGCACGTGCGCGCGATGATGCCAATTGGGAGATTTGAGTCGATCGTTGTTTGTGGGGGTGGAGGAGGGGCATGGGGATTTCGATTCGCGTAGAATGTCGGTGCTGCTGCAAAGAGAGAGAGAGAGCGAGAAAGAGACATTGGGAGAATTTTTACCGGAGGGGGTAATGGTTGGTTGGTTGGTACGGCAAATGGAGAGGGGGATCGGCGGTGCGGTGTTACGCGCAAAATGTCGTACGCCGGATAAATTTCAAAAATATATCGGTGGATTTTTGGATGAGATGAATATTGAAGTTGGGATTTTTCGAGGGATTCGATAAAAACATAAATGCTGTGAAATTGGGGATTATAAAGATTATAAATGGGGGCATGTGTATTAATTTATTTTCTGGTGTAGTAACTTACCTTAGGACGATATTGCTTGGGCAGAGAGATAATTCCAGAAGATATTTCTGATAAGCCTGCAACAAACAAATAATAACAATGTACATCTATATTTCAAGAAAAGATATTTCATTAATTTAAAAATTTGTTAATTTTAAACATTAGATAAGTGCACAGAGCCGCACAGCCTTGTTTGCTTGAAAAATGATATTCATATACTTGTGATCCATTTATTCCTGGGAAACTCTAGGAAAGGAACGAGGCAAACCCAGTACCGACCACCTCGATAGCATATCCATCACGCAAAACGAAATCCACCCAGCGGCCGATCAAAATTCGCGAAACGCAAAGTACAATGCCCTCACGCCCCTCTCTTTTTCTCCTCGTCGAACCTATCGATTTCGCAGCAGCCTCCCTCCTTCGTATAATTAAAAAGCCCTATCGGTAAGGGGATATTAATAACCTTGATATTAATAGACGTTTCGATCGTTCGCGCGCCACCACCGCGGAGGAGGAAAGGACGGCTGCCGCTGCTGCTGCGAGGAATAAAGTTAATTCGCCTCGCGCCATACTACTCGCGCTCGCGTTATTAAAACTATTTATAATCACCGCGAGTAGCAGCGCACTATTCAGAAGAGAGGAGAGGCATAACTCCTCGCGCTTTAATTAAAGCCGACCGCCAGCCGAATGGACTCTCTTGCCGGTGGCAGGGAGGGGGGGGGGGGCGAGAAGAAATAACGTTTGACGGCTGGTTGCGGGCGAGGGAAGAAAAAACAGCAGAGCGTTACATGCTAATTCTAATTAAATCCCATAGTCGCGGGAAACCTGCTGAAGCGCGATATTTTGCAAAAAAAAAAAAAAAAAAAAAAGAGTAGGGGAAGACACTGTGCTCGCCGCCGCTGCTGCTGCTTCTCCTCGTAATAAAGATATCGATCGGCGTCATCCGCGCGTATACTACTATATACCGTGACCAATCCCCATATATATATCGAGAGGGGGGGGGGGGGGGCAGAGAAGGCACACGGCGCGCCGATAGCGGAAGGGTTGAACAATATAAATCGCATCTAGCGTCGCCGCCGCCGACCCCCGGTCGTCGTGTGTATACAGGCTCATTTGTAGAATTCTATGCCGAAGTCTCGACACCAGGGGTGGAAGAGTGAGAGAGAAAGAGAGAGGGAGCATGGAATATGCAAGCGGAAGGGCTTCGCGCGGAGGAAGAATTCAATAAGAGAGAGGCGGAACGCACGGAATACCCCGTATATATGTATGTGCTGCTGCTGCTGGCCGTGAAAATGTTTTGCATTTCTCCGGGACCGATCGATCTTCCTATTCTCTTGCTCTCACCCTTCCGCTGTACACAACTATACAAAAATCACGAGCGCGCGAGAGCGGCTCTGATTAATCGGCGCGTGCTATAAATCAAACGAGCTAGCTATATACGTGACGCCATCACCGGCGTTGCTCAATTAGCAACGGGGAGTCAAGATTGTTCTCTCTCTCTCTCTCTCTCTCTCTCTCTCTCTCTCTCTCTCTGTCTCTGTCTCACTGCGCTCTCTCGAACACCCTCCGTGAAATACATATCGCGTGCGCCGCTCATAATCTTGCGCTACCCGTTGACCCTAATAGACGTAAGGGGGTAGGATACACGTACGTGATATACCTAGCGCGCGAGCGTCAAGTGAAAGTGTGCAGCGGGGAATCTCGAGAGTTCAAAGGGGAGGTGGAGGAGCTGTGTGTGTGCCGCCCGGCAACTCGATAAGTTACGCTCACTTTTCACACGTGTGTGTGGGGGTGAAGTGGAGGCCTTTTTCCGCGCGGCGAGGCGCTAGTGTGACCCGTTAAATTGAAAATTAAAACTCCGGGGAGTTTCTTGTGTGCGGGGTAATCTAGTTTTTTTCTTGTAAAGGGAGGTTGGTAAGGGGGCCCGTTGGTGTTAGAGGTGGAGTTGGCACATGTTGACCGTGCTTTTGAAACTTTTGCTTTCTCGTATACTCTTGAAGAATTATTCGATTTCTTAACCCATTAAGTCCTGACAGAACGCACTTTTTCAAGTTTTTTTAGTCACCCAAAGTTCAACGAAAACTGCCTTAGAAAAATTTGAGATCAGTCAATATCGACGTAAAACTTTATGATTTTTCCGAATCTGCTATTAGTTTTTGATAAAAGTTTGATTTAGATAGGTTATGTTTGCTTTTTTTTTTTAGCAAAAATTCGTATTTTTTAAAGGAAATTTTTCAAAAAATCAATGTTTTCGGATCGAAATCAATGAGGTCTATGGTCGAGAAGTGAATATATCGCGTCCTCGTACCCTTTCCTTCAATTTTCACGTTATTTCATACGGCAATTCAAAATTTTAAATCATCGACCCCTTTGTGCAAATTATTACTTAGATACATGTGCTTTTAATTTTTTTGTCCGCCATCTTGCATCCGTATTTTGAACTATTCAAATCTAATCTCAGATTCGTAATCATCGACCCTAAAAACCCCCCTGTACACATTTTCACGTAAATTCATAAGAAATTCATTTTTATACCTATACAAAAAAATACTATCCACCATTTTGAATATCGCCATTCTGAATTTCCATATGAAATCATGTAAACATTAATGAAAAGGATCCCAGGACGCGATATATTCACGTCCTGACCATACTCCTCATTGATTTCGATCCGAAAACATTGATTTTTTGAAAAAATTTTCGTGGACTTGTGGACATTTTTAATGCACGAGTGATATTCCAAAGTAATTATGTGTATGAGCCGTGTTCCATTTAGGCAGTAATAATTAAATACAGTATTATTAAATTGACTTTGAGGCGATTCGATATTAGAAGTACAAAACACGTGAGTTTTGTACGCGTGGAGGAATGTTCCGGTACAAATTGTTAATTTTAAGCTCATTGTTAACTTGTGCGCTTTGAGATAATTCTCTTTCAAAATTATTATTATACTCGTCCAAATGTTTGATTTCGCGAATAAACATTAAGCAAAGAGGCTTTATGTTTTACGTTCATGAAAACTCCAGGTTCGATTGGATCGACAGAGGAGTGATTACGTGGCGATAATTGTAGAAGCGAACTAGTAAGCGCGTCAGTTGCGCGCGAAACATTCGAAAAATATTTCAATAAATTGTTGTTAGTTACGAGTTAACAACCAAAGAGAAAACGAGACCTTTGCTAAATCGAAGCGAGTGGTTGTATATTTACATTGTATAAATATATCTAATTAAAAGAAAAAATAAAAGGATTTAAAAATATAATAGTATTTCAATTTGTCTTGCTCAAAACACTGGGACTATATTTACATAGTATCTTTTGCCTTGATTTTGACATAAATATTTATTGTGCCGTATCAAACCCTTACTTTTTTCTTAATGTATGTGGCCAAGTATTGATAGACGTTGAAAACTTACTATAATCGAGTATTACATATTCACTAATATAACCTTAAATTGTCCCACTATTAGCAGCTTGTCCCCCTTTAGCATGAAGTTTGATTACCCCATAAGATTAAAATTGTCCCAGTATTGACTTTATTTGTCTCACTTTAGGGTGTATCTCGAAAAATCGTGTTTCATTAATAGGTGAATAGACTACGTATTAAATGTATTTTTTTTAACTTTTAACAATATTCTTTTTATTTTTTTTTAACATTTTAACAATATTCTTTTATTCGCGAAATCAATTAAACGAAGTATAAACTATCTGTTGCAATTTTTATTTCACAAAAAAATAACAATTCATTATTCTTAAATCATATGTATAAAAGTTAGGTGATCGTAAGTATCCCAGTAAATGGGTCTGAAGTTTGCAACGTTGTAGGGCAACAAAATAAAAAAATATTTAATATTACTTCAAGTTTATAATAATTAATATTAATTTTGCGTGTAGATTTATTGTTTTATAATATCAAATAACTTTAAAACAAAGATTTAGATAAAATTTCCATTGATTAATAACTTATGATTAATTATAAAAAGCTATTTTATATTACATTATTATATTATATTCGTTGGGGGGAAGGTATTTTATCAGAATGATAAAATGTTAGATGGGTATTTTCTCAGAATAGAAGGGTAAATTTTTCGAATGTTTAAAAATGTATAATATATAAAAATTCGAAAAAATTTGGCAAGAAGCCCATGATATTTTCATTAAATTATTTTTATATGATATATGTGATATCAATTTTTCGAATGCCATTTGTGCCTAATGATTAAATTGTAGAAAATGCAATGATTTAGAAAAGCCATAACGTCGAAAATGAGCTAAAAATTATATAGGAATGAATGTTTTACATTTTTCGGAATTTTATTCTTCTAGTAAAAAGTATTTTTATAATTTTATGCAATCTGTTTATAATTTTTATAGATACAAATTTTTCTGATATTTTTTTCGAAAGAAATCCCTTGTGTGTTCTGAATAGCTCATGTTCGGAATTTAGAGTATTGGATTCGGAAAATATTTTAAACGATAGTATATTTTCTGAGAAAATACCCATCTAACATTTTACCATTCTGATAAAATACCTTCCCCCATTTCGTTGTACTCCAACAATGCAAATTTCACACCCATCCCAGTAATAGCTATTTTACCTCATTTAAACCTGCATGTAAAAAAACTTTTCGCCATACCCTGGCCGAAAGTCCTCCCGCCCGGCTCAAAAACGGGAATGTGGTGTTTTTGGCCCGGGTATGGCGAAAAATAGTATACGCACCACGGGAGTAAAATTGGCCAGCCCCCAGCTCGTGTTTGCCACCCTCGCCTTCGGCTCGGGTGGCAATTTACACGAGCTGTGGACTGTCCAAGTTTTTTCCTCCCATGGTGCGTAATATACTATTTCGTACATCTCGTTCTGAAAAGAATTCGAAAAAATGCTTAGAAGTCTAAACAGGGGAGTATGGCAAGACATTCAGTATTCGCTAACTTTGAAAGAGTAAATCTAATTTGATCTTTAATTTTCATTATATATCCATATTGAAATGACTTTTAAAGGATTCTCAACGGTTCCAATGAATTTGAAGGAGTAAGGATATTTCGGTAAATTGATAATAAATTAAATTTTCATGCCATCTGACACATTAGTTTGTAAAATGATTATGTTTAAATAATAACTCTTTGTAAAAGAAATTAAAACCACAACATTTTTAATAAAATGAAACACTTTAGAGAATAAAATACGGTTACAGTAATTCAAAATTATTCCAAAATTGCAATTAATCACCAACTGTTAACAAATACGGTATACAGCAACTTCTTTTTATATGGCTTGAATGAATACCTACTAACCGAACGTAATATCACCAATATTCAAAAAATGTAATTGTTCTGCGAAAGTAGAAGGTATTGAATATTCAACATCTTCAATAAACATTTTTTTCAAAATGCATAACTGTAACAATAAATAACTGCCGGTCAAACGAATGTATAACACGACAAAAAGGTGAAAAAAGACTTCACCTCTATTAGGATGAAAAAATTCATAATAGCCTTCCGCTCCTTCGACTACCAGCTAACGACTCATGAAACGTTAAATTCCGCGTGTCGCTAGTCATCGTGCATTATATAATGTCATTCGAGCCACAGACACACACATGTACAAGCGCAAATACACATATAGCCGCGTACGGCCACTAAGGACGTAATTAGATTGTGCCAGAACATATTGAACTATAAAACAAAGTTTGTTTGACGAATAACAATGTACAGGACGGACGAGCGAGCGACGACCGGACCGAGGAGCTTTTCAATTTATAAGCACGAGAACATTATTATGGGGTTTCCAATACTTCATTGCTGAGCGAAAACAAATTACTCGGCCGCTAATTGTTCGGAATATAAAGCTGTAGTATCGACTCGGGACACAAAGAAACTTGCCGTTGTTGTTATTATTAGCAATCGATAGAACGATTGAGACGTTGAAAAAGAGAAGCGGAGACGCGATGACTTTTATCGTATATTAGGGCGGTTGATTAAGGATAATTTCCTGGTTATTGAATCGATATGTCAAAAAGTCGATATATCAAAAGACGGTTGATATAGTCATGAGATACCAATTAGTGAATTCAAGTCCAAGGAGGTAATTCTCTACCCCTTATATATAGCGCGCGCGTGTCATTTTCTTAAGTGCTATGCAATATACGCGCGCACGAGTGTAAGAACTAGCGGAAGCCATTACCTTCGAAAATAATTGGAAAAACCCGCGCGCGAGCCGCACGACGCGATCGATATCCAACTTTTATTACTTTAATACCTCCTCGACCAAAGCAAAGTGGGTCGACCACAGCAAAACTAGTTCAAACGTCATCGAAGCTTTTAAACGCAATGAAAATATAATTTAGCGAAACTTCAGCCCCGCGACCGCCGCGAACTTTATAACACGAATCAACAGATATCCAATAATTTATTTCGACAAACCTTTTTACCCGGGGGAAACAAACAACAGTAGCGCGCATGCGATTGATAATCGTGTGGCATCGGGGGAGAAAGGAAGAGCAGGAAGAAAGGCGAAACGACGCAATTAAAAAATTACTCCGGATACTCGGAAAAGAATAGAGAGACGAGATAATCGAATGAAGAGCAGCAGCAGCAGCACGAGCCCATCAGCACAATGGGGGAAGAAGCGCAGAGAGCAGCGAGCAAGACTCTAGAGCCGGAAGAAAAAGCAGCAGTAGAAGAAGAAGAGGGTATAGCACATCGATCGATCTATTAGTAAAGTAGCAACAATGCGCGGGTAATTACCGCTAGTATCTGAGATCAACGAGGTCCCCCCGGGCCGCTATAGACCACAGCAGCGCGCGCCTATATCTCGCGTGTGTGTATGTGTATATAAGAACGAGAAGCGGCATCTTTCTCTCGTGTTGTCTTCAATTCCGCAAGCGAATCCTCCTCCCGGGGAAGGACGGCCAAATTAGTATTTAATAGCGAAAGTTTAGTTTCTCGCGAGGTCGGAACGAGTAAGCTCTCTTTTTCTCTAGCGCGCTCTGCGAATTCCCATCAGAGGTGTATCGAACTGCCACCGCGTACACCGGGAGATTGTTTCCTTGAGAGGAAGAGGGAGGAAGGAAGGAAGGAGATTAAGCTTCGAGTGCGATGCGACCGCACGCGAGGTCAACAGTGAGAGAGGGAACTCCGGGGAGGATATGCTCGGCTGACGTTGTTGTTTCACGCTGGAGAGAATCGGGTAATGCGCGACGAAGGGCTGCTTTATTTATGATGACTAATGGAAAAATCATTTTCGGCCATTTGCTGGGTGAACGGATGGATGATTTTTGTATTTTCTATAAGTAGAGTTTTCGAAAGATTTGAAAGTGAAGGATAATAAGTTACTGTTGGAGCAGTGTTTTAGAGTGGTGGTGTACGAAAAGATTTATTGATCTAAAGGGTTAGAGGAAAAGGTAGAATAGCATAACTTTAATTAAACATTTTTTTATCTATGCTGCATTTTACCTCGTTTTTCCTGGTCTTCATATTAAGAGTGATATGGATCATTAGTTAGATAGCCGTTCGTCTATCGAACTTAATTATTCATTCTTAAGCTGTCTTACTCTAGATCTCACCGTCCGAATTACATTTTTTGGTGACACTAATATTCCTAGCAGTTAGATGATACAAGCAACTAATTAACTTTAGTAAAAGAATTTTCAAGACATTTCAAATAACAAAATAACGCAGGCAACTAATTAAACGACGCTTCAAACGGCAAAAATCCCTATTTACAGAATACGCGGAGACAAGAATTGTTATTGTCTCAATTTGAATCAACAGGTCATGTTTATCCTTGCCGTCTGAGCTGGAAGATACGGTTACTTTGACGACTGCGAACTGTGAAATCTGTGCTCTCTGTTAAAATTAAAACGCCTACGTAAGTTTGTATCTCACAATTTAATGTTACCCGTCGGAGCGTTAATTAAATTTCAGAATGCTTGCGAATTTTAAAAATTGTTGTTTACGTGTCGTGTAGTAGAAGGAACCCTTATTTAACCTTACCACGGTACAATCTTTTTTTATCAGGAGAAGTCAGAAAATTTAATACAAGAAAAGTAGGTTATTCATTCCCGTTTTTAAACTCTTACAAGCGTCAAACTTCAAGTATTTTTGAGATTTATGTATCTGAAGTTCACCTTTGGAATGCCACAAAATAAGTTTTGACAATTAATTAAAGTTATTAATCAATCAAGATTTTATCTAAACTTTTGTCATAAAGTTATTCTATACTATAAAAGTAAGTCTAAATGCAAAATTAATATTAATTAATATAACCCTGAAAAAAAAATATCTTTTTTATTTCATTGCAAACATCAGATCCATTGAGATTTTAAAATTTTATTAATATGCCAAATAACGTTTTTAAACAAAAAAATTATTATTTACAAATAATTAACTGAAGTACACGCTCGAATTTCTTTATGAATAAATTTGACAAAACCAATAAATTACGGGAAATTCGGAAATTTGGAATTGGAATCTTACTTAAATAACGTAATAGAGATAGATGCTCTAATTTACTAGACTTGTGGGAATAGTCATAACTTTGAAGGGTCTATTTTAAAATTTCTCAGAAATTCAATCGTATCGCAAAGATACCTAAAAACAGATATTTGGTCAAAACATAAACAGCATTTATTGCCATTGGATATACAAATAGTTCATATTGAGGAAAAAGGAGAACCATTATTTATCTATTTTATTTATTCGCTTACGTTCTTGTTACAAACATTTACTGGTTATCAGCTGCTATTTTAGAAAAACAAAAATAAAGCATTGACTTTTTGTTATTAATTAAATACATTAAAGATTACATTCCTCATAAACTTTTTTTTTTCAGCACACAATTAGCCTGTCCTCCCGACAGTTTAAACCTCGACCGAAGCTATCCTTCGATTAGAATCATTCTTATGGACGTATCAATCGCGCTCTAATTAAAGTCGGGGCAAGATATTGTTGCTGATGTTACCCTCCAGCGCCTCCCGCAACACCGCATACTGCTGATTTTCCATCAAGCGTTCGCTCTCTCTTGCGCGTCTTCCCTCGTCGACATCGACGCACCGTCGCTTCTCTCTCTCTCTCTCTCTCTCTCTCTCTTTCTCTCTCTCTCTCTCTCTCTCTCTCTCTCTCTCTCTCTCTCTCTCTTCCTCTCCTGCAAAGTTGCATGAAAATTACGCGTCCGAGGACGATAGACGACGACGACGACGACGACGACGAGGAGGTGGAGGCTGTCGATAATGGAAAAAGCTTCCTCTCCCCGCAAAAGGTCTTCAAAAGCTCGTCACATCACATCGACGACGAGCTGTGTAGTAGCAGCAGCAGCAGGAGGAACAATAACAACGGCAGGTGACACTGATTGGAATTCAGAGAGCAAAAAGAGGCGAACGCGCGCGCGCGAGCTTTGAATCTGCATGGGAGAAAAAAAGAGGAAATCTAGATGCTCCTTATATCACGGCGAGAGAAAGGATGAAGAGAGAGAGAGAGAGAGAGAGAGAGAGAGAGAGAGAGAGAGAGAGAGAGAGAGAGAGAGAGAGAGAAAGAGAGAGAGAACAGACGCAATTCCAGGGTGGCGACGACGACGCAAAAAGGACGGGCGCAGCGCGCATGTTACTACGACTACTACTACTACCCCTACTGCAACTACCTAGAGATCCTGTGTGGAAGGAAAGTATGGTGCGACGACGTCGACGACTGGGGGGAGGGGGGTATAAGGGCCTTTGAAAAGTACGATTATTCATTATCTAGAAAAAGCAGGCGCTACACCGCCGCGCCGTCGCTGCTTCCAAATTTCCCCGGAGAGCCATCGATCCCCTCGACACGCCACCGCCGCCGCGGCAGCATTCCGCGATCCGTATTCTCTCCGTTCCGTTCTTCGAATGTGTACCGCGTATCTCTCTCACTCTTCCACTCCGCACGCGTATACATACCCCTGACGTTGCGCAGCACGGAAATAGAAGAGCGCCCCGATGTATACATATACTATAAGCCGCGAGAAAACGGTTTAATTGGAAGAATGAAATTTGACGGAGGGGCGTATAGGCTGCCGTCGCGCTATAAATTGAGTCGTCGTCGTCGTCGGGCGACCCCGTTGCGCAAAGCACACACACCCACACGCACGCGTTCTCATTACTCGATAGCCCGCGGGCAATAATACGGACTCGCGCGAGCGAGAGGCTTAACTCGCAGCACACCTGTTCGCCCTGGGTAATGGATGGAGCGTGGGTGCAAGAGAGAAAGAGAGAGGGAGGGGGGACTTCGACAGCGGATGCCAAGACTCGGGTGTCACGATTGTATTTATATACGCGCCGCGGTGTGCATTCGTGGGGCGCTTCTCTCGGCGGCCACGTGCGCAAATTAGAGTAGTAGCTTGCCACAATGAGGCTTTGATGCCGCGCGCGTACGCGGGCTTTGTTGTGCTAGATGTCTGCCAAGAGTCAGGGGAGAGAGAGAGAGAGAGACAGAGAGAGAAAAAAAGTGGGGGGATTATGTATTGGGAATTAGCGAGTGAATTTCGACTGGGCGAGAGCTCTTCTCTGGCTCAGCTTCTGAGAACTACTGTGTGGACGTTCAATATGTTCCTCAAATATACATATGAATGTAGTTGTTAGTGCGCTTGTAGTCGTCATTAGTTTTGGCTACATTTCGAGATTCGTCGAGTAGTTTAGTTATGAGCTATGGTCTGCGAGATATATGTAACAACAGATAGCTGTGTGACAGCAGGCTGTGTGTAGATCATCTTCTTATGAATCATATATATAAATTGTCTTTTCCTTTTAAATACCTTCCAGCCGTCCACTGTCTGGACAGTTTAACTGCTTTTCATTCGGCTACGAATTTTGTACCAAGATTAATTTACTGGTAGATTGATGTTTTTTTTTTTGTGCGTCACCTATCGGTAGTGTTGATCCTTTACTTTTCATAAGACGTTGCTTGATTAAAAAAATAACTGAATGCATCAACTGAAGACTCCCATAAATTTTGACAGCTCTGTAGAGACTTTTATCCTGCATACAGTGAACTCATAATATATATATTAATATATATACTCATAATAAGATATTTCAGGTGAAGTCAGCAGCTCAAAATTTTAAAATCGCTCAAAACTCGTTTTCTTTTAGCTTTTATGAAAAAAAAATGCTCCTCAAATTTTAGGTCGATATTTGCCAAAGTAAAAAAGCTATGCAAGATTGAAAATTCAATTTTTTGCAATTTTGGGTTAAAACCCAAGTTTATTCATTTTTTAACTCAAAATCCTGAAACTTTTTGTATAGAACATTGATTGGCAAAAAGTTTGCATTTTTTCTGTAGAATATGCCAGTATTTATTTTATGGCCCTTTTTAAAAGTCTCTGATTGGCTGCTTCTTAGTATACCTTCATCGAAGGATATTGAGGCTGCGGCCAAATATTTTTTATTCGAAAATTTTTTTTTGTATTCTTCTTCGAGAACCCTTCAAAATGCTTTTTTGATCAATACTGGACGAGCAAAGAGAAAAAAGTTACAATTTTTTGAAATATCAAGAAAAATCCATTATTTCAATTTTTGATAACATGATTAATGAAACTGAATATTATTCATACATCTTATGGCATGGACCGTACCACTGAATTTTGTTAGAGTATCAAATAGAACATTATATATATCTATTTTCAATAATATTAGGCTTACGCAATAAGCGATACATAATTATGAAATAATAATAAATTAAGCTATAGAGGTTAATTACTATAAAGCTGTCAAAATGAAATCAGGCTACAGACTCATAATTTCATTCATAATTAGGTATCGCTTATTGTGTAAACCTAATATTATTGAAAATAGATATTTATAATGCTCTATTTGATGCTCTAACAAAATTCAGGATACGATCCATGCCATAAGATGTATGAATAATATTCAGTTTCATTAATCATGTTATCAAAAATTGAAATTACGGATTTTGCTTGATATTTAAAAAATTTATAAATTAAAAAAAAATAAAATTACAAATTATAAATAAAATTTATAATAGAGCAGTATTTGTGTCTTGTTATTGGAATATACACTGCATAACTGTCTGTTGCCTGATTTTATTTTGACAGCTCTATAGTAATTAACCTCTATAGCTTAACATTTTTTTTTTTTTTCATAAAAAACTAAAAGAAAACGAATTTTGAGCGATTTTAAAATTTTGAGCTGCTGACTTCACCTGAAATATCCCACACACACACACACACACACACACACACACACACACACACACACACACACACACACTCACACACACACACATATATATATATATATATAAAAACAATATTAGTTCTAAATATTAAATAAATCAAAAATTAAAATTTGTAAAATTAAAAAATCGCTATAAAAAAAAAAAAAAAAAAACAATCGATTTTGACAAAAATAGAACATTGACCTCAACTGTGTAAACAAAATCTAAAAAATTGTGTTAATCAACATTCGTAATTCATTTTTTCAAAAAATTCCTCTAGGAGGAAGCAATATAAATAGTCAATCTGAAAAGAGAACACCCAAATTGGACACCATGAAAATTCATGGTAATAAATATGTTCCCAGATTGAACGAACTATAAAGATGGAAGAAATAAATTATTAGCCGGTACACAATATGACAAAAGTCAAGCTATAAAAAAGTGGGTTTATGACCGGTTTAAGAAAGCTCGTGATAGAAAAGAACATGTTGAGACAGAAGATCTTCGGACGCGGACTCTGTAATCTTCAATGCAATTTGAAAACACCTCCTTCCAGTTTATTGATCCATTAGCTTGGCTTAATCGTTTCGAGAATGACTTCAGTGTAAGTCAAAGAAGGGTGTGACCAAATATACCTGTTTGAAATTCCGAACGTTCGTAATGAACGAAATATTATAATTTAAAGTTTCTAATTTTGGTTAGAATTCGTGTGTGGTTTAAGTGGTGACTGCAAGAGTGAGAAGTGAAGAGATACAGTTATTATCATTTTTTTAATGTATTAAGTAGCCAAATTCGGCTAAATCTGAAAATGGCAAAAATCTTTCGTTCACTATGAACGTTCGAAATTTCAAGTACATCCAAATATGTTAAACAGACGGAGCGCAGATCACCAGAGGAAATTGAACATTCAACTCAAGATTCCAAGATCAAATTAGAGCTATCATCTTGTAATTTAAATGTTGTTATCAACACATACCAAGAGGGATACTTGAGTATGTTGGAGAGATAGGAGTAGAATTTTATCTAGGTGGTCTAAACAAAGTCACTCATTCGGGCGTATACGACGCCATTAAAACTGTAGACCGGGTTATAAAGAATGTGTATACCCTGGTAGAAATTCTCCTATATGAAATGGCCAATAAGTTAGAAAATAGCTAGTAAAACTGGCTAATTAATGGCTATGATGAAACGATTTTTCGACCATTATTTGCCTATTTCTTAGATTGACATCACAACAAAATATTCGTATTTGATTTTCTTACTAATTCTATCGTATATGAAAAAGCATTAAAGTGCATTGGATTGCTTACCAAAATATAAATAAATAACATTAACTAAAAAATCATTTGTTGTACTCCTTTTATGAATAATTCAGCAAAACTTTTATTTCTCCATCTGATTCTGTCTCTCTCATTCCTTGTCACAACAGCAAGCCTTCTGTTAGCCACTTCCAGACTAAAAAAAACTGATTAGTTTTAATACCTTTATAATACTCAAGAACAACTTGTGCTTGTCTTCGAAAAACTCATTCTATTTATCAACCTATTAAATGGACATATAGTAGGGGAAAAAGCGTTTCACCGGGAGGTAGAAACTGGACAAGAGAAATTCCCATTTTATAGCAAGTTTCTAAAATAAATAGTCGGTTATTAGTTATAAAATGTTTTGGATTTCCACCAGGGTAAAGGTGAAATAATATTTTACCAAATTCACCTCGGGATCAATAAGGTAAAATACTCGGACACTTTTGAAGCTCACCTTAAAACGATGATTTTAGAGCCAATAGGCAAATTATTCAAAGCTTCAAGGTCTTACCATTAATTTAGGGGTAATTTTACTAATTTATGCAAAGAAAAAGACTCTAAGATGTTTTTTTATATTAAAAAAGTAAGTTAAAAAAAATGTAAACAAGACCGCTGTAGTCGGACGCTCTATGTCGAGTTGGATGCAATATTCGGACATCGGTTTGACGCAGTACTCGGACATATGTTTTTAAATGTGTCCGACTACTGCGTTATGCGAATTGAAACATAACCTCAATAAATTTCTAATTAATTTTGTAATAATTCGAAGATCTAAATCAACTCAATATTGATTTGACTATACGTATTTAATATTATAATCAACACAAATGAATCAGTCCCTTATCAAATTTAAAAACAATAATAGTAGTTTTTTTTACTGTTGTCCGAGTACTGGTGCCAATTTTCTCTTTGTCCGGGTATTGGGTACTTTACCTTATTCAAGCCCCATCACAAGCACATCGTTCTAAATTATAAAGCAGTCGAAGAAGTGTTCAGATGCACCATTGCGAAGCAACAAAAAGAAGCTTTTTGAAAGAAGCTATAGATGTGAATTTCACGCCTTCGCATATTCAAAATAAAAAGACCACAGAAAAAGAGCTCAAAAATTGTTTATTCTTTAGTTAAAACTAGGTTAGCGTACAAAGGGGTTAGGATGAAGAGTGTACCACAGTATCAACATTATCAACAAATTATAAGTAATAGTGGCAGTTTTATTTCAAAGGAAACATTAAAAATTTAATCTTGAAGATTTTAAGATACTTGAAGTATACAGATTATGCTTTGTAATCTTTCAGTTAGTGAATTCCGTATTTTAATACACTTCGAAGTCTAACGGAAGTTTCGTGGAATTAAATAACTTTCGGAACTCACAAGTTACAACTACACAATATACTACTTTCCAAAACTGGTCTTCTGTAATCTGTTCAATTAAAAAGCATACAAAAAGCAACTGATTTTACTCTTTGAAATCCAAACTTTGAAATCCCTTTCAGAACCATAAATTTCGTTAAATATATTATCGAAAAGTATGTAAACCTGAAAAACTTTCTAAAAGTCGTTAACTCTTAGCTTGCATGCACGCAACCCATGCAACTACTACGGCTTCCGAGATGGCTTCCCCTCAACCGCTTTTACCGTTCTACGACTGCTTACACACCCTCGCAGTCATACACTTGAATTTCCACCTCTCACCTCTCTGGCTCGCACGCGCTTGCGCTCGCAGAAACGGAAAAAACGCGAACGACGACCACTCGCTTCCGACGCGACAGCTGCATTAGGGCAGCAGCCGACGAGTATAATTGCCGGCGAATCCTTCGTCCCTGCAATCATGCTCTCTGATTTCCAAGGGAGCTGCCGCCGCCGCCGCGGCGATGGCGCTTTCCGATATTATAGGGGACTCGGGCTTTCCCGAGAGCCCCGAGTGATTGCGTTTCCATTGACACGCGAGTACATTGGAGAGAGAGGGAGAGGAAGAGAGAGAGATGGATAGAGGCGAGCAGGTGCTTGCCATTTTCGCCCTCTTGCCGTGCAATCCTTACAGATAACGCGTCGTTTGTAACTGTCACGGAGGTAGAGCGAAGCGCGCGCCGCCGCTCGGGCAAAGATGGAAAGGGGGGAAAGCCGAGCGAAGAAGAAAGGCGCTGTGGGAGGGAGAAAGGGAGGAGGGAGGAAGGAAGGCTCGTTGTATCTTAAGGTCTCTGAAAAGAGGGTGGCTGGGAATCGTCGGGAATTCACTCGGCGCGCGAATGAAGCGCGAGCGAACGCGGGATCCTTATCGAATGACACATTTAAAAATAATCAATCCGGTTGGATCCACTTGTACGAGGGAGGCTTTGAAGTGGATGTATGTATGTGTGAGTGTGTGTATGTGTATATGCGAGTGTGGGTCGGTGTCTCGAGGTATCGGTTTGACGGGTATGGGATTATCCGGAAGGGGAGTCAATTGGAGTGTCAATTGAAAATCGACTTTTAGAAAAATGATGCTGTGTTACGTGGAAAAGATTAATATTGAAAATAATAAATGTGACGATAAAAAGAAGTTTTTTTTTTTCAAATTTCATAAAGTATTATTTTCTTTTTTTTTCTCATACCACAGTTGACCAGGTAAGTGAAAAATGATATTTCTTTTAATTATAATTTCTAATTCGTATTGATATTACGTATAGTTAAAAAACTAATATTAGCGATTTAAAAGCAGGGCCGCGACTCGTGCAATGTAAATCAAACCATGAACGACAACATTTTCGGAATCCATTAGCCAACATTTTTAGGGCACACGCTTCTAAATCTGCTCTTCCAAACTGTCAAAACACACACACTGCGCATCTCTCAATTACTCCTCTCTCTCCCCGATTTCGATTACACCACACCAACGCACGGGCACGCAGACCCAAATAAACGATTAGCCAAACGTAAATTCAATTTCGCGGGGACGCGCGCGCCGCGCGGCGGACAGCCGGCGTGAAATCGGCCATCATCGTCGTCGTCGTTGCCGCCGCATGCCCAAACGTCACATCTGCTAAACGGACATTTAGGTCTCTATACCTCCGGAGTCAAGTAGTCCACGGTTATACATTATTTAGGGCCGTGAGCGCGATTCCTTTTACCGTTCCGCCTCACGCGGGAGAGAGTGAGTTCCGCGTGGAAGCGCCGCCGAGTGACTAATGTTACCTGAAGGTGGATTTGTATACAGCGGGGGCCGAAATCGATAAGGGACGCCCGCCGCCAGCCGCCACCGCCAGTCGTATATATGTATAGGGGTGGAAGGAGCGGAGAACGCGCGGCGCAATAGATCGCCGAGGTAGACAAGGAGAGACGACGAGGACGACGACGGGGGTATGGGTACATATTCCTTTCCCCCTTGCCGCAGCAGTAATCTTCGGGCAGGTGAGAATGAAATACGCCGCGCGCGATTAGTGAATTGCAAGTTTCGCCGGTGCCCATTGAATCCTGACAGCTTTATTTAGCCGCACGCGCGCGCATTTCTATATCTCGCTCTATGGGTCTATCACTTATACCTTTTTTATGCCCCTTTCGCTATAGAGCGAGGAATGTTTCGAGATCGGGAGAAATGGGTGAAGGTCGCCCGTGTCGCGAGAGAAATTCGACACTGTGGAAAAGATACACAGTGTCGCCAAGCAATGGCGAGGAGGGGGACGAAGTAGTAGTAGTATTATACCATCGCCGTCGTGTCGCACAAAGTGAAAACGACCAGTCGGGCACACGGCCAGAACATCGCCGGATATCATCCCGCGCGTATGTTCATTTAGAGACGTTCTACATTCGTCATTTCCACGTATTTCCCGACCGGTCGTACATACACACACACATATATTTTTATCAATATAGAAAGGCAGCGCAGACGCATAAAGTACGAACGCGCGCGCAGATATCGTCGAGCTCGCGGGGAGAAATTCCATTCGCGCGAATTCTTATATAGAAAGTCGAGGAATCCCGCGCGTAGAAGGGAGAGGGAGAGAGGGAGAAATCGCATATACGACGAGGCGCAAATTTACCGCGAAATGTATGGTAATAGAACTATTGAACCCGAAGCGGCGCAGGAAACGAGGCTGTCGGAGTAACTTCGGTCGGTGCTCTTCCTCTCTACCCCCGTGCGCGCACACACATACATACCAACGTTTCTTCTTCTTCCTCTCTCGCGCGCGGTTCGTTCTAGCCCAGTTATCGATAATGGCCGGTTGTAAAAACGTTTAGCGACGGACTCGGGCGTTGGCGGACGGTCAATTCTTCTTGGACGTTAATCTTTTGCTTTTTGGATTTTTATTCGACGTTGTCTGTGTGGAGATGTGAGATGGGATTGCGATGAGGTTTTGGAATGCGTCACGCGTCGTAGAGGAATTTTGCGATGCCGACGATTTCGGATTGTACAGGAGGAATAAAGCACGCGCTGTCCTACTTTTCAGAGAAGATATTTGACAATATTAGTTTTGTTTTTCAAAGGAAATAAAATGGTTTTATTAAGGCTATGTGTTATACAGATCGTTTTTCCTTTTATAGAATATCATTTATTTTTAAATATTTGAATGTAATATTTATATGACTAAAATATTATATTTGCATAATTCAACAAATACCTGGCTTTTAACTTATACTAATTCTGTTACTGTAAATAGCTTTTAATTAATTATATTAAACGTAAAGTTACACTTTTTGATGAAGCTAAGCAAAAATAAATTTATTCAACTTCAATGACATAATTAAATTATTTTATGAAATAATTATATATGTTTGACCGGACATATGTAGATAAAATATTCATACCGCGTAAGGTTGTTGTCTCATTTTTATAAATTTTAACTTTAATAATTAATTTTAAAATAACTACGCTATAAATTCTGAAAATCTCAGCCTTTGAAATTCCGATTACAAAATACAATAAGTTCGATATTAACTCTAAAATTTAATAAAGTAACGGAATTTGATTATGCTCTCAATGAACGAAAATTTAAAAAAATTGCTACGTAACAAAGCATTTCATAAAGGAGAAATAATTTTCCGAACGGCATATTGCAATGAACTTTACAAAGAATGCGCGGGCGAAAATATTCTGTTAATTTCAGCTGGCCCATCGAATCGTATTAATTTAATTCTCATTAATGTAATCCATGTACGAGGCGGTTCATTGAACAGTGAATTCAAATACCTCTGCCTTTTCGAACCCAACTTTTCAAACTTAAAACTAAAAACAATTCCTGCTACACACAGCCTTTTTTCGAGGATTCCGTGTAAATGCCCTAGGTTATATACACTTAAACTTTTGAAAAAACTTTTTCAAAGCTATCACTTTCAAAACTTTTCCGCCAGAGCTCAGCGTGCGCGCGCTCGTGCCAAAACGCGCCCGTTTTCGAGAGTTCACTCTCTCCCCCTCCCCCACACTGCCCCTCACTCAACTCCATTGTTTTCAAAAACACGTTTTTCCTGCCCTGGCAAAGAAAACAGCTATCGCAAAGTTCAATTTCTCTCGCTCTCTGCTATCACCTGAAATAATTTGACCGATATTCCGAGGCGCCCGCGAGAGAGAAGATAATGGGAAACTGCGTCGTCCGCGTCAATAATTCACGCGCGCCAGGATGTAATCATTATTATAATGGAGTAGCAGGTGGTCCCAGACCCTCTCGGCTGTTACCGAACTACAACCCACACACGCACACACACCCACACAGCGGCGACTCTCCGGGCCAATGTTTTAAGCAAATGAGTTTCTCGCGCTTGATTTGTCGTGCCTCTGTGGCTCGGCCAGCGCGCTCGTTGCCATCGCAACGCGATCGACCCTGCGCAATCAGTTATTAACGCGTATACATCATCGGAGAACGGGTTTAAAGACGTCCTTAATAATCAGCTCTCGACCGAGAGAGAGAGAGAGAGACAGAGAATTGGCATTCTCTAACGAGCTACCCGAGGTGACTCTCTCCATACTCTTTCGTCAATTTACTTGTGTGTGTTATGGAATAGATCGTTTACGGTTGCGTGTTTGATGATAATGAAGTAATGGAACGCCTACGTATAGGTAATTCGATCAAAAAGCAATAAGCTTGAGTTTGTAATAGGTCTTGTTACACACACATAAATGCGTATGACATTTCAAAAGGTAATAATAGACTCAATCAATTACCGTTCGATTTCCAGTCAAAACAGGTTAATTAGCTTAGATGATTCTGCGTTCACTCGTCGATTTTCCGAACAGGAGTAATTAATTATTTAAATTAGAGCCTTCTAATAACGTACGTAATGATTAAATTGTCGATAGCATGAAAAATGGCTGAAATTACCAGTACATGGTGAATTACTTTCCAAAAACTTGATTTAATGATTTATTCTTTTAATTTTGAATGGTAAAATTAAGAAACACAATAACTTTTACAAAAAAGTTGTGAAATACTATATATTAGAAAAAAAAATATCATTTTAAGCCTCCTGCCTGTTCGGTACCTATAGTACGCATGGAAAAATTGTGTATTTTGGACGGGTTTATTCGTCCTAGTGATATCGAACCAATACTGGTAAGTGCGCAGAGGACGTTTCACGCATATGCCACTCCGATAAGGAATGACTTGTGGAAACATTCAATGTTGAATTTGGGTATTTCATGATCGAATGGGGAACGGCTCGAACCAAGGCTTATCTGCAGGAATGAAATTGAACAGTTCCCCGATGCAAAATTTTCAAGAGCAAACAAATAATAAGGAAATCTCGACGCGTAGCAAACAGTGAGATTGGCCTTCGGTTCACGAAATTCGCTTTTAGTTAGTGGCAAAGCGCAATGGTGCATTCTACGTGTTTGAAATTCCGAACGTTCATAATGAACGAAATATTAACTTAAAGTTTCTAATTCTGGTTAGAATTCCCCGGAGTGTGGTTTACTGGTGACTGCAAGAGTGAGAAGTGAAGAAATACAGTTATTATCCGATTTTAAATGTATTAAGTAGCCAAATTCGGCTAAATTTGAAAATGGCAAAAATTTTTCGTTCACTATGAACGTTCGAAATTTCAAACACCTTGCATTCTCATATCTGAGTAAGTTTTAAGTTATTCAGATGAAAGGATGCGTATATACATATAAAAGTCAGGTTATTTGAATTGATCGAATTGTTTAATAGTATATTCTATTCTTCCATTCGTGAGTATATTCTATATTCGTATGTAATTATTGTTCGTACTGTAGAATTACACAAGCGCAGAAAGCTGAAAATAAAAACTTAACTTGAACAGTTACAACAAATAAAAAAAATCGAAAAATGATTATGACAATTGTTTAGATGGTTTACTTAAATGTTAATATTATGATAAGTGTAACCAGTTAAGGATCAACGCACATATTACTCCTTTTAGATAACTAAAATTATCATTTTTTTCTGCTTTATTTTTTTATACTCTTAAAAAAACGATGGCTGGATGTTGTGAAGTATTTAATGATTGATTTGATTGGTCCGTATGAAATAGGCGCGAGAATCTGCTAGATTTGAATTTTGAAACTCAAGTATTCAGAACTACTAAATAATTAAAATAGAATAAAAACATTTGATTTTTCGCTTAAAAAATGTATCTAATTATCTTATCATTTAAACTAATTACAACTAAATCATAGTGAAAAATAGCGTCCATAACCTCAGAAACAAAATAGTACGCGCGAAGCGAGTTTCAATTTTGCTAGTAAGTAAAATAGATGAACTTTATTATGCTATTGAATACAGAAATACATTCACAAATGAATAAGTAAAATTGACGTTTTCATACTTAAGGTAGTTATATCCCAACTACGTAAGTCAAGACATGAAAGTTCGACATTTGACCAACGTGGTATAAATGTGTAACAAAGTTTTTTATCTAAATAAATGTTTATGCGTATGTTATTATTATTAAATAGTAGTACTGAATATAATTGGTTTAGTTACAACCATCGGACCTACTTGTTTGAAAATAAAATTACATTAATTTCAAAATTTCGGCTAACCTCAAACTTTGAATGATCATAATTTTTGAACTAAACGATAAATCTTTTTCAATTTAAAATATCTGATTCTTCAATATTACAACTAGTTTCGCTCCAAGTTCCAATGTTCTTTCGAATCTAATTAATTCACAGCGATGGATTTTATATCATATTAGCGATGCTTTTTGTATGTGAAGTAGTCTTACATCGCATATTAAATTTCAATAGATGCATATTAATAAAATTTCAAACACTGTTTTGAATTTAATACATGTAAAACTTTTAAAATGCGCATTTTAAAATTAAAATACGTATATTAAATTCAAAATGTATATTAAACGTTCCTTAAAAATAAAAACATTTTCAATTACCTTTATTAAAATTAATAACGGTATTGTGATTTCAAAATATTCTTTTGAGCTTAACAATCAATTTGAAAGATCAATTCACAAATGTGTGAATTCTGAACGGATCTGAAGTTTGCAACGTTGTAGCGCAATGGAATGAAAAAAATATTTGATTTTATTTTAAGTTTATAATAATTAATATTAATTGCACATGTAGATTTATTGTTTTATAGAATCAAATAACTTTATAATAAAGATTTAGATAAAATTTCCATTGCTTAATAACTTTAATTAATTGTAAAAAATTATGTCGTTGCACTCCAACGATGCAAACTTCAGACTCATAATTCTGAACTATACAATACCATGTTTATGAATAAAAATTCAAAATGTTTATTAAAAATTTCTTAAAATTAATAACATTTTTAACAGTGTATATTAATTGTCTACTACATATTTGCAGAGTAATTTATTATCGACAAACGTCAACCTTATAATTTTCCTGCAAATTTTTTTTTTGGAACGATGCCTATCAAAACTCTCCCCCATCGCATTTTTCGCGGCGCACAGGTGGCCCAAACATCGAACCATAACAATATCCACTCAACACACTTCATCCCCACTCCAGCCCTCAGCACCCTAATCTTCTCCCGCGCATAAATCAAGGATTAAAGCAATAAAGGGCCACCTACACGCACTCTACGCTTGGCGTTTAAGATGACAAAACCCGCCTGTGCGCGCGCGGACAAAGTTCCTCCGCTTACACCCCCGACTGATTGCGCTCTCTCTCCCTCTCGCGTGGAAAGATACTGCATTTACGCGATGCGTAACACGAATACGCGTGGGGTAACAGTACGCGCTTCTCTCATTAAGTACAGCCCGAAATAATTAGGGGCATCCGCCCCTAGCGCGGCAGGACGGAGGGAGGTAACGGTCTGCGTACAGTGCGCACATATACGCGGCGCCACCACCGCAGACTCACGCGCGTGGGGGAGAGAGAAACTGCAACGCGCGCGCGCGCGAAACGTAACGAGCGTGGCTAACGAGCAACGGTAGATTTTATGGCCAGATGGAGATGATGCGATATGGGTCCGCGCACCGATTGATGTGGCTCGCACGCGCGCGCAACTTTCGTCCTCAGCGAGAGATGAATTCTTGATGAATTTTACGCGTATGGCCGGGCCGTTCGAGAGCAATTATGACGAATGTATCCATCAGCGGCGCGCGACGCAACGCGAGCGCACGTGAATTTAATAATGCAGGAACGTAACCCCCGCCGGTGGTGGTCGCTACCGCGCCGGTGAAAGTGACATTTTTCACAAGTTAATATAAAGTTCGAATGGTTTTTTTCCCTCCCTCGCATAATAAGCGTAGGCGCGCGCGACTGCGACGCGTGAATTACTTTACGTCGCGACGAGACCGCGCAAAGTTCGTATTTCTCTTTTATAAGGCTGCCGAGCGCGCGCTTTACTAGCGGTGGTGTAACTCGGGCTCCGAGATTTTTTACCTTCTCGTTATGTTTTCTTTGTCTCTCTTCCCCCCGTGTAGAGGGAGGAAGTCTAGAATATCCCTGCGACGTGAAGTTCAGCAGCCGCGTATGGGAGTTTTTTTTTACGACATTGCGTCGCGCCTGCCGCGCTATACGTCATCGAGTTTTACCGTCCTATGCGCTCGCGCGAAATGATTTTTCTCTCACAGTTCGTTACGCGAGCTCTCTTACTCTTGCTTCTCGTTCCACCGCCCCGCACACGCGCGAGTGCGAAAAACTGCGTCCAGCTCTTTCTCTCGCTTTCGAGAGTCTCTTTATCTCTTGTCGCCGATGCGTCAAAGCTTTAATTACGCGAGCAAAGGGAACGAAGTCCGCCTAAGTTCGATATGTGACGAGAGGGAGAAGAGAGAGTAAGCTCGTCTGCACAAAGCGCAACGAGCGCGTCGCCGGTAATTACCGGATCACGCGCTCTCTGCTGTTCTATCCTTTTTTCTTCCTCCCTCTCTCTCTCGTCCTTCCTTTTTGACGTCCACGCGCGCGCGAATTATCAGATGTGTGGAAACAAAGGGTGCGCGAGGGTGCGGAGGATTCCGCGGGTGGTCACAAAGGACAGAGAAGAAAGAGAGAGACCGAGCGAGAGGGAGATGCTATCCGTGAGCGCTAGAACTGCTGGACGCACTTTTCATTAGGTTTTCCTTTGTCCTAAGGATATCCTGGTGTTTGCGCGTTCCAAGTGAGGTACGCAACTTGCTTTCATTCGTTGCGAGGTTGTATGATCCGAGGACCTCGGGGAGTCTAAGAAGAAATGACGCGAGAGAGAAAGAGAGGGAGATAAGAGCGCACCGTGTGTAATGTAGAAGGGATAGTGGAGAGTTTAGCAAGGAGTACATCATTTTGTGTAGGCTCTTATATAATTAAAGGATACTCTACTGCACTACTTTATAATTTATTCTCGGAAGAGTAACTCTATTTCCTACGTTGTAATTTAAAGTGCCGACAAGTGACTTATTTCTTTGTTTAATGAATTTTGCTTCGAGTAAAATACTCATAAGGTTTCGTTTCCTTTATAATATAATTTATTTATTAGTATAATGGTTTCCACATGATTCGTTTTAATCTGGAAACCTACACTGAGAAAAATTTTTTGGAATAATTATGAGACGATTGGTTAAAATTACTATACTGTACGCGCAATCTGACCACAGACTGATATAAGTGACCTATTTATTAGATTTCTAATAATTTTTACAGTTTGACTAAGAAAAACTACAAGAAAAGTATTGTAAAATTTAACATAAAAAAGTTAGAAAAATTATTAGATTTTATAAGAATTTTTCCTATAGAGCTGACAGAATTTACAAGACAGTATAGTAATTTTTACGATATATACAGTATATGTGCAGTACTGCGCATGCGCGCTATAAACAAAACACGAGGGCATGCGCGCTTAACTCGTCATAACCTGCAATGATGTAGCCCTAACAACTAATTTAAAACGATATAATTTCAGTATAAATAACTTTAATTAACACTCGTATAATTAATTAATTAATTAAAATAATTCTCTATGTATTCATTACAAAATTATTTTAAAAATACGTGAAGAACGAATTCACTTTAAGAGTGTCAGTATAATGTAACATATGTAGACGATTCGGATTATAAACACGCAAGTGTACGCAGTGGCGCAGTCGGTAAGAAGTTCGGCTTCCAACTAGGAGACCCAGGTTCGATTCCCTGCCCCGGAGATTTTTTTTCATGATAATATTTATTTATAATTTATTTCTTGTGTGTGATATGTATTCATATGCGTTCTCTTGTGGGAAAGTATATAACAATTGGCTAAAAATAATTTTTTTCTGTATTTTTCGGACATTTACAAAAATTACTATACTGGCTAATAAAAATTACTAGATGGACAGTCTGTGGTCGGATTCTAAAACTAATATAGTAAAATTTCTCTAAGTTCTTTGTAAATATTCCAAAATTCTTCTCTCAGTGTATAATTACCAGTGATATGTGTGTTTAACTAGAAATTGCGTTCATAATGTAATTATTTATTGACGCAATCCAGATATTCATTAACTGTTTAGTAATAGAGGCTCTGCATAATAGAACTTAACCTCCCTCGTAAACAAACCCACTGTAATTATATCAAACACTAATTTTAAAAATATTGCTTTTATAACTATACTTATACCCACGCAGAACGCTCACAAAAGAAGCTCGAGAAAAAAGAATCGTTGAAAACGCTTAATCAGCAAATAATTGGACAGGATTTCGCGCTCTTCCTTTAATAGTCCATTCTCCACGCACCAAAAGCTTCTCATCGGAGTCACAGGGGGGGCTTCAGACTCTCTCTCTCTCTCTATCTCTCTCTCCTCGCAGCCAGCGCAGAAAAACCGAGGGACGCAAGAACGCTCTCTTGAGTGGCGCACAGGACGAGGGGCTCATTCGATCCATCATACGTTTTTTTGTTGCCGGCGCCCAACGTATCGGTCAAGTTAAGTAAGCATAACGAGTCCCATCGGAATATGCGTGCACGCGCTCGATAAGGGCGGGCGCGCGCGCGCGAGTGTGCGCAATTCCAAATATTAGATGTCTCATCAGGGTGATTCGAAATCAAGGTACGATCGATGATGCTGTGCCACTGACGAATTACTTACCGTTATATAGGATGATGGATGCGAGGGAAGTGGGGTGGTGCTGCTGCTGGTGGATTGAATTTTTCGAATTTAGTTGTTTACGCTTTCGCAACGCCCGCAGGGTATTAAAATTACTCGGAAAAAATATATATCTCTGTATTCCGTGTAGTGCGCGATGAAGCTTTGAAAAAAATTTTGCATATATTTGTATGTAGTAGTTCGTCCATATATTTATTTTCATAACGGAATTCGATATTAGAGATTTTATTGTTGCTGTAAAAAAAAGAGAGAAAAATGAGTTGTTATTGCTTTGGAGGATATCCATAGCAGCAGTTTATTAATAAAGCGAAAAAGCACGTTTCAAAAATCTTTTTTTCTTTTTTTTCATCATTTTTATCAATACAAAAATATTCTAAAATTTTGAATATTGCGCTGTTGTTCGAACTTCGCGTGATATCTAGCGATCGACATGTCGAAAACTGTCCAGCACCTAAACAAAACAATTATCCGCGTAACATCGGCGCACTATAAAAAAAAAAGAGAACCTAATAGTACCGGGAATTTCGCTAGAAAAAAAAACAAAAAAAAACTATATTTCCACTGGATAGAGTATCAATGCCGGACGTGCTATTCGCAGATTATATACCCGTGACGCGTCCACTCCACAGCTGACACACGCGTACTGCACAACACATATATACGTATATATATAATATATATACATGCACATATACACTAGACCATTGGGGCGAAACACACGCGCGGGCGCGCGTGGGGGTATCTCTCTGCACGCGACTTGCAATTGAAAGGACACGTGACATCGAGAGCCATGAATACGTAGTCAAGGGATACAAACCCTTCTACGCGCAAATCGATGACGCGCGAGCACGCCAACCCTCTTACGAGCGCGTTCTCTCTGTCTCTGTTCAGGCGCAGTATATAGTGAGCTCGCGTGAAGGTAAAGGACTCTGTGCACACCGCCCTGCGTCGATTCACTCGCTCTCTCTCATTTTCTCGCTCTCTTGCGAAGTAAATGAAGATTGCTGCGTAGTTACGGGGAGACTTGACGGGAGAAATGTCCGTATTTAAAGGCTAATGAAAGGAGCTTTAGCGAGAGAGGGGAGGGGGGGGGGGCGGCGCCGCTTTCGATGATTTGCGCGTTTGTGGAATAAAATACCGGCTGTTACCTGTCATAATTAACGTTTATCGCGGGAGAATCTTTGTGCTTCTGCATTGTAGTTTATCATTACGCTCATTGTTATGTAATCAATAATAAAACAAGTTTATATCAATTTTAGAAATACAGTGGAAAAATAATATGCATTGGTGTTATGGGTTAGGTGTAACAAATGTTATACATATGTAATATTTATTACACTTATCTATGTAACTATAGTTAGATAGATAGATAGATAGATACAGGGGAGACCCGGGTAAAACGGACATGTTGAGGAAAAAGTAAATAATAATGTATAAAATAAGAAAAATTTAAATAACTTTAAACATTTTTTTACTTTTGTTTATAATAACAAAGACAACACTCATATGCTAATTTATAAATTTTAATATATACAAAAACAATATCGAACAAAAAGTAACACTTTGTTTCGACGCGTCTGAAAAATCGACGGGCAAAATGGACATACTATACCAAAAAGGAATTTAATCTTTGATTTAATCGCTATAATTATTGTACAATGAGCTAATATGTGCACGTTTTTATTTTGTCAGTATGTAGCTCATGGTTGTACAAAGTATATTATAATGTTTCAAAAGTAAGTTGATCGATTCTTCATATTGATTGACATATGATATTTTCCTTACGAATTCTTCTAACCAGCTTGTTCAACCTATTTTATAGACGTATTTATGCACTATTATAAGCAGTAACAAATCTGTGTTACATTATGTTTCAAAGCAATATGTATTTCCAGATAAGCCAGTCTGGGTGTCCGTTTTGCCCTTGGTTTTGTCCGGTACGTGCAACAAAATCTTTATACGCTCTAAATATGAACAAGTGAAAAGTCGCTCACTGGTGCGAATAAGTGAAAAAATCTACTAATACTTTAGTGAATATTCTCTTATTGAAGCAGTCAAAATAAAATTTTCACTGCGTAATAAGTGAATATTCACTGGAAAATTAGTCGATTTTTTCCCTTATTCGCACCAGTGAGCGACTTTTCACTTATTTATATTTAGAAAGTATAAATATATAGAATATATGCATATTAATTTTTTGTTGTTGCAACAATAAATTCTTAAAATATCTATGACATATAAATTCTCAATATGTTTTAGGCATGAGTGGGCACACAAAAATTAAAAATATACATATGGGAGCGTCCAGCAGAAACGGGCCACCGAGTGCGCGCAGTGCCTTTTTTCGCGTACAAGGCGCTCTGTTTAACTCGTTCATAATCGTATGCTGCGTCTTTGAAAAAAAAAACAAGGACTTATATCGATAGATTTTTTCCTGCTCTTTCCAATGGTGCCATTGTTTTTATTGCGAAACGCTTTCTTCCGGACGAAAACTCGAGTTGAATATTGAAAGCCATTTTTCTCAAAGTATATCATGTTTTTTTTTCAAAATAAACTACACCATTGGAAAGTACAACTCTTAAGCTTCAAAACCCTATCTTAGAGAAGTTGAAGAAATAAAGGGTTTAAAAGTAACAACATGAAAAAGACAGCGCCGAGGGTCCGCGCGAGCCCCTCGCGCCCGTGCGTACGGCACGTTTAAGTGCACGCTCTATTCAATTCGCTAATAATCGTGTACCAAGTCTCTGAAAAAAGAACTAAGGACATATATCGATAGATTTTTTCCTGCTCTTTCCAATGGTGCTATTATTTTTATTCCGAATATAATATTTTATAGTTTAAGACTTGTACTTTTGAAGAATATAATTCATTTTGAAAAAAAGACTGATATTTTATTGAAAAAATAGAGTTTAAACATTCAAATGGAATTTTCAACTAGAAGGAAGCATTTCGGAATAAAAATAATAGCACCATTGGAAAGAGCAGGAAAAAATCTATTGATATATGTCCTTAGTTCTTTTTTCAGAGACTTGGTACACGATTATTAGCGAATTAAATAGAGCGTGCACTTAAACGTGCCGTACGCACGGGCGCGAGGGGCTCGCGTGGACCCTCGGCGCTGTCTTTTTCATGTTGTTACTTTTAAACCCTTTATTTCTCCAACTTCTCCAAGATAGGGTTTTGAAGCTTAAGAGTTGTACTTTCCAATGGTGTAGTTTATTTTGAAAAAAAAAAAAAACATGATATACTTGGAGAAAAATGGCTTTCAATATTCAACTCGAGTTTTCGTCCGGAAGAACGCGTTTTGCAATAAAAACAATGGCGCAATTGGAAAGAGCAGAAAAAATCTATCGATATAGGTCCTTGGTTTTTTTTTCAAAGACGCAGCATACAATTATGAGCGAGTTAAACAGAGCGCGTTTACGCGAAAAAAGGCACCGCGCGCGCTCGATGGCCCGTTTCTGCTGGACGCTCCCATATACATTCTTAGCTCGGTGAAATCGTAGCGTAATCCCGAAAAATTTGTTTTTTTGGTTATTTCAGTGATGTAACCATTTCCCATCTAATGACTAGAACAATAAGGAAATTAGTTACTAGCGGCATTTAATATTTATACTCGCGATTTCAATATTGCACATAGCGATATATGAGATATAGATGCGCCTGAAGTTTGCATCGTTGGAATACAACGAAATAATGATTTAGGTTTGATTAAAGTTATTCTGCAATGAAAATTTGATTCAACCCTTTGTTATAAAGTTATTTTATACCACAAAACTCTAAATACACACGAAAAATTAATACTAATTAATATAAACTTGAAATAAAATAGATTATTTTTATAGGTCTGAAGTTTGCAACGTTGGAGTGTAACGAAATAAAAAAAAATAATTCATTTTACTTCACATTTATGCTAATAATATTAATTTTGCGTGTAGATTTAGTGTTTTATAGTATAAAATAACTTTAAAACAAAGGTTTAGATCAAATTTCCATTGTTTAATAACTTTAATCAATCGTAAAAAATTATTTCGTTGCATTCCAACGATGCAAACTTCAGACCCATTTATTTTTTGTATTTCGTTGCACTCAAATGTTGCACACTTGAGATCCATGATACTATAAAACAAGTAGTTATAACGATTTTTTTAGTATACGCTATTTTTTTAACAGACGCTATAGTTTTGGCTAAGCGTAAATACAATAAATTAACTTTGGTTTTATGAAATTGAATTTAATATTTAAATATTAATTGATAAAGCAAGTTTATTGACTCGAATGGAAGGAGCGACTCAATCAAGAAGACTTGATTAATCTTGTAACGTACGAAACAAATTTAATTTGGCTAATTTTTTGAAGAAATAAGTGAATTAGCTATTCTTGCTCCAGCGAATCCATGACAGAACTCTTGAAAACGTCGCCGAGCAAGAATTAAAATTTCTTATCGCGTCGTACTTCGTATAATTCCTGCACATTTTAATCCTGTCGTCAAACTCGACGCGCGATTCTTGCAAAATCGATATCCACCGCGCGCGGCTCGCGTTCCGTAAATGAATAGATCAGCTGGGCGAAGTATTTTTAGTAAACATAAAATTAATTCAATTATAAAGTTGGAAAATGAGACATTCTTGGGATAAGTATTGAAGTTGTAA